>CM026077.1:28818035-29451957 GCA_014839685.1 Anableps anableps
AGTCAGAAGTTTATATACACTCATTTTTGGGCTCCATTAAGATGTGCTTTTTTCAAAGAAAGTTTGGGTAGAAATGTTTAAACCTATTGTGGATTTTTCTAACTCACACAGGGTTGTGTGTACTCAACTACACACAGATCACTAGAATCCTGAAACTATGCTTAACTATTTGGCACCAGGGCGTTTGCAGAACATCCTTTAATCCTGTAAGCTGCAAGGTGGGGCCTCTAAAGATCGAACATGTTTAACCACATCACACAGGTTCTTGATTGGATCAAGATCTGGGGAATTTTAAATCCTTACCTTTGCCCCTTTTTTCTACTTCTAGCTTGTCCGTATGGACAGCTGCAAATTTTAGTTGAGATTGAAAGAGTTGATTTAAGAGCCGGGGCTTTTTTCTTAGGAGCCACCCTCTTCATGGTGAATTATAACTTGTGTGCTCCAACAGTTTCCAGTTCATGTCAGACTAATATTTATAAAGGTATTTCTGGTCCAAATCGATTCATACACCAGGCCAAGAAATAGGCTAGTCTCAATAAAGTCTATGAACTCACAAATCCAGCCAGAAGCTTGTTGATGGTTACCAAAAGTGTGTGGTTAAGGTGCAGCTCTCCAAGTGACGTTTAACCAAATGTTAGTGGGGGTGCATATATCTTACCATCTGTGAATTATAAATTATTTGGATTGCATTCAGTATTGTTTTTAAAAATATATTAAAGCAGTATGATTATTCCTTCATTTAAAAAGAAAGAAAAGAGTGAGTAAATCAATAAAAGCCCCAAATTGATGACATTCATGTCAATGTTGAGTTTATTTCAGCTTCTGACTTAAACTGTACATTTCCAATATTTTCACAATTTAGTTTCACAAACACGGAGAATGAAAATGGAACTAAAACTGAACAAAAGTTTGTTGGAAAAAATACTTAATACATATATTCTTAATTTTGTGATGGCAAGGTACAATGCAGAAAAAAAGTCTGTCTGCCCCCTTTTAAGATTTCTTCTGTTTTTGCTGTTTTGTTTACTCTTAAATGTTTCAGATCATCAAACAAATTTTAATATCAGTTAACAACAAGCTGAGTAAATACAAAAATTAGATCTGAAATCATGATTTCATTTATTAAGGTAGAAAATCTGTCTCAACTAACCTGGACGCAAGTGAAAAGTAATTGCCCCCTGAACTTAATAATTGATTATGCCATATTTGGCAGCAACAACTGCCATGAAGCTTTTATAGTAACTAGCAAAGAGACTTTTTAATGACTGTGGAAGAATTTTGGTCCTCCGTTCTTTGCAGAATTGTTTTAACTGGACGGTTTTCAAGAACGACTTGTTCACCACAACATCTCAGTAGGATTTGAGTCCAGGCTTTGACTAGACCGCTCCAAACCCTTCGCTTTGTCTCTTTGTTTTTATTAGCCATTCAGAGGTGGACTTAATGGTGTGCTTTGGATCATTGTCCTGCAGCTTAACCTCATCATACTTTAGCTTAACATTCTCCCTCTGGATTTTCTATCTGATAGATCTCAACAACTGTATTTAGCATCTGTTCTTTGATTTCTGTAAATCAAGTCAGGATGTTTTGTTTTTTAAGATCTTTTAGACTACTTCATGTTGTCAGACAGGTTCTGTTTGGGTGGTTTCTTCATTCTACAGGTGTAAAGGTTAATTCATGAGCTTAAAAGAAGGGCAATTGTATTTTACACTTATAGGGCCGGGTTGGTTTGAATAGCTTTTCCCCTTAATATATGAAATTATTCTGTAGTTCAACAGGTTATCTATGTTTGATGCTGAAATTAGTTTGATGATCTGAAACATTTAAGTTTGATAGAAAAGCAAAAATAGAAGGATTCTGTAAATGGGAAATCTCTTTTAACAATGCCATTTATTTCTTTAATATTTGGTTTGTAAATTGTATTATACATTAAAAACCTGCTGCTGCTCTCTGTAATACAAAAATACATTTGCTTGTCAGGTAAGCGAGGAGAAAAAAGTGGAAAGTGGCGGAATCAAAGCTATTTTTACCTCGGCAGTGCTGATAAAACACTTCTTCATTATATCCTTTGCCTGGTAAGTGAGGCACCTTCGATTTACATTTGCCTTAAATGTCCATGCTAATTTATTAAATAATTAATGTTTTAAATGTCAAGGTTTTCACTGAACCTGGGCTACTTCTGCCTTGTTTTGAATGTGGGCAAGTTTGGTTTGAACATCTTCCTAGTCCAATTTCTGTTTGGGATTTCAGAGGTGCCTGCGCATCTCCTCTGCATCTGGTTTTTGGAGCTTTTAGGAAGGAAAAAATCGCTAATATCAACACTCCTTTTAGGGGGGGTTGTTTGCCTGTTAACCCTGGCTTTTCCTCAAGGTAAACACTGCTAAATTTCAGGCCATGAGAATAATGCTGAAGTATTCTCACAGTTAAAAATCTTTCTGCTTCACCTACATTTCAGACAGCGCTGTAGCCATCACAGCCCTGGTTACCATAGGGAAGTTCTTCTTGAACTGGGCTGGCTCAGTATGTTTGGTTTACATTCAAGAATTGTTTCCTACTTCTATCAGGTATGTCACATGAAAATGTAAAAAAGATTACACATAATAATAATTCTATATATTTACAACTAAAAAGGGAATTCTGTACTCTGCTTTGTTAGGCAAACTGCGGTGTCCTTGGGCTCCATAGCTTTTAGAGTTGCAGGGTTGCTGTCTCCCTTGCTCAACATGTTGGCTATGTACCACCGCTCCATACCCGTCATAGTCTTTAGCAGCCTGGCTGTGCTCAGTGGAGTTCTGGTCTTCCTGCTTCCTGAGACCAGCAGGAAAGATCTTCCTGATTCAACCACTGATGGCAAGAGCAACGGGTAAGCTCATATCCTGCAGTACTCTCAGATTTTGCTGGAGCACAGATGCAGGAAGTAGGTCTCGAAATTCTTGCACCTTACCAAGAAACATTAAGTAGAAAAGTTATGAATACAAACAGTACAGAAACAACTTACCACTTTAGGGTATTTGGAGATAGTTTACAACAAAAAGTGAAATATACATGCTCTCAAAAGTGTACATACCCTTTTTAAACCTCTCATGTAACTTATATCCTGTAGAGTTCAACAATAACAAAAAGCCTAGTTTATTAGAAGATAAAATATAAAAAAACAAAACGTTGCAACAGTTTGGTTGCATAAATGTGCATACCCCCCTCGACTTATACTTTTTGAAGCCCCTTTTGATTCAATTTCAGCATTTATTTTTTCAGAGTTTACATCCGCCATCAATCTGGTGAACTGAAATAAAAAAAAATATCCTATTGTTTCCACATTTGCCTCCTTTAGCTTAAGCCGTAGCTTCCAGAGAGGTTGCAGATGATTGAGAAAATCTCTTTGCACGAAGGTATCAGTCAAGAGAACGGTGTAAATCAAAAAATCTACAGCGGTATGAAAACGCCACAGCACAGTGAAGGCATTCGGCTAAAATTAGAGAAAATATGGGACAACAGGAATTTTTTTTTTTTTTTTTTTTTTTTTTTTGTTTTTGTAAAAGGAGATTTCTCTAAAATTAATGAAAAGATGAGACTGCTCTGGTCACAGCAACCCTGAAGGAGCTGCAAGAATTTCCAGCAAATAATGTTACTGGTTCAAGAACCTTGTGGGACAATGTGTTAGGGTCTGATGGAACCAGACCTGAAGGTTTGGGCCAAAAATGACAAAAGTTATGTGTGGAACATAAATCACACTTCACATCACTGAAAGAACATTATACCCATAGTGACATATAGTGGTGGCAGCATCATACTATGGGGTTATCTTTCTTCAGATGGAACAGGAGTTTTGTCATTTAAACAGAAGAGCTGCAAATGCCACACAGATTGGGCCTAAAACCCTCATATATTTGCTGGAAAGCTGAAGATAAAGAATTATTATCCCACATCGCACTGTTAGGTATACGTCCAAATCAACTAAAGAATGACTTTATGAGAGGGAAATTAAAGTTTGAAATGTCCAAGGCAGAGTCTAGAACTAAACCTGACAGAAAATCTGTGGAGTCACCTGAAGAAGGCTGTGGACAACAGAATCTGATCGATTTGGAGAATTTTTGCAGAGTGGGCAAATATTACCAAATCAAGATGTTGGTGTTGATAGACAACAAAATATAAGCTTCAGGGTGTGAACACTTATGCAACCATATTCTGATAAACATTTTGAAATAATTTATCAATGCTTCTCTTAAAAAAAAAAAAAAAAAAAAAAAAAAAAAAAAAAAAATTACTAAACCGATGCATTTGAAACAGTGTGTCCAAACTTTTGAGAGTCACTCTATAATATTTTTAATAAAGTGGAAAAATCAACCAAAAAATGTTACTTTTCCCTGTTGTTACAGGATTTAACAATTTTACTGTGTAAACACTCTGTTGTCCTGCAGGGATTTGACCAGTGAGAACCCTGGAAGTGACATCTTTGTGGCTGAAATCCTCACCAGCAAATCCACCAAACTCTAATTGAAACAGGAAATCTAATTTTTGGATCCAAAGCTTAATCCTACATGGTAACAACTGACTGTTAGACGGTGTCGGAAATGTCTTGGAAAATAATTGTTTTGCAGCAGAGTGAATGGAAGCACAGTGAATTTTGTGTATTGGGCAAGTAATCTGTTTTTAAATGCAGAATCATTTGGAAACACAAAGTTGAAAATGAAAAAACTACAATTTTTAACATTCTTGTATTGTCTATGTTCTATGTGGTGTTTAGGAATTTGGGAACAGGGAAAGACATGTTTCACCTATAGGCTCATGTAAAGAACTGACCTTTCTATTTTTTCAGTAACAGGGAGGGTTACTGACTGTTATTTGTAACTGTGTGAGTTTTAATTCGATTAAAACATCAATCTTCCCTTCCTGGTAACTCGATCTTTTCATTGTTTTTATGTATTTTCATTGTATTTTCTGTTCCATGCCAAATGGTTCAGTTTCCAACACATTATAAACAATGTAATGTTGATACTTTGTACTTCGTCTTAAAGTAAATGTTTTGAATGTAAACGATGAAAAGTTATATTGATTTTTTTCTCCCTCTTGTCAGTTGAGACAATAATCTCGAACAGATTAATTTCTTTTCTGGCATCTGTTTTAGATGGTTGGTAAGTTCGTTTCATCAGAATTTATTGACTTTTCTTTCAAGAGCATCTTTCACAAAACAGTTCTTTTACAGTTACAAAGACAAATCCCTGTTTAAACTGCCTCTAATCATCTACAAAATCACCACTTAAGGAGGCCACTTTTTAGTCATCACTACTACTGTAGAAATCCTCCGTTGCTGAAATCCAGGGATCTGCTCTGTCTCAGTCCACCTCAGACAGGTGTTAAATCCTGGTGTGTGTTAAATACAGCAGCCTTTACAGGCTGCAAGTTATTGCTACATTACACCTCAAGTCTCAGGCCTGCTAACTCTGCACAAAAGTAAGTCATGATTTACATATAACCTGTGTTTATATCCCACAATATGATACATGTACAAATAAAGACAATCATATAAAGAGTCACATTAGAACCACTATTTACAATAGGATTTTATGTAATATACCAACACAAAGTAGTGTACACAGTGAAGTTTAAATTGGCTTACAATGTCCCAAGCTTTGAACATCTCATAAAGCAATGTTTATTCCATCATCCAAAAATGGGAAAAGTATGGAGCAACTGCAAACTCACCAAGACATGGCTGTCCACCTGAACTGACAGGCTGGACATACAGAGCATAAATTAGGGAATCAGCCAAGAGGCTCATGGTAACTCTGGAGGAGCTGCACTGGTGTGAGAATCTGTTGACATGAAAACCATTAGTAGGGCACTCTACAGATCAGGTCGTTATGGAAGACTGACAGGAAGAAAGCCATTTGAAATATGGTGGTGCTTTTCTTCAGCGGAAACAAAGAAAATGGTCAGTTCATGGGACAGAAAATTAACCTAAATAACAATGAGAGGGTTTATATTGAAGCACATTCCAGACCTAAATCCAATTGAGAAACTGAAACACTTTCAATTTTTTCTTTGTTTTGTGTAAAAAAAAAAAAAAAAAAAAAAAAAAAAAAAAAAAAAAAAAAAAAAAGTAATTTTTCATCTACTTTAGAATCATGTGCTACCTTATGTTGGTCTAACACTGATAATTCCAATAAGATACAATGAAATATGACAAATGTGAACACATTTGCAAGATACTGTACTTGAATGACGATTTATGGCAGCATGCTGTATGAGTCCACCATTATAAGTATACTGGGGCATATTTTTCTGCCATTTTTAATCTAAAACTGACTTCATATAGTAACTTATTGACTGGTTGCATAATGACACAGATGAACGACATGTGTGTCTGGCAATAAAACAGTTTAAAGTTTATTGCCGGAGTTTTGACAGCTGGCTTCTTTAAAACATTACACGTTTAAAGAATAGTTCAAGCCAACTCTCAGACAGATTAAAAATCTGCTACATTAAAGAAAGCAGGGAGCAAGTAAATGAAGAGGATGCGCCTCTCTACATGTATGGAAGTGAAATAATATATTTCACTGCTGACAGTTTTACTAACCTCCGAGCTATAAATAAAGTAACTAAAGTCCAAAATGTTATTTAACAGATGTCATATAAGACTACTGACCAACATGATTTGATAAGTCAGCACATTGTAAAAAATAGAACACTTTTTATACCCTGGAGATAAGCATTGAATTGTTCTCTATATTGGAATAGTATTGGTGCTAAGAAAAGCAATGTAAATTTAGCTCAAACTTGAGGACTTTTACTTGTTATTTAAGCCAGTAGGTTTGTTAGATTGCTTATTCATTTTTCCTGCAGATAAATTTGCATTACAGAAAACTCGGCTCTGGACAACAGATCCAAACCAAATATATTTTTAGAATGGCTTCCAGTGAGAGATGCCAGAATGATCTATGTGGTTTAAAACAAAAAACAAACAAAAAACAAACAAAAAAAAAAAAAAAAAAAAAAAAAAAAAAAAAAAAAAATCAAGAATGGTGCTCTCTTTACAACCTAACTGAAAGTGCTGTCTCATCTTTCCTGAAGCACGCTTGCTTGAGTTTAAACATTAATGGGCTTTGTTTAAAGGTCATTCCCTTGCAGCATCACCGAAGTGCAAGTCGGCTCCCTGACCATGGCTGATTTTGGGGAAATTCTGCGTAATATAGGAGAATTTGGATTGTTTCAGAAGACCATCCTATTTGCTCTTTGCTTCCCAAACATTATTTTGCCTTTTCACTTTGCAAGCGTAATTTTCACCCAGTCCGATCCAGAGCGTCACTGTAACACAGATTGGATCCTGGGAGCTGCTCCTAACCTGACAGCAGAGGAGCAGCTGAACCTCACTCTGCCCAGGGAGGAGGATGGGAACTTCAGCAGGTGTCGGATGTTCGTCCCTGTGGACTGGGACATCCAAGCCATCAGGGAGTATGGACTCAATGAGACAACAGGGTGCATGAATGGATGGGTTTATGGCAGCATGCTGTATGAGTCCACCATAGTTACAGATGTAAGTGATAAACCTGTTTCAGTTATTTACAATCCAAGTTCGAATTGATTTCAGATTGAAAGCAATTTGTGTTATTTTTTTGCCCAGTTTGATCTAGTTTGTGACCAGGCTTATTTGTTGGGAGTTGCACAGACTGTGCTGATGGCTGGCATCCTCACTGGCTGTCTCTTACTGGGACCGTTCGCTGAATCGTAAGTTGCTTTACACATTTTTTCAAAAGTAATTTCAAATAGAAGAACATATTCAACATTTTATGAAACAAGCACTTTTTTTTTTGGATATTTCTTCAAGGTGTTGTATTAACACTCTTCCATGTTAATCTCTACATACCCCACGATTTTTTCCAGTTGTTAACTAAAACGTGTGTTTCAGGTTTGGCCGTAAACGAGCGGCTCAGATCCCCATAGTTCTGATGGTTGTCTTCTCTGTTACAACTGGATTATGTCCGAACTACTCTTTATATCTGGTCTCCCAGTTCGTGGTGGGAATTGGATATGGAGGCTATCGACTCAATGGCGTCATCCTAAGTAAAGTTTAATTTATGGTCTTTTTTATTTTTCCCAAACAGACTCTCTGACAAAAACAGTTAAGACTGGAACAGTCCAGGATGTAATGTGGTACCCATACACACCGGTGAAGAGTATGGAAATGATTCAAGCTACAAGAATCTGCCATTTCTAAATTGGACACCAAAGGGCTCAATGGTGGCATCCCAAGAGGAGCTTTAAGATCACAGACAGTTGCTGGAGCATCTGACAGCTGGTCACAACAGTGAGGGAAGATCAAACTCAAAGGATGCCTGGTAGATGCATAAAACAGTAGGCTTTCTCGAGAGCCTGTCAACCAGTGCTAATAATACTGTCTAATACATCTGTGCATCCTCAGTGAAATGCGGCATAACTCATTTCGCTATCTTACAAGATACTTATGGCGCTTTTCCACTGGTACCTACTCGGTCATAAGGGTTTTACTCCAGCAAAGGTTACATGGTACCAGCACCTATTTTAGAACCTTCTTCACTGGTTCCAAGTGTGCGGAGTCAGGCTGAAATCACAAGGTCAGAAAACTGATGGTCACTGAAAGGCTAGGGGATGGAGTCACTGGTTGCCTCACAGGAGCAACTCCCTTACAATAATCCAACCTGCAATTTGTAAAATCTCACAACACTGACTGAGTCTGACAAGAAGCCACAGACTGAGCAGAATGTTCAACGTAGCTTCCATGTCCTCCATTGTTGTGGTGTGTTGTGTTTGTGTTGCGTACCGATCACGTCTCACTACTTTTAGGACTCTTGATCTGCCCAACTATGTGACAACCCCACTCACTAGTGCTGTTATTGAACTGTAAAGGAAAATCACCTTAACTGTATAAAGTAGAGTTGAGCCATGCTGCTAGTAGAAAAGCTTCGGATGTCTCGTAAAGGCCATGGGAAAACAGATATTGTAATTAACTTGTATTGTATTGCAACCACTACTAGGCTATACCAAAACATCTTACCTGTGACATTATTCTTCCTTTCAGATATTCTTTTCCATAATCAAAGTGCTAATATGGTTACTGTTATGTGCTTATAGGCACTGAATGGATTGGGGTGTCCCAACGGTCATGGGGAGCATGCATAACTCAGCTATGTGGTGCCATTGGACAGGCCATCCTCGGTGGCATGATCTACTTCATCAGAGACTGGAGACTGGCTCAACTGGTCACAGCTGCACCGTTTGCCGTGATTGCTTTTTATATATGGTCTGTGTAAAAGATGTTCGTTATGTTTTTATAGTGTTGTAACAGAGTTTTCTGGGTTTTCTCATTTCCACGTTTTGTTTAAGGCCTGGCCTGCAATTCCGATTTTTTTCTAATTATTACAACTCTTAAAAGAGAAAAAAAATGTGCTGCAGGTTCTCTGATTGAGGTTATTGTTTTTAAACCAACAGAAAATTTAATTACAAGATTTTCCCAATACACATACAGTGTACCCCTGCTATTTGTGGGTGTTAGAGACCATAGCCACCCATGAATAGGTAAAATCCACAAATACCTGAAACCAAACTAAAAATGCCTATAACTAGATATTGTAATAGTTCAAACACCAATTATACCTCAATACGTATCTATGTGCACTGTGGAAACTGTCTTAGCACTACAGCAGAAACGAACATCTAAAGTCTTCCTTATCTCTGCTCTTGCAGGGACAGCCAATCAGCACCAGGAAAATAGACGGCACTCCTGGACTGGTGGCTTTGCAAACACCAGCCAATAGCGTGTCAATAGCATTGCTTCTATGTATTTTAGCTTTACAAACTACATTTTCTTTCAAATATTTAAGTTATGCTCTATGCAAAACTCCATGAATAGGCAGATTTTCTGTGAATAATTTGGAGCTACATCCCAGAGAAAAATCTGCGACTGCTGAGCAGCAAATACTGAACCACGAATATGCAGAGGTCCACTGTATATGTCCTTAAACTTTATGTAGTCTTGCAATGCATGTTGCCATATCTGAAACAGATTTTATGCAGTTCCAAACATAAAATAGTTCAAACCTCTGCAAGACTACACACATTTTGAAGAGCAACATGTGTGTACTATAGTATCTGATGTGTAGTGCGCTCAGTGCGCTAGAGGTGTTTTACCTCAAGTGCACTGATTCTATATCTTCAAATGATATTGACATATGAGGCAGATAAACAATATAAGAGACTAATGAAAGTGTCTGGCTAATTTTTGACAGGTTTATTCCAGAGTCAGCCAGATGGTTGTTGGACAGGGGGCGGATAGACGAGGCTAAAGAGCTGATCACCAAAGTGGCGGCTATTAACAAACGGAAAGTTTCAGATTCTCTACTGGAAAAGGTACTACTGTTCACTTTTCTGTCTCTGTTTCCCAATATAAGAGTGATTGCAATAAATGTGATTTAACAAAAGGCAAACAGGTTTCATACAATAATCGGAAAAACTGTTGTAAGACAATTCAGTGACTTGTGAAAATCTTCATACCTCTTGAAGTTTTTCACATTTTGTCACGTTCCAACCACAAACATTAATGTATTTTATTGGGATTTTTATGTGACAGATGACGCAAAGTGGTGCATAAATGTGAAGTAAATCGAAAATAATGTATGAATTTCAATATATTTAACAAACAAAAATCTAAAAATGTATTTGGATTCACGCTCCCGAAATCAATACTCAGTTTTTGCCACAGTCAAAGCTTTTAAGGCTTTTAGAGCATATCTCTGCTAGTTTTTTCAAAACCCGAACTGTATCTTTTGGGTCATTGTCCTGCTGGATGATGAACCTCCACCTCAGTCTCAAGCCTTCTGCAGCATCTAATCGTTTTTCTTCAAGGTTTGCCTGACCGTATGTTTAGCTCCATCCATCTTCCTATCAACTCTGAAGGCCAGTTTTGTACAGGGCAGACAGTTACCCAACCTGTCAGTTTACATAGACAGCCATGTTTTGGTAGGTTTGCAGTTGTGCTGTACTGTTTTGATTTTTAGAAGAGTAGTTCTCTTTTAGATCCTGAAACCTTGGGATTTTGTTTTTTAACCTAATCTAGCAAACTCCCTGACCTATCTGATCTGGTCCTTGGTCTTCACAATGCTGGTTGTTCACTAATGTTCTCTAACAACTCTCTAAGGCCTCCACAGAACATTATTCTGAGATTAAATGATACCTCAGTCAACACTGTTTACTAAATGGGTAACTTCTGAGGGAAATTGGTTGGACTGGATTCTAATTTAGGGGGAATCAGAGGAAAAGGGACCAAATACAAATGTGTGACCATTTTAAGAATCAGATAAAGCAGGGAAAACTGGAGTTCAGTTTTGCTTGATGCAAGGGAGGAGGAAAATGTCCAAACCATTTTAGTACTTCACAGCAGTTGAGCACCACCAGAGCACCAAGCATGGTCAGTCCCAGACTCTGCCTGCTCTTTGAGGTCCACTATTGTCACTATGCATCCTCTAGATTTTTCTACTGGTGCTCTTCTAAAGGAAGGGAGCCTCTCCCCTGTGCTGTACATTGTTCCCTTTTGAAACCTCCAACTGCTACCTGATTGGCTGGTCAGTCTACGCAGGTGTGGGTCATTTTCACAATTTGGGTGAGGCAACGAAGTAAAAATATGCCAATAAAATTATACTAAAAACATTAAAACCAATGCTAAAATAAATAAAAGCATGAGTTGCAAGATTAACCAATTTACAAATGCAAAGCAACACTTTTTATTTGTGAAGAAATTTTTAAGACCATGAGTCATTTTCCCTCCACTTCTCAATTATGCACAACTCTGTGTTGATTCTACAGGATAAAATCAGAATAAAAATACAATGAAATTTGCAGTTACAATCTGATTAAATATGGATTATTAATACTTTTGCAGTGAACTTTGTGTCAGCTGTATCTCTGACAGTATTATTAACACTCATTGCAAATTAGGATTACAGATGCAAAATTGTCAGATTAGGCAATTAGCTATAATGAGAGCAACTGTTAGCATGATGTTACATTCCTCCCTGTCCATTGCAGATTGAAATCAAAGAAACTGAGAAAAAGGGAGGCATAATATGTCTTATACAATCTCCTGTGCTTAGGAAGTATTTCTTGACCATAATTTTGGCATGGTAAGTTGCATTGTGAAACACGTTTCAGATGAATTGTGAGATCTAAAGAAATCAGAAATATGACAACTTAATGGCTGAATCTTTTTGTTTTCTGCAGGTTTTCACTGAATGTTACCTACTTCTGCCTTTCGTTGAACGTGGGGAACTTCGGCTTGGACATTTTCCTGACCCAAGCCTTGTTTGGGCTCTCAGAAGTACCAGCTCACATTCTTTGCATTTGGCTGCTGGAGGCGGTGGGGAGAAAAATGTCAGTGATGTCCACACTTCTGAGCGGAGGATTTCTGTGTCTCTTGATCCTCGCCGTTCCTCAAAGTAAACACTGTCAGAACAGTTCATTATTCCAGTATTTTTTATTATAATATACTTCATGCTAACTTTATTTGATATTGCATAGTTGCATTTTCTTAACCAAAACTTTAATTTAGTCAAAATGTTTATTTATTCAGTCCAAATTACAGATTGTTACAAAGCTTTGACCTGCTGATACCATTTTTAGCTGATACTTGTTTCTCCTTAAGAATGAGAATGTGAAAAGAAATAAGAGTAGCGTTCCAGAATTTTTTTTTAGCCATCTTTAGCATGCATACATTGATTATTTTTATTAGGAGCGGAAACAGTGTTACAGAATGTGTATCAGAGAGCAGCTGCTTTGAAACTAGGTTTTATTATTTTAAAGCTCCTTGGCTGTCCAACCTGCAGCAGCAGCTTCGTCTTCTTTTTTTTTTTTTCTTTTTCTTGACAAACAACTAAGTGCACTATTCTTTTCCAGGTAATGCCATTGCTGTCACTGCATTAGCCATTGGAGGACGTTTTTTGACCAACTGGGCAGGATCTATATGCAATTTATATGTTCAAGAGCTGTTTCCAACATCTTTTCGGTAAGCTGACTCCCATTAATGTATTTCCCTTTAAAAACTATACTGTTCTCCAATCTTATCTTGTTTTGATTGTGTCATTTTAACTGTGAAATGTGAGCTCTACTTGTTCTATGTTACACTCACTGACCTAACACCTGAAAGTCCATAGTGTACTATGCCTATAAAAATTATTCACCCCCTTGGATGTTTGAGTCTTTTTCTTGCTTTTACAAATGAGTCAGGATCAACAAAATTTGTCTTTTCAGACAAAAGAATTTGCCAAAAAAATCTCTTTAAAGTCAAAGTCAAGACAGATTTCTACAAAAATAATGGCAATTAAATAAAATTCTGAAACATAAAATAGGTAATTGCATGAATATTCACCTCGTTCAAGTCAGTAATTAGTAGATGCACCTTTGGCTGCAATCACAGCACAGACTCTGTGTGGATAGGTGTCAGTCATACTGCACATCTGGATGCTGCAAATTTACTCAGTTTTTCCTTTCAAAACTGTTCCAGCTCTGTCAGGTTGTGTGGGGATCAGCTGTGAACAGCCCTTTTCAAGTCCTGCCACAGTTTCTCCATTGGAATGAGGTCTGGGCTTTGACTGAACCACTACAGAACATCCACTTCATTGTCTTTAAACCATTTCTGTGTGGTTTGGGTTGTTATCTTGCTGGAACATAAATGTCTTCCAAAGCTGTAGTTCCCTTGCAGATGGAAACTAACTGTCCTTCAGGATTTCCCTACATTTTGCTACATTCATTTTACGCTCTACATATACAAACCTTCCAGGGCCTGCTGCTTAGAACCATTCCAACAGCATGATGGTGCCACTACTATGGTTCCCAGTGGGGATGGTGTGTTTGTGGTGATCTGCTTTGTTTGATAGTACAGCAACATTGTATCTTGTCTGATGGCCAAAAAGCTCCATTTTGGTTTCATCAAACTGGAGGACTTTCTTCCACTTGAACACGAAGTCTCCCATATGGCTTATGGCAAGCTTTAGTCAAATCTTGATATGAGTTTTCTTCAACAGTGGCTTTCTTATTGCCACTTTTCCATAAAGCTTTGACTGGTGAAGAACTCGAGCAACAGTTGTCGTCTGCAGAGTCTTTCCCATCTCAGCTGCTGAAGCTTGTTACTCCTTCAGTGTAGTCATGGTAACCTGGTGGTCTCTCTCACTAGTCTCTTTCTTGCACGGTCACTCAGTTTATGAAGACGGCCTGATCTAGGCAGACTTACACATGGGCCATTATCCTTCTGTTTCTTGATGATGGATTTAACTGAACTCTAGCTTATGTTCAGCGCCTTAGAGATTTATTTGTATCCTTTCTCTGACTTACAGTTTTCAATAGCATTTTCTCTGATTTGTTTGGAGGGTTCTTTTGTCTTCATGCTGGTAGCCAGGAATGCTGATTAACCAGTAAAAGAACCTTCCAGATATAAGTGACTTTATACTACAATCACCAGAGACACAGTCACTGCACTCCGGTCATCTCCATTCCACTCATTGTGAGACTACTAGCACCAGTTGGCTGGACCTCTGTTGAATTAGGTCAGACACTTTAAAGGAGGTGAATATTTATGCAATCACTTATTTTATGTTTCATATTTTTAGGTAATTGTCATTATTTTGTAGAAATTAATTTTCATTAAAGGGTTTTTTTCTGTTCATTTTCTGTCAAAAAAGCTACATTTT
Organism: Anableps anableps; assembly: GCA_014839685.1. Taxonomy (NCBI): domain Eukaryota; kingdom Metazoa; phylum Chordata; class Actinopteri; order Cyprinodontiformes; family Anablepidae; genus Anableps; species Anableps anableps. Next base: position 28,832,744 of record CM026077.1, read on the forward strand.
GTTAATCATGATTGACTTTACTTTTCATAGGAACTGTAGTGTAGCATTTAGTATCAATGGTGTCTCTGCTGTACTATTTGTACTTTTGCTACAGCAGTACATTAAGTAAGTAAAAAACTATTTGATGATAAAAACATTGAGGAACAACTTGTCTTTACATTCTTGCTTTAGACAAACAGCCTCCGGTTTGGGCTCTATTGCGAGCCGAGTTGGGGGATTACTTTCCCCACTGCTCAACATGTTGGCCGTGTACCACTGGTCCATCCCGATTATAATCTACAGCAGCCTTACCATCCTCAGTGGAGCTCTCTGCTTCCTGCTTCCTGAAACCAGAAGAACAGAGCTCCCTGATTCAACCCATGAAGCTGAAGGCAACTGGTAAGAAAGCTGGATTTTTACAACACTGTCTGTAATGAGGTCATCATCCTGCAGGACCAGTCCATGTAAAACACTTCAGTCACACAAACTACACATCCTAAAAGAAATGTTTGCCTTTTTTGTTTCTTGTATGAGAACTTTTGTTGGTTGTATGTCTGATTGATAGACTTCTGAGTTTAGGATCATAGACTTTAAAATATCAAAACCTCCACATAAATCTGTTTTTCATGTGATTTCACACCATCATGACCCCCTGATGGCAAACTCAAAAAGGTCTTCTGTCTTTGACCATGGCATGATTGTTAAGCAGGGATTTTGCAGAGGCTTATCAGATTACACAGAAAATTTAAATTTCTTAAAAACCCCCGAGGGGATTTGGACAAAAGGCCAAGTAGTAGACCTCAAATATTTAATCTTTGTTGAACCAGAGAATCTGGTGTGGTGTCGATGAAGATAGAGGCTGATCCTCAACCCAAATTAAGACCCCTACTGATGCTGACTGCAGCCTAATAACCATAAGACAGCATCTGCAAGAGAACAAAAAAGCCACACTGGGTAATGCCTTTTCCCATGCTACAACTTTGCCTGTTTGGATGGTCCTTATGACTTGCAATGTTACTGGCATGGTGAGGAGACCCCACTGGAGACATTTTCTATGCAGCACAGAGGAGAGGGCTTCATCATGATTTGGGAGCTTTTTCTTTCAGTGGAGCTACAGATTGTGCAGGTGCATTAAACCACGATAGGTTTAATGCAACATTTCACTATCTTGAAATGTTGCAGCAGGCTTCTCGCTTGACTAAGGGCCCTCGTCTGGGTGATGATGGGTGAATCTTTCAACAGAACAAAGCTGCAGTACACACCACCAGTTTGACACAGCACTTTAGCCAGAAGAATACAGCCCCTCTTTTGGACCATCCAGCATGATCAATGGCTTGGGAGGTTTACAAAAACAGATGTCAGTTTCAGACCATGGAGACACTTCCTGAAGCTATTTCCACCATGTCATGCAAAGTTCCCACTAGCCTTTGGAAATAATTATGTCAAGCATTTCTAAACAAATTTTAGAAGTGATCAATTTGAAAGGTGGGATTACTTGCTAATGAGTCCTCTGTTGACACTTTTAGTTCTGTTTTGGGTTTATGGGCTAATAGTCATAAACTTCTCATAAACAGACAAAAGCCCTACATAAATTTAAATGCAGTTTTCAATGATTTCCAACTGTTTGTTTTTTTTTTGTTTTTTTTTTTTGTTTGTTTCTTGCTCCTATTTTTCTCTTTTGATTTTGAATCTCTACTTACAAAAATTAAAAATACTTGTACAGGCTTTCAATACTTTTCAAAAACCAAATCTGTTCTCTCTCCCAGAGACAACAAAATGATGTCATTCCATCTTTCAGTTTGATCTTAACACATCTTGTGGAGAGCAACTTTTTTCATTGTATGTTGTCTGACAATTATTATTAGTTGTGGAAGTGGGAGGGATCTATGAAGACTTCCCAAGAATTCTGCACTTGCCCTCTCCAAAAATAACTTTGTTCCTGTTCTTGCTACTTTGACTAAACAAATCAAATCTTGTGGAGTATCTAATAGCCTTATGCAGCAGTATCTCTTACATTAAGTTGTGTTATCTGTGGGTAAACTTCCACAATAAGTATAGAAATTATACTTTTAATTATGCTGAGAAGAGCTGGCCACTTTTTGCAATCCTTTGTGTTTCACTCTTTGTTGATGATCTTATGTTTTTTGTTCTAAAACTGCTGGTTTTTGTCCTGCACCAACTTGAACATCTGTTCTTTTCTCACCACAGGAAAAAGAGCCAGCTGAATCACCAACAAGACCCAAATGAAGCTAAAGAGATCAAATCAACCAAGTTTTAGTCTGTATTTTTCTATTTATTAGTGTTCTTAACATGGTTTCATTGGAACTTATGTGTATGGCTAAGACATATCTTGTTATATCTTGTTTATTTTTTAACTCCTTTAGTTGTCAAACCTCAAGCCAGTTTGATTGCAGGATTATTGTTATAGACAATAAAGCTCAAAAGTTTAAAAAAATCAGGACATAAAAGACTGCCACTGCTGTCGTCACAGAAAAACCTTTTAACCGAAGCCTTCATGTCTCATATTGTTGGTATTTTATGAAATGTTAGAAACCTCTATGTCTTACAGCTTGTACAACTTCGTTATTGTATAGAATGTTGTTTATTTAGTGATCACTCTCATCAACTGCATGATTTTCAATAGAAATATTATTGACTGTCTACTAAGATCTGCCTACTTTTTAAAAGCTATATATTTGAGAATGAATTCCACTGTTCATTCATGGTCTCTAAAAATAATCAACCAACCTGCCTTCTAGCAGGGTACAAGAACAATCCATTGAATGTTTTGTAGCTTCTTTTTCTACTGAGAGTCAAGTGGTGCTTTTTTTGTTACAAATCCTAAAACCAAACGTTTTCTCATGACCTTCAAAATTATCCGCAGGGTGTGTGAACTGGTATGATCCAGTTCATGAGATGAGGCAACACCCAAGACAAAATTCCTCTATTTAACTTCACAATTAAAGTGAATGTTTCACAGATCACTAACTGCATACAAAAGAATCTGTAATCTGTGAAGAAAAGTTCATTTCAGGTTTGATAGATCCATGTGCTGCAGGTTTTAGGCTTATAAGATGGTTCTATTTCTGAAAAATACATTGAAAATGTTCCCATGTTTTTTACAAAGACAAAAAAAGTGTCACGAGTCAAAAATACAGTTTTAAATCATTTCTGTTCAGTTTAGACTCATCCAGTTTGGAAAACAGTAGTTTTAGATTTTAAACCAGATTTTAAACCAGAGATGATCAAACAATCATTAAAATCCTAAAACATGCCTTTCGTCAATTTAGAATCACAATTTGACCTAAACTGTATCTTACATGACTTGAGGAATAAATAGCAAACCACATTCAGACCTGTTGGTGCTGCTGGCCAACAGTTCAGATTTCTACCATCCTGCCTGCTCCTCTCCATCATATGTTATTTCTCATATCCATTCAAGTTATTCAAGCTACAGTTATGTGCACTTGATTTTTTTCACCCTTGATAATGAACAAGGTATACTCTTTGGAGCAGAAATAAAAACTTTAATTCCCTTGCCATGAAAAACAGCTTTCAGAGTCAGAGCAGCAATTTGAAGCTCTGGTTGATCTACACACGGTGTGTGTGTGTGTGTGTGTGTGTGTGTGTGTGTGTGTGTGTGTGTGTGTGTGTGTGTGTGTGTGTGTGTGTGTGCGCGCGTGCGCGTGCGCGTGTGTGCATGTGAAATCTCGCTCACAGCTTGGAAGACAATGTGGGAATGACATTTAAAGTAAACCAAACCATTTTGTTTCCCTGGTTATATTTTAACTTGTTTGAGTCTTTGATATTGACTTGAGTTGTAGCAACCTTTTAATCAGCCCTGATTACACCGGCACACTGAAGTACATGTGGCATGTTTAGCCATTAAAGCCACTGGAGTTCTTTTAAATGGGAATTTATAGCCTTTCGCTTTGATTCTGTTACCTGAATACAAATGAAAGTACACAGTGATGTACAGCAAAGACTTTGTATAGTGCAGATAAACGGAGGTGAACTTATTTTACCTTTATTGACAGTTTTCAGCAGGAAAACTCAGTATATACAAAAAGTCTGAATAAATGTTTGCACCCTTACAGATTTGGTCTGTGTTTGCTTTTTGTCAGACTTTAATGTTTCAGATCATCAAGCACATTTTATTACAGGACAAAGACAACACGAGTAAATTGAAAAAGCTGTTACTGGTACTCTTGGTGGCAACATCTGCCACCTAGGGTTTGTAATGACTGCTAATAGTGTTTTACATCAATGAATTTTAACTCTTTTTTATAGAGTTGTTTTATTTAGAGACATACTTAAGGTCATGCCACAGCACCTCAATCAGTTTTATGTTCAGATTTAGGCAGGGCCACAAAAAAACCTTAGTTTTGTTTTTTGTGTCATGCTGAGGTGAACTTGCTGTGATGTGCAACAACTGATGGCCAGGTATTCTCCCAGGTAAAGTGCACAATATATGGTTCCCTTGATTAGAGCAAGCTGTCAGGGGCCTAAAGCAGCCACAGACCATCACACTACCACCACCCTGTTTGACTGTAAGCATCATCCTTTTTTTTTTTTTTTTTAATGCTGTAAGCATAAGCCCAATCTTGGAGTTGGTTTGGAATGCTTCCCCCCACTCCCCATAATAAGTTAAATCATCTAAAAACTGCTTTTCATTATTACTCAGGCTATCTTCTGACATTAGAATTAGTTTGATGAAACAAAACTCAAACACTGAAGTGTGGAAAAAAACAAGTAGAAAAAGTGGTTAACTGCTGAATTTCCACAGCACTGTATATACACAGCTGGAACAAAAAAAGTAATGCAGGTTTTTTTTATTGTTATGAAGTTCTTTGAACACTAGGTGATGCAATGTTTTACTACCTAGACTGGCCACTCAGCTATACTGTGGAGCCCATATAATCCATCTTGTTATATATGCATATGTGCTTATCTAAAGTGTAGCTCATAAACTGTAGAGATCTATAAGGAATTTCAAAGGTCATTTACAGCAAATATTAGATTGCAAAACTTCTGACAAAACAACATGAAACTGTCTTGGGTGAACTCCAGCTCAAATTGGTTTTTGATTGTAGAGAGACATCTAGCTATTTGAATGTACTGACAGCAGCAAAAACCTTAGAAATCCAGCTTGTGTGAATATCAACATGCCTTCTAATGAGTAACGTGTTCCTGAAAATGCCTCTGGAAAATAAGTTCTAGTGCATTTTAACTGCAAACGATCAAATTAAATCTGCTGTTGTCTTCCTTTGAGGCGAAATAAGTAGTTAAACGTTAACACAATTTAAATCTGTTGTTTAGTCTTCGCACAAAGGAGATAACTCACATCAGCATGGCAGACTTTGGAGAGATCCTTAGGAACATTGGAGAATTCGGCTTCTTCCAGCAGCTTACTCTGACTGCACTCGCGTTCCCGAATTTTGGTCAGGGTTTTTTTTATGTCCAGCTTTCTTTTTATCCAGTCTGATCAGGAACGGCACTGTAACACTGACTGGATCCTGGGAGCTGCTCCTAACCTGACAGCAGAGGAGCAGCTGAATCTCACTCTGCCCCGTGAGGAGGATGGCAGCTTCAGCAGGTGTCAGATGTTCGTCCCTGTGGACTGGGATGCTATCAGGGAGTACAGACTCAACGAGACTGCATGCATGAATGGATGGATGGGTTTATGGCAGCATGCTGTATGAATCCACCATAGTTACAGATGTAAGTGCAAGAGTACAAAATTTTACTTATTCTGTCGATTAAGATTTATTGCAATGTGTATGACTTAAATGTTTGCAGTTTGATTTAGTGTGTGGCCAATCCAACATGGTGAGAGTGATTCAAACAGTATTTCTGGCCGGCATTCTTCTGGGTTCTCTCATGTTTGGACCTTTTGCTAAATCGTAAGTGGAAAAGCAAAGTAAACTCATCTTCACTTTTTACAATGTCGAGTTTCTACCCTCAAATTTATAGTGCCTTAAAAAATATCTAAATACCTCGAACGTTTTCACATGGTGACAAGTTACAACCACAAACGTCAGTGTTTTGTATTGGTTGACACAAAGAAGTGCGTAACTGGAAAGACAAATGAATATGACACCATTTTCTAAAACAGTTTTTGAAAAATAGAAATCTGAAAAGCGTGTTCATTTATATTCAGTCTCCTGTATTTAGGTCTTTACTTTGACTGGGCCATTCTAACACATGAATATGCTTTGATCTAAACCAATCCTATTCTTTGTGGACATAAATACGGCCTCATTCAAAAAATAAAGAAGACATTTCCTCTTATATTATCTGAATGGTTATGAAATCCCATCAGTAACAACTTATAGCTTTAAAGTCAAAATTGGTATTTTTTCTTTTCTTTTTTTTTTTTTTTTTGAGAAACAGATTTTGAAAATGATAACATGCAGATTGAGTTAGGGAAGATTGTCCTATCAGATCAAACACCCTAAGATAATCTAAAGTGGAATAAAAAGTCAAACCACAAGAAATCCTCTAAAATCAGTTATCTATTGTGTAGTTTTGTTATGAAGTTAAAACATTCATTTTCCACTGTCAGGCTTTCAATGAATCACTTTGTGTTTCCTTGCATTTGCAGGTTTGGTCGTAAACGAGCAACTCAAATTCCAGCGGTCATAATGTTTGTGTTTACCTTGACAACAGCTCTGTGCCCCAACATTTACTTATATTTAGCATCCATCTTCTTGATGGGATTTGGAGGTGGTGGATATCGAGTAAACTGTATTATACTGTGTATGTACCCTTCATTTGTCCAACACACCACCAGGCCAAGTCCTCTTAAGTTGGCCAACTTATCTTGTTTTAATTGTGCATGTTTTTATGAATTTTTATCTATGCAAAACCTCAGTGTGGCTGTTACTTCCAGCTGCCGTGAAAGTTATAAATAAAGGGCACTGTGCTTTTCCTTGCTGCAGCCACTGAATGGATCGGTGTGTCCAAAAGGTCATGGGGGGCATGTGTGACGCAGCTCTTCGCTTCACTCGGACAGTGTGTCCTGGCTGGTACCATCTATGGCATCAGAAAGTGGAGAGTAGCTCAGCTGATCGCTGCAGCGCCTCTTGCAGTGGTTGCTGTCTACATATGGTCTGTACGCACAGCTCTGGGGATGTATTTTTGTGTTAATACATTATGAAACATTGATTTTTAATCTAACTGTATCCTCTTCTGATTAAGATTTAAAAGTCAGCCGTTTCTAAATCCCTTTTAAATTACACTTCATTTTTCATGTAATTTTTTCTTACCAGGTTCATCCCAGAATCAGCCAGGTGGCTGTTAAACAAGGGAAGGACAGAGGAAGCTAAACAGCTCATTGCCAAAACAGCAGCCATTAACAAACAGCCTGTCCCTCACTCTCTGCTGGAAAATGTTCTGGATCCCAACTAATCTTTAACAGAAGTATCAGTTTTCAGTAGAAATGCCCCGATTAGGATTATTTTGCTCTCCAAAACTGATATGCATTTCTGATACAGAGGCCAATCTGATACTTTATATCAGATATTTTAATAGTTTTACATGTTCTACATCAGTATTGTAATTGTGTAGCACTTATGGCTGAACCCTCTCCTATCTGTTTTTTTCAACAGCAAGAGATATTCAGGTCAGTCCCAACTTTCTGCAGCGCATGTTTAATACGCTGCTTCATCATGGTCTCAAGTAGGTTAAGAAAGTTCCCTGAAATGTGCTCAGCTGCCACTGACAAAGGTTTCATCCAGAGCAGTTGGCTGTAGTGCTAGGTTAATGCTAGCACCTGCTGTCTATTCTGCCAAAGCTCAGTAATAATTCAGCTTGCAACATATAGGTGGTGTAACAACTGTTTGTAAACATAAAGTATAACAAATTGTTTTGACTGTGTTCATCTAGGTTTGAGTCCAATCTTAACCAGAATTTCTACCACAGGTTACCGTGAACACAACTCCAAACAATGGTGGCATGAAAATCATTTTCAGATCCCCACTACTCACCAGATATTTCCTTACTGTTGTACTGGCTTGGTAAGTGAGTACTGCAATACAAAAAAATGGACATCATAATATACTGTACAGCAAATCAGTGTCTTTACTGCACTAAACCAGATGATCCTAGTTTGGATTGTTCTTTATCTGGACTGGAATAATTGACCAGCTATGAACCTGAAATGTTAAATTAGTTGTTTCTTTATATTGGACAGGGTCTGATTACTTGCCGTCTGCCTGTTTTCAGGTTTTCACTGAACCTTTGCATCTACTGCCTGTACTTAGACATGGGAAACCTTGGTTTTAGCATCTTTTTGACACAGTTCCTCTTTGGTGCTTTTGAAATACCTGCTAATCTACTCTCCATGTGGTTGTTGGAGGTTTTTAGGAGAAAAGTGTTATTCATATTTACTCTGGCAATAGGAAGGCTTTCTTCTTTACTTATTGTTGCTGTTCCCCAAGGTAAACCTTTTAGTTGGATTGATATTACACAATTGTGTTTGGTCTATTTGTCATTAAACTTATTTATTTTATCCCCCTTCCTAGAACATGCGCTAGCTGTTACTTCTTTGGCTGTGGCCAAACATCAGTTCGGTAGGAGCTCTCAGTATGTCTTCTTGTTGTCAGTGAAAGTGCCTGACGAGTGTTTGAACACCATTAGCAGTTGAGTCATCTAATATGTTTCAGACAAACTGCCACCGCTCTGGGCTCAATATCAGGAAGAGCAGATGTATTACTGGCTCCGCTGCTGAACATGTTGGCTGTGTACCACTGGGTCATACCCATCGTCATCTCAAGCAGCCTGGCAATCATCAGTGGAGCCCTTGGATTCCTGCTCCCAGAGACCAAGAAAACTGAGCTTCCTGAAACAGCTGAAGAGGCTGAGAAAAACAGGTAGTGTGGTATGCTGCATCCTTACAGATCTCTGGAGATGCTTCTACCACATTGTTCACTTTTTTTTTACCTTCTGTCTTTCAGAATTGCAGCATCAGCCTCCCATTTATCTTCTGAGTCGACCAAGTTATGAACTTTTGTCTGTCTACCTGTGTTTCAAAATACATAATTGACAACACCAATTTACTGTTTTCTGACCATTAGCTACTTTGAGTCTGAGGGTCCAAAGTAAAGCACAAAACTGACAGCTCAAAATGTTCCCATTTCTTTATCTCTGAGCTGCAGTCTCAGTTGTGGTCTTGCAATCAGGAGGTTGTGGGTTCGAACCCAGCTTTTTTGCCTGTCACATGTCAATGTGCCCCTGGCCAAGTTACCTTCTGATTTGTTTCTTGGTGTATAAATATGTGCATGAATGGGTGAATATGTCTCTAGTGTGAAGAATCCAGTGGTCTTTGAGTGGTCAGTATGACTGGAAAAGCATTGTATAAACTCAGGCCATTCACCATCTATCTATTTCTCAAACACAACACAAGAAAAAACTGTCCAGAACGAGCTGCAAGAACAGAATGAAGTAACTTTGTTCCTGCAGCCCTAAGAGAGTGAACAAATTTCTCTGTTCTTGTGGAATGTATATTGATTTTACTTTAAAGATTCACAGGATGAAAAATTCTCATCAATTTCCTTCAAAATTAACATTTTTATCTTATTGCTTTTTCATGTGTGGAAACGTTTATTTCAAAAACAACAAAATAAGCTCAGATTTCTTTAAAATGTAGATTCCATTGACTGTAATACTCACATTATCTTTATTAGCCTGATGCAAACTGAACAAGAGGAACAGTATGGTATGGAGAAATGTTTTTCAATTGTTTTTTTCCTCATTATTGTTGTGATGCTGACAAAGTGTGTACAGTTACACACTATCCTATGAGCAGAAAAAATAAACACATTTTAGACTGAATCTTGTTTGTGTTTCTGAAAAATCTGCATCTGATCCAGTTGATGGGACTGTTTCTTTTTTTAGTATAGTACATGGCTGTATGGGGGTGCAGCTTTTACTATTATTGTTTATTATTTTTGCTGAGATGAATTTGTAAACAAACTGAGCTCAAACACAAAGAAAATATTTAACTCATAGCATTAGTTTGTAACTATGTTAACACAATCAAACAATGGAGATGATTCTTTTCACTTTTACAAAGTTACCCTGGCAGTTCTTTTTAATCTTAAATTCTGAATTTGAACAGTTTAAAATCTTAATTTATCAGTGAAATCAAATGTATTATGTATAATCTATTGCTGCACAGCTGACATAAATGAACGGGTTATTAACAAGTTTCTCCAGAACTTTATGAAGAGCTGAGGAGGTGGCGAAATCATTTGAATCAGGTGTGCTGATGCAGCCTCACATCTAAAACATATGAGCCAAGTGGACCTGAGGACCAGGGTTTGGGACCATAATTAGAGCACCTTCTGCCATCCTGCATCATGTCTTGATAGCTAGAATCAGCCACTGGTTCACCATCGTATCCGAGGGTCCAACCAGAGAAGAGCTCACTGTGTCCAGTCAGTATATGCCATCATGAGTGGGATGCACTGACTAAAATCGGCCCTTCATCAGATTTAGTGATAAATGTCAGTCCTGCATTTCCATAGATGACCATTGGGGGGAACATGTGGTTGACACAAGGGAAAATAACCAATGTGGCTACTGCTGTAGTGAGACACACCAGCATTAAATCTGTGGGGGATGACTTCACTTCACTTCAGTTAAAGTGATTCATGGGACCCTGATGGCAAAGTGCTACATCTGTGACATCCTGCATCTGCACATCTTATCCCTCCTTCACAGCACCCTGCAGCAGTTTTTCAGCAAGATGACACCTGTGCATGCAGTACATAGTAATATCAGCAGCCTTCATCATGTAGATTAGACTTTCTTTTCTTTGTTTGAGCTTCATGCTTGCATATTATATATATATATATATATATATATATATATATATATATATATATATATATATATATATATATATATATATATATATATATATATATATATACACACACACACACACAAACTTTAAAAATGAAGTAATCATGCCATAACAGTCCATACAGTTGAAAGTTTATTACACATAAGTCATTGATGAATTGATTCAGAGAAAGGGCTATTCGTATACAAGATACATTTCTATATATCTTTTAAATCTTATGTTTGTTAGAGTCTGTTAACAAAAAATATTTCTGCAAGTCATTTGAGGTTCTCCATATCTATATACATAAATTGTTCTTTGCTGAAAGAGTACTAAACAAAGAACTTCTTATCTGACTGAATTTGTTAAAAAAAAAAAATAAAAAAAAAAAAATAATAAAAAAAAGTAATTTAATTAAAGAATTACAGCTGATTTGTTTACTCTATATGTATCCACTGGTTTGCCAAGGGATATGTAAACAGAAGTTAAAGCAAAAGCCTGTCATTATCCAAGCAAATCATCCATCCAGCTGCTGCTCTCTGATTTCTGCTCAGTGTTGTTGCCTTCAGAGACCAACAGACTGTCCCCAAAAACATTAGCATTGCTTAGTTCAGCTGCAGGGAGTAACTGTGCATCTGTAGCAAAAATGTCTCCAGCAAAAAGATTTATCTGAGTGGGAGGGGCCACAGCAGATGATGCATCAGACCCGAGTAAATCATTCAGTGAATTAGAAATGTTGGGGTTGTTTGCTTCCACTGGAAACACATCAATACTGTCTGAGGTATGGCTAACTCCAAAGATGTCATCAGGAAAGGCAGAAAACTGATTTGTGGAAATGTCTGCTCCTTTTGAGTCGGATCCATCAAAAAGAATAGGCTGAGAGAAGAGATCGTTGTTTGAGCTGAATATGTCGAAGTCAGCAATATGCTCACTTGTCTGGTTGACTGCATTGAATGGATCTGGGTTGTTGTCTTGCTTGAGAGAAGCTGATTCAGGGACAGTTGCTGGATCTGTCATTGCAAGGGAAGCCTCAGTCTCAGCTGATAGCGACTGAGTCTCTATCAAGCTGAAATCATCAGGAAGAGCTGCTGCAGTCTCAGCTGAGGCAGTCAGAGAGGACGAACCTATAAGGCTGGAGCTCTCAGACAAATCAAAGAAGTTGGTCTGATCTTGTGGATTTTCAGTGCTGGGACTGAAAAGTGTTTCACTGATCAGGTTTCCCCCCATTTCATCAGGTGTGTCAAGCAGTTTGTTTGAATTTGGAGAAGATTCAACAGTATTTATCTGAATGCATGCTTCTCCTGCCTGGGCTGAGCTCATAACTTCTCTAAAATTATCATTAACAACTGGTTGAGGTAAACTTTCATCACTGCTTCCTTCAAGCGTGAACTCAGTGACTGATTCCTCTTGAACTGGGTTCAGTAAATGCATGTCAGACGGGAGGACTTCAGGTTGTTTTTCTGGATCACTTGCAGCCTGATCTGTTGCTACAGTGATCTGTAATTCTGATTCTTGATCAGCCGGGTTTTCATCAGATTTCTCTAGAGTTGGCAGATCCTCAATGGTTTCTTTGATGGATTTCTGGGACAACTTGACTGGCTCTGTAGATGTGCTGCTAGTTTCCTCAGAAAACTGGGAGCTTGTCTGATTTGCAGCATCTGGTTCCAAAGGTACAACTTCAGAAATGTTCTTCTCCTGATTTTCTTCTGCCTTAGTCTCTTGCTCCTTCTCTGCTTTCTCATCAGCGGTATGGGTTTCGGTGTTTTTTTCTTGTTGTGCAGGTGTTTTTGTGGTGTCAGAGGAAGTCTGAAACAGTCTTCCCAGGAGTCCACCACTAGATTTCATCTCAGCTTTTTTTGCATCCTTGGGTTCTGCTCTTGTTGCTTTGTCATTACCAGTTGATGTAAAGAGCTTTGTCAAAGGACTCCTTCCTTTGGACCAGGATCCTAGTTTGGTTTTTGAGTTTGTTCTTGCTAAAGCCCTTTTCTGGTTTGCAGTGTTTTCTTTCTCATTGTTTGTTGCCAACTGATTTTCATTCATTTCAAGACTGACCTCCTCTTCGATCACATGTCCCGCAGGATTTTGTGGATCACTCAAATCCTCAGAACCACATTTGCTGACCTGATCTGTTGAGACGACATCTGGTTTCTCAGATGGTTCACGTTGTCTCATATTATCTTCAGTTAAACTGGATATTTCTGTGTGATTTTGACAGTCAAGTGAGTCATTAACCTCCTTCACATCTTCCGTCACAGTTGCATCATCCATTTGTGGTATTTTTTGCCTGCTTTCCACATCAACATCAGGCTCCTGCTTTGGCCCAGTTGTTGGCCCTCCATTGTCTTGACATGCAGTCATTTCAGGGTTTTCATCATTTTCTTTAAGTCCATTACTTAAAGGAGCCACATTCATGTCATTGATTTCTGTTGCATCCTTGGAGCTACTTGTAAGGCTTTGCTCAAATTGATCTGGGAAGTTTTCAGTTTCAGCTCCAGAGCTGAGTTGGCTGGACTGGTCGCACAAAGCCACGTCAACGTTCTGAGCAAAACGGACAGATTTTCTAACTTTATTTGGAGATGCTTCCAGTTTGTTAGAAACTGGACTGTTGTTCAGTTTTGAAGGGGTCACCACTCTTGTCTGAACTGGTCTTTGGTTTTGCACAGATATGCTTTTCACAGAGGTCGGCAAAGGATCTGCACGTTCCATTGGAGGGATAGAGATTTGGGTTGCTTTTGCTGGATCCCTTACTGACACTAGTTTTTCTGAGGGCAACTTCTTAGCTGAGATCAAACTTACTGTCTTAGATTGTCCCTTCCCTCCTTCGTTTATCATTTCTCTCCTGTAGTCAGGGTTGTCACTCCTCCAACGCTCTGATTCACTGATGGCAGCCGGTTTGCCAGCATCATACATCTTATTTTTCAAAACTGGTGCATTTATTGGCTGTGTTGGATTGACCTTGGTCATATTTTTCTCTGGAGGCCATCTTACCTTCAGCTTACCCTTAATATCAGAAGCACTCTTATGTTCACGCTCATTTATGCTCGCCTTCGCACTGAGCAGCTCAGCAGAAGTTTTTAAGTTGTTTTTGGCCATTTTGGGCGTGATCCTGGCATCGGGCTCATCTATTCCTTTATCTTTGTGAAGCCAGCGGTCCTTGTGTTGTGTGTGCCCAAATCCTTCATCATAGTTCCCCTTTCTCTTAAACAGCTGCTGGTAGTGGGAAATGCAGTAGAACTCCCCGTAAAGAGATGAATAGTTGTGAGTGCTGCATTGCAAACAAAAACAGAAATAGTTACATTTTTTTTCTTACTGTGGCTGTCATTAGTGTTATGGCTAGCTATGGAGGATTGTAGAGGATATTTTTTTTTAACCATCTAAATTTAACCAAGTTTATTATTACTCTCACCCGAGCTTCTTCTTACAGTGCTTACAGCAAAAACAGTTGTGGTGCAGGGTTAGCTTGTTAACCACCATTCTTTCCACTGGGTACACTGGTGTCAAGCAGGCAGAACACATCTCCTTGGCAGGTAACTGGAACTATAATGATGAAAACATATTTTCTTTTACAATAACTTTATGTTGAAAGTTCATATTTAGCCTTTGTCAACCCTTGATTTACAATGCTCTAATTAATATGTCTTCCAGATCAAAGAGACACAATACAATAAAGCTGCTTGATCTAGCTATTAACTCTAAAAAATATATATGTAACTAATGAGACAACAAAAACTTATTGAAAAATATCAGACTTCTGACCCTGCTAGAATTATTTCTGTGTGTTTGATAAATATGTTACCTTGGACTTTAAATTTGGGCAAATAATAAAATATGGTGAGTTTGGTGAAGCAAAGGTCTGAGTCATTAATAGATCCTTGAGACAATATGAGACCAAAGCTACAGTGAAAGTGCAGAAATATGGAGACATCTCAGGTCATCCATGACTGCTGTAGAGTGCTGTCAAAAAGTATGGGCCTCTTGACTGAGGTCTTTTGATCATCTATTGCAGTCACACTGAAATTTCTCAGACCATCAAACAAATTTTAATAATCATACACAGATAATAGTAAATGCAAAAAACAGTTTTCAAACAACACATTTATTAAGTATTGGAAAAAACATATCCAAACCAAACAATGCGTTGCTTTTTGAGATCTTTTAGCCTACTTTGTGATGTCCAAAATACTCTATGTAAGTAATTTATTTATTCTCGAGGTCTGGCAATAATCATACCTAGGTGTGGCTAGTGAAACTGAACTGAGCTATCCCAAAAATGTGTTTAATCACCGTTAATTCGTGATGTAGCAGGTTGGGGGATGACATTTTCACACAGGACCTGATTGGTTTTTGAAATCTTTTTTCCCTTAAAAACACAATCAGCATTTGAAAACAGTATTTTTGTAGCTCCTCAGGTTGTCTGATACTAAAAATTGTTTGATGATCTGAAACATTTATGTATGAAAAAAGCAAGAACAGATTAAACTTGTAAGCAGGCATTTTTTTACATAACGATATTCAACATTTAAAGAAACCAAAGAACCCCTTATAACAGGAATTGGAATCATGGATGTATAAATCATGCTTGCCTAGCATTACTTGTTTTATTACAAATTTTATATTGTGCATATTACTAATTTTATGTATTACCATTAGATATTATTTTATCATCAGGTATAGAATGATTCAAGTTAACAAGGCTTTTTTTGAGCTCCAGCTTTGTCTCAGGTGCCTAATCCCATCTGCCCAGATGTCTTTCATTCATGGTAATTCCTGTTTTCATTCTTAGAATATCACTTGAATAATATTTTATTTGTTACTGGTTATAATAGTTTGGAGTTTGAAGTTTTGTTTTTAAGGATTCTTTTTAGCATGTAAGTTTTTGTTTTGTTTTTTTTGTTTTGTTTTGTTTTGTTTTGTTTTACTTTACATGGTTGTTTCCTGTTAAAATTTAGAAGATAAATATCACAACATACCATAATCTTTTATTGCATTCCTTTTTGTTCTGTGAGATGGCCAGTATAAATTTTGTGTAAAACTTCAGGTTTGGAGCCATCTGGTATGGAGGACAGATCCTGCCAAAATTAACAATAAACATAAAAATAAATAAATGGCTTGATAAAGTATTTAAAGTACCAAATATTGACTCCAAAATGTAAAAACTTTCCCAATTCATTTATTATACAATGTGACATAAATTAATATACATTTATCATTTTCAAAAAATATTAATTTAACATTATCACTGTTATTTTATTTACCATTATCTTTCCAGCCTTGTTGTTTGAATAATTAGTTTCCTTTTTATTTCTATATTTATTTTTTCTTATTTTGTTATATTCTATATATTTAATAATTTTTTAAATTTGCTGCCATGCTGAAGCCTGCATTGCAAACTCTGGGAACCAGTCTTCCTGAGAATGGTCGTCCTAGCTTCTGTGACAACAAGCAGGAAGCAAAGCCTGGATAGTTAACTAATGTTGACCAATAGGAGAGAAGCTGAGTAAGCATCCCTGTATCACATTGGGTGAACTGTAATGAACGTTTTTGATGTGGTTGCTTCATGATGAATTTCACTGTTTATTTTGCAGTTGTTTGAAAACTAATCAACATTTTGAGCGGATCACAAAATGACTGCCATTTTTCAAACTTTCATTTATTCGATTGTTTACACACCAGAAAGTACATTTTTATTAGATTTAATAGACAAACATAACAGGTACTTTATCAGGTGGTTACAGTAAAAAATGAAAACAACTATAAAACAACTGTTTAGCTATTCAAAGTTAACATTTTTGTTGTAATAAATTTGGCAAAATTCCTTCATGAAAATACAACATACACACACTAATGGAATAAATGTCCTCCTGAGTTTCCAGGATTGAGTCATTTATTTATTTCTTTTGCTTTGGTTGACTGAATGTTACAAATACTGTTCCATTCTGCTTGGCGTTGCTCAACACTTTATCTTCAAACGGACGCCCAGATCTTTGCATTAAAGGTACTTCGTACCTAGTAGGACCTCCAACTACTTCAAACAGAGCAGATGTTTTGTTGTTGGGGTGATTAGTTACAAATGTCGAAGTCACAGAAGAAACAAACATGTTGCCAAAGCTGTCGCTCTCCTCATATGTTTCACTGACAGTCTTTGTGCCAATTATTCCTGTGTTTTGCTCTGGAACAGCCTTTACTTCAAGCACACTGACTTTCCGTTCTTGACTGGGACCATTACTTGATGACTCAGGAACAGAGGAATCCAAATCTTGCTTTGGATCATGGCAGTCACCTGAAGCACTCTTTGTGTCTGGTTTAAATGTTGACATGGTTGTTTTTTGTTGCTCAGAAGGCTTCCTTGCAGAGTGAATGGAGATGAATGATGGTGAAGACTGAGAGGACTGTCTGATAAGTGGCTTACTACTTGCATTTTTGAGCTCTTCAGACTCTTTTCTAGAACCTGGTTTGGTCTTGCTTGACATTATGCTTATTTTCTTGATGCTATTGACTGGTTGTAGATTTTGCTCAGATTTCAAAGACTCGTCAAAGAGTCCCGACAAACCTGCAATGTCAGCTTCAGATTTCAGATTAGAAACAGAGTACAAAGCCTTTTTAATTGTTTCTTCAATGTCAACAAGTTTGGCTAATGTCTGTTCCTTCAGCTTCATTATCTCCTTGCTAGCTTTCTCTAGATCTTCAAATGCACTTTCAACTGAGGAAATGCTTTCAAGATCATCTTCCTGTAATTCTACAACTTTCTTTTCTTCTTTTTTACATCTCTTGGCATTTCTTGGCGTAACCATCCAAGGAGGGACATTGCTGTATAATGACTTCAGGGAGCTGGCATCTACACTGCATGGCTCTCCTTCTATCTTTTGTACCTGAGACAGGATTCCTTTGAGTTCTTCTCGTTTCCTTAGATTATCAAAGATTTCCATGGCTGTCTCTGCATTTTCTTTCATGATCTCGTCCTTGTGGACTGAAAGTCTTTGTCGTCTTTCCTCCTCTGTCTCCCTTACTTTCTTTTCTCGTAAAACAACCTTATCCCAGAGTTCCTGTTTGTTTTGTTTTTGGTCATTTTGCAGTGAATGGTTTGCTTCACCTAACATATTAGTTTGTGATGTTTCCACTTCAGTCTTGCGTTGATAACTGGTAAGGTTAAGCTCATGTTCATGATACTGAGGCAGGTTATTGCCAACTTGCCTGTGGTCACTACCAGTGTCATAAATCACTTTTACCTTCTTGGACGGCAAAACTCTTTTGTCCAAATCCTCTCTGTCCCTTTGTTCAAAGTTCTTCAGAGCAGTCCTCAAGCTCATGTTCATCTCCTGTTTTCCATCTTCTGCATAATTTTTCATGCACATCTGGATCTCCTCTGCTGCATTTATTTTCTGGATCACATTTCTTTCTATTTGCATTTTGTCACTGTTGGACATTGTTAGATGAACATTGGATTTCCTCTCTATGAGTGGTGTTTGGAGCTTTTTGTTATCTTTCTGAATGTTAGAGTCCATTGGCTGACCTTCATTTGACAACTGTGAACCTTGTTGTGCTTTATCAACATCTTTTTGCAGTCTTCCATTGTTCCTTTTCTCACCTGGGGTATCTATAGATTGGATAAGAAACTGTTGGTTTTGTTTTGGAGAAACCACTGCCTTCATATTATCTTCAATGGGGAAGGTAACTTTGGGAGCAGGAGTTGGTGAGGTGTTTGCTGCTTCTATTGTTATCCACTGTGGCTTTGGTGGTAATGCTGGCTTCTGATTCTTTGGTTTCTTGTTCTTTTCTGTGAGTGGAGGTGAAGTTACTCTTTCCAAGCAGGGTGATATACAGGGTCCATTTGCTAAAGGGTTGGGGGGTGAAACCTGTGTTGGGTTCCTTGGCTGTCCTTCACAGGTTACTGAAATTGAAGGAGACAATGTTGTGTCAGATGAAGGAATAGGCACCACAACACACTGATTGTGAACAGTCTTGCTCCGCCCTGAGCATGTCCTGCCTGAATTCCTGTATATCATTGCAACTTTATAGTCTCCCTTGGATACATTTACACTAGATTTCTCAAGAGATTCCAAAGCCAACTGCACATTTCCTCTTACAACATTTTCCTTATCTACAAACCTTTGCTCTGTTGCTGCACTCTGCAAAGACATAATGGCTCCCTTCACATCTCCTCTAATGACTTCTTCTATTTCATCTTCAGTTGTCTGACGATTAAAATCACAACCTATAAATAATGGCATTGGTTGCTGGGCACAATTGCTGACTACAACTGCACTTTGTTGACAAGTCTCAAAGGAAATTTGGCTTTCCTGATCCTTCTCTGCATCACTGACCTTTGGGTAAGTCTTGATTTGCTGGCATCTTGAGGAGGATGAACATGAAGACAGTGCCACAGTTGGAGAGCTTTCCTCTTGCATCGGCACTCCCATATTGTATATTTTTCCAGGAACAATGACCTCCCGCTCCACCTGCATGCTTTGCTGCTTGGCCATTTCAAGGGACTTTTTAGCTGCTCTAACATCTCCAGATACAATCACTTCTTTCTGTGGTTGGCTTCCTTCATCTACAGGACCATGAGCTGACAAGTCCATTTCATAGATGGTTCCAGGCTTAATCATCTCCCTCTCCACACTCATGCTTTGCTGTTTTGCACGCTCTAATGACTCCATTGTTGCCTTGATGTCTCCAGGTACAACTTCCTCTTTGTCCACAATCACAGGCTGCTTTGCAGACAGTTGCTGCTTTGCTGATGACACATCTCCTGGGATTATTTCTTCTTTTGGAATACAGCAATCGACATTGACAAAGGGCTCAGATGAGAAAACTTTTTTGGTGTTCTTTACATCTCCTGGCAACACATCACAAATGGTTCTCTCAACCTGCTCTTTTTGCTGGCAGAGGCTTCTCTTTGCTTCCTGCACACCTCCCTGAACTGTTTCAACTTGCTCCTTCATCAAAAGGGCATGAACAGCTTCATATTCAAATTCCTCAGTATGAAGACTCTTCAAGTAATGGAGGTCTCCTTTTTCAATGCAGCTTTTATATAAATTCACATTGCCCTTTTCATTTTCATCCACTCTGCACAATGTTGGAGCTCTCTGATTATTGGCAGTAGCCAAGAGATTTCCAATTGTAGTTTTTACATCTCCCCTTTCCATAACATGACTCTCAGTTTTAATTTCACTATTGCAGATTAGTGAAAAAACTGACATTTCTCCTTTTTCCTCTCCAGTCTCTTGCATTATGATCCCCTTTTTGAAATTCTTATCCTGAACAAGCAAGTCATCTATCATCTGAGCAATGTTTTGTATTCTTTGATCACTCCCAATGTTGGCAGTTGTTGTTGACTCAAAGACTGGAAGCTCTACTACAGTGGTGTTAATTTGACCCTTTTCAACTTCTCTCAGAAGAGTAACTTGTGGCTTGATTGTTGGTTTGAGCAGAAGTTGCAACATGATGTTTCTAATATTGCCAACAACAATGTCCTCTTTTTGAATCTGCACACCTTTGCTGCATTCAAGGAGGTATTTTGCCATGTTAACATGCCTTCTTTCATTTGCTTCGATTATTATGCCACTGGAGTGGATGAATTTCATTTCATACAAGTATGAAAGAGTGTCAGCCACACTGTTGGCAGTGATTTTATCCAGTGGTGTGGTCTCGAACAGCCAGGTAGTGCACTTCACATCAGCTTTCGGTATCTCCTCAATCACTTGTGCTGAGGTGTCTTCAGTCTCCTTGATCTTATCCAATGGCTGAGTTTCAAACATCCATGTGCAGCGCTTCACATCTCCCTTCTGGCTGTCTTCTCTGTGGACTGTTTTAACTGGAGTCTGCTCCTGAGGTTCCCCTTTCAGACTGTCAAGGGTTTGATTCTCAAAAAGCCAGGTGGAGGTCCTTACATCCCCATGTTGCACATCAGTGACACTAACCATTCTCACAAATCTCTTGTTCGACTGCTCAGATTCAAATTTTTTCTTATTTAGCTGGACACTGCTGCCTTCAAAGTCTTCAGTAACCCAAACAGAAGGTTCATCTCGTTCAGTAAGAGAATCCAGAGGTTGTGTCTCAAATTTCCATCTGGCTGATTTTACATCCCCTTTCTTGACATCTTCTTGTGTAACAGCTCGAATCACATAAACCTCATTCTCCGCTTTGATGGCATCGAGTGGTTTTGTCTCAAACATCCACCTTGCTCCTCTCACGTCACCACTCATGACCTCTTCTTTTTTGACCGTGGTCACTTCATGAAACTGCCCTTCTTTGTCTCTGATGGCATAGAGAGGCAGGGACTCAAACATCATGGTGCTGGATTTCACATCAACATTGCCCATAAGCTCTTCCACAGACACTGATTTCTCCTCAATTGGTTCCTTTTGGATTTTATCCAGTGAAGAGGTTTCAAAGATGAACCTTTTATTTTGTACATCCCCAGTCTCAAAAACTCCAACTTTCTCCATGCTTTCTCCATACTCATCTTGGTCTTTATTAATCTGGTTCATAGGACAGTTCTCAAACATCCATGTAACTTTATGCACTGAACCTTTTTCAATGTGTTCACCTTGCTTCTGTTCCTCAGTTGCTGACATAATTTCTGACCCTATTTCATCAAGGGATTGGGACTCAAAAAGTTCTTTGACACGTGATACATCTCCTGACTGAAAGTTCACCTGACTGATGCATCTTAAGTTTTGTTCTGTATCTGAATTTTTTCTTATTCTGTCCAAAGTTTCTGTTTCAAATAGATGTTTGACTGTTTGAACAGCAACCTCTGGTTTGACAGAGTCCCTTTTGGTGCTGCACAGCTTCAAATTGTTTGGCTCACCAGCTCTGATGCTGCCCAAGGGTTGTGACTCAAAAAGCCAAGTCATAGACTTGACATCTGTGTCAACAGAATCTTTATCCTTGGTTTTTTCCATTTTGTCATACAACATATCCATCGGTTGTGTCTCAAATAACCATTTGCAGGTCTTGACATCACCTTTGCAAGACTCCTTTTCAACTGGAGAGCTTTGTTCTGTTTGATTGAATTTGCAGTGGATTCCATCAATGGTCTGGGTTTCAAAAAGCCACTTTGCTGTCTTTACATCACCTGTGTTGTCCTCCTGTCTGGTGATGCCTTTGATAATCTCAACATCTTTTCCTTCTGCCAGCTGATCCAAAGGCTTGGTCTCAAACATCCACTTGTAGTTTTTGACTTTCCCCTTGATAAATTCCTCCCGGCTGACAGTTGTGACCTCATGAAGGTTTCCAGAGATGTCCTTTATTGCATATAGGGGGGTGGTCTCTATCACTGCCTTGTTATCTGAAATGCTTTCCTGCCTCTCATCCATCTGCTCTTCCAGCTGAGCAATTTTACTTAAGGGGATTGTCTCAAAAAGTTGTTTGAATCCCTTCACATCACCCTTTTCAATCTCTTGTTCTTTAAATGAGTTATTCTTTTGAAAGCTGCCATTTTCAAACATGAGCTTTTTGCCTTTTACTTCCCCTTGTTCTTCAGCTGAAAGACAAATTTTTTTCAGATGCCCTACTTCATAGCTGTCACTAAGTGCCTGTATGGGCTGCGTTTCAAACAGCCACATAGAAGACTTGACATCTCCCCCAATGATTGCTTCTTTCTCTAGAGAATTTTCTCCTGGAGCCACCCTGGATTGCATCTCAAACAGCTTCTTTTTGTTGACAACATTAGCTTCTCCTGAGTTGCCGGCCTCTATTCCTTCAAACATATCTGCTCCTGAAACCTCTTTAATTGTGTCAAATGACTGAGTTTCAAACATCCACCGTTTCTGGTCAACGGCTCCTCTGTGCACCTCCTCCAGAGATATGCCCCGGATGATTTTCACTCCATCATTTCCTTTATTAATCATGTCCAAAGGCTGAGTTTCAAAAAGCCACCGGGCAGTGTTGAGTTTGCCACTATTGATCTCCTCCCTACAGATGGATTTAATCTTGTGGATATTGCCACTGTTGTCTCTGATGGCACAGCAAGGTTCTGTTTCAAACAGTTTCAACGTTTTCCTGACATCTCCTTTCTGCTCCTGAAGCTCAGATTTCAGTTTCAGGATGCTACAGTCCTCAATAGAATTGCATCGCCCCAAGTCACTCAGTGGTTTGGACTCAAAGAGAAGCCGAGTCCCTCTTACATCGCCAGACTCTATGGGTTCTTTCAGAAGTGCCTCTACCAGTTCACCTTCTCCAGCTTTTGATTTACTGAGAGAATCTAACGGCTGGGTTTCAAACAACCATGTGGACGTTCTCACATCCCCTCTGACAGACATTTGTCTTTTAGTTGGCATGTGTTGGGTGCTGTCAATGTGCTCAAACATTGTAGAGGTGCTTCTGACATCTCCACCTTTGAATTCCTCAGTATCCAAGAGTTTTTTTGTTTCATGAGGATCTCCAATATTGTCAAGAGTCCAGTTCTCAAAGATCCACCTCATGGACTGAACTTCTCCCTGATAAGCTGCATCTGCAGCCTGGATGTTTTCTGACTGCACTGCTTTCAATATCTCATCATCAACATCATCATCGAGACTTGCTCGCAGGTCAGGGTGGATATGTTTAAAGAGCCTCTTCAGTTCATTCTTCTGCCGTTGCTGGTAGAACATGGAGAAGGTTTCTTTAGGTGGAGGCACAGGGAGGCTACTCAGAGTCATTGGCCCTTCATAGTCAAAGGGTTTGGGTGGTACAGGAGGAGGGGGAGGAGGAGGCAAGTCATCTTCATCATGAAATGGTTGTGAAACTGTGATTTTCTTTTCTGCATCAGCCATCTTGAAATGCATAGAAAAATAGAAGAAACAGTATAAGGACACAATCATCAAAAACTTTAATATAAATAAATATAGAGAGAATATATGCACATATAGTTATAGAAGTCATACTTTACCTTTTGTTATGTTTATATGTAGATTTTCACAGCAAACCATCTTCTATCACTCCAAAGTTAAGAAAAGACTCAACAGTTGTTAGTAGGTGTAATTTACGCACACACCCAGGACTTTAAACATGGCTTACAGGGGTATAGTCTGGGGCCCTGAGGTTTTAGTGAGACCAAAATTGTTTTATGTTGTTTTTTTTTGTATAGTTAAGCCCAAAATGATAAGTAGCCCTGGCAGATTTAGGTTTAAAGTAATCTTTTCATTTTACCAACATGTTTCTTCTGACTGAACCTGATCAAGAATCTGTGGAGGGAGCTATAGATTAGGGAGATGCCACAAGGGCTTTCCAAACTCAAAGACTAGGAGCTCATAAGCAAAGATAAAGTGTCAAAATCCCAGTAAAACAGGCAAAAAGCTGGTCAGAAATTATAAGAAGGGTTTGATTGCTGTGACGCTAATAAAAATTTTTCCACTATTTTTTTTTTTTTTTTTTTTTTTTTTTTTTCAAAATTAAGACACTGTTTACTTTGTTATCTTTTGATAGATCCCAGCCTCATTTCCTGTCAGAAACAAACTTCTTGGTCAAATAAAAATTATGTTAAATTTATATTTGCTGAGGGTATAAATAATTTTTGGCTTAACTGTGTTAATTAATTGATGCTTCACCCACATGTTATTTCAGAGGTTGACAAAGAAAGCTAATAAGACTATATCGACTGAGATGTTTAAATTTTGGGGATATTCTTCTAGCTAACCAATATGCAACTATTTGTATACTGTCAGAACCCCACTTCTGACCAAGAAGATTTGACTTTTATGTTTGACGCCTTCTTTTTTGTTGTGTTTCAGTGAATATGTTACATCAGCACATGCAGGCCTGGGATAATTTCTTTCTATCGATCTATCTATCTATGGAGAGATAAAAATATGGTTTTTTTTTATCTCTTTTATTAAGGCTAACATGTTGTCTTATGTTTTTGTATCTTGTCTTTGTATCTTGTCTCTTTCATAAAGCTGAATGAAACTTTCTGGACACAGATAAATGAAACATTGATATATTTCTATTTTTTTTGTTAAGGCTGTTGAGATTTAAAATTTAAGATTTGATTTTCAAAAAATTTCAAATATGAAAGTGATCAGTTACTAGCATTTTGAGTTTCATTTAAACTTCACGTTTTTATTCAATAATCTATCTTGTCTGTGCAAAATAACTAAGCTACCATACATGCTTTGTGATACATGCCTTTTTATGATTTTCTGTTGTATTAAATAAATACTCGTTTTATTTTCAGGAGGTTATGTTTAATATGCCATGCAGGCAATGATGAAAAAACACAGCACACATTAGTGAGGAAGCATACTATTGCATAAGGGATATGAATTAAATAACAAACTACCTTGCTGGTTTTAGCCTTCGTTCGTGGAGTTCCTCTGAATTCCTGCTAAACATAAAAGAACAACTCAGGATAGTTGGTGTCACCAGTAGAACACAATAAATGTGAGCAAGACATTTATTTTAAATCATTGGGTTGTTCTAATTATTCTCTACTGAAGCTCGTGGCCTTGTTATATGGGGAGGCATGAGAAGCATCTCAGGAACTCACTGGCTGTTTTGTGCCTCCCACCGAGTCAATGGCCGCTGTTCTCGACAGATATAGAGCTAGTCTGTCTTTCACTGACGAGGAAGTAGATATCCTGTCTCTGGTTTGTCCTACTGAAGTGCCTCCTTTGCTCAATGATGAATTATATTTATTATCTGAAAAAAAAAAAAAAAAAAAAACAAAAAAAAAAACAACAACTTTGTATTCAGCTTGAATGAAAAAGAAGAACGAACTTTGTCCTTTGTCTGGGTTCATTTTTCTTGTTTAGATTTGATGACATCCACTTTAAAAGTTGGATAAAACTAGGGCAACGGACTGTGTCTGTGATCCGTAAAGCATTTCACGACAACAGGTTGTATTTTTGGATGCCCTCAAAGTGTCATGGTGACAATGGTATCTATCTTATCTCTGCTGCAGCTTCAGATTAACTCACAAAAAGCTTGTGTATTTGCATCATTTAGTGAAAGTAGGAATATGTCATAATAAACAAATCAGCTTGTAAAGGCTTTGATCCTTAATAGGCCCACACAGCGTTCCTGCTACCTGAGACCCTCCAAAGTCCATGCCATGGGCTGTCTATGAAGCTCAGGAGGGACAAAAAACAACAACTGCTAGCTCAGCTGGAGTGACCCAGAATGTTTGCACATTTTTCAGTGTGAGCTCTGCCGTCAAACATTTAACACCTGACCAGAGGAATGTAATGGCTTGACCTTGTAAAAATACCAAAAATTATTTCAGTCTTGTTTTTTTGCACCTGAAGATGTTTTTAGCTTACAATGAGACCATTCTTTGGTTGGTTAAAAACACAATTGGCATTATTTTGTAATCTTTCACTTAAAAAAATGGCATACTAAACCAAGTCAAACGTTCAAGTTTTTAAGAGAGGGTTTCCGAAAAGTTATAAGCATTAATATCTTATCTGCAGTGGATACCTCTCTTGGCTTGTTTGTGTAGCATGAATCCAGATTAGTTGGACCTTGAGGCTGAAGCTAGCAGCTGGTCTGAGAGGGGAAGAGACCAAAATGGACTTGGACATCTTAAAACAATTTGATCCATGCAGACCTCTTTTATGAATCTTTAGAGAACTGTGAAATGTGGTTTGTTTTTTTGTTTTTTTGTTTTTTAATTTACATTGAATTATTCAAAGAGCAGGATCAATGATCTTCCTGTGTAAAACCCAAACGAAGCACAAACAATGTGAATTGTTTCTTGGTCGGATATAAAAGTAATCCAGTGTAAAAAGAAAAACTGTTGACAGTGTTCAGGCAAACTACTGCATTTTTTTTAGATTTTTACATCGCTTTAGTTTCTGGTAGATTGATACTCTGACCGGAACTGCTTTAGATGTTCCATTTTTAGTATGTGGTTCACACAGTAAGACTATTGATAGCACACCACCTCCTAGCTTTGCTTCCTGTGTAAATAATTATTGACTTCTGTGTAATCAACTATTCAATGCAAATGTGTCAACAGTACAAAGCTTCATAAAACAGCATTGGCATAAACCAGTTTTAGCAGAACCTCACTTCAAAAATCTAAATTCAAAGTGTTACTTTTAAGTGTTTATAATAATGTTTTTAGCAAAATAAAACTGATCAAACATTAGAGTAAGTTTAAAGTTCAACAACTAGGGGTGCTGCATAGATCATCGATCTGTAACTGATGGCCTGTTTGAAGCACACCTCTCTTGTTACCCATTAAGCCCTCACAGGACAAAAGGATGGACCCGTGAGCTGGTGCCACTCACGAGCCTGGACTTAAAACATTTTCATACATGAGTGGACAGAAAGAATGAGGCCACCGAGGGCCTTGCGTGTTGAAATCCTGGTCCACCAAACTCTGATGTCACTCATCATCAGTATGTTCACACACATATCCTGATTTGTAAAAACCACTTAGTATCAAATCAATACAAATTAAAAGGCTGTTCGTTTTATTGACTTTAGGAAATCTTAGGATGTTCTATGTGATTCCCACATTTTTACAGCAATTTCCCCTCACATCTCTTTAAACTGGGCACCAGGAATGGAAAGGAGCTATTAGTGGCACATTGATGGGTGGGTGTTTTCCACTGGCAGCTGTGCAAATGGCGGTGAAATGCAGTTGCTATTTGTTCTTCACCACCTTCCCCGGCATCAGCTGTTCAAGATTGTTGCCACATTCACAGACTGCAATAAAAAACTTAACACTAAGAAAAAAATGCTCATACTGAAGGGATTCCTCACTATCTAGGTACCGCATACATACCACTGTGTAGTTCCCAATAAGCTAAGTTGGATTTTACTGTTTCCCTGTCTGTTTTATATACCCTTACTTGTGCAAAATCTGCAGTTTTCAGCTTGGTTGGGCCATGACTGTTGACCAACTGGTCAAAAAAATTGTCAATAAAAACCTGCTTAATGGGACACTAAACAAAAGCCCACAACCTGAAACATTTACATGTGAATGATTAGTCTTGTGTACTGTGAGGCAGCTAAAACTCAGTTAAGGTAACAAGCTATATTCTCGGGAACAAACACAGATGCAACCATTTCAAACATGCTGGCTCAGCTAATTGCTATTGTGAGATGCTAAAGGTAGTTTAAACTCTCAACAACAAAAACATGTTTTCCTGGTTTTAAAATTATAGTTTAACCCTGTTTTACAGAGACTGCCCTCACACAGCAGTATGACATTGCCTTGATAAGTAATTTATGACCACTCAAATAAGGAAGGACAATAAAAATCTTTTCTAGCTCAGTTCTATTATCTTCTTATACTATAGCTCTTACAGAGAAATCAGGATCAGGTAAAAGCTTTACAAAAATCAGAGATTCTAATTTAGCCACAAAACTCTGATCTGTGCATCTCTGACGTTATCAGGGTTAGAAAATCAACTGAAAGACCCTGTCTGAACATAAATAGGAGGAATGAAATATTCATTAACTAATTAAAGATAAAAGTAGCTTCTGCATTTACATCTCTGGTATGGTTCATAAAGTGAGGGAAGTAAATCCTTATTTGCTGGTCAAACAAAATGTAACATTCATGTATGGATGAATGGGCTTTTCACTAACTTATTCATCAACACCCTGGGCCAAATAATAAAAACATTATTAATAAGAAATAACTATTGCGCGTCTCATTGATCATGAATTTCTTTTTGAACATGTTGACATCTGTTTATATTAGAGCAACATTATCATCACCTCTCATTCAATCAAACTGAATGTATACTTACAGAAACACTGTCCAGCCTTGTTCACTGTTACCTTCCTGTGTATCTCTCTGCTATATAATTGTTCAAGCTCTTGTGATGTGTAGCTTCGCCTGTCTCCTCTCTTCCTGTGAGCTGTTGACTGAACCTTTCTAGTCCTGTGGTCTCGAGGACAGCTGATTTTTATCTGTCCCAGTGTTAGAACTTCAGCTATTTTGGGACTGTGGGCTGGCTGCTGTTACGGGCCTGAGTCAGTCACCCCTGTTGGTCACTGATAGACTGGGACAACCCACCACCTCCCTTTCCCACAGCTACATTGTCACCCACTATTATGGGCACTGGGTGGGAGTGAGTGAGTGTGTGTGTGTGTGTGTGTGTGTGTGTGTGTGTGTGTGTGTGTGTGTGTGTGTGTGTGTGTGTGTGTCAGTGGGTGCCTGGGGGGAAGCATGTTAAAATAACACACAGGAAGTCACGGAAGGCTCTACTTTGGCCAAGTGGTCAAGACTACAGAGGGTCCAGCAGATACAGGGCCTTGCTTAAACTATTCTTACCGTGTGAATTTTTTCGCATTTTGTCACGTTACAACCATAAGCTTTGATATATTTTATTAGGATTGGATGTGACAGATCAGCACTATGCCACTCTGAGTCAGCTCCTTGTAGAATCAGCTTTTGATGCAATTACAGCTGCAAGTCTTTTGGGTTATGTTTCCATCGGCTCTCCAGATCTAGAGGGTGAATTTTTATATATTAATCTTTACAAAATAGTTCAAGCTTGGTCAGTTAGGACTGAGAGAATCTCTGAATATGGTTTAGGTTGGTGACTTTGACTAGGCCATTCTAACACATGAATATTCTGGAATCTAAACCATTCCATTGTAGCCCTGTCTGTATGTTTAGGGTAGTAATCTTCTGCTGATTCTAACAGGTTTTCTTCCAGGATTGTACCTTGTTTAGCTCCATTCACCCTGTCGTCATCTCAGATCAGCTTCTGTGTTCCAGATGGATATTGTGTGCTGCTCGCTTTTTGCCACTCATAGTTTTTGCATGTTGAGTAGAAAACAAAATTTTGGTCTCATCTGACCAGAACACCTTCTTCTACGAGTTTGCTGTGCCCTCTTCATGGCTTGTGCCACAGCTAATAATTTTCTACCTGATCTGTGAAACTATGAGATGTTCTAAGCTTGGGATGTTGTTCTATAACCTAAACCTGCTGCAGTCTTCTCCAAAATTGTATCTCTGATCTGTCCGTTGTCTTTCCCTGGTATTATTTACTAATGTCTTCTAACAATTCTCTGTGGCCCGAAGGCATTTAGTCGCCCTAGGTTTATTTAGAGGTATCAAAATTAAAGGGGTCTGAGTATAAGAGTATGCCACATTTTTTTTGTAAAAAGACTTAAAAAACTTGTATAATTTTCCTTCCAATTCAAATAGATATGCATTCATTTGTGTTGGTCTATTACCTAAAATCCCAAATAGCATAAATAAACATTGTGGTTTTTCCATAACAACATGAGAAAAGAGTTTTGAATACTTTCAACAGGCCCTGATTTAGGATGTATACATCTTCAGTTTTTGGTGAAAATTTAAATCTCTAAACTTTTTTCTTTTTTTTTTTTTTTTTTTTCAGACAGTATCACATGCCTTTAAATGCTCACTCACCCATCTGCCTTTCCCTTACTCATACTATAAACATCACAGGGTGAAGACGTCAGAGTATCTAAGCAATATCAGTTCCACTGCTTACAGGGCCATGGTCTGCATGATGATCAGAGCTGTCAGCGATGGCCTCACTCCTATCTTGAGCCTGTGTGCAGGTCACATAGCTATGTATTTACACCACAACATCCTTGTCTTTATTTAGCTTTTTTCCCTCCTCACGAAAACAACACAGGGGTCACTGCTCCACAACCTTTTTTAAGATTCACCCTATGACACCTTAAATCTCACTAAGGTTGATCGTTACATATTTGCTGAAGTCTAAACATTGGTCTATTTGATACGTTGAGTGCATGTAGATATTAAAGCACCGTTGTTTAATGTGTATCCACATATTTCCAAGACCTGACAAGAACAGACACATAAACTGTACCTTAAAAGTAAGGACAGCTGGTTACACACTGACACACCAAGGGATGCATCTAAATTGTGGCTTTTAGGGGGTTTAGACACTGATCCCGCCTGTCTTCTTGGATGTCAGTGAAGATAAACAGAATATGAAATGGCTCTGCTCACCGTATGTGTGTCTGGACTTGTGTCTATAACTCTCTGGGAGGCCATTCATAGCCTTTCGGCCGTCCACCTGGGTTGTTCTCTGTGGGTCGACAAGATGTTATTTAGTTAAAAAATTAAAACAAGCTGATTATGTTGCTGTCAGATTACAATTACAGGATTCCATCCTCGCTGGTCAAGTGAGCCAACAAAGAGTTACACTAAAAGAACTACAAAGGAATGTGTGTGATGTTTTGCGAGGTACATATATTTATGCTGCATGGTTTGATTGACTTATTTGAAAAAACAAGAGTCTTCGTCCCCAATATCCCCTTTGCTTGTTGATGATGAATAATTCCAGCAAAGTAAAAACTCAAATGCAAAATATTGATTTCCTCACATAGAAAAAATTTTAACAGGCTTAGAACTGAGTTCAATAGGATATTTTTGGAGTCTTTTGGTGGAATATAAACCTGACTGTGACTGAAATAAATGCACATAGATTTGAATTTAGTCTGGTTTTCTATGAAGGGTGCCTTAAAGAGACCTTTTGTTTTGATTTGATGCTAAATAAATTAAGCAAACTGAACAGGAATGTCCAAGAATTAGTAAAAAGAAAACACAAATTATCCTCAAAGGTTATTTCCATGCATATTCAACCCTTTGAACTTTTTCACATTTTGTCCAGCTTCAACTGCAATGAACGTATTTTCTAATGATTTTTAGAGCTTTTTCAAATACAGTCTGATAAAAGTGCCATGCATTTATATTCAGCTCCTTTACTCTAGAGAACCTGCAGAGATCCACAGGTCAGGTGGGAGAATTTCAATTATTAGTCCTGCATTCCACACATCTGTCCTTCATGTTCAAACCCTGTCTACTATTAAGACTAGGCTTAAAGTTTTTGCTTTCGATAAAGCTTATAGTTAGAGTGGCTTTGGCTATCCTGAGCCATTTCTGTAGTTATGCTGCTATAAACTTAGGCTGCTGGAGGACATATTGACCAGTTTGCCTCACTGTACTACATTCTCCTTCTTCTCTCCAAATTTTCTGTTATTTCTGATATGAACTTCATGTCCTTTCTCTGTTTCTTGTCTCCATAGAAGTTGCACCTGGCCTGGTGTTTCTGTTTAGCTGTGACACCTTCCTGGGGACCGACAGCTGAGCTATTGCTGCCTATAACTTCATGTCCTCTTTCTATAGATGTCTGTCTCTGCTCTTCTGTGTTTAACCCTGTGTCTGCTCTGTCATCTCAAAGACAATTGGTTGTGGCAGATGGCCGCTCACACTGGGCCAGGCTTTGCTGGAGGTTTCTCCCTGGTAAGTGGGAGTGTTTTATCTCCACTGTCGCCACATCCATGCTCAGTATGAGAAATTGCT
The DNA here is from genome assembly GCA_014839685.1 of Anableps anableps. Classification (NCBI taxonomy): domain Eukaryota; kingdom Metazoa; phylum Chordata; class Actinopteri; order Cyprinodontiformes; family Anablepidae; genus Anableps; species Anableps anableps. The sequence goes on from CM026077.1 coordinate 28,864,825, forward strand.
GCAAAGTTAACACCACCATGCAATCGGCTGTCCACTGTCGCTCGGTGCCCAAATAGAAGGAGTTTCATTAGATAGAAAACTTTTTACTAATTTGAATAATATAATGAACTTCCCTGTATTGTTTAATATCTTGTATAATTGGAATTTATGTAATTGACTTTGAATATGTCTGTATTATTGGATTGAGCTGATATTTCTGTGAATAAATTAGATGTTTTTTTGTAAAGTGCCTTGAGACAACATTTGTTGTGATTCAATACCTTATAGGTAAAATGAATTGAATTAAATGGAAGCGCGGCAAGAAGAAAGCCATTGTTAAATGAAAGCCATAAAAGTCCTGTTTAAAGTTTGTCACAAGCCCTGTTGGGGACAGAGCAAACGTGAAGAAGAAGTTGCCCTGTTCAGATAAAACTAAATTTGAGCTATTTAGTCTAAATGCTTTGAGTGAAGGATAACTAACGCTGTGCATCCCATAAAACACACCATCACTACAGAGAAACATGGTGGTGGTATCATCATGCTGTGGGGAGATAGTCATTCAGGAGGGACAGAGAAGCTGATCAGAGCTGACAGGAAGATGAATATACAAACACTATTCTTTTCAGATTCTTATTTGTCAAAAAAATTGAAAATCATGTCCCATTTTCATTCAACTTCACTCTTAAGCACTACTTTGTTTTGGCTAGCTCCATATCCTTCTCATGCAATAACAGGACTGTCTCTCACCTGAATCATAGTTTCCTTCAGCGGGGTGTTATAACTTCTCCAGTCCTGCAGAGGACAGTCTCCCACAGGTTTACTGCTGGCTGTGGACGGGGAGTTCAGCCGAGGGCTGCTGTGGTAGTCCTGTTGCAGGGTGGCCTTGGACTCAAACAGGGCCCGCAGAGCTCTGGTGCCAGAACTCTCTCTCTGAGAGAGGAAGTCCATGGAGCGACTCCTGGACAGATTACTCCAGAAGCTCCCCGTGTCTCTGCAGTCCAGCCTCTTCCAATGACTGTCTACACAGGTTGTTGAATCCTGAAGACACAAGATGCTTTTTATGGGGTTTTTTTTGTTTTGTTTTGTTTTTTTTTGTTTGTTTTTTGTTTTTTTTTTTTTGTATGTTCCATGATCACATTAAAGACTAACCTCAAATTCTTGCTCTGCTTTTTCTGAACTCCTCAGATCCATACAGCTTTGGTAACTGTTAGAAAAAAGATTATGGCAAATTTATTTGCCGACATTTGCTGGATTGTAAGAACGTCCTCCCTGAGTGTGGACTTACTGCTGCACCAGTTGAGAGACAGACTTCCTGTTCCAGTTAGCTGTTGATGACATGACCCAAGAACGTTCCTGAGCCCCAGAGAGACTCCTCAGAGACTGAGTCCTCCTCAGACCAAACGTTTCCATAGCGATGTCTCTACCAGCAGCTACCAACGAGGCAAGAAGAGTTCTGCCTTGAAAATCATCTGACAGCAAACATTTTACTACTGATCACACCCTCAGTTCCAAACAGCTCATTGTTACATTTAAAGTTGATTAGTGTCTTTTAATCATTTGTTTAAGTGAAAATCCAAAAATTAGTAGCCAATCAATCATAAAGCTGAGGTTTAACTTTATTGGAGTTACTCTGTAACTGGCTGAGACACTGACAGTCATATGACTCCGTTAATGTTTATAAACTTGATCACTTCCACTGAAAATCAAGCTGTATCTCACTGCATCTCACTGCACAATCAATGAATGATTTAGTCTTTCCAAAAAAACCTCAGCATAAGTTCAGTAAAAACAAAGCTGTACACTGCTTTAGACTCAGAAAAATGCATGCTTACAACTATATTTTTAAAAAGTTATGTAAATACATTATCTCTAGAAATACAAAATTGTATTGCAGTTCCAACTCCATTTATGAAATGACATTTTCTCTGATAAATCAAATGAAAGCTTCATACCTGAGAAGGAGAAGAAGATGATGAAGACGGAGCAGCAGTCACCTGTGTATCACTGTCCTTCTGTCTGATTTGTACTTTTGGAGCATCTCTCACAAGACACAGCAATTTCTGATGGCCAAAGTCCATTCACACCTTGTGATTCAGTAACTTATGGAAATGACTTTTTTTTTTTTTTTTTATCACAGCATCACCTGATGAATTTATCTGATCCACATTTTGTCACCAGAAACGTTGGTGTATTTTGTGTGAAAGAACAACACGAAGTGGCTCATAATTGTGAAAGGCAAGAAAAAGCAATGCTTTTCAAAGTTCTTTGCAATCACTAATCTGAAAAGTGTGGTGTGTGTTTGTATTTTGCCCATCAGAGTGAGTACTTTCTGCAGTTAGAGCTGCAAGTCTTTTGGGGGGTGTTTACCAGCTTTGGACACCTGGAGACTTCCATTTTTGCCTATTACTTTTGCACAACACCTTAAGCTCTGTCAAACTGGATGGAGAGTGTCTGGGGACATAACTTTTCAAGTCTTGCCACAGATTTGGTCAACTCTGACTACCTTCCATGTCGATGCTGATGAAAATCACAGCATCATGCTGCCAGCCTAAGTGGGGATGATGTATTCAGTGTGATATGGATGGAGGCTAAAAAGTTAAGAACTGCTCTCATTTAACAGAGCATCTTCTTCCTCATGTTTTCTGTCTTTAATGTGACTTGGGGCAAATTATAAATGGGACCTCTTCATGACTTCATTCTTCCTTGAAAGACATATTTCTAGAAACTAATATTTAACCTGTCCAAACTCTCCCACCTGAGCTGTGGCTCTCTGCAGTCCTTCCAGAGTTAGATTGGGCATCTTGGTAGATTTGGTTTAGGTGGATGAAATGTTTAGACGATGGATTTATTAGTGTTCTGTGAGATGTTCAAAGCTTGAGATAATATTTTGTAACCTAACCCTGCTTAAAACTTCTCTACAACTTTCTTCTTGATCTGTTGTTTGTGTTCATTGGCCTTCATGATGCTGTTTGTTCACTAATGTTCGCTAACAAACCTAAGAAAACTTCACAGAAGAGCTGTGTGCTCAGTTCTTCAGCATCTTTTTAACCTTGGCCTGACCCAGGAGAAGGTTTAGAAGACACCCTGCCTTGTTCCAGTGCCGAAGAAACCCATCAGTCCTCAACAACTTCTGTACCCCTGACATCTCATATCATGAACACCCTGGAGAGATTCCTGTTGGCTCACCTGACTAAGCAAATGAGCACCTTTAATAACCCCCTGCAGTTTTCTTATCACTGTGGAGTTGAAGACACCATCATACACCTGCTTCAACAAACCCACTGTCACCTGGACAAAGCTGGCAGCACCGTGAGGATCATGTTCTTTGATTTCTCCAGTACATTCAACACAATTCAAACTAAACTGCGTTGTCAGAAACTGCAGAAGACATAGATAGAGGCCTCAATGATTCCTTGTATCAATGACTAGCTGACAAACAGACCATGAGACTGAAGGGTTGTGGTCAGTAGCACAGGAGCACCACAGTGGATAATAGTGCAAAGAAGGATTGTTGATTAAAAAGAAACATACATCATGCTTTTCATGTTAAGCATGATGTATGTTTAAAACAGTTTGCAAACAAACTGTTTTTAACATGTTAAAAACAGTCTCCTCTGCTTTATTCATGCTTTAAGACAACTGAGGTTATGATTAATATGAAATAAGAAACTTAAAAAAATACTTCAACCCTACATTGCCCACATTTTACTTTCCTTTGTGAATGAAAACTTCTTAGTAATTTTGACTAAATTGTATTTATACTGTATGTATATAACTTTAATCACTCACAGATTTACTGGTTTGGTGACTTCTGAAAGCTTGGATATCAGAGTAAGATGGACCGAATAGAAAAGAATGCAACTTAAAAAAAAATTAAGAATGGTTTAAAAAAACAACATAATTTTCCTTCTACTACTTTTAGTTTGTTTATCATATAAAATAAACCTTAAACTTGGTGGCTGTAACATGACAAAATATGTTAAAGTTCAATAGTTCTACTTTTGCAAGACCCTGTAAAACTCCTGGAAACATTAGTCTGTTGACCTTTTGCTGAATGGGATTTAACTATTTAATGCTAAAACAATTTATTTGATAAGATTTTACATTTTCAGTCTACTTGCAACAACTAGTCCACTGAGACCCGGGCTAGCTCTTTGGGCCTTCAACAATGGTTCTTAACTTTGGCTAAAAATAATAAAGAACCAACAAATACTTTTTAAATATAGACATATTAACAAATTCAGGGTTTATCTATTTTTAGGGGTTTTTTCATGGAATAATTGCATCGAATTTTCACAACAAAGGGACGATAAAAGAACCTGTAATATTCTCTCAGTTCATTTTGTCATGTCCTTAGTTTAGAAACTGTGTGCTTCTATGTGAACATGGTTGTTGTGTCATACATAGACCAGGAGATGGCGCCAAACCAACATAGCTGCTCTCATCAAAAGGCATAATAAGTTCTTGTTTGTTGACAAACAGAGCATTGTTTTTGTTTTGTTTTTTTTTTTTTTTTTGGTGTTTTTATACTATACTATATCCCATGTGCATAAGTGCATTTCACAGCTCATTTAAGACTATAAATGATACCCAAACATAAAAGTTATGTTTCTATTTTCCAGATCCAGATTAATGCCTCCAGCAAATACATAACTCTTTGACAAGAGGCTCCATTACTGAGCTAAATGAGAGGCTCGTTGTCTGCCTGTACTGCATGTGTTTTCCCAGCTGCAGCGGAGGAGAAGAAGGGCAATGAACATTTGCAGGGGGGGGGGAGTCACCCAGAACTCACCCACTCAGTTTTACAGAGCAGTCAGTTCTGGCTTAAACAGCTGACAACAGAGCAGGTCTCCTTCCTCCAGCTGCTGCATGTTCCTGCAGGAGGCTCACATGGAGCCACATGTGACCGCCACCAAGAGCAGAGCACACTGTGTTGGAAGTCGGAGAGAAAACAGGAGCTCCCAGACTAGGACTGACAGCCAGGCTCAGCCAGCCATGCCTGCATGTACTCACACAGACTCCACCACTCTGTAATGTGGGTGCATAACTAAACTGCAGGAGAACGAAATTCATCTCTGCTCAGTGATGAACTTCAGCTTTTTTGTGATGGAAATGCATCTTGTACCCACATTGCATTTAATATTCAAGTTCGAAAGTTTATAAGAAAGGTCACCACAACTCTCTTGTTGACAAGAGGCTCATTGTTGGAGGAGGAGGGGTGAGGGGGGTGTCAAACCCATTCATGCTGCTGCTTTGTTGTTTCAGCTTGAGCTGCTCACGTACAGCCAGATAAGATCATTTCTGTTGAAAGTTTTAAGTTGTGCAACCTACTTTGGAACGTGGGCTGCAGCTGTACTCGCTTCGGCAGTGTTGCGATACCTGGATGGTGTTTTATACCACAAGGACATGCTGGCAGATGTGCTTTTTTCATGCATTTAATGTTGTAGTTTGTCTAAACAAACAGCTGAGCATGGATGCCTTTTATATGAATGTTTGAAGCCAAGTTGCGCAGGGAACAGCCACTGGCTGTAAGATGTTTTAGCCACAGATATGATACACTTGGCAAAGATCCAGTCCGAGCCATTAGAGTCACAGGAAGCGCTCAGTTTCACCACCTCCTCAGACCAAACAAAGGCAGATGTCACAGCACTTAAACTGTCACTTGGTGGAAATTTGATCCACGGCTTTATCTAATGACATTTTTAAACTACAGAGACATTCTCATACATTATTTTGCTTTCTCCTGTCATTTAAAGGTGTCCAAAAAAAATAAAATAAAAATCTAATGGGCTTTTAAAACAGTGGAGAATTGCAATAAAATAGTTCCTTGTAACATTTTAGCTCTTTGGGTTATATTCAGTGTATTTAATTAGAGATCCAGGGCCTGACTTTTAAATAACTTAGCCACTGGAAACCAAAGCCAGTTTATTGTCATATTTGTCTCAGTGATGTATTTACAGTGGCAAGTTAACTATAAATAAAAGACAGTACTTGAAGTGCTCTCAAATATCATCCGACTGTCAGGAGGACGTATTTGGTTGTGTCCTGAAAAATCTATATCCTGATACTGTAGTGCATTTCTAAGTTACAACCACAAGCAGTAGTGGAGGCTCCCTCCACCTATTGGCCAGCACAAGAGGTGGTTACCATGGAGACTGAACGCTGAAGAGACATTACTGACCAAAGAGTCATACTGGCTTCCCAGGCCAGCCTGCTCCTAAACTGTGGAACAGTTTCCTTCTGCTGCTCTGCTTTGCTCACTCTCTGTCTTCGTGTCTTTGTGTTTTTAAAAACCAACTGAAAAGTCTTCTGTTTTCCCAGACTTTTATATCATGATTTTATTGTGCTTCTTATGCTTGTTTTTGTACTTCATATAACTTAACTCTGATTTATATTCTACAGCACTTTGTGACTTTGTGTCTGTGAAAAGCACTTTATAAACTTTACTTGCTTACTTACTTACTTTACTATCATCCAGACCAGAGAAACATTGCTTTATTTAGAGTGAATTTTTGAAATACTGTCTGCATTGTATTATGATTAGGATAAAAATGGGACATATCTAAGTGAATTTGAATATGTCTGTTTTCTTGTAAAGTGCCTTGAGATAACATTTGTTGTGAATAAGATAAGGTAGATAAGTGAATTTAATTAAACTGAAACTGAACATATATGCAAAATAACAACAGTATAGATCAGGTTTATGTTTTCACTGAGCAAAACTCTAGACAGGGATAAAGTTTTAGCTTAACCTATGATGAGCTGGGTCTGCTATGTCTCTTGGCCAGTGACTGCTGGGAAATTATCCAGCCCCTCAGTTATCCTGAATACTGAATACAGGATGGGTACGATGGATGGATAGATGGATGGATGGATGGATAGATGGATGGATGGATGGATGGATGGATGGATGGATGGATGGATGGATGGATGAGCCTGGTACCAGTATTGTTAAGGTAGTTTCTGTTTTGTTTTTTCGTCTTCAGGCCATAGAAACATGTGTTTGTTGTGGCCAAGCCTAAAGAAGTATAAAAATTTATTTTATAAAATAAAAACTGAAATTGGCATTCATTGACTAGCAAGATGTTGCAGCGGTATAAAAAAAATCCTAATTACTGGGGCTTTGCCTAAAATAAACACAAAGTATTGTGTTTTAATGCTAATCCTCTGTATTGTTTTCACTTCATCTTGATCATATCCAGCTGATGCATCTATCATTCATATTCTTTGCCAAAATTATTCATACCCCTGAAACTTTTTCATATTTTGTCACATTAGAAAGACAAACTTTAATGTGTTTTACTGTTTTTTAAGTGAGCAAGTACTGCAAAAAAGCATGTAATTATGAAATGGAAGGGTGGGAATCCATCCTATTCAGGGTCTCATGATGAAATGACGGTACTGATGTTCACAATGCTGCTGATGGAAGCAAGCTGCTTATCATTGCATGGTCACTGGGGGAGCTGCTGCCTATCTGTAACGTCACTGGGCAAGAGGATACACCCTGGACAGATCACCAGTTCATCACAGGTCAACATAGAGACACACAGGACAGACAATCATGCACACACTGACTCCTAAGGGGAATTCAGAGGGACCAGTTAGCCAAATATGAACATTTTTAGGCTGTGGATTGAAGCTGGAAAACCTGGTAAGAACCCACAGATTGACTATGCAAACTCCATGCAGAAAGACCCCAAGGTTGGTTTTTAAAGTTCTTGTTGCAAGGCAACAGTGCTAATTGTGCTGCCATGAAGCCCCAAAAGAGAAAACATACTATTTCATAATTTTCTTCAAAAAAACATCTGAAAGGGCACCATGATATCTCTTGCTCTCGGAAGCCCTCAGGGTTTTGTTAGTGGACAAACACCCTCATAAAAGCCATGAAACCCACCCAACACAAACATGATGGCAGAAGCATCATGCTGTGGGTCATACGTTTCTTCAAAAGGAAGAAAAGCTAGTCAGAGTTAATGGGAAGATGGCGCTAAATACAAGGCAGTGCTGGGAAAAAAACTGTTAGAGTGCAAAAGACTTGAGACTTTAAAACTGCTGCTCACACATGCTGTCCGTCCAGTCTGACTATTCGAAAATCGTGTATCGTTTTCTTTCACTTTGCAGTTATGCACTTTGTGGTAACATGACAAAATGTGGAAAAATTTATGGGGCATGAATACTTTTGCAAGTAACTGTTCTCCTTTCCTGCCTAAAGTGACCTAAATCTAAAGTTAAGGGAAATGAAAGGATTACACTCATGTTACCATGATGAAATGATGACGGTACTGATGTTCACAATGCTGCTGATGGAAGCAAGCTGGTGATTCATCATATTCTCTCTAAAATAGAAACCCTTGGTTTATATCTGCTCTGTGTCCATGGTGATGACTGTTAAAGTGTGACATCAGAAGCCTTTAAAAATGTCTATCTTTCTGTCCCTCCATCGTGTCAGGAAACAGGGAATTTTATTTCCTGTCTCCAGCACAGAACAACCTGACACTTCCTGGGAAAAATGAGAGTGTCGTCCAGGAAACAGGGTAAACCCCTGAAGTCATGTTCACAGGAAACAGGAACGGAACTGGGGCAGACTTTCACTCGCCCAAAGCCCTGTCAGAGACTTTGTCGGTACATGGCTGTATGTGGGCCATCGCTGGCACAACTTGACTGAGAGAACCGGGCTACGACAGGCAGGCAGCAACCTGAGCAGCAGCCAGAATGTAGGTTAAACGAAAGGTTATGTAACGTGGACTGAGAGCCCACTAGTGGTTTGCTCTTGTTGTAGATAGGATTCATAGGCCCTGAATATACCTGTGTGTGCCAGTGTTGAGAAAAAGCAGCAGTGACATCACTGACAGACATGTTAAGAAACCTGGTTAGGACTCTGGATCAGTTGACACTTTTATTGTTACACTAATATAGATAATAAGTAAAGCGATCACTGTATATATGCCGTTGCTGGTCTTACTCTATTCAGGTTATTACTGCGGTCTAAAGTAACATATTAATTTTCCACCATGACTCGTTTCTGTTCTCTTTGTGCAGTAAGAGTGCAGGCTAAAAAAAGGATCCGCCCCCTCCTGATACATTAGGACACATGCAAGTCACAGTGTGACAGCTTGCATGGGCAACAGGAAACTCCAACTGTATTGCACAGATGTATTTTGGTCCAGGCAGTGCAATTGTGCTATAAATAGCCTCAAAGCCAAACAGAACACTTTGATCATGTGCTATGAGTAAGTCACACCAAGATGCACGCTGTGGATTAGCTTCAGTGTTGCTAAAAGTCCGGTTTCAGCTGCGTGTTGTTAACTGTTTGTGCTGTTTCACTGTATTAATCCTCCTTCTGTCTCCCTGGTGTTTACTCCTCATGCAGGTCACTGACACAGGAGCAAAGTGAGTGCAGTGCACTGTTGTGATCCCACCTAAAGTGGGTCACTCTCTCGTAACACACTTACATGGAGAGCTGAGGTCAGCAGGCTGTCTGTCCTTCCTCTGGCCAGAGTATTTGGACTAACTGATACTTAGGCATTAAGAGCATTTTTTGTTTAACTTGTCAAAGTGAGACGTCTCAACGCTGGGGGTCAAGTCACAGGCTCATCTGGTGTTTTAGTCTTTCCCTTCATCTGTCTGTCCATCTGTTTATCTGATGGACTCTGTGTCTGTCTTCTTGAGAGCTCAGCTTCATTTTTCTTTCTGCAGAGTAGCCTATGATTATCTTTAAAAGCAGAGGCACTGGAATGTTAATCCTTTAATTTTTTCCACTCACTAGTTTTTTTGCTCTGAAATAGCTCCCCTAGCACTGTCATGTGCATAAATAAACTCAATTCGTGTCAGCATCTGTTTATAAAGCATAACATGAAATCTGAAAATAGGATTTCTTAGAGCAAAGAGTGTGGATTTACACCAAGATCCATAATCCTTGTTTCCATCTACAGCTCCTCTTCACTGAAGGAGGCTTCCTGGAGTTTCTGGAACACCAGCACTAGAGGAGTCATGTTTCAATAAAGGAACACCAATACCAGGGAGAGTGTGTCACCAGAAACAAGTGCTTAATCACCATATTTATTATGGTTTGGAGGGCTTTGTACATGTACCGTCTTATATGCATGAATAGCAAACAGACTGAACTTATTTACCAGTTATCTAATCATCCAAACCACTTATTAACCCAGCCACACACAGAAAGGCTATATAACAATCCAGGTTGAGTGCCTTGCTCAAAGGACTGCTCTGCCTACTGAGTCAATTATGATCATGTTATTTAAGAGAGGAAAATATAAACTTTAAAGAGTTGCAGCATTTATTTATTTATCATCTAAAGGCAGTGTGTCTTTATTTTTTCTTTCAGAGAGCACCACTTTTGAATGTTGCACTCACTGCTTGCCCAACTGCCACTTCCCATCACCCTACATCCACATGAGTATGAAAACAGCACAGTCATTCAGCTGTGGTCTCAGCTGACCGGAGCACCTCTGTCTACACATTTGCTGAGTCCCATACATGATAAAAATGTAAAGAAAACCTTTTATTGCTTACTTCTAACAATGGCTTTCTTCTTGCCACTCATCTATATAGGCCAGATTTAATGAGTACACAAAGGTCTCCTGGGTTCAAATCTCTGCTTGGAGTCTTTCTGCATTGAATTTGAATGTTCTCCCTGTGCGTGCGTGGGTTCTTTCCGGGTACTCCAGCTTCCTCCCACAGTCCAAAAACATGACTGTTAAGATAATTGGTCTCTCCAAATTTTCCTTAGAAGTGTTTGTGTGCATGGTTCTTTGTGTTGTCCTGCGATAGACAGGTGACCTGTCCAGGGTGTACCCTGCCTCTCACCTGGAGATAGGCACCAGCCTAAGTGTGCTAGGTAATGGATTAATATATATATATATTTGTATGCAGATATATATCTGTCTATTTGTTTAATTGGTCATGTTTTAACTTATGGACCTGTATGTCACATTTGTAACTTTAGTTGTATAAAGTGATCTATCAATAATGGTTAATTGATTGATGGACAAGAGTCCTGTTTGGGGATCCCTGCAGCTCCTCCAGAGATACAAGTTGCAGTTGTATCAAACACTTTGCATTTTTCAACAAATGATTAAACAGTGTTGCTCAAAGCTTGGGATACTTGTTTTAAAATGTAAAACGTGAAAATAAGTTAAATATGGAAAGAAAAAGAGGGTTCAAGTATATCCAATCAGCCAGCTTTAGGTATATAGGTACTTGCAAATATGAATGATGTTAAAACAAAACCTGAGAAATGTCAAGCTTTTTTAAATTTCAATTATCGTTGTGAAGAGTTGCCATGGCAATCTTACAAAAATCTTGAAATGGCTTTTAGATTTTGTGAACCACCCAAGAATTTCAGTGGCCACCCCTTTAAAAACTTTACAGATGTCCCTGGTTAAGATTGAGCAAATAAAGCTCTATTCTCAACAGAACTAAACTAATATTTGCTAGATTTCACTAATGATCGTTAGTACAGCTTTCTTCACATCCTCTAAATATCAGTGAGACTCGTTTTCACAGAAGAGGTGAATATAAACCCAGGGCTGTTTTCCCAGTCACCAGTTGGAGGGTTAAAGGTTCTTTATCTACTGGCTCGTCATTACTGGCGCAAACTGCTCCAGTGTGAACACAACAGACAGGAATCTGTGGGCTGCACCGACAGTCATGACTGTCTACCGCCTCTGTTCTGTGTGTGTCACAGCCTGCGTCAGGACAGACAGAGAAGACACACAGAAGAACATGTCCCAAACAAGAAATGGTTCTGCGCCGCGCTTCCTGCTTCGCTTTAGATGGCTTTGCGATAAATGTCATTTTAAAAAAAATTAAAGCTTTTGGTATTCTTCAGTTCGGGCTAAAGTCTAACATTAATATTTAGCTGTCAAAATATTTTAAACAAAATGTTGTTGTTGGCGTAATCATGCTACGGTTAAAGCGGTAGTGTTGCTCTTAACCCCGGAGGTTGTGCGCATGTGCGAGATTCCGGGCAGTTTCAGAGCGGAGAACTATCTTGACCCAGCCCGTACCTTCGGCAGCTCCCAGCCAGTCCTCTCATATTCACACTAACACTACTGTGCAGCTTCACATAAACAGAACAAAATGCTCAGCTGGCCCGACGGCAGCCGAGAGCCGTAACTTCGTGACAGTCTCAGACCCTCTTCACTAGCATGCTCCCCTTTGCTTTATGGTGAGTAACCAACAAATAATATCCACATGCTGTAATATTCCTCAGTGTTAATGTTTTTATTTGTTCAACCCATAGTTACCTAATCGTTTTATCATAAATATGTAGCTAAAGTTAAAATGATATATGGCCAATTAATTGGTAATTATTGGCAATTTTACAGTTTCTGTGATTAAAATAAATATATGAACTTTACCGAAACTTCCACCTCTTGTTTAAAGAAGTTTATGACTGTGGTGCTGTGGAGCAGTTTTTTTGGAAATGTGCCCAGCTTTAAATGGAGCCTGTGCCACAGCAGTGTTTGTGGCGTACAGAAAGCGGGGAACACTGTTGTCATTGTAACTGACATGAACCCAGTGTGTGTGTGTGTGTGTGTGTGTGTGTGTTCCTCGGCGAAAAGGTCAGGAGGTCAGCTGCCTAATGACTCTTATTATGCCAAACAGGAAACGACCCCTGCGCTCCTTCGGCGCAAACCCAGTGTGACATGCGCGCAACATTCCTGCAGCGATAACAGAGAACACCAAAGTAAAAAAAAAAAAAAAAAAAAAAAAAAAAAAAAAAAAAAAAAAAAAAGATCCCTCCAGTAATGTAACGGTGTAACGTCGTCCGAATATGAATTTATTAACAGTCGATCTTGTAGTTCACGTGAACGCGCACGTGCACGGCGTGCTCCTGCAGCTGCTTTGAACCTTTAAATTATTGATGCGGTCTCGGTGGATACCTAGATGTGCAGCGAGTCTTTCTGCTCTGTCAGATATGTAATAAATGGGATGGAACTGGGACAGGAGGCTGTCCTTACACTTTCACTGTGCCGCAGTATTAATTGGAAATGCTGTCACTGTGTTGTTTTGCTAAATCTATGGAAACATTTGTTTCACAAGAGAGATTAAAACACATCTGTCTGTGATGCAGGGAGTTTTACTGTATGAGCGGTTTTATTCCCAAAGAAGCTGACTGAGCTATCTCTTGTTTCACCTATGCTTTTTTTTTCTTTTTTTTTTTTTGTTAATGAATCCAGGACATTGTCTTCTGTTAATACACACACCCACAGACAGTCTCACTGGTTCAGGTCACATCCTTGTTGCAGACAATCAGAAAGCCTTACCTATTGTGCAGTAGTGGAAGACAATGGCCATTAGTGCACATCAAGTTATGTTATCTGCATTCCTTTATGATAAGTAAATTATCTATTTTAATTCCTTTGCACAAGCTGTACTTTTTTTTTTTCAGAGGAGGTGAAACAGTCAACCAGCCACAGATCAGAGTCGACCATTTTTCAGTGTAATCGGTGAGCTGCAAGTTAAACGCTGAATGCTTTCCTGTTCATTAAGTACATTTAAACTAAGAGCTCCCACCATTTTCAAACCAACAGCATATACTTGAATGCGCTTTTTTAGTTTAATAAACAGTAGATACGTATAAAGACATGTGCTTTGATGCATAAATGTTTTTTTTATCTTGTTTTTGTAGTTGTTAAAAAAAGTAAAATCTGTAAAAATTGGAATTGAGAAGTCATACCTAAAAGAAAACCAGATATCGGTATTTGGCCTAGAAAAGATCTGGCCTGAAAAAAAAAGATTTGGCCTGATCAGTGCATCTCTAGTCATTTTAGATGGTAAGATTGCGGTGTGGGTTTTTTTTTTTTTTTTTTTTTTTTTTTTTTTTGTTTGTTTGTTTGTTATTTTCAAAGTGTGATGCATCATTATTAAAAAAGCATGTTGTAAATAAATAAATATATTTGGATGGACCTTAGGTTTCACTCTGTTGTGATTGTGTAATCAGACAAACCAGTTTAAATCAAGGCTGCATCATATTAGAAAAACGGTTTGTCTGTTTCAGCCCAGCATCAGTCAATAACTTTCATCGTGGGAAAATGTTCATTGTTCTCTGACAGCCCTCTCCTTCAGCATTCTTCTCGGCTCAGCCCCTGCTAATATCTGTTTCCCTCAAAGTGCTCCTGTTTGGATTCATTTTCCATGTTCGTATCCAAAAATAGCAGCCTCTTGATCCACCACACGCCCAGCCCTGAGCATACAACCGCTGGACGCTCCGTTTCCATGTATTCTTCCCCAAAAAAAAAAAAAAAAAAAAAACCTGAAGGAATCACTGGAATGTTAATTACTCTGCAGGGAAAAGAAAGAAGAGCTGTGAAGTTACTTTGCTGTTGTTAAGTCTCTTAAGTGCTTGGGTAGTTGTAATTGAGAGGAGGATTTCACAAGTGTGCTTGTGAAATCCTCCTTGATAGTGATTTACCTATCACAAACTCGATAGTTGATAGGTAAATCACTATCAAGTTTGAATTAGCCTAAACAAACTTGTGGCTGGGAACCGGCTTGACCAGGAAGTGCTTCTCATTCCTGAAGTTGTCACTTGCAAAAAAAAAAAGTGCAGAATGTATTTAGTGTTATTGTTCGTTGGTATTAGGCATGGCATGAGATTGTTACAGTATCATAACTTTGAGAAAAATACCATGAAATAACCATATATAAACAAAAATGGTTAAAACAAAAATGTGTAACATGGTCTAACTGCTTTTATTCCAAACAGAAAGGCAACAATTATTTCTGCTTATATGACATAATCATTTTATTGTTAAATTTACAGTTTTTTATACTAGAGACACTAGTAGAACAGGCTGATATTGCTGGCTAATTAGTCAAGTTATTTGATAGCCATCTCACCCATCAAATGTAATTTTTTGTGTAAGTAGCACACAAAAAAAATGCTCCAATAAAGTTCACCATAGAAATACTATATATTATTAAACAATGCTTATTTTTTACATGGATACTAGGATCAGGTAAAGGTCTCACCAGAAATAGCAAATACTCTCTGGGTTTCTGAAATTTAACCTATTCAAATGTTCGTTTTTGGAATTACAACTTGATTTCAAAATGAGAAAAAAACAGAAAGTGAATACATTTTTTTCATCCTATAAATGCAAAATATATATCTTTTTAGGTAGGATTGTCAGACCCTGTGTATGTCAGAAATTAGCATCAGCATTGATTTGTTTTTGTGTGTGTAGCAGATCCAATAATAAATATCACATGTTTTGGCTTAGTGCACAAAAAGTAATTCAGCAACACATGGGGAAGGGCCAGCAGTGTGTTATGCTCTGCTACAGCTGCAGAATACTAACTTTGGGCTTATTAGCACTTTGAACCACTTCAATAAAACATTTTTGAAGTTTTCAATGAGTGAAGTTTTTTAAGCCTTAAACCTTGATTAGATGGGAAACGAGTGCTGCTTGCTGCGCAAATCCAGAAAACAAAAATCCACTTCCTCCATTATTAAGAAGCTGGGCATTTATTACAACAGAGTGTTAGTTGTTTAAACCCTTGTTCTTGTTTCTTCTGTGTTCATACAGAACGTTTAGGAACCACCACAGCCAAACAATGAGAGACATCCTTAAGAGGAAGTTTGCAGAAGTAGAGGAAAATCCCTGCTACTCCCCTTCCTTCTCCTCCTCTTCTTCTCCTCCATCTTCCCTCTCCTCTCCTGCCTCCTCAGAGTGGGAGTCCGACGGGGAGGGGAGCTCATCTGAGAACCAAGACTTCACACCTCACAGTCCTGCTTCAGCCTCCAGCTCTCCCAGTAAGTTTCCAACTAGTGTTTGTTCCTCTCCTCTCTTCTTTCAAATAATGCAAACCTCCCTCTTTTATCGGTGTGTTTTCTCATCAGCATTTTATAGGAGTGTCTCTTATCAACCTGGAGCAGAAGTTATGACTGACTGATATATAGAACGTTAGCCTTAAGCCCATTCCAGATAAGAGATGCAGAGAGGGACTGGCGTCTGCAGAACCTGTCCGCCGGTATAGATCATTTGCTTGAGCAATAGGAAGTAGTGGGATCAATTTGAATAGCAGGGTCATTTTAAACAAGTCATATCAAATGGCTTCATTTAGATATGAAGCTGCTCTCACCGTCACTCATCAGCTGCATAATTTATCCTGGTAAATCTCAAACAATGGGTTTAACTCAAGAGGTATTTTGAACATGAAAGATGCAAAAAAGAAAAATGATAAATATAAAAGGAAATGTTTTTTTAATATAGGCTGAAACAAATAGAAAGGTCAATGTACTCCCAAACAAATAAAACCCAACTACTTCCCTCCCTCTACAGAGAGCTGAAAAAGTAAATAATCTGCACAAATGCAAGCAGCAAACTCGAGCACTTAGAAAGGAAGGAAATAAAAACACAGAAAAAGTGAAAGCTAAACAAGAAGAACACGAAGCTCTAAATCCATCATATCCAGAATAATGCACAGCCAGATCCAGGCCTCACAGCTAGTCCAGCACCACGGACAATAAAAAAAAAAAAAAAAAAAGTAGAGCACAGGAAAAGTCAGAAGACAGGGGTTGGGAGGAGAGCCAGGCTCAGTGTGGACACCAGTGTAGAAACAAACAGGGGGTTATAGAGATGTTTTCAGAAAGGTTACAGTAATCTCTTCCTCAGGACAAACACTGCCTATACTGCACAGGCAAGGATTAACAGATTTAGACTGGATGTGTTTAGACAAACACAGCAGATGACTCTAACTCAGCCAGCTGGGCATGGTTTTCACCACGTTTTGCTGCTGGGGTTTAGACTTAGATATGTTTCATGTTGCTGCTGAGGCCAAACACTAACCTGACTGACACTGTAGGCAGTTAAGGGTCTGATTACTTTCCAGAAAAAAAATAAAAAAGAAGTTCATCTTCTTTCTACAGCTGATCAGTTTTTTTTGTTTACACAAGCCTTTCTTGGCATTTCCTTTTCACTTGTGTGTTCAACTATCGACCCCAAGAACTGAAAGCCAAGCACCTGCAGTGTGCCCCCTAGTGGCTACTTTGAAACTTACTAAGGTTTCCGCAAAAGTCAGGCTTGTTCTTCATCAGTCTATTAAATTATGCTTGCTTGGTGATTAGCTGTAGGCTTCACATATGTTTGTACATATCTGAGGCAGGCAATGTAAAGCTGAAATGAACCATGTGCTTCACTAATTTTATGCCTGATCACCTTATGTACAAAGCATTATAAAAGTATTCATACTGCTTGAACTTTTTCAAGTTTTGTCCCATTCCAGCCCCCCTGGCTAGGATTAAAACCCAGAAGCTTCTTGCCAAAACAACATAGTGCTAACAACTGTGCCGCTATGCAGCACAAAATAATACTTAGTTTTAAAAATTTTGGCCCCAATTTTGCCAAGTATTTTACTTACTATAAAATAAAACGGTGAGACAATAAAATGCAAAAACAAAACAACATAGAAAGAATGAGCTAAACAAGGTTAAGCATGGAAAAGACAAGAACAATGTGAAGAAATTTTTAGTTAACAGAGTTGTTGTTGTCTTGACAGACTAAAGCAACTTGATTGTGTTAATAAAGATGATGAGGTGACCCTGAAGCTAGACATAAAAGTTCTTAGAATCATACATTTTAAAATGCTGATAATAGTGTTAAACTTAGATTACACAAATTAATTAGTAAAATAATGGGTCAGGATTGGCCTTTATTTACCTTCACTCATCTTCCCGTCAACTCTGACCAGCTCCCCTACTCATGATGCTGCCACTACCATATTCCACTGTGAGGATGGTGTATTCAGGCTGATGTTATTTTTCTACCACAGACAGTGTTTTGTTTGAAGTCTCAAAGGAGTTTCATTTGACCCGATAAGCTTCCTCCACATGTTTGCTGTTTTCCCTCCAAAGT
This sequence comes from Anableps anableps, assembly GCA_014839685.1. Taxonomy (NCBI): domain Eukaryota; kingdom Metazoa; phylum Chordata; class Actinopteri; order Cyprinodontiformes; family Anablepidae; genus Anableps; species Anableps anableps. The sequence goes on from CM026077.1 coordinate 28,882,689, forward strand.
ACACACAGGACCTCTTATGACTTCATTCATGTCGCTTTTCTGTAAAAGGCCGAAATTGTAGAGTACATCATTAATTGAAATGTCGACAGAGTCAGTGCTTCTTTACTGTTTTTCTGATTAAGGTTCTCCATGCTTGACTTTTTTTTATTTCAGATGGACAGCCGCGTCTTGCTAGGTGTTGTTGTAATTAGGCCAGATTCTTTTCATGTCTAGATACTGGATAGAACAGTGGTCTCAACCCTGCTTTTAACTTGTCTCCAACCTTCTCCCCGACCTGTCTGCTGTGTTCCTTGGTCTTCATGATGCTGTTTGTTCAATAATGATCTCCAACAAACCTCTGAGACCTCAAGATTTTTATTTGTGAACAAATATTAAAAACCATGCATTATTTTCCTTCACTTTAGCAATTTTTGCTACTTGTGTTGATCTATCAAGACTCAGTTAAATACAGTGAGGTTTATGGTTTTAATTTGACAAAATTGGTGATACTTCCAAAATATATTTTATTTTTCTTTGCAAATGTGTGCCTTGATCAATACCTTTGCAGAAGTCAAATATGTTCAGTGGTTTATCTAATGTTTGCCGTGTTTCTTTTTAAACCTAATCAGTTTGGCCCATCCTGAAGAAGCCAAAACTCACAAAAAGACCGAACAGCGTGCGCTTCGACCAGGTGACGGTGTTCAGCTTTCCTCGCTGCCAGGGCTTTACCAGCGTGCCCAGCCGAGGAGGTGCCACCCTTGGCATGGTGTGGAAGCACAGCGCCCTCCGAAGCTACACTGTGGATGAGCATGCAGTGGAGCAGCGTAGCAGGCGCAGAGAGAGACACAGACAAAAACTGAGACAAGATAGGTTTGAGGCACTAAAACATAAAGTGAGTGCTCTCGATCTTCTCACCTTTTCACCGAACCTCTGCACAAAGGATCTCCTAACTGGATCTGTTGCTATGTTTCATTCCAGCTGATCGTAAGTGGAGCTGTTGACCAAAACAAAGCAGAGAAGCTGACGATGGATCAAGTTCTGGGTGAAGACCCTGACGTCCATGATAGTGAGTCTGATTTGGAGGATGGAGGCTACCTTCAGCCTTTCTCTTCCAAACAGCGACAGGCTCTCCTGCTGGCAGCAGGGGTGAAGCTCATCGACAAGGAGGAGAAGAGGCAGCTTCACACTCTGCGGCTCTCCAGAGAGGCCTGTGGCTGTGACTGTCAGGGCTTCTGCGAGCCGGAGACCTGCGCCTGCAGTCAGGCAGGCATCAAGTGCCAGGTACAACACTGAGTCACAACAGGCATGTTTGCAATAAGAGCTGCAGTACCTTGGAAGAATATTCACAGCCAAAAGCTAGCTGAAAAAGTCTAAAGCATACAAGAGAAAGTAGTTTATCCTTTGATGAATTCACAGTCTGTTTCTTTTGACCAACAGGTGGACCGCTCCAACTTCCCCTGCGGATGCACCAAGGACAGCTGCGGAAACGTGCAGGGGCGCATCGAGTTCGACGCCAGGCGCGTTCAGACTCATTACATCCACACAGTCATGAGACTCGAGCTGCAGAGGCGACTAAAATGTGAAACACTCGTCTCAGGGGACCAGACAGGAGTCTCTGAGGAGCTTCAAGACTTCGAAGAACACGATGAGGTCCATGCGGAGCAGAACGTGCAGGAGAACAGGTGTCCGTTCAGGGCCGGCTTGGAGGAGGATCTTCTTCCTTTCGCCATGCCTGCAGCTCCTCCTTTCCACTGCATCCCGGATCAGCTGGTCGTCGAGGAGAACAGCTGCAGCAGCGACATGTCTGAATCCTCCCTCTCCTCCTCTGAATGTGACGCGGGAGGATTCTTCGGTGGGACTCAGACTCCTCCTGATAGAGATGCTGATTTTACCCGTGACTCCAGCAATAAGAACTTCTACTCGTGCTCCCAGATCCGGCACATGATGGAACCACTGACCCAGCACAGCTGCAGCTCCGCGCCCACTGACAATAAGAGACCGCATTCGCCTGTCACAGACAACATGGACCCCAGCAGGAACTATCTCGACGAGAATGCAAATCAATCCAGAGACTTTTTCAACGAAGACTCTTTTGAGGACTTCCCTAACACCCCTTCTCCCACTGTGGACTATTCCTTAAGCGGATACATGGACCTGAGCCTCTCCTCTGACTCCGACCTGGAGTTCTTCCACAGGGACTACCCCTCTGGACCGCTGCACAGCTCCTTCAAAGAGCACAGACACTCGGGCAGCTTTCAGCACTTGCAGCTGTTCAGCTGTGTGAATTTCCCACAACAGGAGTCGAGCACCCAGCTCCTGGAGTCTCTGATCGGCTGAACCGAGCGCAGAGCACATTTATTCAGGCACAGATACTCAGCATTCATAGCTAATTTAATAAAACGTCCAGAGGAGTCCTTTTTTATATTTATAATAATTTCTAAGTACAAAGACCTATTTTTCCTTATGGAATATTTTTTTGCCTGAAAATCGTGTCATTTTCAAGAGAAATCACACTTGAATAATTAATGTTTTGTTTTTATTAATTCCTTAACATATACAGAAATTATAAGTAGGATGTATTTTATTTTTACCATGACCAACAATATCATGCACAAAGTACATATATGAACTATGCTGCAGTATCACATATAATGAAGAGCAAGGTGTTGTAGCATATTAATAAAAACATCAACTCTGGTGGATGAGTATAAGCCGTGCCCTGCAGGATTCCAGCTTCTAGTTTAGGAATCATTGTCATATGTGGCTCACGGCAGATTATTTTTCAGAACATACTTCGAGTATCTGTTTACTGGGCCGATACGTGTATTTATTTATTTAATCACTGATTTTGTTTTTATGAGTGGTAGCTCATAAAAAGGTGACATAATTATTAACTGGTAAAAATAATGGAGTTTACATGTACTGAGTACTGAGTAATAACTGGTATTGTAATGGCAGCAGTTCAAGTCGAGAGTAGTTTTCCTTTACCTATGGATAGCAGTGGTGTGTCCACCACCACATGGTCCAATAGAGTCCATATTTAAAGCTTTATTTTGGTTTTTGAAGCAGACATTTTTATTACACATTACAGAAAACACAGCTTTATGGTTAGTAGGCGTGGGCCGGTTACCGATTAGCCCTTCAATTTGATGTGCAAAGAGTGAAATTTAGTGATGTACAGTACAGCAGTGCTTTTACCTGCTGGCTGAATAAAGGTGCCCCTACTTTTTCACTACTTACTCATTTAAGCTTTTCTGTTTTAAAGGAAAGCAAGTGCATCATGTAACACATTCAGCTTTAATTTTTGTTGTGTAAATACCGTGATACTGTGGTGTTTTTGCTCAAGGTTATCATACTGTGAGAATCTCATGCTGGCCCAAGCCTAACTGTTGCTTTAGTCCCTGTGATGCATTCTGGTCCGTCTGTTTGAGCAATACCAAAAACAAATGCAGCTGGTGTCGTTTTTTTTTTTTTTTTTTTTTTTTTTTTTTTTTTTTTGCAATAGTAAATATGTCGGCTGCTACAAGCTCTGTAATTTCTCCCATTTCAATGTTCTGCCGCAACCAAATCGCTGTTAGATGTTCATCTTCATTTTACCTTCAATGCCATGTTTACAGCAGTGTCTAATAAAATCTGTTTCATCAGTGTATTAGTGTTGACTTATGAAGTAGCTCTGTAACTATTCAGTGGATTGTAATGGATTTTTTTTTTTTATGTGATGCATTTAGAGATCTTGAACTAATATATTTGAAAAAAATTGCCAAATATAAATATTGTACTATTGTTAACTCAGCAATGATTCATTAAAACAAATGTTTCCTTTTTTAAACTATGGAGTACATCTATTCGTCAAAATCTTTTTCACAAATTTGGAGATTTTGTTTTTTGCTCTAAGCCTGCGAAGGAGGAGCAGTTTCTCTTGGTTACTCGCCTCAGTTTTGCCTTTTGAAAGTTATTTTATTTACCCAACTTTTGTAGTTATTTTATACTCTCTTCCCTCATACCTTAATTACTTCAAATTTAAGGACTTTGGGATTTCTTACTTTGTTTTCTGACCTACGAGCAGAACCAGAGCAAGATGCCTCTGTTCTCCACCGAAGACTATGACAAGCTTCTAAAGAGAATTGAAGTGGTAGAAATGAAGATTCATTGACTTGAACTAAATATGAAGGTGAATGTTGGAAATGAGACAACCTTACTGTTGATTCAAAATAATGAAGGGACTGACAGCTATCTACCATCACGACTCTCCATTTAGACGAAACAGCACGGCAAGCACTGCAGAGAAATATCTCTTCTACACCGGCACCAAGGAGAAAGCAACAGCGGGCTGCAGCCACAACAAAGATCAGCAATTGACTTGGAATCACAGGAATCCCACTGAAAAACAGGTTTGCTGTGCTTCAACAAGAATCCATGAGGGGAACCTCAACTTCAAACACAAATGAGAGGTATGAGGTAAACAGTTTCCTCCTAAAGTGACTCAGGAACCAGAAAATATGCCAAAAGTCCTGATTGTTGGTGATGGGGCAGTGAATGGGATTAAACTTTTCTGTAATAAAAGAACAACTGAGATACTTTTCTGTATCATACAGCATACTTTATGCTGTCTGATTTATCTGTGAAAATACTGACAATTATGAATGAACATCCAGGAGTTGAAAATCTGACTCCTATCAAACCAAACCAAATGCTCAAAAGTATTGGTTTAAGGATGTGAATATTTATGAAGGTTACTGCATTTTTCATACAAACCCCCCAAATAGATTTGTTTGTTTGCAGTTGTTCTGAAATCATTTATCATGGTTTTATTTAACAGAGGTGTGTTCACGGTTCTTGAGAGCCATTGGTGGGTTGATTAAGGTAACATAATAGCAACACTACTATTATTACTAAGTAATAATAATAATAATAATAATAATAATAATAATAATAATAATAATAAACTTTTTATTCTGAATGAAAAAGAGACACTAAACCAGTGGTGTCCAAACTTTTTGCAACATTGACCAGAATTTTACAGTTGAAAGTACTCAGGGGCAATATTGCTTTTCCAACTTAAAATGCAAAATGATTGTGTAGTGATTTTTAATTTTTTTTTTTTTTATCTGCTCAACAATAAATTGAACATACAATATTTTAATGGAACAAAGTGGCATTTTTTTTGTCTTAATAAAAGGCAGACAGTTTTCTAAGTTTTGGGGTAATTTTTTTCAGTTTATTTGGACTAGAAAATCTTTTATTCTATTCCCAGCAACGAAAATGAGAACTTTCTTTAAAAAACCCCATCTTCTATCAACCAAGAGTAACAAAAGAAATAATGTGCTCTACACTTTTTTTTTTGAGTAAAAAGTCACTGGATGTTTATAGGCCTACTTACTATGAAATTAAAATTAAAAGAAAACACGACTATATAAAAAAAAAAAAAAAAAAAAAAACTACTTTGTGCCTAACACTTTCCATTTAAAAAGAATTACATTTGTCACTGAAATTCTCATGCTAGAAAATGACAAAAGTGCCCACTGGAGGGCCAAATTTTGTATTCTTGAGCTGCGGTTGGGGGTCACACAAAATTGTTTCAATGGCCACAAATGGCCCCTGGACCACACTTTGGACACCCCTGCACCGACCTTTTGAAATGTTTTGAAATGTTCTAGTTTTATGGCGAATGTACGCATGCGTACATGTATGTCAGTTTTGGCGCACGACAGCAGCGAAGCTCGATTATTTTGGGCTGCTAAAAAAATGGTTGCGAAGTGTCAACCATAGAAATTCACTGTCGTTATTTTTAATAATATAAATAATATTAATATATTCTGACTGGAATGGGATTATCACAGAGCTCAGAAGACCCTGAGGGAGGGACGTACGGATACCATGTCCATGGCGTAAGGCTGGCAGAGTCTCTCTGTTTGAAAAGCGCAACAGCTTAGCTGGAGACCTCACTGTATGCTAACAGATAGCTAGCCGAGGAGCTGCGGCTCAAGAGCCTCTAAAATATGATGATGTGGCATTGTTTACCCGTCAACCCGAGGGGACAAAGTGACAGGATATAAACATTTCTCAGTGCAGTCATTTTGTAAGGAAGAGGCTGGAATTACTGCGTTTATCTTGTTTTACGACAGGTGCCATAACAGAGGGACTGCATGTCAAATAACTTTAGCTCAACGATAAATCAAGAGGCTAAATGTTTCCTGGAGAGAGCTTTAGTTCAGCCGGTCATGAAGCAGCAACACAATAAACAGCACATTTTATCATTGTGTTTCTGCAATTATTTAGCAGATAATGAACGAATATTGCGAGGAGGGCCTTTTTAAAACTGGTATTGACAAATAATAATTAAAAAAAACAAAACTAATTAAAGCTGTAAGACCATGGAAATAAAAAGACTTACCAAGATATTTGTGAAATGATTGTTTTGAACATTTAAGTATAAATCATTCATAAAAATGAGATAAACGTATCACATTTCAACAAATTTACAAATCGCGGTAACATTAAGTTTGCACTCGTTTAACCCTTTCCTGCTTTAATACAGGTTATTCAGTTAACAAATCAATAACTATAAACAATAGCTAAATATAAGTCCACACTATTACATAAATATTTTAGAATAGTTTCTGCCTGGCAACAGTTTGTTCCTTACATTAAACAGACTGTTTTGAGATCACCAAGACTAAAATACAGTAAAAATCTTTAATGTAATAAACATGCAGTAGTGTCTTCGCAAAATGTCAGATTGTTTATAATCCATATGCAACTCTGTTGACTTTTTGCAACAAATAAAAGCGATTCCTCAGACTTCCACTCAGTAGCTTCAATATGATAACAGAGAAACCGTACAGAGTCAAAAGACATTTTTGATTTTGTAAGTGCTTAGCTTTGAACAATACTGAAATGGTTTTAGGCCATTTCTTTTAATTGTAGGCTGCATTGAAGTCAGACATTGCATCGATTCATTTTACTATTATTTACTTATGACATTTGAAATGCACAAACATGCTCATGCTTTGCCCGGAAAGCCAGCAGCAGCATTAATGTGAGCTTTCTTTGTTGTGACAGATTCAGCCTAATTCTCCAGCAGAAAAGGCAGGACTGCAGCCCTTCTTTGACTTCATCCTGTCTCTGGACAACAACAGACTGGTAAGTTTTACGCACTAATATCAGCTTGTTATACTCGACAGCTGCATATTACTTTGAATAACAGTCGTTATTGCATGTCAGTGTTTGCAAAATCTCCCAGTTCTTCTCACTAAAAATACATTTTGCCAGTTGTGTGGTCCTCCACCGCCCACACCAGATATACATCTGTTAGTGACTGAGATGCTAAAGGTCGAGCAGATTGGTGGAAACATTTGATGATGTAGAAGAGAGTAATGATGAAAATGTAGGTTATTTACATTTGGAATATTTAATAATAATCCCAATGTCACATATAGGTGATATTATTTGAACTGTATTAATAAATATTTTATAAGATTTAGCATCTGTATCAAAATGTATTGCTTTTTTGAAAATAAAAACTATTAGATAATGTTATATAGTTTTGTTATCAATCACTGTGTAAATAAATGAAACCATGGTGTTCTTTCTTCGGTCGAGCACACCATAAAACATGCCATAGCAGCATTTTCTTAATATATGTGTAGTCGTGGACTACTGTGTGTAACGTAGAAGAACATCTCTGTTGATTTCTGTTGATTTGTTTTGTGGGCCAGAGTGAGGAAAATGAACAGCTAAAGGAGCTTCTGAAAGCCAGCATGGAAAGAGCTGTGAGGATGGAGGTGTACAGCACTAAAACCACGAGGGTCCGTGAGCTGGAGGTGGTACCCAGTAACATGTGGGGAGGTCAAGGTCTGCTGGGCGCCAGCGTTCGCTTCTGCAGCTACCAAGGAGCCAGTGAGAACGTCTGGCACGTACTGGTGAGCTGCATCCTCATATTACTCTAAAAACTCATTTTCTGACTGCTATATCAACCAAAAATATGCTTGAAAACATTTTTTATTTTTGAGTTCCTGTTGTGCTTCAAGTCCAACCTGTTTCTCCTAGGATGTAGAAGCCGGTTCACCAGCGGCGCTGGCGGGTCTTCAGTCCTATAGTGACTACATTGTTGGAGCAGATCAGGTGTTGCAAGATGTAAGACTCCTTTAATACTCCCTCTTTATCACATGTGCCACTCTACCTTTTAATTACATGTGACGTGTTACTTGACAAATCGAAAAATGAAACGAGGTCTATCTGATCTTATGATTGACAGTCAGAGGATTTCTTCTCACTGATTGAAGCCCATGAGGGAAAACCCTTGAAGCTGCTGGTGTACAACACACAAACAGACAACTGCAGAGACGTGATGGTCACACCCAATGGAGCGTGGGGAGGAGAGGGCAGGTAGATTCATACTTCTTGACTGTCATTGTTTTATTAAGCAATAAATGCTTGTGTTTAAAATGACAAAGGTTCATTGTTGCAAGAATAGATATAACTGGTGCTTTCTTTCCTTTTTCCTGCCTTAGTGGTTATTTTTTTTCCATATAGTTTAGCAACTTGTGCCTAAGACTACATCAGATATGTTCTGAATTATGTATTCATTCACTGTTAATAAGGGTGAAAATTCTGGGAGCTTTTAAATCTGTTTGTCTTTAGCTTGGGATGTGGCATCGGTTATGGCTACCTGCACCGCATCCCTGCAAATCCAGAAGTGTCGACAGTGAAGCCCACCATCCCAGTAACAGAAGAGAAATCCTCCCCGCAGGAGCCGACACACGGGTACACAGAGGTAAATGTTAGTATATATCATAGTAGATACGACTTCTTCTTTTGTGTTTGCGATAATTTCTTACAATAGCTATATTAATGTAATGGAACTTGTAGTTCATTTAGCTCAGACACTTAGAAAAAAAGATCTGCTGCTGCAGCTAATCATTATTGCAAACATGATGGAAGAACATTTGGAAAAGGCGATTATTGGTTTAGTTTCATGATGCGGTCCGTTTACAGCAACATGCATGTTGTACAAAGTATACTTGAAAAGTGAAAACCAGAGTAAAACAAGAAGTTTTCTTACCGGAGAAACTTTATGCTTACAAGCAACAACACTGTTGAAATAATATCAGCAAAGCACAACCGCTTAATGCGTTTTCTTTGTTTTTCAGGCACCTCTGATGGCGCCTTCAACCCCCAGTGAAGATTTGTTAGATGTGGAGCAGATCACCCTCCTAGACTCAGTGATCCCTCCACCAGTTCAGACAGTGATGGACCCTGGTCAGTTCAGATTCCTGTTTTTTACTCATTTATGAGCATAAAGAGGCTCTGTTTGACTGCAGTTATCTCTCAAGATTGCTGATAATCTCACCCCCACATGCCCGATGCTCTCTCCCTCCAGGTTTATCTGATTCCGATGTTGCACTGATGAGCCCTGACCCTGCAGAACTGTTGGACAGGCTGGATGTGTCCACGTCGTCCATCGACATGACCAACACTTCCCTGGCGATGCATGAGGAAAAGGAGGGCGACATATCTGGTGTTGGTAAGTGAACAGATGAATTCAGAAGGTTTTCATTGAAGGAAATAAACTTATGGTGATTTTTTTTTTTTTTTGCCTGTGCAGAGGAGCTGGAGGACAGTCCTCTGCCCTCATCATCTGCAGAGAACCAGAGTGAGCTACAAGAGCATGTCTCTCATGCAGCTGTGGAGATCACCGCTTCTCTCATTGCTCCTGACACTTGGTCTGACTCTGGAGTAGCTCCAGCTGAAACATCTGCAGACCTTCAGAGCTTCGTCATTGAATCCAGTAGCACCCCAAGTCCACCTCTGGGTGTGTTGTCCCTTCCTGAGGAGTCTCTTCAGCCTTCTACTGAAGACCCTCCTTGCCCACCTCCAGTCGACCTGATCCCAACCTCAGCTGCTGATGAGGCACCTGCAGACTTTCACGTCTTCGGTGATGTACAAGCGTCAGTGTGTGAGTCCACAGAACCTGTACATCATCAGGATGGTGAGGAAGAACCAGAAAAAAACACATTTTGATTAAGCTTTTCTTTGGTCAAGTAGAGACAACACAAATGCACTGTGGCGTAGACAATCGATATTTACATTTCTTTTATCTTTTTTAAACAGAAGCCCTACATTGCTGTGAAAAAGCATTTCAACCATTTTTAGATTTCTTCTGTTTTTGCTTTTTTGCCGCACTTTTCAGATCATTAAACAAATTTTGCTATTAGACAAAGATAACCTGAGTAAATACAAAATGCAGTTTTCAAATAATTTATTTTATTAGGGATAAAGTTATCCTCATCAACCTGGCCTAATGTGAAGAGTAATCATCCCCTTTGTTAAATCACGAATTAGCTGTGATTAATTGTGGGATTTGTGTGAAACATCCATGCGGCCGGCACAATTCAGGATTTAACAATAAGAAGGAAACTGAACCAAAATGGCATCTGTCTTATCTTTGCCAGAAACATCTTGATGACACCCAAGACTTTGGAACAATACTCTGTGTACCGATATTTTTGGAAGGTGTGCGTCCTGCTTGGTCTGGTGTAAGGCTAACACACCATCAGACCGACAGTCAAACATGGTAGTGTCACGGTCTTGACTTGCTTTGCTTCTACAGGCCCTGGAGGACTTGCCATAGCTGATGAAACCAAATATTCCTCTCAAGCAGGATGTCCTGATGAAGAATGTCAGCCCTTCAGTTTGTGACCTTTAGGTCAAACACACTAGTAAGTCCAAATTTGAATGGCCAACCCCCCCCACTAAATATTTGGTTTTCAGAGTGGGCCAGTCAAAGTCCAGACTTAAATATGATTGATTGACTAAAATTAAAGCAATAACGGCAAAAGAATTGGGCCAAAGATCCTCCAAAGCAACGTCAAAGACTCTTTGTATTTCTTCAGCTTATCTGCAAAAAACAGAAGAAATATACTTTTCCAGCACTGCATGTAGGAAGTGAAACAGAAAGAGGTGTTATCCCTGATTGCTACACCACTAAACTAGTTACACTACAGGAACTAGTTGAGACTTTAACATGAGAGAAGGGTAATGTCTACAGGTACAATATTTGTATAAAATTTAGTTACTGGTTTTTTTCTTGTAGCTCAAAATAATGTGTATTTACTTGTTTGGTGGGAAATTAGTGGGTATGGGTTTAGAAACTTTGCTTCTAGCACACTAAAGAGACAAGTACTTGAATAGTTCCAAAGATTAACACATCAGCTACTGCAAAACACAGCTGCACCTTCATGTCTCCAACACTATGAACTTCTCTGACACTACTAGACTGCTGGCTGGTTAAAACAAGCCACAGTCCTTCTACTGGTGCACTGTTCCATCTCTCCTGGTGTATTTGAAGGAGTAATTACATAGTAATTACTCAGTTTTAATCGTTGGACATGGGACACTTTTAATCATGGTCCCCTTTTGTTGGGATTTTAAAGGGCTTTTACTATAGCAACATTTGAGATGATTTTTTTGTTTGTTTTAATATTTAGAATATGATCCACACCAGCTTTAATAAGGTTATGTTTTTAGCAAAGTCTTTAGTTTTAATTATTGTAATAGCTGTTTTTCGCTTTTGGAGAGTTTTATTCATGTATAGCTAGCTGTCTGCCCTTGTTTTTATGAAATGGAGATGCACTGACAAATTTGCTGGTAATCTGATTATCTCAAAAATCCAATCTTTTTTTCCCAGTCAGTGAACACACCATACCATATCACTTGCAGATTGTGAAAACAACACTCTGCAGTGTGAAAGTTGTTACTGAGGGAGGAAGACTTGAGGTTTGACCTTTTCGGGATGGGTGAGGTGTTTAAGAAAGAAGTCAGAGGAGGCATAGAGATGTAAGAAGCTGTTTTAGAGGAAGAGAGATGTCTGTTTATTTAGGCTGCTACAGCAGAAAGTGATCATTTTCTTCCTTCACAATTTTATGTTTGCAGTTTTGTTTGATTGTGTAACCTGCTTGTGTGTAGCGGGCTGCTACACGGACCGCTACACAACGCTAATTCAGACTCCTTGGATGTTTTATCAAACTGACGGAGTGAGTAATTTTTACTAATCCTCAGCATCAGTGAGGTTTTTAAAGTTCAAGTCAGTCAAAGCACAGGAATGTAAGTAGCTATTTAAAACTGAAATTGTAGTTTCTATTACATGTCTGTGGTTAATTCAGGCTGCAAGAGTGAGAGAGAGCAAGACTTTCAGCAGATTACAGAAAGGCTGAAGGTATGACAGCAAACTCAGTTTTTTTCTTTTGAGCTTCCAACACTGGGTCTGTTATCAAATATGCAGAATTTGGAAGAATTGGACTTTTGGAAATCTCAAAGTTGAAGTTTAGGGAACACAGTTGTTGTTAACAATGGGTATTGGTAACTAAGCTAAAGCTAGATTAAAAACTGCCTAAAGTTAAAATTAAACATTTTGTCTTTAAAGTCACCATTTTACAGTGACTCCTATTTTCTGTACACATTGTGACTTCACCTCTGCCACTCGTATCATAATTAACCAATCAAAACAAGGCCAGGCCAAGGATATATTGAAGCCAGTTGATTATGGTGCTTAAATCTGTATCGGCAGGTCAAAGCTTTACAAAATGATCTGAAATCGGACAAAAATCTCTGATCTCTGCATCTCTACTCCTGGGCATCATTGACACCTGTTACTTATGTAGTCTATGCAAAAATGTACAGTCTACAAGTTTAAAGGTGGTACATTTTTAATGTATTTTTGATGAGGAAAAAAAAAACTTTTGTAAGTAGAAGCCTGAGATTATTGAAGTACTGATTTTTTTTTCTGTTCTCTTTATGGGGCTGAATATTTTTCATTAAAGTAGGTGCCATCATGTAATGGTAGATGTTTTGAGTTTTTGTTAGGAATGAATGCATAATGACTGTGAAATGGGTGAGCCTTCTGATTGTTAAACAATCGATTTAAAAGAAAAAGTGTCCCTTGTTTTTATTCCACACATCAGCTGATCACATTACAGCCCAACAAACATCCATTTGTCATCCCTATAGATCTGTCACTCTGAAGACTGTTACAATTTAATTCTTTGAATGCCTAAAATATACATATTTCACAAGTTATTACAAGGAATATTGCAGTAGTATGGCCTAATTGAGGTACATTTTCTATTTTTTTCCTACATTTTCTTGTTTTGGCCTATCAGAGCTCGCTCCATGTGTTTTCCTTTATGGCGTTACACACACACACACGTGTCATGGCAAAATTAACTCCAGAAGATTTACAGTGAAAAAGATCTCTGCTCCGAGACCTCCAAGAGAGACGTAGCTGTTAGCGTTTATTTCACTTTGGTGAGTTTCCCACAGTGGTTGGATGCTCCTAATGCTCTTCAATTGAGATCCCTCTTCAAGTTATACTCTTATTAAATCTAAATAACATATACACAAAGAACAGTCCTCACTCCCATCAAAATCACTGCTTGAGTTAAGATATATACCTTATACTTGTTTCCAATTCCTAAAGTGACTTGGAAAAACTAACATTTGTCAGGGTAAACTGCGTTGCAGTGAATGCAACTCTTAAAAACCAAGTTACGTTACTTTCATGATGACCAATGTGCTCTGGCAATTTGATAATAAAAAAAAAAAAAAAACAAACAAAAAAAAAAAAAAACGATTTTTACAGAAACTGTACAAAAAAAACCCCCAAAACCTGCTCTAAACTCAAAACTCATTTGAACCAAAAATGTTGCAAATATATTTACAGAAAAAAAAAAAAAAAAGAACATTCATCGTGGAGAACAGCACAGCTAAAAACAAAAGACGAAGACACAGGTTTCTGTCAGTGAGGTTCTGCGAGAGTTAGGCGTCTGGATCGGTGGGTGAGTTCAGGTGAAGACAGTTGATGTTGACCAACAGAGCAGATGAGGATCTGTCTGGGGGAGGGATGTGATGCTACCCAGAAACCAGGCGTAGTCCTAACGGTGGAGGTTCTGCTGAGACGGGTGCAAAGTGTGTAAAACAGGAAGAGTTTCTGGAATGTACTAGAGCCAGCAGTCTACTACATCCATGCGCAGACACACTCAAACACAGACTAACTTCAGTTGATTCAAAGTGCCTAACAGGCAAAGATCCGAGGAACAGAAAACATAGGTAGCTGAAATTTGGGGAAAAACTGCCCATTCCTTAAAGTGTGAAAGAACCAGGATGGAGCACTTGTTTCCCAGGAGTGTGTTGGCTGCGCCGGAGTGTTCTGGTCACTTTCCTATGATACACCATGGATCATATCCTCAGAAGTTTACGGGTTTCTCACTGACACTGTGACTCTGGAAAACGTGATGGGGTTGAGGGGGACTACATGTCGGAGGTGGATGGTGATTGGCAAATGACAGAGTTCTGCTTGTAAAAATGACAAATTTCATGTAGACTTCTGCCTATAGTGAAGTGTCAAGTCCCCTCCGCTCTTCCAGATAAAATGTTTAACTGTCCGCAGGTCCATGTTGGGGTCCAGAACCTGTTTAAAGACAAAAGAAAAGCTTACTAAAATGAAACATTTCTTTCAAAAAAAAAAAAAAAAAGATTTTGAAAGAAGAAACTTTGCGTACCTGGTCTTGACACATTAGCTCAATCTTCTCCTCAGCAAGCATTGCTATGTCCTCTTCCTTCTCCTGCTCTCCGGGCTTATCGTTGGTCGAGGAGCTGGTGGTCTGCGACTCGTTGTCCAGGTTTATAATCTTCTCGTAAACGTGCTCCATCACTTTCCTCACCTGGAGCATATCGCTGGCTGAGAGACGGTCCCTGTCACACAAACAGCAGGTATGTAACTGAGCAAAGGTGCGCAGCCACTCTCCTTCCTGACACGGATCATGTCAGGACAGGTGATCTGGTGGGTAAAATCCAAGGCTTACTTTTTTAGAGTTTTCGCACCAGAAGAAGAATGGGGTTGGAGGTAGAACGGGATTTTGTTGAACTTGGGCATATTTTTCTGAAACAGAAGAGGAAAAACACATTAAAACAAAATTTCGCTGCAGATGTTGTTTAACAACAGTGAGAGACATCAGAGCGTCAAAATGTCGAGTTGTTTCAGATCTCGTTTCCAGAATGCAGGGAACGTTTCCTCTGCCTGTAAAGGAACATCTGGAAATGACGGCAGGCTTTAGGGAACCTCAGCGTTACTGTAAGAATAGACGTGAAGATCGTTTTTAGCGATGCCAGCCAAGCTAATTTACAACGTCAAATCCATCATTTTTCCTTGCTTTAAAAATGGATCTCTTTTAGCGCTGCATCCCCTCTGCTCCTAAAACGAATATTTGACTGAACGCGTGGAGTTCTTAAAGAGAAACGGGAAGTGGCCGAAGTTGGTCTCTGCTGGTCAAAGTTGAAAGAAAGAAAAGGGAAATGATCTACAATGTTCTGAATGGTGCATCTCTCAGTGCGTGCTGGTTAAGGAACCTTCAACTTCAACTATCATTAAAAGGTAGAAAAAGGGGATTTGGCACGACATGAAGTGTGCAGCAATACTCACATCTACAGTTATATCAATGACCCACTGTGGGACTGTCTCATTCAGCAGCATGGATTCAGTCTCGCCCCCTGAATCTCTACATAGCAGCCTGCGGCAGAGAGTAAGAGTACCATCACTTGGACAGGACAGAGGGTTCTGAATGAAACGTTTACTGATGTGTTCAGTTCGTTTTGTACCTAAATAGAGTTCTTCCTCCTGCTTCTCCAAAGATAACAGGCGTGTGAGGTGGAACCTGGAAATATCCGTTTCCTTTCTGCACCCTGTTCTCCTGCTCACCATTCACTGTGGGCACGAGAACAGAGCTGTGATGAGACGGACTGAATGCCGCAAACACACACAGAGTCCTCAGACTATTTGATTTAATTTAAAAAAAAAAACAAACAAAAAAAAAAAAACCACAATCCTCTCACCGTGGTTCACCTCGTTTTCTTCCTCATCCATGGGGTTTATGCGGGTTCTGGGCCAGAACTCCAGCAGAGCTTGGAGCAACAAGCCACCCAAGTTCACTGCAAACAAGGAAGGCACGGGATTGTATAAGGATGCATTAAAGATTCAGTGCTGGACTGCTTAGCATATACAGATCAGCCCAAATATAATGACCACTGCTGCATAAAATGAAAATCATTTATCTTCCTACAAATCAATGGTGTACTGGCAAAACAGGCCACCTGACATTAACATGTAGTCTCCTGCCTTCTACTAACCAGGGACGAACAGAGTTGTTCACCTGGCTTCCCTCCCAAGATCTCAATCTGTTTTGGGGGAAACCTTTGGAAAACAAGCCCGACCCATACAGAAACCAACTCCATAAACCATTCATCAACATTCTGGAGGCTGCAGATGTTTTTTAATCCTTTCACTGATCATCCTCAACCATGAAGGCGAAAGCAGAAGCTGCCATACACATAGCAGTCATAATGTTGTGGCTGCTTGGTAAATATTTTTTATATGAAAAGAGATTGCTCACACTTTGGATCAGATCCATCAGAACTTGAAAACCCAGCATCCTTTGCAGACACCCAGGCAGCAAAGCAATCGCTCTCATCCAGAGTGATTGTGAGCATCTAACAGGAATAAACAAGAAAAAAACAACAATAAAAAGAGAGAAACAACATACTGTTACTAGATGCATTAACAAGCTACAGGAAGTTGGGAAAGGTAACAGAAGTTACCCAAAGCTAATGAAAACAACAAAACTCACCCCAGTTTTCAGATCAACGGAGAACCAGTTTGGCACGTACACCATCTTGAACCGTTTTTTAATTTCTTCATCAAATTCCACTTTACCCAAGTCTTCACCTTTGCAAGCCTTGAAAACAAAACAAACAAACAAACACGAGCTCAGCTCAAGCAGCAGACATAAGACGTCCACACTGATCAGTTCTATCACTGCAGCCTGCCAGAGAAAAAAATAATAAGAGACGGTACATAAAAATCACGATTCGGTACGTACTTCAATTTTCAAGTCAAAATTCATTGTTTTTCAGGTTCACTTTCATGAAGAAATGAATAAAAAGTGGTCTCTATAGAACTAACAGGAGGTTTTGTTTGATTTTTCTTTTCATTAATAAAGGATAAACAGGAATAGTCAAAGTTTAAATCACTTTGGAGTTTGATGTTTGATGTTTAGACAATCCAATGTACGAGATGTCCTTGAATGCGTCAGAAAAGTGAAACCGTTGGTAAACACCCCCTGGTCAGAGGGACTCCTCAGGACAGCACCAGTGTGTTGCTGCATCTCGTATGCTGTGCAGAACGTTTTGGACTGGTTGGACGCTGCAGGCAGATGGACTGGACTTGATCTGATTACGCTCTAGTATTATTGACGTTTACATTTTATTTTGATTTCGTATTCTCCATACAAATACATGCACTGTTACGCCCCAAATATTAAAGCTACTTCTCCATCAAGGCTCGCTTCCATGTAAGCGTCCGTAGAATAAAAATCTACCCTCAGACAGAGAATTTGGGTTTCTACACTTAAATTACACACTTTAAAAATTCTCAGCAACTTTGGAGCTCAAGCTTGAAATATGAAAGCAGAACACTGTCACCCCCCCGCCACCACCTCCACCACCAGCAGATTTAAGGAAGGATAGACAGATTGTTGGGAGGGAGGGAGAGACGGATGGATAGACGGGATGAAAACAAACAAGGATGTTTCAGAAAGTTTCAGTTTCAGAAAGTTTCAGTTTCAGGTGGATGACAAATCCTCGATGGATGGAAGAATGAATGAGCCATTGAATGCACTGACAGACATATAGATGGATGGATTCAACACTTATGTGCGTCTTCTTTAAAAACCATCAAAAAAAGCAGACAGACTGGTTCGATCAACCCACTTTTAGACGTTCAGATATTTATCACGTTGACTAAAGGACAGGAACTCAAGTCAGGAAATCAACATATTCTTCCCATACTCCAATTCCTTTGGACATACTTATTCAGAGCTGGAAAATACTTCAAATGAAAGTCTTCTATTTTTAAGACAGCATGGAAACCCTAGCCAAACATATTCCCAGGAGAGCCAACAAATATCTGGAATAACGACAGGAGTTGGTACATTACCTTGAGCACATCCCAATATGCCACATTGTTGTTGGTGTCTTTGGTGAGTATGTGTCTCTTATCATTCAGAATGTGGCACTGTATAATACTGGCGCCGCCTAAGAAACAAACAAACAAAAAAAACAAACAAAAAAAAAGAGTTAATTATACTTTATACGGTGAATGTGTGAAAATGAGCTCTGGAGAACATTTTCTGATCCAATCAGTTATACTTTACCCTTAATAACTTGTTCTGGCTGAGTACACAGTGGAGTCAGCGGGGTGGTGCAGTCATTATCATACTCCCCTGATGATCTGAAGTTGTGCATTCCCTTTAGCGACTACACAAACAAATAAAAACAAAGGAACTGCAAAACCCCACAGAGAAAAAAAACACTGAAATACTTCCTGATTCTTCATAGCAGCTCTAGCTCTGGTTAATATGTCGCCGGTGAGCCGGTTATTGCAGAAATGTCACGCATGCTTACCCATTTATTCACAGATGACTTGGTGGTGGAAACCCAGATCGCTGGAGGTGGGTCAGCAGATCTGTCCAGCTCCATCTGAACAAAAGAGAAACACAAAAGGTTGAGAGGCTTAGGACGTTGATTTAGGATCACAAAGGTGGAAATAATTTAAAATGAGGCAAGCAATGGGAAAAAAAAAAAAAACAACAACAACAAAGAAACATTTATGAATACATAAACATTAATGTCTAAACTTTAAAAAAAAAAATTTGTTTTCTTTTATTTTTTCTGCGTACACTGTAGGAGATAAAGGCACTGCATCAGCTTTTCATTAGATTCAAGTTCCGACTTCTTACTTTGAGCACCGGGGCCTTCTCCTCGCAGATGAGCACGCGGATGTCTGGGTTTCGCAGGTCGGTACAATAAATCTTCTTGTCTCTGCCTCCAGAATACACGTGTGTAAAGGCCTCGTTGACCTGCAGGGCCCAGACCCCTTCGTCATGTACCCTGTACGTGGCGATGCACCTCTGCTGGCCGAGTGACCACAAGCGGATGGTCCCGTCTGAGCTGCCGGACAGGCACTGCGTCCATCAGAACAGCAAACTGGGATTAAATACAGCCCTCTGCTCGTGACTAACGTTTTAGACAGTTCTCAGTAGGTCACCTGAGTGCCATCGCGATTCAGGAGCAACGACTTGACGTTGTCTGTGTGACCTTTTAGCTTCATAAGCTTTGCACATGTTCGAGGGTCCCACACTCTCAAAACCTGAAGTAGAAAGAAACAACAAAAGAAGTTGATTAAACTCAACTAAAACGTCAGCCGTTCAGGAGCTCAGCTTTTGTTCCAGTTTATTCTAACACTACATTCAAAGGCATCAACACTGTAAACAAGAAAGACAGCATATCAGTGGAAACAACAAGAGCTTTGGTTGATTCCTAAACTATATGCTCCATGAGTGTGTGTACCAAACTCAGACCTTTTCAGTAGATCCAGAAACTATAACTGTACCCATCTGGTTCATAGCCAGACTATAGATCGAGTCCTTGTTCCCACTCAGTGACGAAGCTGTTGAGAGAGAAACTGCAGTGAGCCTCCAGGGAAATCATTGCCAGAGTCAGTAAAACCAACACAATATCAGAGGTAAACTGGGAAATCAGCTGGCGACTGCCATAGGATGGTTTTCAGCTTAAATGAACAGCTAAATCTTTTTCCAGACGGTGAGTGCATCACAGTAAGCACTACCAATTCACACTGACAACAATTCTCTTGAGTGTGGATGATGTAACTGAGTGAAGTGAGGGCTGGGCAATATGGCTGAAAAACGCATCACGATATAAGAGTTTCATATCAGTCGACATCAATAACTATTGCTTATTTATTTGTTTTAAATATGTGAAATACTGCCAGACTGGTGATGTAACCTTTCCTGTTTTAGCCACAATTTCCTCTTGAGCTGTTGCTCTCATTTTCTCCTTTCACTCTGCGCCATTCTGTTTATTTCAAAGCAGTTATGAGGCGCGGTGGTGAAACCTGGTGAAACCTGAAACTGCTGCTGCTGCGCAAGTTACAGGTTGAGCAGAGTACAGTAAAGTTGCACTGCTATGACATGCTGGATTTGGAAACTTTGGTAGCCTTTTGGAAATCCTAAAGTTAAAAGGAGGATCTACATTCTCCAGAATCTGCAGGTACATCTAAGAAAATCAGAATATCTTGAGGAAGTTCCATAATTTTTGTCATTTATCTCAGACATTATAGAGATTCATTCCACATGAAGTGAAATACTTCAAGCCTTTTTTCTGTAATTTTAATGATTAATACTTACAGAAAATGACATAAGAGGATATTTTAAATTGCAATGTCAGGTTTCTGAAAACTATGCACTCAGTACTTGGTCGGGGCTCCGACTGCATGAACTCCTCAATGCGGCGTGGCATGTAAGTGATGAGCCTGTGGCTCTGCCGAGGTGTAACGGAAGGCTGCTTTAATATCGGCTCTTGGGTCATCGGCACTGGCGTCTCATCTTCACCCTGACAATGCTCCATGGATTCTCTATGGGGTTTAGTTCAGGAGGGTTTGCTGGTCAATCCAGCACAGTGACACCGCGGTCACTGGACCAGCCTTTGAAACCTTTGGCAGTGTGGACCGGTACCAAGTCCTGCTGGAAAATGAAGTCAGCTTCCAGAAACAGCTTGTCAGCAGAAGGAAGCATGAAGGGTTCTAAAACCTCCTGGTAGACGGTCGCGTTGACAAGTGCACTTGACAGAGAACCCAGTGGACATGATTTATCTGTTCGTAGTGGCTCTTGATGCGCTGGCTCAAGCCTTAGTCCCCTCCCTGCGAAGCTCCTTTAAATTCTTGAATGGATATTGTTGGTGTACCTTTTCCTACCACATGTTTTTCTTCCACTCAACTTTCTATGAATATGCGTGGATACAGCACTCTGAACAACCATATTCTTTAGCAATGACCATTTGTGGCTTATCTTCCTTGTGGAGGGTGTCAATGACTGTCTGTCCTGTCAGAAGTCTTCCCCATGATTGTGACAGTTTATGGAGAAACTCAGGAAAACTCTGCAAGTGTTTTGAGTTAATAAGTTGATTATGGTGTGACACCATGAGTTTCCAATATTTAACTTTTCCACAATATTCTAAGACATTTGAGACACTGAAATTGGGGTATTTATTATCTGTAAGCCATAATCATCAAAATTAGAAGAAATAAATGAAATAAATGTTTCACTACATAATGAAATCTATTTAATATGAGTTTCACCTTCAAAAATGAGTGACACAAAAAAATTTAACTTTTTCAAGACATTCTAATTTTTGTAGATGTACACACAGAGACTGCATGTTTTTTTTTTAAATGCCAGTTTCACAAATCACTAACATAAGACGCTGAACCGAGTTTAAACTGTGAACTCTACAAATATTTTGCATTTGCTTTAAAGTAATAGCAAAAACCTCTTTTACAGTGATTGCTCTCTCACACACACACCGGAGTGACCTCACCTCTGCTTCTCACAATTTATGATTTCTCATGGCATGGAGGCAAGATAAAAATATTCTAACATTTTACATCTTTTTATATTATAGCTCCCGAAGAGAAATCGACAGAAGCAGGTCAGTTTTAGAAAAAAGCAATAGTTAGAGGCCACAAAGTTCCAATCGGCACAATAATGAATATTCACAGTCAAGACAACATCGTTTACTCACTGGTGACGGTGTTGTTGGAAGCGGTGAGCGCTGTGAGTGTGTTCACATCCCAAAGAAAGATCTGCCGGTCGAGCCCGGCTGACGCCACAAGCTCTTTGTCCTTAGCGTAGGCTAAAGCTTTAACATAGTCCTTGTGTGTCCGTAACGTCGACATACAAAATCCTTTATGAGCATTCCACACTTTCACTGTAGTATCTGATGAGGCTGATATCACTAAAAAGAGAAAAGTGTATCACAGAATGAAGAAATGAAGTACTGAGAGCTCAACAGCACCGCTCCAGTTAAAACTCACATGTTTTTCCATTGCAGCAAAGAACTATATCATTAACCCAGTCTGTGTGATGCTCCATAGAGGCAATGTACGGGTCCTGCTACAATGACAAAGAGCCACAATTAGGACAGTTCCATGAAGAACAACAAACAATAAGGACAGGATCATATATGATCTGAAACTCTACTTTTTGTTGGTAGACGCTCCATATCCGGATGATGGAGTCTCTTCCTGCGGTGAAGAGCCGGTTCAGAGCAGGGTCTAACTGGAGTGCATTCACTCCATTGCGATTGTACTTCTCCACCTCGTCTCTAATCACGTACGAAACCTGTGACACAAACAAGAGAGAGTGATCGGTCTCCTGCCCGGGAAACTTCTGGTTCAGCCCACAACATCACACCCATTTCAAAGATGCAGCTCGATGTCTGCGCTGATTTTTTTTAAGTACATGGCGGGGCGGTCGATACAAGAGCTGAATAATTTACACTTCAGGACAATATTGCAACACAGTGTCGTTGGAACCTAACATACGTGCATGTTGTTGCAAGCACAGAACACAACATAACCACCAAGCCAACTTCCAGCAATTAGACGGAGCCGGGGTACCTTAGCTACTGTTAAAAATAATGCAAGCTTCAAAACGTATTTAAACAACGCGTCTAACGTTTGTGCTAGTTTGCAAACATCTCTGTCATGAGTCACACTTTTTAAAAACATGGATTATGTGACGTCTTTTTTCAAAAAAAAAAAAAGTGACAGCATTTAGACGTACTGGTTAGCAGCAGACGCTAACCGCTCACGTAAGCTAAGCTAGCTGTGTTAGCCGGCTTGAGCCATGACTCATAGCCGCAGCGCTCTTCCTGGAGTCGCTTTTTACCGACACTCGGATATTTCTAAAACATCTCTTTAAGTTGGGAACCATAAAGTTGTCACTGCTGCACACTCTGCATATATGCACTTCGCAGAATTTACCTGTACTTTCCTCCGCCCAGCAGCATTTTGCCTGTGATGCGTGGCCATCTTGCATGTTGACAGTCAGTTCATGTGATGCTACATCCGGAAAAAAAGAAAACACACACACACCTGAGCTTTCTGGGTAATGTGGTTTAATTTCTGATCAACTTTTTACTTTTTGTGAGTTGTTTACCTACGTGTTCAGCAAGCTTGTGGAAACTAAATTTGGAGCTTGATTAAAAAGAATTCGATTTTTTTTTTTTTTTTTTTTTTTTTTTATTATTTGATCTGAACCTGGAGTCACAAGTCTGATGCTCTATACAGGAAGGGTAAGATAGGCCAGGTGCGGATCTACGGGGAGGAAATGTCCCGCTGTAGTAAGAGTCCCTAGCTGCCTCTCCAGATTCTATGTCCTTAAAATCACAGTCATAAAAAGTATTCACTTTTTGTCCAGAAGCTTCTTATAGCTTTTAAATAAAATACTGATTCACCAAAAAAAAAAAAAAAAAAAGATAAGTGTAATTTTAGGCTCCTGAAGACTCAGTTATGACCCTGCATCAGATACCATCTGTCTCCCACTCTGTGGCTGAGGCACATTGAGGAGGCACACTGTCTGAAACCCTACAGAGTGGAACCACTGAGCTGCCCAACTTTCACCAGGTGATGTTTTAAAACAAAGTTAAAATCCAATTAAGTTTGTCAGATTTTCCTACTGTATCTCATCTATCTGTAGCTATGTCTATCTATCGTTGCTACCTTTCGAAAAGACCATAGCAGTTAGTGTTAATGTTAAGTATAATCATTGGAAAACATTCTTAAAATTACAGGATTGAAGTGGCAGCTTAGCAGTTATGCATATGATTTAAAAAATGTGTGTGTATGTGTGTGTGTGTGTACATATATATATATATATATATATATATATATATATATATATATATATATATATATATATATATATATATATATATATATATATATATATATATATATATATATATGAATTACAAAAACCAGAATATCTACCCATTTAAAATATGTGTGTAGATGCATTAATCCTCCATCAGAACATCGTACCTGTTTAATATATAAAGCTAGCACATGAAGATGCTCTAAATCCCTTTACTAGAAGATCCTGCCTTTACAAAATACAGAGGTAGCACATGTTGATGTACTAAAGCCCCCATCATCAAAATATCCTACCTGGTAAATTCAAATTCAAAAATACTTTATTTATTTATTTATTTATTTATTTATTTATTTAAATACGTGGGTAGCAAATTTTTGCTGCAATATATATACACCTTTGACTTGCTGCTAGCTCATTAGAATTTCCCCTTTGCGTAACAATAAGGAATATTTCTATTCTATTCTGTTCTATTTAGTTTAACTGATTTGGGTGGATAATTTAATTTAATTGTAAGTGAAATAACAGTAACAGCAACTAACATAGTTAACTTTGGACTTGCAAACAGCAAGTTGAAATCCTATTTATACCCTAATAACTCTTTTCATATGTTCTCACGTTACAGCCACAGACTTTGTTATGGTTTTATGCGAAAAACAAAGCAGCAGATAGTCGTGAAGTGGAAGAAAAACTATCCTCATTTTATCTTTTTCTTTTTTTTCTTTTTTTTTTATTTTGTTTTCATTTAAATCAAAAAAGCAGCCAAGAAGCCTATGGGAATAATGGAGGAGCTGCAGACATCCACAGCTCAGAAAAGCCTGTTTCACGCTGTAAAACACAAGGCTGAGCCACTTGGACCATAAAATAATAATAATAAAAAACAACCTGTTGGTCGTTTTCAAAATAAATGCTGCATGTCAGGATATGTGTGTCATATCAAGTCTAATCGCAAGAGGATGCGACAAATACAGTCATGCTTTACAAGTGCATTTGAACCAGTTACTTTTTTCCATATTAGTAAATCTTTGATGCTAGACTGTTTCAGCAGCTATATTAGTTTCTTTATTTTTTTAGGAGTGCTAAGATAAAATTTTAAGAGTGCTGGAGTTTGGGCTAAAATAGCGAAAACTCACCACGGGGGGATCAGTTATAGTCCACAAGTAAATCAAATGGATAAGAAACACTTAAAAATTGAAAACTGTAAAAGCTATTTTACAAAGAAGAATTGGGCAAACATGCCCGTCTCTAGATTCACATCGCTGGTAGAGGGATACTTCAAAAGACTTGCAAAGACTTACGACGTGTTAACTCCATTGGCTGAACAAAAATGCACACAGAACTTTTCTGATTTTTTATTTTTTATTTTTATTTTTTTTTGTAGACAATAAGAAAATAAAATCCAAGTAAAATACATGGAGGTTTATGGTTGTAAAATGTGGAGAAGTTCAAGGGGGAATTTTACAACACTCAACATCTGCCAGATGTTATTCGGGAGCGCTTCAGTAGAGAGTCTATCATTGGCCACTAGGGGGAGTCCTACATCCTTACAGCCATGGACGAAAGTGCATAAAACCGGGTAATCCAAAGCCTAAACACATTCCATCCTTTCAAAAACATACTCATACACTCATTACTTCCCCCCACTCAACTCTTGAAACTCACTGTAAAATTCTGAGTGATGTGGGAAAGTAGTAACTTTCAAGTTTAAAGGGGGGGACCCAGTATATTGTTTCCTTGTTAATGCAACATTAAGTAGGTCATAATAAACAGTTGCTTGCATCAAAAAACAAGCTTATTGCATACAGGCTTGAAAGGGGAAAAAAAAAAAAACACTACAACATATGATGCATATTTGGTGAAAAAGCCCTGTTATGAGCCCACTAGCACACAGTGATTGGATTGGATTAGATAAGGATTACATGAAAGCAGCCTATTGTGGTCTAGGCTGATGTGCAACAATAACATCAACTCTTCAGCTGTGCAGGTAAACTTCGGAATGTCCCAACAAAGCAACTTCACCGCCTCCCCACCCTCCTCCCCTACCTTGTTGATGGGCTAATACTGCCGCCTCTCTTAGCCTACATCCCTGTGCTGTGTTTTAGTGCGGCGTGATGCGCCCACAGGAGCAGTAATCCTCTTCTGTGCAGCTGCTTCCTCCCTCATGTTCTCTTTCCTGCTCAAGGGCAAATCGAGGTACGCCTCTGGCTGCCGCCGCTGCGCACTGCTGCTGAAGACAGCGCAGCATCCTCTGCGCTCTCCGCAGGCTTCTGGGACCTCTTGTTGTTTGGGATGAACGCAGAAGGGCCATGTGAAAGGGGACAGAACTGGTCAAGCTGTTTATCGCACCTCTGGCAGTATAACAACATGTCCAGCACAGGCTGATCGCGACACCAGTGTGTGGTTGGACAAGTGTTTTTTTGAGCACTAAACTTTGGATTCTGGGGTCAACTGTCTCTGCTCAGTTGACTGGAGTTTGGGTTCAAGAGGAGATATGAGTCTTGAAATGAAGATATGGATATTACAAGGAGGGTTTGGTCGTTCTTTCTGCTGAAACCCGAAGAATTTAACTCTGAAAATGATGCTTTAAATCTCAGAGTTTCATATGTAAGTATTAGTCCATGTGTGGATTAATGTTTACCATGTAGCCCAGGGAAACAGTCCTCTTAATGTCTGACACTGTTTTTGCTTGGCTTATTTTTTTACATTTATTTTCACATTTATTTAATAAAAAAAAAAAAAAAAACAAAAAAAAACAAAGTCAAAAAACAAGTTAAAGCTATAGCAAAATTTTAATGCACCAAGTCCGGTAATTCTGTGATGAATATTTATTTTAAAGTTGCTGTATGTTGTATGATTCAATAATTTAGCTCATCTGTGCCATCTCAGACTAAATCTCCTTGCATCCATCTTGTTTACTCTGTTTACTCTTTGATTGTTATGGTAAAATGTTGGGATGTTTGATTTGCATTTCTGGAAATAACTTAAACAACTGCTCCTTTATCATTTTAAATTTAACAAGTGTCTTGTTTTGTCTGGTTATTCCTTCTGAAACTTGTGTACTTAAGCTGTCTGCAATTACATTAAAAGGTTTCTGCCAGAAAAGTAGGTCATCGGTCCAGAGCAGCTGAGCTGAAAGTGTGGGGTCAAAACTCGCCTAACATGGCCAAGGAAAAACTCTCAATAGGCTTATTTTGAAATTAGTGAGGAGGTACTATTTTTATTCTAAATTCATAAACATGGCTTCTGGTTCGAGGCTGCTGATTAGAACAAAATGTTTGATCTTTGATATTAATAATAATGCATATAAAGATTTACTAAATATGAAAAACGCTCAAGCTCAACTTTCATTGTTATTTTTTTACCGTCCTTTTCAAAATACCTTTTCATATATTTTGTCATAGTTCAACCACTAATGTCAAAGTATTTTGTTTGGCTTGTGATAGACTAACACAAAATATTGCATAATCGGGAAGTGGACGGAAAACTGATACAAGCTGTCAAAGAGTTTGTAACAAAAATCTGGAAAGTGTGGCCTGTATTTGTATTCCGCCCCATTAACTGAGACCCTTAAATGAAATCTGGAGCAATTGCTTCCAACTGGGTTCAGAATTTGCCTGATAAGCAAACAGAGTCCACCTCAGCATTTAATCTCAGTAGAAATCCAGCTGCTGCCACAGAAGTTCTGTAGAAAACATTAATAAAAAAAACTGCATCATGAAGCCCTAGGAACACTGTAGAGAGGAAAGGATTCCTCTCTAAGTTATGGAAAAAATTTTAAAGCATGTTTCATTCTGAAACAACATTCAAAAGTTTGAACAACTTACAGAGCACATAATACTAGACTTAGAAATAGAGTAAGGCACATGTGCAGACCTAATGGCTGTCCACTTAAACTGATACACGGGGCAAAGGGGAGCTTTAATCAGAGAAGCAGCCACATGGAATGGGGTAATTCTAGGGGCCTTATGGATACCATAAGGAGAAATGACAACTAGGGGTACCGGATTTACAAACTGGCCTTTATGAAAGAGTGACAAGAAGAAAGCTACTGTTGAAAGAAAACTGTAAGACAAAGTTTAAACTGGAGTTTGTCACAAGCTACAGGACACACAGCGAAGATGAGTCCAAAACTAGATTTTATCTGTGATAGGAAAACCAACACTGTACATCATCCTGAACAAACTCTCCCAACTGTGAAACATGGTGTGGGCAGTATCATGCTGTGGGGAGGCTTTTCTTCAGTTGGGATAGAAAAGCTGTTCAAAGATAAATACAGGACAACCCTGGAAGAAAACCTGTTAGAGGCTGCAAAAGACTTGATACTGGGGTGAAGGTTCACCTTCCAGCAGGACAACTACCCTAAACATCCAGCCAGAGCTACAGTGAAATGGTTTACATCAATGCATATGCATGTGATGGAATGGTCCAGTCAAAGACCAGACCTAAATCTGATAGAGAATCTGGGGTGAAACTTAAAAATTTATATTTACAGACTTTTTAAAATGCATTAATGGTTTCAGTATTAACCTCAAATTGTGGGGTATTATTTCTTGTGCAAGCTATTGTATTTCATACACACTTCAGGTATATCTCTTCCGATGCTGTCATGCTAAAAAAAAAAATTCTTATTGGTGATGATAGTTAATTGAAATACTTTGATGTGAGCTGTATGCAAAGGACAGAAGACCAGTTTTTCTGTATAAAACATATCAGACATTAGGATTTATTTGTTAACAAATCTCTTAGTGTCTCTTACGCTCTGATCTGGCGTCATTGTTATCCTTTAATGCATGCTCTTATAGAACAAGCTCAAACATTTGGATTACACAATAGATATGGGGGGTTTTACTGATCTTGGTCAACACGATTTTTTAAATTGTGGATCTGCAACCTGAAATAATCTAAGAGTAACCCGAAATGTTATTTTTATCCATTGACACTTGAATTGGATAAGTCTCATCAGTGCTGTAGAATTTCTTAGGTCTTTTATAGGCCTTTATGACTCTAAAACAGATGTTTGGTGCCTGATCATGTAAATGTCAAGTCACTTGAAACATGAAGTGGTTAAAAAAACCACAAGAAGAAAAACCTGAGGTATGAAGTTCAAAGGAACATTTTATCAGGTGTATGTGATCTGTTCCTTCTCTTTGATAAAGCTATTCAAAATGTTTTGGTTTTTTTTCATCTGCCTTTAAAGTCTGAATTTAAAAGCTCAGTTGGCCAACTTGACTTCAGACCAGTGCAGTTTATGGCTGGCAACTGTATCCTTCCTAGTTACAAGGAGTGGACTGAGGTAGGAGTCAGTGCATCAAGAGCCACTACGCACAGACGAGTCCTACACATGGGCTATAAGCGTCTTACCTGGGCTGAGAAGAAAAAGAGCTGGACTGTTACTTAGTAAAGTTTTCATTTCCTTTAGAAATCAAGGTCCCAGAGTCTGGAGGAAGTGTGGAGAGACAGAATCCAGGTTGCTGGAAGAACAGTGTGGTGTTTACACAGTCAGTGACGATTTGAGGAGCCATGTCCTGTGCTAGTGTTGGTCCACTGTGCTTGCTGAAGTCCACCATCGACCAAGAGGCTTTAAGGAACTTCATGCTTCCCTCTGTGAGTTTCACTTTCTGAAATGAAGGACAAAAATGAACTTTTTCTTGACATTCTATTTTTTGAGCTGTATTGTAAACTTGTATTAGCATAGAAGTATTACACTGTATTTTGTCCAAAAGACAATAAACCATAATCTGTACTTAGGCAGAGGTTGGACAGCAGTTTATTTAGAGAAAAAAACATCAGGGATGCCTATAAGAAGTTTATTGCTGCAGGAGCCACCCCAACGATGCTGAGCAGCCATCCTGAATTTTGAATAACAGTCTGGGAAATACCCTTTACCTTTTCTGTCAGCACTGACTTCTGTGGGTGTTCTAATTGGTTATTTTGTACTCAAAAATTATAAATTTTGTCTCTCAGCTTTAACAGTAAAATAATGTGCCCTAATGTTAAATTCCAGCCTTTAAATCCCCTTCCATGTAATCAAGGTCTGGATGAGAAAGTTATGGAGTGGTAAAAAAAAAACAAAAAAAAAAAACCCATCTGGTGTCGACATAAACACCTCCAGAGATTTAAAAAGGTAACTGTTTACACCGGAGAGTGGAGGAAAATAAAATATCCAATTCTTTATATAATAATAATAAAAAAAAAAATGATGTTAATGTTCGCAGCAGCAGAGATTTTGTTTGTTTATAAAAGTACCTGAGCAGTGCTCCCCTGCACAGCTGCGTATCCGACCTTCCCCATGTGAGAAGAATGTTGGCCCAGACTGCTGGAGGCAGAGGGAGGGGGCAGATGTACTCTCCCAAAGACATAAGACATCAACTCTGAGAGGGATTTCTAGCAGAAGAGTTCCTCAGTCCTTCAACAAAATGGCTCTCCTCCTATTTGTAGGCTTCATTGGAAGAGGACTGTGATTTTATGTGATATAAAAAAGGATAAACATGCAAACAGGTCAAGTTAAGTCTAATATTATACAAGCAATGTGGAGAGATGTACTTGTACTTTGTGAGGTCATTTGGCAAAGGCTTTAAAATAACAGATGTCCATTTGTGGGAAAGCACTCCAGCTTTAAATCACCAAGAATTAGCATTTTAGGTATGCACTAAGATTGATCAAACAACTCTATAGTTCTTAGTATTAAAACTGTTGGTAATATATTATACTTAAAACTTTTGCATAAATTAGGCTAACATGAAACCAAAAAAATAATCATTATGGCACCAGTAGTTTTTAAAATGATATGGTATTGATTATCTGTTGCCTCAGTAAAAAAAAGTGTTAAGTTGTGCTCTTTATTTGCTTTTATAACTTCTTAAGACAGTTGCTTTCATCATGTGTAGTCCCATATAAATGTGCGCTGCTCCACTTTCAATCTAATTATATTAATTATTTGAGGAGATGATGACCATATCACATCTGGCTGTTATGAGAATTAAATTTCATTCAACTAAACCCCCCCCACCACCCTCCCCGCCCCACTCTGGTGAGTTTAATACTGTACATGTCCTCCTGCAAGTAAGCTGTGCACTCTGGCAGGACTGCTCTCTGTGCATTTTAAAGTAGATTAATTATACGCTTTAACTGTATGTTGCACAGATTGGGTGATCATCACTGGTTGCTGCTGCTTTGCTTTACTTTTATGAAGGAAAAAAAAAAAGGTCAGATTTGTGTTTCTCTGAATGAGTTGTTACATGCTGTCCCATCAGGACAGAGAAAACATTAGACTTAATGTGTTTTATCTGCCGTGTGACATTGAGAATGTACGTTGTGACAGCAAGCGAGACAACAATGTCACTGTACGGGATGAGCTGATCTGGTATCAACCTGGGCCAACTAAGCAGATCAACAGAGAGCAGATAGCTAGCGTCTGGCTGAACGTGTGAAGGGATCAATGCATTTCAGGAGAGGAGGAGATGGAAGACATGGAGCTTAGTCCATATGAAAAGGATACAATGGTTTTTCTGTGTCAAACAGGGAACACAGAAATGTAATCCTCTCTTTGGAAAGCTTTCTCAGTTATTAAAATATCACACTGTTGGTGGCTCAAATGCTGGAGCAAATTTGTAGTAGTGGAAAGCATTTTAATATTGGGCTTTTTTAGATTACATTGTGGCTTTTCCTCATAATGATAAAACATCAAAGCTGTCTTAAAACCAGAAACCTAGTTTCTCAGAACAAGAAAACACATGTGCTGCTTTTAGGCACAAGACATGGAGATTTTAAACTGTTGAACTTGTTTTAGTACAGACCATGTAGCTTCTGTTGACCTGTAAACTGTCTTATAGCTGCGTCTGTAGTTTAGCAAAGGGAACAAACAGGCTAGCATCTCTAATTTAGGGGTGTTCAAAGTGCGGCTGGGGAGCCATTTGTGGCCCCTGGACGGATTTTCTACAGCCTCGCTGCAATTAAATAATGAGACAAATTTACCCCTCCTGCAAAGGTGGTTAATGGAGATAGTGATTTTTTTTTTTTTTTAATTAAAGATCAAAACAGTTAGGTATAACACAAAATATTCATCTTTTAATAACCAGGCTTTTTGCATTTTTTTTTTACTTTATAGTAAATCTGAGCACAATTATCCTGTGACTTTTATTCTAAAGCAGACTTTAATGCATCCAAATCTGCATTTAACTAATTTATTAAGCTCAACCAAATACTGCAAATGTTTTCAGAGAAAGTGACCCAAATCCTGTTCGTGTTGAGAATAAAATAAATTTTTTTATTTTTTTTTTTTTTTTTTTTTTTTTTTTTCAAATGAGTCCCAAAGAATATGCAAACTGGATGCCTTTGTTTTGATGAGGCAAACATACAAAACTCCTTTTCAGGTTTTGATCGACACATCGCTTTCCTTCAAAACATTGGACTACTTTGTTTTATTAAAATATTGCATGATTCGTTTATTTTTGAGCAGGTAAGAAAAAATGATAATCATGATTTTTGTGGGGTTAGCTTTTAAAAAAGTTATAGGTTTTGGCCCGCAAGTACTTTTGACTTGATGATTTTGGCTCATGTGACAAATATTTTGGACACCCCTGCTCTAATTTATCCATCCATCCAACCTTCCACTGTCTACACCCACTTATCTATGCTGGGTTGCTGGTGCCAAACTGCAGAGGTCATTGGGCGAGAGGTGGGGTACACCCTAGACAGGTCACCAGTCCACAGTCCATTACAGAGACACACAAGGCAAACAACCACGCATACACACACACACACACACACACAGTTCAGAGAGACAAATTAACCTAACAGACATATTTTTGAACAGTGGGAGTAAGCCAGAGACAACCCACACATGCACTTGGAGAACATGCAAACCATGAAGAAAGACTCAAATGGGATTCAAACCCAGGACCTTCTTGCTTCAAAGGAACAATTCTACCGACTGTGCCACCATGCAAACTATATCCTCTACCTTATGAAAATAAATAAATGGCTTCAGTTAATGCAGCAGACATGTCTAATAGATTTTTATACATCTCAGTTAACAGTACAGAGGAATGAACATCAGCAAACAACAAATAAACAAAACCCTAGTACAAATATTCCACAATAAAGCACATCTGTGATCATG
This sequence comes from Anableps anableps, assembly GCA_014839685.1. Lineage (NCBI taxonomy): Eukaryota > Metazoa > Chordata > Actinopteri > Cyprinodontiformes > Anablepidae > Anableps > Anableps anableps. The sequence continues at coordinate 28,915,629 of CM026077.1, forward strand.
TTTTTTGTTAGTAAAGCTTGTGTCACCTACAGTTTTTTTACACTCTCTACCAGTTCTAGAGTTTCAATATGCAAATAATCTGGGCCTGTATTATCAAAGTTTCTTAGAATCCTCTCAGAGAGCTCCTATTCTAGCTTAAAAATTCCTACCAAGGAGTCCTAGTTTAAAGGGGCAGTATTATGTGTTTTCCAGGCACATAGAATCATATTGTAGCACAAATAAGTAACTATGTTACCTTCAGTTGTTACAAAAATGATGCATACATCAAATATGACCTAAAAGACATTTGACTACGTAATTTAACGCCATGAAATTGGACCTCTGTCTCTTTAAGAAAGTCCTGCTGTTTCTGAAAGTCCACGTTCAGGAAGTCATCACAACAGCTAATCCTTTAGCAACATTTTTATCAGCGTTTCACTAAGAAGTGGCATGTATAATGAGCTCAGCAGATGCGCAGTTCCACCAGGTGTTTGCCTATTGCTGCTAATTAATCTGAAGGGGCTGAGTAGGGAAGTCATGGGGAATAGTTGCTCTGTGTGGCAAAAGCTGGGAAGCTTAGAAACTGCAGCTTTGAGGAGGAGCTGGGTCTCACAAGTGGTGCTAGGTTCATCCAGGCGTTTTGCATAGCTGAATGGCTGCCACAGGAGATTACATGATTTCTCAAACTTACATGACAGATTCAAAGCAACACTCCAGATATACTTTTGATGAGGAAATAACATTATAACATGATATAAAGCTCAAAAAAGTCGATTTTACATAATACTGCCCCTTTAAGAGTGATTCAGTCAGCTGCTGAGAGTGACTCTAAGATAGGAGATGACAGCTGTTCCTACATTTTCATCATTGATTTGTCACGGCTTCTCACCATGTTGATCATTTTACTATGTCATCTATTTTATATTAATGTGGACGCTTCGTTTTCTGCATGTGTAAACGTGGAAATATATATATATATATATATATATATATATATATATATATATATATATATATATATATATATATATATATATATATATATATATATATATATATATATATATATATGATGTTAATGGCTTGTTCTGCAGCCATAACACAAACCAGTTTTTAATAAATCATGAGTGTACATTGTAAGCTAAAAGATATATTAAAATAATTTCTGAATCTGATAAAAAACAGATTCTTGATTCTATACTGATTTGTAAAAATGTAGCTTTGAAAAGGGGAATCATAATTTATTTTCACCAGTTATGTAAGAGGAGAATATCATGGCTGTTCTAATTGTGCTCATTTTATTCTTCTGGTTTCTGGTCTATAAAGAGTCCTGGCTTCAAATAGTGCCGCACTAAACAAACAAAGAGTGTGCTACATCCCTGAGCAGTTAGCTGAAACCAACACAATCAAAAACAAGGGACCCTGAGTCTACTGAGTATATAGAAATATAAAATCAATCAATCAATGAAAAATAAAACACTTTTTACTTTTGTCAGTTTTCAAGTGTTATGAAGAATGCATATAAACTATTTAAATATATCAAATGTTTGATTTCAGTTACATTGATCAACTTGGAAAGGTGAGCTAAACTGATAATGTGTGGCAGTTGAATGGATTTGGTTCAGGAGACAATTTAGCCTTTGACTTCAGCATTCAGGAGGATTATTATAATCACATAGAGAAAGAAAAAACAGAAGGCCCTCAGTGATGATAAAAATATTGATTGATTTAATAAAAACCCTATATTTTCAGTCAATTACATTGTATTTGCTGGGGTCTTAATATTTACCTTAGATTCAAAGACTCTGTGACTTTTCACATTATTATTTATTTTTCTACTTTGTTACACATTTTTTTACAGAAAGAAATTAATTTCATAATAGAAATAGCCTATTTTTCATTATATTCCCTTTTGTAAGTTCCATAATTATTTTTCCTGAGCTGCACAGCAGAGTTCGGAATCTGCAAATTTTCTTCTGATCACCCCAGATTGGTGAAATGACAAATTTTTCAACTAATTCAGGAACTGCATCAAAACTACATATTTGTTGAAACTGTCACTATGTCGTGACAGAATGGCATGAGACAGATAATCTATGAAAAATATCGAGCTCCTCTGCCTTTTCCCAGTGCTCCCAGTGCTATCAAGAAACAACCAGTCAGATCCAATAGGTGGGTCTTAACGCTGTCAATCACCGTCTGAGTGGTGCTGCACACCCCATCCCCCCTCTCCCTCCCGTTTTCTTTCTGCTACGCTGCAGCTTGCAGAGGCGAGGCTAGTTAGCATGGCCACCGATGATGGCGGATAAACAGTTTTCCTGGAACAGCGACTTGTTTCTTCGCCATTAGCACATTGAGCAGCGTATACATGAGGGTGATTGACAGCACAGACCTTCCTCCTGGCTCTGATTGGTTGGTTTTGGTTGGGAGCAGTGCATTTCTCCAGAAGGCAAAAGAGACTCAGGGAGGAGATAGACGAGATTGAGCTTTTCACAGATTATCTGTCTCATAACATACTGTCACAACATGGTGACAGTTTTAATAAATATGGAAAAAACATATTTTTGTCAAAGTTACATACTGCAGTTTTAAGTGTTACATCATATGTGTATTCTCGAAATTGATTCAGGAAGTCAGACTTCAATGAAACCAGAAATCTGCATCAACCAGGAGAAAGGAAATCCAACTGAGGCAGTATTAACGGAGCTTAAATTTGTTGTTTCACCTCCTGATATGAAAACACATTTAAAGGAAAGCGGGGTTGTGCAGTGGATGAAGATATCCTCAAATGTACATCTTATATCTTGGAAAACCTCTCTTGGATCGTGCTTTCTGACCTCCTTCCATGTCTGCCTTTTCTCTGCCTTCCTTAGAATAAATAAATTCTAGTACAGGACAATCAGGATGAAAAGATGGCAGCCATGCTGTTACCAACGGGTCCTGATGGCTTGCGGCGGTTCACTTGCGAATCCCTGGCTGCCCTGGAGCGGCGGATTGCGGAGGAGCAGGCCAAGAGCTCCAAGGATTGCACCGAGGCTCAGAAGAACACTGAGGCAACCAAACCCAGGGCTGACCTGGAGGCGGGCAAGCAGCTGCCGCGCATCTTTGGTGACATCCCTCCAGAGCTTGTTGGGGTGCCACTGGAGGACATTGATCCCTTTTACTACAGGAATCAGAAGGTGGTTTTTTTGTCTTCTCTTTTGTCTTCTCTGTGTCTGAGTATTTAGGACAGAATTCCTTTGTTATTCAGAGAGAAGATGGAAACATTAGTTTTATTATGTTGTTTGTACTTTTGTTCCTGTAGTTTGACTTCATAGTGAAAAATCTGTTGACTGAAAAACAACAGTGACATGTTCTTTCTTATAGAATGATAAAGGTTATTAAAATGAATTCATTCATTAACTAATTAATTAATCCTAAGTGCTCAAACCAAAGTCAACTGTACTTATCTTGTTTCCTGAGAACGTTTCCCCTCTCATCTAAACAGCTTCTGCAGTTCTGATGATCGGGTGGAAGAATCAGGCTTAAGTTGTAGTCAGAACAATCATAGTAATGACACTAACTAATTAACACGAATGAACGAATGAATGATTTTACGTTTCAAATCTTTTAAATTTGTACCTTTTTAACTTCTTCCCGGGGTCAAGGGTTTATTTGCTTAGCCTAGCAACGCTGTGCTGTCTGTAGACATGCCTTTTAAAAAACTAGAAGAATGCTCCATCAAGGCACACTGCTGTCTGGGAGGCCAATAAAATCTGTTGACCTCCAGTGTTAAGCACTAATGATTATTTCTGGACGCTGCAGGGAGAAAGAAATAAGGAAATGGAGAAAGAAGCACTCATGGCTGGGAAAAGAAAAACGAGATTCAGACGTCAGTCTCAATTTTTCCAGGAAAATTCCTGACGCTGCTCTAAATTTGTTATAGGCCATCTTTGGTCTGACGTCTGTCACACTGATCAATCACAGGCCACCAAAAAGAGATTTCCTTACATATTTTTTTACAATAAAACTCTTTGTTTATGGTGGCAATTCCACCATTTCCACAAATCCAACCGTTTTAATGTTTTGATAACTACTGTAGATATGGGCGAATTTAGGTGAGCCACTTCTCTACTATTGAAGATCAACACCCACACATGAACAACATGTTCTTCTGTCTTTCCAATCTTGAAGACTGGTTTAGGAAAATGTGCCTTTGTGCCTTATTAAATTTATTATCTGGGGAAACAGGAAGAGAAACTCTAATAATCTTAAAAAGACTAAATTAAAATATACTAAAGATAAATTTTCTTCAGATGTTTTTTTCCCAGATTACTTTTTACTCAGATTAATGATTAGATTTTTCTAAAATTTCAGAGCAAGATTTTTGTTCTGTAATGAAATTTTTCATACGTTTTGAACCAGGAGAAATCAAATAAGAAATGTTAAACTGTCAATGTAAATGTAATGTAACAATGTAAATGTAACAATACAACAACACAAAAATCAATCAATATTAATTTGCTAATATAACCCAAATGTAATTTTACCACTGCTAAACATTCCGCATTTGTTGATACATAATAACAAAGTGTATACATTTCATTAAATACCAGGGAAAGAGTTTCATTTTGACATACAGTTAGAGTTAATGTCTTTATGCCTAATGCAATTAGTTTCTGCTAATGGAGGAATAAACAAAACCTTCCTTTGAGCATAAAATGTTAGTGATCCTTCAAATCATTTCTTCGGGGCCGCTCGCTGGGACTAAGACAGCATGTCTACATCTCTTTAGATCCTTGGTGGATGCTGAAATAGGATTAGCAAGTTTTGATTTGCTGAGCTGATGGATCAGGCTGCCACCCATTAATGGAGAGATGAAAACAGGACATGGCAGCCATTCTCAGGGTCTCTTTGTTTTGGCATGTGATGTGCTGTGGGATAGGAGGATTATCCAAAGACCAGCAGATATTTAAATAAATGCCACATCTGTTGGGGAAACATTCAGTCCACTTTGGAGTTGCCTCCATTATCTCAACTTGCCCCGATAGCTGCCTGTGGTGGAAGTTAACACAGATGATAGACAGAGAGATTGAGTCAACACTGCAGCTGTACTGTTATTCCCGCTTGGTAAAAGGAAACAGCTGAACCGCTGCTCCCAGCTGATGTCTAGCTTCTCCACACAACATAACAAGAGAGATTCACAATGTAAAGAACAATGTTTGAAAATGGGATTTTTCCTAACAGGGATGTTTATCTTTTGCTTCTCTTTGCAGACTTTTATAGTACTTAACAAAGGGAAGGCCATCTTCAGATTCAGCGCAACGTCTGCACTTTACATATTAAGTCCATTTCATTTCATCAGATCAGTAGCCATAAAAATTTTAGTTCATGCATATCCTTTTTGACTGGCTTGTTGGTGTCTGTGCATATGTGTCGTTTTTAGGTTGGCGTTGCAGGATGTTGTAACATTGTTGAATAAGATATGATTTTACAATTCAGGACATCAGTCCTGAATCGTATGTCTCATATATCTTCATCTGCCATATCAGCCAATTTCTAATATTTAACAAGTTCAAACTCATTGGTTTGTGTTTTTGCCCTTGTATTGTCTGTATTTTTTACTATGAACCTGTAAACTAGGAGCAAGCATGCTCTATATCACGGGTCAAACTCAAGGCCCGGGGACCAAATCTGGCCCGCCAAACGTTTTTATGTGTCCCTCAAGACTTGAGCTGGCCACATAAATAGGACCTTCAACAGTTGTGTGCTTAAAAATGATTTCATCAATGAAATCAAAGAAGGTTTTCTTTGCATATTGCCAAATCACATCAATGTGAATATATATTCAATATAATTTAATTTAAGAAGTAGTCATTGAATGGAGAGAAAACTGTGTTAATATTTTAAGAGTTTGTTCATGGACAGTTTTATTAATATATTCTGGCACAACCTGCCGATTAAGAACATTTGTGATTTTGATATGACCCAGAATGAAAATGAGTTTGACACCCCTGCCCTATATCATAGATAATGGTTAGTTTTCTTCCTATTTTAAGCGGTGTTATAGACCACAGATGCTCTTCAGGCCTCTACTGTGATTTTAGTCATAATGGCAGAGGTACAGTGCCTTCCTAAGGTATTTACACCCCTGAAACACATTTTTATCTTATGCTCAAACTTCACTGGATGGATTTTATTGGGCTTTTGTCTAAAGAACATACATTTGGTACCATATAATTATCAGGTGAAAGGAAAACCATTTTGAATCCCCCCCAAAAAAATAAAATCAGAAAACTGTACAATGCTTTTGTATTCAGCACCATTTAACCTGGCCTCGTTAATCAAATTCAGTGCAACTAAAGAACAAAACAAAAAGACAAACTCTCTTTGTAGTGCAAAGGGTCAACCTTCTACTTCATTGTGGTGGTTCCCACTGATAATGTAAGAGACTAACTGGAACTGAATATTGGAACAAAAATGTATAAGAAATAGATCAATAAAATCCAGGCTGCACAGTGGAGCAGGTGGTACAATGTTGCCTTAAAACAAGACTGTCCTGGGTTCAAATCTCAGTTCGGGGTCTTTCTCCATGGAGGTTGCATGTTCCCCATGCATGCACTGGTTCTTTCCAGGTGCTCCAGCTTCCTCTTATACAGTCCAGAAACATGACTGTTAACTGGTCTCACTAATTTGCACTTAAATATGATTGTGTGTACATAGTTGCCCTGTTATGGATTGGTGACCTGTCTAGGCCGTACCCCGACTCTCACCCAGTGGTTGCTGGAGATAAGCAGCATGCTATGGGGATGTGTTTCTTTGGTAGGAAAAGGGAAGCTGGTCAGAGTTGATGGGAAGATGGATGGAGCTAAATACAGCGCAATTTCTGGATTAAAAAAAAACAGTTTGATGTGGATGTTCACCTAAATCTGATTGAGGGTTTGTTTCAAGACTGGAATTTCTCCAGCTGAAGGTACTGAATACAAATGCATGCTCCACTTTTGAAATGTTTATTATCAGAAAAAAGGGAACCTATGCATCTTTTTCCTTTCACTGTGCAATTATGCTGTGTTGATTCATTAAATATCCTAATAAGGTACATTAGAGCTTGTAAAGAGACAAAATGTAAAAATGTTCAAGAGGTATGAATACTTTTGCAAGACACTGTATGATATATGTGGCAGTTATAAAAAATAATTTGCCACATGGTCTAATGTTAATTTACAGCATTATAGTGACTATATTCCTCTATGATTTGTTTCATTGCTTGCTTATTGTAGAAACATGTTAGATTATGTACTTCTGTGCCACTCCACATTTTCCTGAACCCTTTCCACATTGTTTAGCTATTTCATAATGTTCACCATCCTGACCAACTGTTTCTTCATGGCCATGTCTGATCCGCCAACATGGACCAAATACCTGGAGTAAGTAAAGCTTTATCTCTCTTTGTTTGTGTTTTTTTTTTTTTTTTTTTTTTTTAATCCCAAACTTTGCTACATGTGTTCTAATGTGGAGTTGCCGGGGTCTGTTGCTTTATCAGTGACTACTGCAGAATTACTAAAAATGTAAGTATATGTAGATGTGATGCACGTCATGTTTACGGTACTCTGAACACCACGTCGGCATGCTGTGGAATGAAAAGAGCTTTGAACGTGTTTCAAGGATTTTCCTGCTGTGCATGATGTGAAAGATTGAGTGGAACTGTTTATTATGAGAGGATTTTTACATTTTTGTAGCAGCTTCAACAGTTATATCAAATGTATTTAAGAGACAAAATGTTTGCTTTCTTCCCAGGAATCTAGATAATCATAGATCATTGACAAGTAATCTATAGGACCTAACAGCTTACATAAATATAAAGATAAGAGATGCTGGAAATGTCCTTGTGCCCACATCATTAGCAAAACCTGAGACTAAAAGTTTTAACATCTTATTGATTCATCTTCTTTCAACAATAATATCAGTGTCTGGGAACAGAGAATACTTATCAACTTGAAAGTGACATGTGAAAAACATTTTTTTCCATGTTACTGCTTATAAAAATGTAAAGTGAAGCTTTTACTTTTTGGTTGCTGCCACTCTGCAAAAACACAAAATCTTACCAAATATTTTTAGCCTAGTTTCTAGTGCAAATATCTTGAATACACTTGGAATAAGACAAAACTAACTTACAAGTAACTTTTTAGCACAATATAAACACAATAATTCCTTAATATTGATGAAAAAGTTCTAGTTATAAGTGAAGTAATCAGCCAGTGGAACAAGACATTTTTCCCATATCTATCTATCTATCTATCTATCTATCTATCTATCTATCTATCTATCTATCTATCTATCTATCTATCTATCTATCTATCTATCTATCTAGACACTTTTTCCCATCAGGAGCTTTTCTGCACCAAACTCTCTGGCTTGGTCTGATTTGAAACATGGAATGAATATGTGGAAAGGCACCTTATGTCCACTGTTAAAGATCTGTGATGCTTTGGGCCCATTTCACTTCCAAAGGGCCTGGAACCTTGTTAGAGAGCCTGGCATCAAGAAATCTTCAAAATACAAGGAGATTTTATTTAAAAAGACTCTACCGGGAAACTAAAAATTGATTGATAATAGGTTTTCCAACTGGATAATGATCCCAATTATAATCAACCAATTTAATAGTAGTTAAGTAGTTAACTCGATACAAAATCCACCTTCTTCCAGGTTTATCTTTGTCCCCACAGCTTAACCCAATAGAAATTGTGTGAGGTGAGCTGAACAGAAGACATCATAGGAGAGGACCCATGACTGTCTGTTCTGGAGAGATTGTGGGAAGAAAAGTGGTCAAAGATTGTTCCCTTTGTATGCACCAGCCTTGTGAAATGTTATAGAAAACCAGGTTGTCTCCTATTGGAAAACTTTTAATTGCAAGGGTACCAACAGTTGTACCAACTTTGATTTTGTAGTAAACAATTATTTCTTAGCATGAGTACATTTTAAAAATTAAATTAAGATTAAATTAAAGGTTGGATTTTTCTATTTTTCAGAGTAAATATATTTTACTGCTATAAAAGATTATTTTATTTTAAGGCTTTTCACACATCTTTAGCAAACATGCCGACATATCTGCTAGAATTAGGTGAAGAAATCCACAAATCCTGTACAGCTACAGATTGGAAAACGTTCATCTTAAATTGCTTAACTAGCTGACTCCTCCTCTCTTTCACAGAAAGATTAATGCATCCTCCATCATTACTGCTTGATGTCTCATATTTGTAGATCCTTTTCCAGAAGGTTGTTGCTAATATCCCGTTCTGAAAAAAAAAAATGCTGTGGACATCAGATTTAGAGCGAATATTCATTCTTCAACAGGCAATACAAAACGTATATCATGTACAGATTTAAATATGCCCTTCTTTAAGTCATAAAAAATAATTGCACATTCAGTTAAACTTCACTTAGCTTCAAGTAAACTTATAAGCAAATGTTTGGCTGCTGGAGGAAGCTTCATACTTTCACTTTAACCATACACTGCTGCTGCTCCTTGTTGTGCTTCCAATGCTGACTTTATATTTATGCTGATAACAATGTCTCATACTGTTGTTCTTTTTGTTTCCAACTCTTTCAGCATGCTATTCTAATCTTGCTCTCAGTTTGCTTGTTAAATCATTTCATCATTATTATATTTCTGCAAATATGTCAGTTTCTCATCAGACCACACTGCAGCTGTTCATTTTAAAGCAGGGATTTATGTGCATTTAGTGTTAAGGCTGTGTGTTCATTATCCTTTTTCTAATGACTTCCAGGTACACCTTCACTGGCATTTACACTTTTGAGTCAGCAATAAAGATTTTTGCAAGAGGATTCTGTTTAGTCCCGTTCACCTTCCTGAGAGACCCATGGAACTGGCTCGACTTCATCGTCATTATCATGGCGTGAGTGTAGAAGTCAAATATTCTAGATATAGTGCAATCTGGAATGATGAGCATGACAGAAATTATCTGTGGTACAGGTGCTACATTTGATCCATGACCTCTTATTGTTACTAAATTCTCTGAAACCAATAATCCAGATTGGACTCTGGCTTTGTCTGAAAACAGCAACACAAAATCACTTTAATTCATGTAAACACACTGAAACCTGTCAGCTAACTAGTTCACCTTCTCATCATACAGATACCAAGCACTGGTAAATCACATTACCACCTTTAAAGTAAAGATAGTAGTCAGAGATTAAAAGCAGCAACTCAATTTGTAGGGTTGAATTATTGCTTTTGGTAACAGAAGGCAGAAGTTTTTAACTTACCACTTAAATTATACTGCCATCATACTATAGCATATCTGCCTTATGTTTATATGGCTTATGAAGATATACGGCTTCAAGCACATAAGACTTCTGCAAATACTTGCGACACACCTAACAGGGTATCACATGTAATGCATTTGGCCCCATGTGAACCATGTGACAACATAAAAAACAGTACAACAGGAGTGCAGTGACACAGTGAGTAGCCAAAGCTCTATACATACTTTTAAGCCTAAAAATATTCATACCCCTGTCAGAGGCAGTTTTAAAATGATTTCCATTTAATTTGTTTCTGAGAGGAAATGAGACAGGCAGTGGGAAAACATAAAAATAATGTAAAAAGGGTATAAGTTTTGACAAAGTAATTTAACTGTTTGTGTTTACATTTTATTAGAAAATGGCATGTTGAGAATTATTTATACCATTCTCAATAAACAGAAAAATATTTATTGCTATTGCAGCAATCAAACCGTTCTTTACATTGCTGAGCAGCTATTTGCATGTTTCCACTGGTATTTTGGTGATTTATGTTTGGTGATAAGCTCAGAGTCTTCGTAGTTGGAAGCCTCCTTGCCATCACTCTAGTTAAAGTAGCTCCCTCCATCAAATTCAAATTGGGATTCTGGCTCAGCCACCCCAAAAACGTTAATATTACTTTCTTTTGGAAGACATATATTGGTAAAATAAAATATTACTTTAAACCTAAATCTTCCAGGGGTATAATTAATTTTAGTCTTAATTGTAGCAGTGACGGAGATTCAAAGTTAATTTTAGACATAATCATGTCCATTCAGTGCTAAAAACACAAAACCTGTTTTAAATTTTAGCATCTGAATTTGCTTAATAAATGTGGTACTTATCTATAGATTTATGTCTAATTTCACTTTCATCAGATCTGTTTTAATTATATGACCTTTTCTGAAGTCATCTGATGGTACACTTTGAAAGCAGTCAAACACTTTGTGCATTTTGCCTTGTTTTTGCTTCAGTGGCAGTAAATAATTTTTTCTTCTCATATAAAATCCCTGATGGATTTTTGAGTATTGTTAAATTATTATTTTTGTCTGTACTTTACCTTATGGCTTTCCGAACTGGCATTTATTTATTTTAAAAAAACAAAGACACAACTGGACAAACTAGGACAACCAGAGAATTTATCTTTAGAATAAACTCATAAAGCGTCCCATCTTATAGTTGTACCTTTCTGTTTGTGTTGTGATAAACCTTTATGATTTAAAGTCTTCCTTCCCTCCACTTTTTGTATCAAATCCCAGATATGTCACAGAATTTGTCGACCTTGGAAATGTCTCTGCGTTAAGAACCTTCAGAGTACTCCGAGCTCTGAAAACCATCTCAGTCATTCCAGGTGAGGCAACCATCAGGCCGTTTTCGGTGTCCTCTGGCTTCTTCTCTGTCCTATTTCTAATTCATTTAACACTATATAAAACATCAACATTCATCTTTTTTTTTTTTTTTTTTTTTTTTTGTATATCCTCCTCCATCCAGGTCTGAAGACAATTGTCGGCGCTCTGATCCAGTCTGTGAAGAAGCTGGCCGACGTGATGATCCTGACCGTCTTCTGTCTCAGCGTGTTCGCCCTCATTGGCCTGCAGCTCTTCATGGGTCTCCTGCGACAAAAGTGCGTCCGCAGCCTCGATCACTGCATCAACTCCTCGTATGTCCCCAACACAAGCTTCATCTGCAACAACAGGACCTGGAGTTCGCCGGCAGACTTTCTCAGCAATGAGGGTCAGCCTTAAACAACTATGACTGCTGTCTACAAGCATTTCACACATGTACACTGCTCTGCTTTTACTAAACTGTTACTCCTCTTTCCTTAGATAACTTTTACAAAGTTGAAGGACAGAAGGATGCTTTAATATGTGGATATGGAAGCGATGCAGGGTAAGTGAATCTGTACTTATTAATAATCTGCAGGCTGTTACATAATGTTGAAATGTTTAACACCATAATGGCTTCTGATCCCCTGAACGCCGCTGTGTACAATAGGACATGGAAGCTCGTACACCGAGTTCAGCGGAGACAGTTTTCACATTGGCAGGAAAAAACAGCAGCAGTTCATTTCCTGTAGGTTTTAACATTACATTCACTGTGAGGATTAATGTACAGGACAGTGATCTCATCAGAGGAACGGGTGTTACATGAAAGAAGCTGTATATGGTGCAGATAATCATGTCAGCTCTGCCTTTACTAAGAAACTCTGAGTTTGTGCAGCTAGAGAGAACTCTCTTTACAGATTTTATCATCCAGAAAGCCAAATAAAATAACTGGGTTAACTGGAATAGATCTGATCACTTTAAAAAATATATTCTGTTATTGTTTAGACAAGACCCTGTACTTAATACTACTACCGGTTAAAAACTAAAAGCAATGCTTTATTTCACATAGTGGATTTAAGTTATATCATACCATGTAGTTCCAGCCAATATTAGTAAATCAAGATGTCAACATAGAACTTATTTTTCCTTTTGAATGGATGACTCTGTTCCCAATCGAAGGTGTAGTGTGTGGTCATCCAAATATTGCCACTCAGCCTACGCACTAAATACCGTAATCCTGCAAATCCAAAGGCTTTAAAACAAGCACTAGACAGCAACTCTTCCCCCACTGGCTCCAGTCTGAAGCGTTATACTGAAAAAAGTTGTAAACATATTTGTAATGTCACGTTGTTGTAAAGACAGAAAATTTGTTTTTTTTTTTTAGTGAAATGACTGAATGTCAACTGCAGGCAGGTGAAAAGTGGTCATATGATTATTGTATATGCGTATGTTTTATGCTACGTCTTTTCTCAGGTGTAGAAGCAGATAAGAGTGTTTTCCTTTCTTTGCAGTTGTACAGTAATGAAGCCAAATCTGATTTGAAAAAAGTTTGATTAAAACACAACAATCAAGTGAAGCATTGCAGCGAAAGCTGTTTTACTACGAACACCATGGAGGTAGTAGTTAATCGCATAATTATCACGCATCAGAGAGCAGCCACCCTGCAGTTTTTAATCTCACTCGGACAGCAGCCTCCCAAAAAACACTGGAACTTAATCTCCTCAAGAAGGAAAATCTGACCCAGTAATTTCTGTTGAAGTCAGAGTGAAAAGAGGATACACTGGAGGGCCTTTGGGTGGAAGTGATGTCATTAAGCCTTTTAAATAGTAGGTTAGTGAGCTCAGACTAGCAATACCAGCTATGTAGCTGTAGCTGAAAGGGTTTTTTTGATTTTCTACCTTTTTATCAATTCATTTTGTTACCTCTCTTTGACTTTAACATTCCAGTATAATCACCAGTGACATGGTGTATATTGCATTTTTTTGTTTCCTTGCTATCACATGGCTACCAAATGACTTGACACAGAATCACAACATGGATGACAGATTATAGGTCAACAGAGTTATAAGGTAACTTATGTGTTTGTTTGCAAATTACCACGGCATGCTTTTAACTTGCGTGTCATTTCTGATGGAACTTTCTGTGGCGGGCTGTGGAGACAGGCAAGATACTAAGCAGGTCAGGACGGAGGGCGTAAAACACAGAGGATGCTTAATCTTTTGAGTGTATTCCAACAAGTAATCCCTGAGTAGATTTCCAAATTAAAGCTCTGGATACGTTATGATGACACACACTGTCACACACATGCGCAGAAGCAGGCACCACTGAGCTGTCAGAAACACAGACTTGTGCTAATTCAGATTTTCCTTTCAGCCTGGTCACAAAGTTTGTTATGTATTATTTTCCTTTATGATTGATGATATTTTTCATCACTCTTACTATCACTGTTAGCCCTGTCCTTATCCTCTTGCATCTTAATGCCCACTGAGCATTTAGGATTATTACTGATTGTATAGATATTTTGAACTTTTGCCCTTTGTCTAGCATAGAAATCCACCATTTTGGCCATTCCCAAGAAAAAAGACACATTTTCTTTTGCTACTCATTACATAAACTGTAAGATTTTGAGTTTATCTCCTGAACTAAAAAAATGTGAATCTGTACCACAGCCTCATTAAAGCTCATAGTTAGGTTACTTTTTTTGTATAAAGGTGAAATGCAAAGTGACTCATTCTGCCGAGCAACAGTATTCATACACCTCAAACTTTATCACATTTTGTCATCTTCCTTCTGCCTGCCAGTTTGCTTCTGGCTGCTATATCAGTTCCGCTTCTCCCTCAGTGTATAAGCTTATTGGTTCTCATTGTTTTTCATTGGTTCTCTCCTGCTGCTTTACCTGTTATTTTCCCATAATTATTTCCATTGCTATGCCTGTTCCCATTCTTCACTCCATGTCATGTTCTCCAGCGGTCATCTTTGCATGTGTTCCCTTGTTAATCATCATTAAAGAAAACTCAGTTCTGCCAAAAGTCTGTGCTAGGGTCCTCTACAAAACTTGTTTGTTGGTTGTATTCCCAAATTTGTGGAAGTTTTCTTGATGCTTGATGTTTAATAAAATCTGAATTAATTAAGGAACTTTTCTAACAAATATTTGGCAGTACATTTATTCACATAGTCAGAATTTGGAATGCCAAGTCACTCAGCAGGTTTCAGGATTCAGACAATTTTCAACCTATCCAGTCAGGGTCTATTTCATGTTGGGAATAGAATAGAACAGAATAGAATTAGAAATGATCTTTATTGTCCCTCTGTGGGGAAATTCAGGTGGACCAGCAGCAAAGTGACAGGGAAACTGAAGCATAGCCTATAGGTTCATACAAAGATAAAAATATAAAAACAGAAAGTGAAAATAACAGACTGTACAGTAAGGAGAAATTTACAGCAGAAGAAAAAATACTGTGCTGTTATTAAAACTAGCATACTCTGATGAAGAAAGAAATGTGAAGAAATGTGCAACTTAGTAGGATAATTTAAAAAATGTATAAAATGTACATTCATATTTGTGTATAAAAAACAACGGACTATTTACAAGAACAGGAAAACAGCGCAAACAGGGATGCATAAGTAACAGCAGGGATGTAAAGACTTATTGAGTTTATTGGGAGCAGCTCGGAGGAAGGACCTACGATAACGTTCCTTTGTCCACCTAGGATGGAGCAGTCTGTCACTGAAAGAGCTCTTCAGTTCAGTAACAGCTTCATGCATGGGGTGGGAGACTTTGTCCAACAGAGATGTTCTGGCTAGTCTGCTCTGGCTCTTGCTGTAAAGAGCATCAGTGCTGACTCCAGTCCATTTTATTGTTTAGGTGAACACCCAGGTGCTTATAAGAGTCCATTATCTCAATGCTACTTTCCTGAATGTTCAACGGTGTAAGTGTGGTGGTTCTGCGCCTGTGAAAATCCACCACCAACTCTTTCGTTTTCCCGGCGTTAATCAGGAGATGGTTCTGCTGCCACCAGTCCACAAAGTCCTGAGTCCACTGTCTGCACTCTGAGTCGTCCTCATCTGTGATGAGGCCGACTATGGCAGAGTCATCAGAAAACTTCTAAAGATGGCAGCCTGGGGAGTTGATGGAGAAGTCTGCAGTGTGGAGGGTGAATATTGTGGTCCCGATCTGAGTCATTTAAGAATAATCATTTGCAGACAAAACCTACAGAAAAACAAAGATTCTCCTCTTTTTTTTTTTTTTTTTTTCTTTTCTTTTTTTTTTTTTTTTTTTTTATAAACCTAGCATTTTGATTTCTTGTAAATGTTGCAGTGCTTCAGCAGCACTCTGCATTGCTCTCAGACACAGGCAGAACAGGCAATATGGCGCAGACAGACCAGGAGCTGCATCAGCTAATACAATCTCTCTTTCACTATCAATGAAATTATGAAATGTGAAAAATGCTTAAACTGTTAGGAAGTCCCAGATTTGTGAGATCAGAAACAAAATATCAACAGCTTTTAATCCATTTTT
Organism: Anableps anableps; assembly: GCA_014839685.1. Classification (NCBI taxonomy): domain Eukaryota; kingdom Metazoa; phylum Chordata; class Actinopteri; order Cyprinodontiformes; family Anablepidae; genus Anableps; species Anableps anableps. The sequence continues at coordinate 28,931,733 of CM026077.1, forward strand.
GTCATACTCACTAAAATAGGTGGTGATTTTTAAAAATTCATCACAAAAATATGGCCACACAGTTTGCTGGCAATGTGGCTGATTAAAAAGAAAAAAAAATCTCAGTATACCAACAGCAGGTATCAGGCTGTGAGTTTCTTCTGGTTCTCTGACATGGGTCATTTCAAAAAGCTTTAATCGAGAATCAGAGTTCAACAACTGGGACTTTGTTTAAAAATATATATCTAATGCCCTCCTAGAATTTGAAGAAAACTGCCATGAACAATAAAGTGTAAATAAAAATGACATTCCAAAATGGTGGGTTATCAGTCAAAGCTATTTTTATATCTGTAGCTGCAGTTATATTAGAATAAATAGGAGACCAGGTTGAACAAAGCACCCTGACAGGAAGATGTTTCCAGCCTCACACAGACTTCACCGCCCTTGATGATAGTCAGAATTCCTGCTTAGCAGCCTAGTGAGAGCTACAGCTGTTCTCACAGCCGTGCTCTACTGCCCAGATGTTTGCCAGCCATTATGAAATTATTCCACTCTCACATTGACATGGGAGTGCAGCTTGTTCTCTGCCACTGTGCTAAGAATGAAGATCAGGGATGGAGGCACAGAGCCAAACATTTTTGGGACTGCTATTTGATACCCATCTGGCTGAGTGTAATCTCTTTAACTCTGGCGTATTTTAGAGCTTCAGCCTGAAACAGGTTTCAAATGCTGTATTCAGCTGAAAAAAATATGGTGTTAAAAGCACTGTATCCACTTACTGTGTCATCTCTGCTTCCCTTCTTTGTGCAGTCAAAAGCTGAAGGGGAACATGTCAGTATGAGAGGTGTTTTAAACTCTGAAGTAGCCTGAGTGCCTGCAGAGCTGTATCTGTCCTGCCTGCAACTAATTTATCAGTCCTGTCATTAAATAATCTGTCTTCTGCTTCTCAATTTTATATGCATCACAGGAAGTGTCCAGATGGATTTGATTGCCTCAAAGTGGGAAGAAATCCAAACTACGGCTACACCAGTTTTGATACCTTCGGCTGGGCTTTTCTGGCTCTTTTCCGACTGATGACCCAAGACTATTGGGAGGAGCTCTTTCACCAGGTACAATGTCTTTTAATGCAACAAAATTGCCCTTTCCTAACTTTGCTCAAATTGAACTCTTACACAAATCATATCAAAAGTTTACTGGCCCTTTTCTGGAGTTTAAAGAAAGACATTGCTCCCTAATTTTGAGTTATAATATCCAGCATTAAATTGATGGGGAGAGTTTGTGAGAAAGTAAGGACAAAGACCAATTCAAAGTTTCCAAACTATTGGGATGCCTTTTTTTTCAAACCAAGAAAAAAAAGGGTAGAACAAGATAAGAGAGTCCAAGAGAATCCTGACATTGTGGATCTGGAATCTGACTATTGGTTCCCTCACGGAACAGACTTGGACTTCGGTTCACAGGACTCCCACAGACCTGTTACACACAGCTGCAATCTCAGCACAGGAGTTGTTGTTCCGCTTGAAAAGCCCATTCATAGCAGAAGGTTCTTGGGTCTGGTGCTTTGTTGTAGGTCTTTATGCTTTTCCATTTTGGATCATTATGGAGCCAAAGTGGAAACAAAGAAAAAGAAATCCTCTGAGAGAGTGTGGAGGAAAACGAAGCAAAACTTTACCCTTCACACAAAAATTTGACAAGTTACAAGGCATACACTGTGATATAACATCTAAAAGGTTAAAAGTTTTATTGGATGCGGAAAAGTTGATAGGTCTTGGCAAGTTGATCAGGAGTGTTTCTGACTAGGTCAGGCAAAAGGTTCTTGTTTATTCTGTACCTCTCTGGACTGTCTGACTCGGCACCCAGCTGCTCACTGGGAGCAGGGGCAGCTTTTGGGGAAGGAGACATCATGAACCTGATCAACCAATCAGAACTTTGCAGACTTTGGGAGTGTGCAACCACTTCAACTTGCACAGAAAATAGCAAAAGTTTGTTGTACTATTTGTGCTCACCATATTCTTCAAACTCAGAGAGAGTTGTAATGTAAGCAAACATTGTAAATGAACTTTCTAAACACACGAGCCGTTTACATTGAAGGTTTGAAATATGTAATAATTCTGCTGTGCAAAAAGACAGCCTTATATTTTAGAGTTTGCATTAATCACTGTTTAAAGTTTGAAAAGCTTTTTCTGCTTTTCTATAGATTTGCACTTTGACAGATGTTCAGACAACTTCTTTGAGCATAAAACTTTAGGCATATATTGACATTTGCATATTGCAGAAGATTTAGGATGCCATTGGTGTGTGATACGAGGTTGTTATGGCTATGAAGGATATTTTAAAGCGCATTAATGGAACCAGTTAAAAGTCAGTGGAAGATCAGATCTGGTGTGTTCTGATCCCTGCACACAAGACAGATTTAGGTAGTAAAACAATATCCAAATCCACTGTTCTATTCTATCATCCACAAATGGATGTAGTATGCCAAAACCAAGACATGACTGTCCATCTAAACTAAGAGAACAAGAAGGGGAAGCATTTATTGGAGAAGCACCCTAAAGGCCAATGGTAACTATAGACCTCAGCTGGGAGAATCTGATGATTGGACAACTTGTCCTGCACCCCACAAATCTGGCATTTATGAGAGAGTGGTAAGAAAAAAGCCAATGCTGAATAAAAAAAGCTATAAACCTTTAATGTTATGTACAAGCTATCTGGGTTCTGGTCGGATGACAACAAAATTATACTTTTTGACTTGCATGCAAAATAGCATGTGTGGTGGAAAACAGTGCAGATCACTTTTAAACAGGTGGGGGGTGCAACATCATGGTATGGGGTTCCTTTGCTTCAGCAGGGACAGGGAACTTGGTCAGAAATAATAGGAAGATTTAAGGAGCTAAATTCAGGACATTCCTGGAAGAAAACTTGTTGGAGGCTGCAAAAGACTAAAGACTGGAGCGGAGGTCCAGCTTACAACATGATGACAAATCTGAACATACTGTCATAGCTATAATGTTGTTCATGTTCTCTCTCCAATCTGACTGAGCTTGAATGTATGGTCAAGAAGACACTATTCATGCAAAACTGGCAGAGACATACCCAAAAAGCTTTGATTGCAGCACAAGACTATTCCTCAAAGTATTGACTCATGGGAACCTAATGAAAATGCCTCAATCTTTATTTTTTTTTTTTAAATGAAGAACATGTATCATTTTCTTTCTTCTTCCCAATTTTGCGCTGTTGTTTTAAAATGTTCAATGGGTATCAATACTTTTGCAAGATACAAAATATTTTTGCAATATGACATTTTTCAGCATTTATTATGGGTAAAAGTAGGTATTATCTGTTCTCTTCTGTGCATAACCATATAACTGTAGTTATTACCATATATATTTTCCTCAGACTTTGCGCTCAGCAGGGAAAACCTACATGGTTTTCTTTGTCCTGGTGATCTTCCTCGGCTCCTTCTACCTGGTGAACCTGATCCTGGCTGTGGTGGCCATGGCCTATGAGGAGCAGAATCAGGCAACCATTGCTGAGGCCTGGCAGAAGGAAAGGGAGTTTCAGCTGGCCATGGAGCATCTCAGACGAGAGCAAAGAGTAGGTGCAGGATTCTCCTGTGTGTGTGTGTGTGTGTGTGTGTGTGTGTGTGTGTGTGTGTGTGTGTGCGTGTGCGTGCTTTCAGTTTCAGAGAAACAATAAATACTCTGTAATATAATTTCTGTCTGTTTGAAGTTGGCAGCCAAGAGACAAGCACAGGAGACAGACTCCGTTGTGTCCCCAGAGCTGTCGCCATTCTGTCTGAAAGCAGGAAGCATACGTCGCAGCAGCAGTAGAAGAAGAAGATCTCACAGGACTCTTTCAGAGGAGACAGCAGCTGAAGCTGCTGAGGAGAAGCTGGAGCCTGTGGATGAAGCTGTGGTACAGTACAAACAACAACAACAAACAAATTTCACATAGTTGTTGATGTTTTACCCTATAGGAGCTAATGGCTCCATCCTTGTGTCTCTCTCTGTAGCCTCCTTTGTCCCCCCTGCCAGTCCACCCTCTGCTGGCCACACTGTCCTCTCACCCCCTCAGCACCAGGAGAGGAAGCCAGAACAGTATATTCAGCTCTTTCCGTCCTCGCAACAACTCAGAGGCTGAGTTCGCGGATGATGAGTACAGCATCCACGGGGACGTCTTTAGGAGTCGCACTAGTTCGACTGCAACGCCCTGGAAGAGGAGAACAGGCAGTATTAGAAGTCACTGCTCCCAGGTGTTAACTCCCAGCCTCAACATCAACGGCCGACTGAACATCTTGATGGACCAGAACGGCATCACCACCATGGGTCTGCTCACCCCTACATCCATGCCAGCTCACAGCATGGAGAGGTTCAAGGAAGAAGCAGTAAGTATTGAAGCCTTCAGTGATGTGGCAAGAAAAGACAAAATTCTTTGGTGTTTTTTCCATAAATGGAAGAAAACAAACTCTTTTCTGTTAAATATTTACCAAATAAATATCTTAGACAACAAACTGTCACATATATTTCTTGTCTACCAGAAGCCTGGCAGTGGAGTGGACACAGCTCCTAGACCTCTCCTGCAGCCTTCACCCACAGTCACAGAGCAGTGCTCTGTGCGCAGGAAAAGAGTTCATAGCTCGTTCAGCTACTTTAGCGATGCCATGGAGGGTGGGTCCATTTCATTACTGGAATAATGTCCAAGAAATTAGTCTGTATGTGTTTTCTTTCCAATACTTGTTAAGAGGTGCACAACCTTCTATTGATTCTGAAACTGTAATCAGTAGTCAACATAATGTAAGCACTTATGAAGGTCCAATTTAGAGACTAATCCAAAGTCCGCTATGCATAGCACCTTGCAAAAGCATACCGCTTGAGTTTTTTCATTTTTTTCATACATCCACAAAGTTCAGTGTATTTTATTGAAATTGTGTGTGAAAGACTAACAAGCAGTATATTACTAAGAAGTGGAAGGAAAATTATACATAGTTTTCAAAACAATCTGAAAACAGTAGGTTGCAAGAGTATTTAGCCTCTAAGTCAGTACTTAAAGGAACCACATTTTGCTGCAATTACAGGTCTCTTTACCAGCTTCCAGCTCTTTTTATTAGGTTTCCTTTCTTTGCATTCCCACAGCAACATACTGCCATCACCCTGTTTTACTGTGTGACTGGTGTGTTCTAGGTTGATGGAAAGTTTAGTTTTCCACAACATATAACATTTTGCATGAAGTTCAGTTATGGTCTAATATGACCAGATAAACTTTTAATTTTTGACACTGGCTTTGTCTTTGTCACTCATTCAGAATGGTCAGATTTATGACTTACATGACTATTGGTTTTCCTGTTGACAGAGTTGCCCACCTGAGCAGTGATTTGTGATTGCTCTTCCAGATATACCATGGGGCTCTTAGCTGCTTCTTTGATTAATGCTCTTCTTGCCTGGCATGTCAGGTTAAGTGATCGTCATGTCTTTGTTTGCACTCTTGCCATACTCTTTCTATGTTCATATAATAGATTGAATGGCTGTCTATGATTTTCAAAGACTTGATGTTGGAACCTCAACTTGGTTTAAACTTCTCAACAGCTTCCTCTTTGATCTATCTGCTGTGTTCCTTGGTCTTCTTGATTCTGTTTTTCATCACTGTTCTCTAACAAACCTCTGAAACTTTCATAGAGCAGCTTTATTTATGCAGAGAATGAATTACATACAGGTGGATGCTATTTATTGACTTCTAGACACAGTTGGTTGCACTGGTATTTATTTAGGGGTGCCAGAGTAAAAGGGGTTATTAAAAATGGCACCACATTACTTTTCTGTTTTGTTATTTGAGAAAAATGTTAAAAACCATGTATTATTTTCTTTTCACTTGCCCGCATTGGCACTGCTTTGTGTTGGTCCATGTTGGTCCGGCGCATAAAATCTCAAACAAAATACATTGAATTTCTGCTTGTAATTCAACAAAATCTCAAAATTTCAACCAGTCTGAATACTTGCCAGGCATTGTAACATGTAAAATCTTGTATTTCTGTTATTTGTGTACAAACTATATAGTGTAAATGAATCCACGACTTTACTAAACACTGAAAACACCAGTAAGGAATAGTTTGACTTTGTGCATAATCATAATATGATCTTGATCAGCAGAGACTGGTACCTTTCTACAGGTCTACAGGACCAGGTCAACTATTTTAACTATATACAATGTTAAAATAATAAATAATCAACAAATCAATAAAAAGTGAGGTTAGCTACATATGTTTTGAAATTTAGTAAATATGTACATTGGGTTTCTCTTCACAGAGCTGGAGGACTCAAGGCAAAAGTGCCCCCCTTGCTGGTACTTGTTTGCCAAGAAGTATTTAATATGGGACTGCTGCCCCTGGTGGCTGAAGTTAAAGGAGTGTGTGAAGTTCATGGTGATGGATCCTTTCCTGGACCTTGGGATCACCATTTGCATTGTGCTGAACACCCTGTTCATGGCCCTGGAGCATTACCCCATGACTGATGAGTTCAACACCATGCTCTCAGTGGGCAACCTGGTAAGAGACTCTTTTATGATAGGAACTGGAACATTTCCTGCATTTACCCACTTTCTCTCAAGTGCTATCAGGTGTTATATTAATAGATATGAGCATGCTGAAGGGGAAAATGGTTTTCATACAGATATAGTATTTCAACACTAGACAGCAAAGATTTTTTTAGCTTCCACTCTGATGCTGTGTCAAAGGGTCTGCTGTTGACAAATTTGTCTGATAGTATTTAACAATTACATGTTGTCAGGGTGTAGAAAACAACCCCATTAAAGGGATAACCAGTGAGCGTTTTTTTTTTTTTTTTTTTGTTACAAATGCCTAAACATTATCTAAACGATCCATAGACATTTAGGCTAAAATTGGTCTTTGTTTTGAGTGTTTTTGTTTGTTTGTTTTCCACATTTATCAGAAATCTAAATATAGACTTGTTTAAGCCAAGATTGAAAATCATTACATAAAGAGGAAATGATCTGGGTAAAGTCTGGACCTCTGGCCTTTACTAGATGAACTACAAAATCACAGACTTATAGACTGTTTGCACTGATGACACTGTGTGATTGTTCAGCTTATCAACTAAAGTTGCTGTTCTAGTAATTTGAAGGGTCTGGGTTCACTCCAGCTCACTCTCTGCTTTTATTTCTAAGTCTTACACCATTTTAAACCAAGCATTTACCCTGGTGTAAATCAAGATTAAGTATATCGCTCTGAATTACTACTTTATATAGACTTAATGCTGACTCATGATCCTTGACTCAAGTTGAAATGAGGTCTATTGCTCAATGGGTAACTCTAATAGCTTCTTTATTTAGTATAAATCCAGAATAGCTGGTCCAGAGACTGAAACCAATGGATAATCAATGAGGGGCTAAGACCAAAGCTGACATCCATCATTTTTTAAAATGACTCCAATGTTATAAAAATCAAAGTTGGCTATTTTATAAACTTCAAACTGTCCTTATTTTTGCATGAAGCACACAGAAGCCAATGTTTATTTACACAGGAAATGGAGGTGGGGGCTGTTGCGCCACCATCTTCCTGTGTGAAACAGATATTGATAATGGCACTTGTAAAGAGTGTTTACAATCAGAGTAACAGTCTGATATAACAGGAAAGCAGGGAACCCTAATATGCATTAATATGCAACAGTCTTAGGCATATTTACGATTAAAATCATCTTTTAATTTTACCAACATGTTTTTTTTTTACTGACAGTAATATTAACATCTTGGGGTCTGACAGAGAATCTGCAGAGGGACCTTAAGACTAGGGTGATGGCACAGAGGGCTTCCAACCTCATGGGCTTAACTGAAGTTGCTCTGACTGTAAGGGCTTTACATGTTCACTTCTAAGTTCACTGTTCAGACAGAAGTATCAATGGTGGTGCACAGTCTCTTACCTCCATTTCTGTGTAAATATTCAAAGGTATGGTAATAGTGCAAATAACCACCCAATGCAAAAATAAAGACAATTTAAATCTCTTAAAATAGTGTGTGCAAAACCCACTTTTACATTTACAAGATAATAGTTGTTTTAAGACTGTAGAAGTCTGCTTTGTTCTTGGTCTCTCTTGGACTGGCTGTTATCCTGAGCCTTAGGGTCCAACTAATCTGGATTTATACTAAATGAAGACGCCAAGAGAGTTCTCTACCACAGGGAAGATATTGTCTGCTCATAACTTTTTAACATATCTTCACTTTAGAAATTCTGAACTTTTCCTTGACATGCTTTTTACTCTCTATCTAACCCCAAATTGTACATTTCTACTGTGTTTCATTTATTTTGTTCAGGGCAGTAACTTTAGCCAATTTTTTTCTGGTTCCTGTGTTGCAAAGTTTTAAAATAGCATAATTGACTGGGCCATGAAACCTAAAAAGTAAAAAAAAAAATTATGGAAATGTAATAGGAAACTTGTATTTTTAGAGGTAGAACTAAAGGATATCTAATCTAACCTAATTCATCTGTGTATTTTAAAGACCTATTTACTACAATGCTGATATAATGGCTAACATATTTTTCCCTTCATATTGTTCCCAGGTTTTCACAGGGATCTTTACAGCTGAGATGGTGTTGAAGCTCATTGCCCTGGACCCCTATTACTACTTCCAACAGGGCTGGAACATCTTTGACGGCATCATTGTCTGCCTCAGTCTGATGGAGCTGGGCCTTTCCACTGTAGAGGGACTGTCTGTCTTGCGCTCTTTCAGACTGGTACAAGAAATCTTTAGCTCCCAGATTATCTTGCATTGTTTAACTTTGGAGTGTTGGGACAAAAAACATATAGACTTTTTTTGTTTGTTTTTTGTTCATCAGTTAAGAGTCTTTAAGCTGGCAAAGTCCTGGCCCACTCTCAACACTCTCATCAAGATCATTGGTAACTCTGTGGGTGCCCTGGGAAACCTGACGCTGGTGCTGGCAATCATTGTTTTCATCTTCGCTGTGGTGGGCATGCAGCTGTTTGGCAAGAACTACCAAGACTGTGTGTGTAAGATTGCCTTTGACTGTCAGCTACCCCGCTGGCACATGAAGGACTTCTTCCACTCCTTCCTGATTGTGTTTCGGGTGTTGTGCGGCGAGTGGATCGAGACCATGTGGGACTGTATGGAAGTGGCTGGGCAGCCTCTCTGCATCCTGGTGTTCATGTTGGTCATGGTCATAGGGAACCTGGTGGTAAGTTCTATGATATAAACGATTACTTTGTTCACTTTGACCCAATCTTGCACCATTTCCTTGCTTCAATACTGACTTCATGCCAATAATAATTTGTGGCAGAGGTTTTCAAAATATGTTCTCAAACTAAAGATAACTGACATCCATAGGTTCTGAAATTTTAGGAAATATTTAAATGCTTTGATGGGCGCATGGTACTCTCATGTGCAGTGGACCCCCGGTATTCGCGGGAGTTAGGAACCACTACCGCCCGTAAATGACTAAAATCTGCAAATACTTAAGATCCCCTCTAGAAATGCTTATAAATGACTATTTCGATAGTTCAAACACCAAATATACCTTAATATGCATTAATACACATAGTGAAAACTATATTAGCACTACTGCAGAAGCTAATATGTACAATCTTCCTTATCTCTGGTCTTGGGGGTACAGCCAATCAGTGCCAAGGAAAATGACTGACGCTCCTGGTTCGGCTGCTTTGCAAACCACAGCCAATATTGTGTCAAGTAGCATTGCAGCCAAGTATTTCAGCTTCCCAAGCTGTATTTTCAAGCTGCGATATTTTAGATATGTTCTAAGAAAAAATCCATGAATACTCCAATTTTCTGTGAATAATTTGAAGATACATCCCACAAAAAAATCCGCAAATTGGTGAATCCTTGAATACTGAAATGAGAATAGGCAGGGTCCACTGTACACCATAAATTTACCTTCCTTAAAGGCACAGTTTAGGACTTTGAAATAAAGTTCTGTTGACTGAGTACACATAGTATACCTTATCTGCAGTAATTATCTGTGTATCTTCATTTACAGATATCTATCATTACAAAACTCTAATCTCAAAATTCACATAGCTGTTTATTCAAACACTGTTTTACGGTCCTTTTAATCATCTTTATGTTTGCAGTGTTTTTTGGGGGGGTTTTTTCAAGCATGATTGACAGCGCTAAGACCCTCCTTCTGGCTCTGATTGGTTGTTTCTAACAGAGCGGTGTAATTCTGAAGATAGCACTGGGAGAAGGCAGATATGTTCAATTTTTTTTCACAGATTATTATTGTCTCATACTATACTGTCAGAAAATAGACATTTTTTACAAATATATATAAAAAAATATATTTTTTAATAAAAATTACATACTGCAACTTTAAATCAGTTTCAGAATAAGTATGGAACTGCTGGTGTTGTCCCATAGAGAGTATGCACGGTAAAGTCACTGGGCCACCCATATGCTGACTTGTTGTCCATCTGCTTTCTTAAAGTTAATAATAATGAGAACCAAAATCAGCTTTATTGTCCAAGTCTTTGCACAGAAAATTTGACTTTGTTTTCACTTTGCTCTCAGTGTGCAGATCTTTAAACATAAGCATACAAATTTGGTATAAAAATAATGAAAAAAGTTTTTTTTTTTTTTTTTTTTAAATGTGTGTATTTACAGAATTATTACCAAAGAAGATGCCAAGGTTGGATTTGTGCAAATATGCACTGAAATATCTTAGAATCCATATAACAGCATCCGTAACTTATTAGTCATTAAATCATTAATTATACAGTCCTGTCAAAAAAATGAAATCTAAATGAAGGACTGTTTTTTTTCTTCACTAATAAAACTACAATTAAACCCAATATTATTAATACCCCTGGTAAATTTAGTTTTAAAATTATTTTTATTTAACTATGAGAAAATCTAACAAACATCCCTCAAGAACTGTATTTTAGGAAAAGATTATTTGTATTTTATTAATAACAACAATAACATGTCTTAAATTTTTTTATACTCAACAATCAGTGTCCCTACAACAGTTAACTCCATCTTTTCAATGTTAACGAAACATGAGATGTTTCCACTGGTATTTTGATTGTTTATCTTTGTTTATGAAGTGCAAATCTTGAGGTTGGAAGGCCTTCTTGCCATCACCCTAATCTTTAGCTCCTCAGGACTCTGGCTGGGACACTGCAAAATATTCATATTACTTCCAATCAAAAGAAATATCTTGGTAACTTTAAAAAACTACTTCAAATCTGTCACAGGTGTAAACAATTGTGGGATTAACTGTAAATATTGTGGGTAGGGAATGGAAAATTGGAAATTCTTAAATGGGATTAAGTGGGATTTTTTTTTTCTTTTGGTAAAGTTGGTCAGGGTTTACCTTAGTCAGTCACATTAAACTCATTAATGCCTCACATTAAAGTGGTAGACTTGCTTTCTGCAACATTTCTGTCAGTGTTATTAAAGACACATTACCAGTACTTCTAGCTGGTGGAGAAGACAAGAGAGCAGATGTTGCATTGTAGTTTATATGCAGATCTTGTTAGTGCCTATCCGCTGCCATGTTAGGTCAAAAACCTAATCAAAACAGTGCTCTTACTGGATTTTATTGCATAGAAACCTTCTGTACATGATAATCGTGAGGAAGCAGTCTATCTAAAGGATAATCCAGGATGCTTGGGGGCGAGAAGAGGGCGTTTATCACAAATCATCTGCTCGTGCTTCCCATAACTCTGTGGCTCAGCAGCTAAAGATGATCCTTACCAACTGTCCGTATCACAAGTGAGATGTGGACAGGAAGTGCGTGTGTGCGTGTGTGTGTGCGCACAGCCCAAACACACTAAGCCTGCTGACAGATTACTTTTGAGTTGTATGCTTTGAGCCTTGACTTAGGGGGGGCGCAACAGCTGATTCCACATGTGTTGATGATATATTGTTGAATAACCTTCTGAACTACCAGGCAGGATTTACCAATGTTGACAAATATGTGAGACATGTCTGGTATTATTCTGACATATCCTTGTGTACAAAGCCTGTTTTATGTTGTGCTTTTACTGCAGAATTGTACAGTGAATATATGAATAGGCTTTCACTCCATTCTTGCTCTGCCTGTATGTTTAGGGTCACTATCTACCTGTACGAGGAAACATTATACAGCTTCTGACAAGTTTTCATGAAGGATTGCCTTGTATTTAGCTCCATCATCTTTCAAGCAACTCCAACAAGTTTTAATAATATTTGTGTATTTTGTTTTATAATTTGTCAAACCCATGTGTAAAATAACATGTTTTTCCATCCACAGGTGCTGAATCTCTTTCTTGCACTGTTGCTCAGCTCCTTTAGCTCCGACAACCTCTCCGCTCCGGAAGAAGATGGCGACTTAAACAACATTCAGGTTGCCATCGGCCGCATCCACACTGGCATGTCTTGGATCTGTGGGAGTATTGTGAACTTCTTCAGCCATGGCTTGAGGAGTCAAAAGCAGAAGGCCAGAGAGGCCAGTCAGACTGAGCAAATGATTGGAAACCACATAGAAAGCAATGGGGGAATAACTGGAAGCCATGGAGAAAAGTACATCATTCCTGAAGAGGATAGTTATATAACCAACCCAAACCTGACTGTTATTGTTCCCATCGCTCCTGGAGAGTCAGATGTGGAGTTTCTGGAAGAGGAAAATTCAGAGTCATCAGAAGATGAAGACAACAAACCAGTAAGCTCAGATTCTCAGAATAACCTTATATGTTGTTCTAAAGATTATTTTTCCAAGAAAAGAGGTCTTAGCAAACTTTAAACCTCTAATTCCCTCAATTAATTCGCTTAAATTCTACACTAAATGCTATCTATTGTTTTTGTTTTGTTTGTTTTTGGTGTGTTTCGCGTTGCACTATTTTGCACATCAAAATAGTGATGTGCCGTGGTTTTGTGATAATGTTGCTTCTGATAAGGTTACAGCATTGTCAGATTGATAAATGAACTATCAAATAATCTATAACCAGGTATGAATCTTCTCTACTTTCATCTTGACTCTAAACACCCAAAGAAATTTTCAAAAGCATGTTTTCACCTCACATAATTTAGTTTTCACTCCCTCAAACTAAAACTTGGCTGAAGCATCTCCTGATTCATTTTCAGCATTTAGTCTTCTTACATTCACTCCTGCCAGAAATTATATTAAAAACTGACTAAGATGAAATGAAGTCCAGATATCTGTTGTTGGATTTTCCCAATTTTCCCACATGTGCTACTTTTGGATGAAGCAATCGCTTGCTGAGAAGTTGCAAAGGATCAGAAGGATCTCATTGTACAAACGTATCAGTTATACAACTGAAAACAAGAACTTCCACAGCAGCATTTATAATTCAAGTCATGAAGACATTCAATTTCTGGAGAAATTATGGGACAACAAGGACATACTAATTTCAACAAATATATTAAAAAAACATAATTGGAAACTGGTCAGGGAGGCTGCTTAGAGGCTGACAGCAACACCGAAGCCTTTCCTTGCAAAGAAATCATCCAAGGATTCGCTAAAATCTGTTTTTATGGCCTTTTTTACATCACAAAAAGCTAAAATTTTAACAGGGCTGTGTACCACTCTAGGTGGGATGTAAAGGAAAGATAATGAACTTTCATATATATATAGACTTGTGCTTCTTAAAACAGCCCGATAGACTTCAGGGCCACTTATGGTGCCTTGCAGAAAGCAATCAACCATTGAACTTTTAATCTTTTAATGATTTTATTTATTTATTTTTTTACACTTAAAAACTGGATCCCAGTCACTTTACCAGTCCCTTCTCTGGTGCCCCTGAATAATATCCAGTGGAACCTATAGCCTTCAGATGTCACTTAATTAGTCTGCCTGTGTGTAATTCGATTTGATTACATTTCTAGTAACAGTTTGAAGGCCTTTGAGCTTTCTTATAAAACATTAGTGAACAAACAGAATCATGAAGACCAAGAAACACAGCAGGGATAAGGAGAAGCTTAAAGCAGCCTATGTTGTTGAATGAAAGGTTTAAGAGGTGATTAGATCAGAGACAGGAAAACTGAACTTTTTTAACTTATATCTACAAGGCTTTGTGTGGAGAAAAACTCGCACATCACTCTGAACACAACACCCCCATTGTGAAACATGGTGATAGTGTCAGCATCATGCTGTGGGATGCTTTGATTAAAGAACAGCCTTAATGTAAATACTACTGATCAGCTAGTAGCGCAATTAACTTCATGTGTTAAATGTGTAATCCCTGTTAAATTGCCTGAATAGATTTATTTGTTTTCTCATTGAATTGAACAGGATGTAAATAACATTAAAGGGGAACATTTTTTAAATGAGTCATCATGATGTCATTTTTTTACATCACCAAAATCTGACATTGGAGGAGGGGTTCGTAGATTGTCCAGTTAGTTTAAAAGTGTGTTGGAAAGCGGTGAAGTGAATCTGGAGTGTGAGGCGTATGTTAAGGTGGAGGTTATGTCTTTTCCTTTTCCTGTCTGTCTGTCTGTCTGGCGGGCAGACAGGAGTGGGCCAGATGTGAAGCCAGGCTTTGTAGAACAGATTAAGCTCCCACAGCTGAGGGGAGCCAGACGAGGCCATGTTGAGCTGAACAGCCTGCTGTCTACGCTCCACATCACACCACCCTCCTTCAAACCTCCATCAGCTTAACCGAGCATCAGCAGCTGCTCACAGTTCAAAACAAGGAGGAGTTCTGCATGTATAGAGCTTTCAATGCACATGCTGTTGACAGGAATATGGGCGGTAATTGGTTAGTTGTGCAAAAACTGTCATACACTCTAGTGATTCAATTTTGGAGAGATCAAGGTTGCTTATTCTAATGTAATATGCTCTGTTGTCACACCACTATTGTTCCTGCTCCGTTTGTAAACAATAAAATTCATCATGCTGGTAATCTGGTCCCCAGGTCCTGTGATTATTGCTGGATTAAACTTCATACCCTTTTTATTGGATTGAGTGTGTACCTCTTTCCTAAAAAATCACTGGAAATATGTTGGCCTTTGTAAACAAGAAAATCTCATCAAAATTGTATTACAGCCCAGATGACTCTGAAAAGCATCCCAGTACTGTTGTAGCTGTCCATCATGCTGTTTCTTTGTTCATTAATATGTGGAACAGTTCAGTAACACTGACTACTACCCTTTCGCTCCAGGAGACGATTAGCCTTTCGGAGGGCAGCACAGTGGACATGAGGAAGCCTGGAGAGGAGGAAGATGACCTATCGGATCTGGATGATGATAGTATGGAGCCAGAGGATTGCTTCCCATACTGTGAGTAAG
Organism: Anableps anableps; assembly: GCA_014839685.1. Classification (NCBI taxonomy): domain Eukaryota; kingdom Metazoa; phylum Chordata; class Actinopteri; order Cyprinodontiformes; family Anablepidae; genus Anableps; species Anableps anableps. Next base: position 28,946,976 of record CM026077.1, read on the forward strand.
CTTTGGACAAGTTTGAAAAGAACATATATTTCATATTTAGGAATAACATTATGTTGTTCACCTGGACAACAGTCTGAACTGGAGAAGCAACAATAAAGAAGAAGGGACAGAGCAGGATGTACTTCTTGAGAAACCTTAGATCCTTCAGTGTTTGCAGCAAAATGCTGCATATCTTCTATAAGCCATTATCTGTTGGGGACTTAGAAAAGTTAAACAACCAGATAAAAAAGGCTGGTTCTGTTCTGCGAACGACTGTGAAACCACTGGAATTGATGGAGCAAAGAAGGATTTTACATAAAATCAAGAAAATTACAGACAGCCCTGAGCGTCCTCTTCATGAGACTGTTATGCAACAACAGATCTTCTTCAGATCTGCTGTAATACAAACCAGTACAAGAGATCCTTCCTCCCCACAGCCATCAGTATCTACAACTCTTTAAAAAAACTGAGTTGAAACAATATTTAATTTCCCTCTGTAATTAATAAAGTATTTTTGAACTGAAATGAATGAAAAATTCAGACATTCTGCAGTTATGATTTTTTTTTTATTTTGCAATAGGAAAATTAAAAATTGTTTTTGAACCAGTGTAAATAGTTGAAAAAAATAGATATTTAAACTTCATGAACTCCTATTTAAAAGTCTTGCAGGGAAGTTTAATGTGCAACAATGCAAAACATTAATTTTACTTTGGCATATTTTAGTGCTAAATGAAATTATACCACAATATATAATGTATGGGTAAATGATGCTCATACATTTCAATATTATTCAGACAATCTAGTTACCTGATGAGAATACTTTTACTTTTTCAGTGAACAACTAATTATTATAGCCTCAAAAATCCTAAGAGTCCCATCTGTATCTCAATACTATATTTTATTTCCAACCCAGGATAAAAACAAAGGCTAGAGGAGGAATCACAATGAGCCACCCATTGTTTCAAAGTTTACATTTATAAACCATCAACTAATATATTTTCATTTGATTTACTGATAAGAAATATAAAGCCAAACTAGGACAAATATAAGGACAAAGTACTTATAAATTTCTTCTACTGATCAGAATTAAAGGGTTTGAAGTAATGAGGAAACATTTGGGAATCTTATTAGAATGATTTAAAAAAAAAACTCTAATGATCATTTATGAGATTTCATCAGATTTTTATGGAAATACCTCTGCTTTTCTGATTTCCATTTTTTTCCAAGAGGAAAGAGAAGTAGGAAGGGTTTGAACCTTCTCTCTCTTATGCATCCATTCTTTTGTATTCAGTTCTAAAAATAAAGTAAAGCATTTTATTCCCACCTCATATCTTTAGAAATGTCATCTCTGGCCTTATGGATGTCAGGCCAGCAGCAAGCAGGAGGTATATCAGTCTAGTCCTTTTTATCTTCCTCTCGCCTCACCAAAGGGGACTCAGTTCCATGACTGGCCTGGGTTATCTCTGCGAGAGGAGAGCAGCCAACAGAAGTCTGTCTGACAGACTGGGATGTTTGGACGTAATGACACTCTCAGATCCAAGCCAGGACCTAATTTCAGTTTTGCACAGAAGAATCTTCTCAGGAAGGCCTCTAGAAAAACAGAGGGTTTCCAGAATACAGCAGAAAGTGTCTCAGAGATTATGCAGACAGGGAAACATAGGTGGTGCAAACAACAACACATCTAAAGGAATTTTAACTGGTGCAGTGGATCAGATGGGTGGACCTGATGGCTCATGTCTCAGGAGCAGAGGTCACACATCTCACTTACACTGATGGCCATTTGATCTAATGTGTCACTGCGTTGTCCAGCTTTTAAAGTCCCACCAACTTCCTGAAACATCCTTCCAAGTCTAAGGTTGGGGATGTATCTTTCGGTAGACACTCCGAATGATGAGCTAGCACTGGATGTCAAACTCTTGGGTGTAATGTCTCAACTAACTTTATCAAAGACAGAGATATTTTTACACAAATTCTCAAGAAAATCTGTCCAAACGCTTGCCTTCAAAATCACTCTTAGAGTTAAATGAATAAACCTATACAGTTGTTTATCAAGTTCTCATGCCAATCACACTGCAATAGCTACTCATAGCTCTTGGCATGGGTGAACACAAGCTTCGTTTGTGGAAGACAAACTACGCCAGCCCTGCTGTATTCCTAAGAGCACATTTTACTGATAAACTGACCACGCTGCACAATGAGCTCACAGAGCAAGTTGGTTTTTATGAAGCACAACAAATAATATACATTATTTACTTTTGTCATGAAGAGGTTCCTGCAAACATCCAGTTGGAGAAGTACCGCAGTGAAACAGCCACACTCGAGGCAAAGTATGGCTTCATAGGTCCCACACAGCATTCCCCTTGCATCCCTGAGATGATACCCTAACTCTGCCTCCTACTTGATGGAATGTTTTACATTTGATAGCTAAATGATGGTGTGAGGAACTATGTTTGTGATGCAGATCAACAAACAACGTACAGGCTGTAGACAGACAGACAGACTGTTTGACACCCTTGGCTTAAGCTGTGTGTAGGTATGACAAAAGATGAACCATAAGCTGGAACTGGAAACTAACCATCTGAACTAACCTAGAGAGAAAAACTAAAAATGTCAAAACTCATGATAGCTTATTGCTGCATGTTTGAATATGTTTGAAATGATTACATCAATAAAATCAAACCAGAATATTTGTTTAAAGTTAAAATTAATTGCAGCCGCTTTTGTCTAATAAGCGTTTCTGTTGCATTATGTGACGTCTCTATTTGATGTTGTGACAGTGTGTTTGAGGCATTGTCAGTGCTGCGACATCGACACCAGCCGCGGGCTGGGTCAAGCCTGGTGGAGGCTGAGGAAGACCTGCTACCAGATCGTAGAACACAGCTGGTTTGAGACTTTCATCATCTTCATGATCCTGCTCAGCAGCGGGGCTCTGGTAAGGCTGCAAGGGGTCCTTACAAACATAAAATGTTTCTTGAACTGTGGTTAACAGCTTGAAATGTTGTTTTAATACTCCAGTGAGCTGATCATTAGTTTTTCTCTTTCACGGCAGGCATTTGAAGATATCTACATTGAGAGGAGAAAAGTCATTAAAGTGGTGTTGGAGTACGCCGACAAAGTCTTCTCCTACATCTTCGTGCTGGAAATGTTCCTCAAGTGGATCGCATATGGCTTCAAGAAATATTTCACCAACTACTGGTGCTGGCTCGACTTTCTCATTGTGGATGTGAGTGAATATTTGGATCATCACAGTAATTCTTACATCTTATGAAAGGTTGCTGTTTTTTATTTTAACACGGTGGTATTTCAGGTTGAATTGTACAGCAGCAATTTCTGGATTTAGCTGTTCGGTGGTGCTTTCTTGCAGTACATTGCAAAAGTATTCATTACTCTTTTTGTCATGTTACAATCACAAATATAAATGTATTTTTTTGAGATTTCATGTAAGGTCCAAAATAAAGTTCATGATTTTTACTTCTTTTTTTAAAAAAAATATAAAAATCTGAGAAGCGTGGCGGGCATTTGTATTCTCCCTATCTTACTCTGATACTCCTAAAAAATCTCACTAGTTTTCACTTACTGCATCAGTGGATTGTAAGACGACCATTCACTGCAGTTACTGCTGTAGGTTTTGAGGGGAATTTCTCTTCCTGCATTGTAGATCTAGAAACAGAAATTTTAGTTCATGTAAGTTTAACAAAATAGCTCCAGTATAGTTACTCTGGAAGGAGAGCCTCTGAACAACAGTTTTCAAGTCTTGCCAAATATTCCGATTTGGATTTAGGTCAGGACGTTTTTTTGCTACTCTTCCATACTAGTTAAGTTTGTATAGGGCACGACTGATCGTTGTCATGTCTGAGCTGCAGATCGCTGCAGCTCCTCCAGAGTTAAAATTGGACTCTTGGCTGCTTCAAGACTTGGGATACTGTTTTGTAACAAAACCTTGCTTTAAAGTTCTCCACAACTCACCTGTTTGCTGTGTTCCTTGGTCTGAATAATACTGTTTGTTTATTAATGCACTGTAGCAAACCGCTGAGGTTGCACTGGATTTTGAAAAGGAGGGCGAATCCAAATGCATGACACATTTTTAGTTTGTAAAAAAAAAAAAAAAAAAAGGAAAACTTTGCATTCACGTACTTCCTTATTTGTGTTGGTCTATCATCTGTCCATCCGTCTGTCTGTCCATCCATCCATCCATCCATCCATCCATCCATCCATTATCTTCCACTTAATCTGGGATCAGGTCATGGGGTCAGCAGCCTAAGCAGGTTTATCTCATAAAATCCTAATAAAATACACAGAGGCTTGTGATTGTATCGTGACATAATGATAAAAAGTTCATGGGTGATGCATAACTTTGCAATGCACTGTATTATTAGGAGACCTTTTGTCAGTTCATTTCTATCTAACAAATGTAAGTCTATTAAAAGTTAAACCTCTGTCTTTACCAACCCTTAAACAAATAATTTTTTTGTTTGCAGCTAACTAGAGTTCTGATTCTTAAATCACTCACTGAAACAGTCATTACATTTAACAGTTTGTTTCTGAAATGGGTTCTGCATTTCATTTACTGCTGTTAGCCTTTGTGAGAATTAAAACATACTTGGAGTAAATTAGTGTGGCTCTGTGGTGTGTACACATCCAAAGTGGCCAATGCGTGCAGCCAGAGGCCTGACTTGACCTCTTCTGATTTCGCCTGCTGTTACACAGATCGCCACAGACCGCACTATTGTTAGGGTAAGTTGTAGTTAGCAGGTCCCAGGTGAGTGTGAGCTCTGGGATCAGACAATGGCATTTGCATCACAAAAGCCTACGTGTTTCTTCACTTGTAACTGCTGCTTTGTTGTGATATTAAGGCCTAAAGCTCATCTCCAAACAAATCGATTGGATATGAAATGTGAAGAAAATAAAACGTGCTCTGGTGTAAAACTACTCTTTCCTGGATGAGTCAATGAAGAAGCTAGGCTTTTATATCAAAAACAAATGCAGCGCCATGTGCTCTGAGGATTATCTACAGAAGATCTTGTTTACTCTGCAAAGTACAATAAAGCTATGAAATGTGCCTGATTTTACAGGGCCTTGCGACAATATTCTTATTCTTTCAACTTTTCCACAAGCAGCCTCATGTCAAAAGCTATTTCACATGTAAGGTTAAAAACATGCAATCACTCTGTGATATAAAAAGACAAATTCACATTAAATGTTTAACACATTAATCACCCCTTTAAAATACACCTAGTGATTATTTTAAACAAATCTTTCTGAATTTCAAAATAAGTAAAATAAAATACTTTGACATACATTTCAACAAAACTCTTTGAACATAACACTTCACAGTTTTAGAAACAAATTTTTGAAGGATCGAGTCACTTGTGTTGTACCAAAGGTGTTATGAATAATCTAAAAGGTCTTTCAAACATATTTTCAAAAGACTTTGGAAGAAAGTATTGTTTGTGAGTGAAAGGTCAGATCACCACACAACCACAATGTATATTATTTGGATTTTTATGTGACAGACCACCACAAGGTACAACATAACTGAGAAGAAGGAAGAAACTCTGAAAAATGTGGACTGTGTTTGTATTCCTCCTCTTTTACTCCTAAATAAAATCCAGTGCAACCACTTGCCTTCAGAAGTAACCTGAAGGCAATTGAAGGCAATTGGTGAAAAGTTAATGAAGTCTAACCGTGTGTGATTTAGTTTCAGTAGAAATCCAGATGTTCTCTTAAGTCCTCAGAGGTTTGCATCATGAAGACTACATGCAAATTACTGAGTGGTAGAAAGCTAATACGGCCAATGTCCCCTAAACACACCATTATAACCATTACCACCGTGAGACACGTGGGTGGCAGCATCGTGACATGGGAATGCTTTTTAAACTGGTCAGGGTTGATGGAAAAATGGATGGAGCTAATTACTGGGCAATTCAGAAACAAAAATGAGGCTGCAAAAGGCTTCATACCAGAGGTGCCCAAGTCCAGTTCGTGCCCAAGTCCAGTTCTTGAGTGCTACCATCAAATCAAATCCATTCAAGTCTAATTCCCTAATCAGCAGTCATTCAGCTCTGCAGAAACCTGGTAATGAGCCATTCATTTGATTCAGGTGTGTTGCAGAAGGGGTGCATCAAAAAGCTGCAGGATGGTAAGTAGCTCTCGAGGACTGGACTAAGCAGGGGTGTTCAAACCCCTGCTTGGCAGAGGTTCACCTTCCAGCAGGACAACAATATTAAACATACAGCCAGAACTAGAATGGACCGATTTTGTTTATAGCATAAGGTTGTTGTAAGTATTGATTCGGAGAGACTTAATAAAAATGCACGCCACACTTTTTAATTATTTTTTTAATTATTTATTTGTTATTTCAGATTTTTATTATATTATTAGATATTTTTATTTGTAAAAACTTGTTGAAATCCATATATCAATTTCCTTCCATCAATCATGTGTTACATTGTGTTGGTCTATTAAATCAAGTACCAATAAAACACCTTGAAGTTTGTGCTTGTAAATTAACAAAATGTGGAAAAGTTTAAAAGTTATGGATACTTTTGCAAGGCACTGTGCTTTTTTACTGTAATTTTGTTTGTGTAAATTTATCGGTTGAATTAATATCTTATCTGTTCTATGTAGCTTCCGTGAAAGAATCTTTTTTTTTTTTTTTGGTCTGACTGTAATTATGCCACTCTATTATATATTTTTTTGTTCTGTTTCCTTCTTTTTTTTTTTCCTTACACTTTTTTGGAGCCAAAAATAATAATTGAATATCTTCTTTAGATATACTGGCCCAACACATCTCTTAATAGACTTTTATAAAGAAATTCAGGACATTGGGTATCTCTAAGTCTTAAATTGGTTTTAATTTATGGATGTTTTCAGTTTGATACAAATTTGGAAACAATTTGGCAAAGATTTAGAAGTTCTTTATAAAACTCCCTCTATTTGATATATATACATATTTTTATGCATATATAGCTGAGTATGCATGCATGGACTCCGTTGACCATGTGTGCATACTTGTCTGTGTTTTGTCAACATCAGTCATAACATGAGTTTCCTCTGTCTGTCATTTTTATCATGCCATTTTCATTTACAGCTGCCATCCATGGGTCATTCAACAGAGGAATACCATTTTGTTTTGTCTGTTCTGGATGTAGAATAGAGTGGAAGTTAAAATTAGTTTTAAGATAACTAAAAAAACAAACCAAATCTAAACCTCGAAGTTTAATAGGTGTTTTCCTAACTGTGGAATGTCCCAAAACTACACAAAAAACACCAAATATGGCTCCATAAACGTTTACCAATTCTTCTATTATTCTATGATGTATTGCTTCCTTTTGGTCTTTTTGATTTTTCAATTTGTTTTCATATGGTTTTACATGATACTGACATTTGCGTTTTTAAATGATTTTGTCTCTGAAATAGGTTTGTGTTTTATGGTTTCCATTTAGGTGTCTCTGATAAGCTTGGTTGCAAATTCACTGGGATATTCAGACTTCTCTGCCATCAAATCACTACGAACCCTCCGGGCTTTGAGACCTCTCAGAGCACTGTCCAGATTTGAAGGCATGAGGGTAAGAGATTAATATGTATGTCTGCCACTACAATGTTTTTGCAAAGCAAATCCTGTTGAATACTAATTCTGTAATGTAAAATTGTGTAATGACACTTCCCCTTAAGTGTGGACCAAGTTTGGAAAATTTTTTGTTTAAGCTCAAAAGCTCAAATACTACCTGAACTATGACCCCAAATTCCAGAGGAGTTGAAAATGAGGCTTGATGGATGCAGAGCAGGACCAGAGAGCAGAGAGAGGAGGAGAAATTCAAGCTATCTATTCCAAGGATTATACCCCCAACTTAAACGTCTCTCTGCCCGGCTTTCAAACCACACGGCCAGTCAGAGATTTAACCCTCTTAAGACCAATGAGGAAGTACGCAAGCCAAATCCGGTTAGGGGCGACGGGTTGGTAATAAGAGGGTTTTAAAGAAAAGCTGCAAAAGCAAATGAAGTGGATTAGCAGTGTTTGCTAACAACTGATGATGTCATCCAGGACATGTTACTGTGGAATATCATCTCTGCTGTCCAGAATTTGAGGTGTTAGCAGGTCATGATAGTCATGAGGCTGTCATACAGCAACAGTCTTCAGTCAAAGGCTTCTTTAGATTCGTTGCAAGACTGCCTGTTACCAGAGATCCTTCCTGCCCGCACTATCACCATTCATACTGACGCTTTGATGATACTTGTAAGATATGAGTTATGATAACATTTAATTTCACTTTAGGATAAATAAAGTTTAATTGAATTGAACTGAATTGAATTGATAAAATATCTTCACATCCAGCAGTTGAATAGTAACTCCCTGAAAAAAATCAGAATGTAAATGGTTTGGAGGACCATTTAATAACTGCTTCTTTTTTTGACTTTCTACAGGTGGTCGTGAATGCTCTCATAGGAGCCATCCCCTCCATTATGAACGTGCTTCTCGTGTGTCTTATCTTCTGGCTCATCTTCAGTATTATGGGAGTCAACCTGTTTGCTGGGAAGTTTGGGAAGTGTGTGAACAGAACAGGGTTTATTCACAGTGTCTTGGTGATCAACAACAAGTCTGACTGTCTTGCCATGAATGACACGCAGTTCTACTGGACAAAGGTGAAGGTCAACTTTGACAATGTTGGACTCGGCTACCTTTCCCTTCTGCAAGTGGTGAGTTTCTCGCTGCTGTCAAAATGTTCTTTTTTCCCCAATGTTAATATTAATTAGGTGCATCACTGCCTGGAATTACTCTTAACACAGAAAGAGCCCATTCAGCAAAAACAATTTCTTACGGGCCAACACATTAAACATCATCAATATAATGTGTTTAGCCAGTTGTAGATCAGTTTATTTAGATTTATGTATAGGTTTTAACTGGTACTGTCAATAATGCAGCTCAGAAAGACATTTCGATAAAGAACAATTTAAAGATTAACAAATTTCTGTAATCGTACAGTAACGTTGTGTTCTGTTTTTAGGCAACGTTTAAAGGATGGATGGAAATAATGAATGCTGCTGTTGATTCAAGAGGAGTAAGTATTTGCATCTTTGTCCAGGGTCTGAAGATTTTTTCTGCAAACAGTTCACTCACATAGCCATTTACAGGTGGAGGAACAACCCAGCAGAGAAATCAACCTCTACATGTACCTCTACTTTGTTGTCTTCATCATATTCGGCTCTTTTTTTACCCTCAACCTCTTCATTGGGGTCATCATTGACAATTTCAATCAGCAAAAAAGAAAGATAAGTATTAAAAGTTGTCAAATTTAGATGAAATGTTCTTCTTTTGCCTGTATAAGAAACATGCATAACTCAGCTCATTTTTGCTCCTTTCATTGGATAATTGAAGAAAAGTAGCAGCCAGTTGCTGATGATTCAGTTGCTTAAAAGATCAACATTAGTGTGACCACCTTCACAAAAGCAGGAGTTTTGACCATGTGCTGGTCTGCTAGCACAATGAGAGGAAGGCATCAGCAATTCCCTTGGAGAAGCAATTGTTTTACCCCTTGAGCCTATTTTCAAACAAGTTTATACTCATTCATGAGTGGAAAACAAAAACTTAGAAATAGAACTGCATGGTATTAGAAAATAAGGTGATGGCAATACTTTTGGTAAAAATTGCAATTCCAACATGAGTTGTGATCAATCTACATTGTCCTCAATCATTTTTAACTGTACTTTCAACACTCTTTGTAACTGTTACCAACTTGGGCACTAAAATCAGCTGTGAACATCTACTCTAGTGAGACTCCATCTAACTGAATGAATATCTGACTGGTATGCAAAAGTGAGAACTTGTTGCATTTCAAACAGATATTAACAAGGGATACACTCATACTGTGATTATTATTTGCAACATATTGTGCAGCCTTACTAAGAAGGATGCCGATCTTCTAAGAAGTGAATGTCCAAGTGTATTTATTCCAAGGTCAGACCACACAATGGTTTGAAATGGAAAATGGAAAAAAATATATATAGCCATTTTGTTGTTGAGATACTGCTAGTCAAACTGTGGTGACACCTTATGATATAGCTGTGCATAAAGCCAGCAAACTTCCATGTAATGAGGCAACATTGTGAAGAAGATTTGATCAAAATTCCTCCACAATGATGTGAGAGGCTGAAAAGTCATACAGAAAATGACTACCTCAAATTACTGCTGCTAAAGGCGGTTCTACTAGCTAGTTGAATCATAGCGTTTTTCCCATAACTCTAAGCTGCCTCAATTCTAGTTCTGCCTGAAAAAAGTTATCATACCTACAAAATGACAATGAATAAATGAATTAAAAATATAGCTGGTTTAATTTCTATATCTTTTCTGTAACTTTACTTCTGTTTAAAAATGAGGTGAGTGTAATAGTAATGTGATGTTTTGGTTTTATACTTAGGTGGACAGGATATCTTCATGACTGAGGAACAGAAGAAGTACTACAATGCAATGAAAAAATTGGGATCTAAGAAACCTCAAAAGCCAATACCAAGACCTGCGGTAAAACAGAACTTGTCACAGTTTCAATCCTTCGACATTAAATTTTCATACTTGTAAATTGTTCTTATAATGCAATATTATGGCTTTACAGACTGAGTGACTGTGTTCTCTGATTTTAGAACATTCTCCAAGCTTTCTTCTTTGATCTGGTGTCCAAGCAAGCCTTTGACATCATGATCATGATGCTCATTATTGTCAACATGGTGACCATGATGGTGGAAACTGACGAGCAGTCAGAGAGAATGGAATCTGTTCTCAACATTATCAACCTGGTTTTCATCGTTATCTTCACAACTGAATGCTTGATTAAGCTCTTTGCTCTCCGATGTTACTTCTTCACTGTTGCATGGAACATTTTTGACTTTGTGGTCATAATTCTCTCTATAATTGGTAAGAATCATTAAACCAAAGCCATACATTACAGTTCAGACAGTTGGCTACACCTTATGGAAGTTAAAGGTAGCTTTCATAGGGTGGAGGTATTTAGTAGACAGATAGTATCCAGTGGGTCAAAACCTTTCCATGGCCCAAATCTTTAAAGCTCTGCCCTACAAATATCAATTTTAGCTATTTCTGATTCCTTTTGTAGAACAACAACTAATACTTTCAGCTATATTTAAAAAGTAACAAGAATATTTGTGTAGTTACTAAAACGGTAATTTTGTCCAAATTGTCCCAAAGTTACAGAGCTGTCTGTCTTTGCATCAATGCAAATCTACAAATAGAATAGGTGATGGAGGAGAGGTAGATTGACGCCGATTAAGCATTATATCTCCTGATTCTGATCATTGCTTTTTGTATCTCTATTTTTAATTTATTGTTAGAAAAAATTACACCTTCATCATTTGTGATCTGTCTAATTTGTTCTTATTTGATTTTCCTCTCAATTCAGGGATTGTCCTCGCTGATATCATTGAGAAGTACTTTGTATCTCCAACCCTGTTTCGAGTCATCAGACTGGCAAGGATAGGACGTGTACTTCGACTTATTCGTGCAGCCAAAGGAATAAGGACTTTACTGTTTGCCTTAATGATGTCCATGCCAGCACTGTTCAATATTGGCCTCCTGCTTTTTCTTGTAATGTTCATCTATGCCATCTTTGGAATGGCGAATTTTGCCTATGTGAAAAAACAAGATGGGATTGATGACATGTTTAACTTTGAGACCTTCGGGAACAGTATTATCTGCCTTTTTCAGATCAGCACCTCAGCAGGCTGGGACAACCTTTTGAGCCCCATAATGTCAAGCTCCCCAGAGGAGTGCGACATCAACTTTGTCAATACTGGCACCAATGCCCGAGGAAACTGTGGGAACCCATCGATGGGCATTGCTTTCTTTGTAAGTTACATCATCATTTCTTTTCTCATCGTGGTAAATATGTATATAGCTATCATCCTGGAGAACTTCAGCGTTGCCACCGAGGAGAGTACAGAACCTTTGGGCGAGGATGACTTCGAAATGTTTTATGAGGTCTGGGAGAAGTTCGACTCTGAGGCCACTCAGTTCATAGAGTTCTCGATGCTGGAGAGGTTTGCCGACGCTCTGTCGGAGCCGCTGCGGATCGCAAAGCCCAACAAGATCCAGCTGATTTCCATGGACCTTCCTATGGTCAGCGGTGACAAGATCCACTGCCTGGATATCTTGTTTGCGTTCACAAAACGTGTACTGGGAGAGTCGGGTGACATGGACACCCTCAAACAGCAGATGGAGGAGAAGTTCATGATAACCAACCCCTCTAAACTCTCCCACGAGCCTATCACATCAACACTGCGGCGTAAAATGGAAGAAGTGTCTGCAGTCATCATCCAGAGATGCTACAGGAGGCATCTTATGCGGCGGCAAATGAAACAGGCATCTTACCTCTATAGACAAATCAACTATGAGACTGTGGTAGATGTGGAGAATGCTCCAGAGACAGAAGGGCTCATAGCTTCCATGATACAGCACTTTGGTCCTATAATGATACAAGAACAGATAGTGGAGGACCCGCTATTGTCCTCACCACCATCTTTTGATAGTGTGACTCGGGGGGCCTCCATAAGCCCCTCTGCTACAGTTAGAACCACATGTAGAGGCCCTGAACTCGGGGACCCGACTGAAAATTATGAGGAAACATTTCTTTGAGACTGTATCAAGAGTGATTGAATCGTCTGCTTTATTTTCAGCAAAGAGCTTTGATTTATAATCATTCATATTAAACAGATTTTTTTATAGTTTTATAAGATGCAGAGGATATATGCAATTTTTTAAAAGTAGCTCACAGCCTCTATTTCAGTAGAAAGACAATCCTAAATAAATCTAACTTTCATATCGACAATAGCTTCTATAGTTAACATTTTCAAGACACTGCTGGGAGGGTTGGAGGGATGTTTTTATATAATCTTGCTATGATTTGAAGGTCAATATTAAAATTCCAGACACAATATCAAAATAGTGAACTACTCTTTCCTCAGTTTTACATGGAAAGGTGCTTAAAGGTTGCAGGCAGTCTCACTCTTCTGTTCCATACTCTACGTCATCATTTTGTGTAAGTAAAGGGTTTTGAGGTAATTTATCTGCACTTCAATCAAAACACTGGATGGTCACTTTGTTGATTGTATTAAAAAGTAATTACTTTAATAAACTGTAATCTTCTAAATTTCCCATTCATTTGGCACTCATAGATCTGCCATATTAAATCATTTCCAGTGTAATGGGTTAATGCTGGTGTTGGGCCTGCAAAGTGCTTTATAATGCATTTCTTCATTTGATTCAGATTTCCTTTGTTAGGTTGCCTTCTCCTTGGTTGCTATTACTTGTGTGAAAACCTGAGGTCTTCTGCATGCAAAATTGTTGAAGGTTCAAACTTTCAAGCACATCTGTATCAACTAAAATTAATTGCTTTGTCAAAAAAAAAAAAAAAAAAATTGTATGATGATCAAGTTCTCATTTACATTTTCTACATTTTTGTCAGATTTCTCACATCTTTGTGGATCAATAGAATGTAGCTCTAACCTTTGAGCAAAGGCTTTTACTTAAGTTTAGCCCAAAGCTGGGAAATGAGCTAGGAATTACCTTTTGAAATTATTTTTATGGCAATTTTAATTTACTTATTTATGAATTAGTTTTATTGAGGATCTGTTCACAGAAATGTTTCTAAACCAAAAGTCAAGGTAGTAAGAGATGTTATGTAAAAAAGATAACTAATATAACAAAGGCCTTTAAACTCTATTTTTATTATTACAAAGAAAATGCAAAACTGTATGTATAATAGAGCATTAATGTCCAACAAACCAGTCTTGACCAATGGCCACTTCCAGATACAAAGACAGTGCCTATAGTGCAAAAGTATTCAAACCCCTCAAAAAATTAAAGCATTAAACTTACCCCTTAAATGCTTTATAATAGAACAACAATAGAACAACACAAAGTAGCACATAACTGTAAAGAGAAAGGAAAAAAAATCCATGGTTTCCACATTTGTTTTTACATAAAAATGTGAAAAGTGTGGCATACATCTGTCTTCAGATCCTTAAATCTATAATGTGTTGAGTTATCTATTGCTGCAATGACAGCTTCAAGTCTTTTGGGCTGGATCTCTACCAGCTTTGTTCTGAGCTTTGTCTCAGGTCTCTAACATCTGCTTCATCCAGCATTTAAACATTATTTACCTTCACTTATCTTTTCATCAACTCTGACCAGCTTCCCCGTATCTGTTAGAGACAAGCAGCCCCACAGCATCATACTGCCTCTGCCATTTTTTTTTATTGTGGGGAAGATGTATTTAGGAGGATGTGCCACGTCAGTTGTGTCCCACACAAGCTGAACAAGAAGTTCAACATTGGTCTCATCTGGACAGACCTGCTTTTCCTTCTACTTCACAGTCCTGCACTTCTTTGTGTTGCTTGATTACATCATAACCAGACAAAATATATTACATCTGGGGTTGTGGCCAGTTCAAGAGGCATGAATAGTTTTGAAAGGCTCTGTGCATGATTCTCAAGTCTGTTGTCTAACTTCAGTCACGCCAAATCTGACTTTATGTTATGGCTGCTACCAATACTTTATTTTAAAACCCAGATATATACTCTGAACATCAAAAGTCAAAACAAGTTTATAGAAGAAACAGGAACAGAATAAAGTGGTTAAAAAAAAAAAAACCTTGCACAGCTATTGGTGGTAAATAGGAAAAAAAGGCCTGTATTTATCCACCTACACAACGCAACACCATCAATATCAAGCAACCTATATTAATTATAACAAAGCACTTTGCTTTATCTCAAACAATAAATTGAAGGTTTTTTAAATCGTTTCTACCACTATGTTTTAATACAGGGAACAGAGGCAAAAATGTTTAAACTACACCCCTTTGCTAGCAGGTTATAAGAATCCAAATGATATTTAGAGTCAGCTAATGTTGACTTATTAATGTCTTAATGGTGTCATTTTAGCCAAACCTAACATTTGTTCTATGTTAAAGTTTAATAACATATGTTTATGTTAAGCCTAAACTGATGATTATAGAAATAAATATCAATGAATTGTATTATTTTTTTAGAATTTCAGACTTGACAAATGCAATTGATCATTTTTGCTCAACTCTGAGAAACATTATATATGTAGGTTATATTATTTACTTTGAAAATGTCTAAAGAAATGCAGTTTTTTCTTAGGACTGAAAAGAAGCACAATCCTTGCAATAGGGTTGAATTTGTGATCTTCAGCACCAATAAATGAAGGTGTGTCTGTTGTTAGGCAGGGTCGTGTGTGCTGACAGTCCCTAATTCATGTGCCTGATATTGATCGTTGCCCGCACACTACTCTGAATCTCTTTAGACTGTTTAATTTGATCAGATGAGTGTGGATTTTTAGAGTACAGTGAATGCACTGAAAGCACATTTTTATAAGCTTGTGAGGAGGTTTGAGGCTACATTGTATGTAAAGCCAATTTCTAGCTATTTTTTGTAATGTGTTTCTAATAAAAGGCTGTTCATTATGACCATAGCTAGGTACAATCAAATGACGTAAAAATACTAGGTTCATTTTTGTATGAAATATTTTATCCTTGAGAAAATGATTATCTGTATCACATTTATGAAAAGTATTTCATGGATTGCTTTAATCAGTTGTAATAAAACTCTTTTCTCATATCTCTGGGCTGAATAGTTGCGAGTACATGTTGCAGGAGAAGGAAGTTAGATGACCTCATTGCATTTATTTCATTCTCCCCGTTTTTTCTCTTTAGGACTTCATCTATCAGTAAAAAATAAATTTAAGTTTAAGGCTCTCAGGTTTTTAGTTAAAAAAAAAAAAAAAAGAAAAAAAAAAAAAAAAAAAATATAAACAAGGGTGCCAATTTGGATTTAGCCCTGAAGAGATTTCCTCTCTCTGGTTGTCAGGAGAGTCAAATCCAACTCTGACCAGCTGGGATAGAAGGATAATCTGTATGTTACAAAAAAAATCACTTGTTTTAATTACACACTCACATACACACAAACACAGAGACTGTCTTTTTCTCCCATCCTCTCTCTCTCACACACACTTTTACATACAATCTGCATGTCCAATTGTATGCATAAACAAATCTATCGCATGCACTCTTTTCAATCCATCCTCATAATTAAACAAAATTTAATTTGGATCCGTGCATAAACTGACTGAATATGACTTGGTAACTGATCTGATTTTTTAAAGCATTTGTACATGTGGGGGAGATTAAACCTTGATCAGTAAGGGAAATTATTTTTAAAAAAGATTAGAAAGGCACTATGTCTAATTACAAAATGTAACAGCATGCAGTAAAACACAGCAATGTCACTGTAATGATTTTGCAAATCAACCGTGTACACACTGAGCGTGCCAATTTGAATGACATTCAGTGAACTGCTACTCATGCTGCATAATTTGAAATGTCAAGTGTCACGCTCTTCAATGGTTAGTTTGGGAGAACAAATATTTTTTTTAGTTAGGAATTATTTGAGTGTGAATATTTTCCCTTTTTCTCATATGGAGTGTTGATCTATTTCTCATAGCCCAAAAAGTGAGGAAATTGAGTATGGTTGATTATTTCTTTGTTCTAACAATGTTTCTTGTTAATAAGAATTATACCTTTGGAAAGGCTGTGTATTACTTCCTAAATCCTTCCATATTTGTAAGAAAAATGCTTTTTTGGGTTGAGCAGCAGAGTTGAGTCTGTGTTTCACCCATGCGATAAACCAAATCTTCTCTGTCAATGCCAAACAGTTTTGGTGGAGGTAGTGTGATGCTGTGGGGTGACACCTTCCTCACTGGAAAAACATGACTTGTCATTATTGGACACAACCTCAGTTCAGTGTGAAATCGTATCAAGATGACATTTTGCAACCAGCACCACTGGCCATCCAATTTCTGGACTCATAGGGACCAAACTCTTTTCTAGAAAAAGTCAATGCTCGTCCCCAAATAGTGGGTTTTATGAGAGACAACCTCCAAAATCTGGGAGCTGAGAGGATAGCATGTCTGCAGTTCTAATTTCAGAGTTATGGTCCAGTCATGGTCCAGTGAACAACACTATTACAATCAGCTATTCATGTCAGAGTGACCAACACAACCATACTGGCTGACTTGCAGCAAATAGTGATTAAAGATTAGGATGCAATCCCACGGCAGTGTGTGACCAAGCTGGTGACCAGCATGAGGAAGAGGAGCAGTTACATACAGTTCTCCTGCACACTACAGATGAACCTGTTTAATAAGTAGAATGAACTGTTTGACAATGACAGAGAAGATTGGAGAAGTTTTATATGGGTGGAACTGACATACTCTGCTGCTCAATCTGCAAATGCATCTTTCTTACAAACGTGTCACATTTTAAAGGAAAGCAACAGGTTTCACAATGGTATAGAATTTAATGCCAACATGCATTGCTATAACAAAGAAATAATCCACCAAACCAAAATATTTCCTTTCTACCCACCTTTTCATTACAATGTCTAACACAGTTTGTAATTTATGAAACTTTTATTTTCCTTTTGAAAACAGGTTAGAATTGAAATGTATATTAAAAATATGCTATTTCAGACATGCCTGGATCTCACTATTGTATCTATATAAAGTTCATTTTGGTTAAACAAGACAAGCACCAAAAAGAAATGCCCAAATTACTTCCACATTGTTGCTGCTTTACTCAAAATAACAAAGAGAAGACTGATACAAGGAATGAACACGTGTTAAAAAGCACGCAAACTAAAAAGAAAAAAGTCTCAGGTGACACTTGAAGCTGTGCCAATTTTGTAAACTAAGCTTAAACCAAAATGTTGAAATTTGAGAGTACATCAGGACTCAATAGTCTGCAGCATCATTAGCAGCAATACCCTGAAGTAAGGACTTTTTTAAAGTCTTCAGAAGTGTCTGAAAACATTGTGGATCAATTTTGGCTCTCTGTCCTGTTCAACATTGACTCCTGTATTTATAGTTGAGATCATGTTGAGATCTCAACGCTGACATTAGGCACCCCCTTTCTTTTCAGATGACATTTTTTGCAGGTGATTGACTGTTGGATTGAGAATCACTATCAATTGCATGACAATCATTTTACAAAACAAGCCCCGGTTATCACCCATCCACCACCGTGCATGACAGTTGGTATTAGACATTTGTGCTTTTATACTGTGTTTGGCTTTCACCAGAAATAGAGCTATGCTTCCTGGGTAAACATCTCTATTTTGGTTTTGACAAAGGAATTTGTAACAAAAGAATTTGGTTTTGGTTCAGATGCAACTCTACAAAACAGATGCTATGTTTTCTTTTCTGGTAACCCTTTAAAACGGATGAATCCTTTTATAACAGTGCGGTCACATGTTTTATATATAACTCTTTAGGTACAGGGGGTAGAGTCTGAGGTATAGTTTTTGGTTTTATGTTTATTTGTATACTTGTGATATGTTCATGAAATATCATCTCCTGGGTAAATAAGCAACTTTCTTGTATATTTTTCACTAGTAGTTGTCTTCCTCACACTAGAATGATTTCATTCCTAAATAGTCTGAAATGGCCTTCCAGCCTTTGCCAGATTGAGAGAATTATTTTTTTTTTACTTGGATCAGAAAATTGACACTCAGTTGCCCTCCATAAACCAGAACAAATTTCAGTGTAAAAAAGGTTGCCATCTTATTTTGTTGACATTAAATCATAAAACATTGCAGTTGCCCAGTTAGATGCAGTTAGGAGTTTAGGAGCAAGGCTGACCCCATAAAAGCCTGGGAATTTAATGCCAGAAAAAAAGAAAGAGCCTTTTATGAACAGACAATCTCCTGTCTATCAGCATGCAGTGCAGGGATTTACTTAGTCATGGTGGCTAACAGTGCCCAGATGGCCTGATGAAGCACTATCTAATTACTTGTCCTATGAACCCTCTGTTAAGGATGAGTGCTCTCTGAGCATTTCCTCCACTGCCACCACATGGACACTCTACAGAGTGCAGCTACAGATCAGTCTGAAAAACAGACACTTTTACAGAGTTCCTAAGCTATCTGGAAACAACATAACACAGAATTGAAGTCTAAATGAATATTGACCTATGTCTTTGTCTAAAAGTCCCATTCAATCGTCCTCCGTCCGTCTCAATAAATTACATTAGTTTCTGGCTCACAAGACAAGTTTAAAGAGTATAAGTCCCTGCAAATTCTAGCCAATAAACAAAGAAAATGTAAATTATAGTTCTCTGGTTTTTTTCTTTCAATTTTTTTCTTCTAACATTAATCTCTCCATCAGAGCAGTGAATATTCTCATTGTTCTCACTACCTGCCTCACTGAGAGCAAACAGGACCAAAGTCTGAGGAGAGCAATAACCAAAATACAACCACCTTCAGTGTTTACTCTAAACTTGTGTCATCCAGCTTTAGTTTTTACCCTCACAGAAGGATGGTTACACACAATGTACTGGCTGTGGGAAGTCCTACATTTACTGTTATGAGCTCCTGGAACATCATAGGAGGAAACCCTTACAATTGTTCTCAGTGTGGTAAATCGTTCAGGAGAGGGTTGGATCTGTCCAGATCACTGCACAAAAGCAAATTATGTTTGCATCAAATGTGGCAACAGCTTCTAACCTGTAAGGGAAAAGTTTCAACACCAGTGTGCTCACAAGGGTCAAAGGTTGCACTGTTTACATGAGGAAAAGCTTTAGAAAGATGCAACTGCTTGGTAAGCCAAGCTGAGTTACAGACAGAGTTTTTGTGTGCAGACAGTGCAGTGAGGTAAGATCCTCTCAGACAATTTATCCTCTTGAACTGTGCATCAGTGCAAGCAGTGTGGCAAATTCTCCAGTTCATCTACAAATGAAAGTTCCTGAGCTGTCTCATAGGCAACAGAAAACACAGGTTTGTGTGTATTGTGGCAAAGCCTTCAAGAATAAATGCTCTGAACCTCTACAATCATTTTCATATGGGCGAGAGAACATTTCAGTGTACTGTGTCTGTGTCTGTCAGACAAATTGAATGTACACGTAAGAATTTGAAGTTGTATCTGTGCCCCAATTGGTGCAAGGCTTTAATCTCAGCCAGTTTGTATGGTATTTCTCAGCCTGGAAAAAGGCCATCCATGCACTGCTGAAATGCAACTCAAACATTTTACAGCAACCACACCGTATAATACCAGTGAGGATCTTCGAATAAAGAATGAGAATTAAAACATGAACGCAAGGGGAAAAACAAGGAAAAATACAAATTAAATCCTCAAAAGAACTCTGGTCAATTACAATATGCCTTATGTGATGTCACCAGAGGCATATGCATAAGGTTGTTTTTGGTTTTAGCTTGATTAAATAACATTTCAACATAATCAAAAAGAAGAAGAAGAAGAAGAAAAACTAACGACGACATGTTGTTCTATAGGTGACAAACTATCTCTAATGTGTGTTTGATAAATATTAGGAAAATGTCTGTCTAGTAGCTTTAGAGTGATTTGGATCTGTTTGGCTACTAATTGACTGCTTGCATTTCTGAAAATTGTGTTTAAATAGAATTATAAACACTGAATAAATTATGGCAATACCCTTGGCAATATTTTGTGGATTCATTAAAGTAACAAAATGTAAATCCAAAATGAAATATGCTACAGTCATTTAACAAAAAACGTTTCTTGAAATTGTTAATATGTTATCTAAAAGTTTACTGAGCCTTTTTTCCAAAATACTTGTAATATACTATATAAATACTTTCATTTTTTTTTTTTTATTTATATTAATTCCTTACATTTAGCTCACTCGGTGTACTCTTTCGGCTGTCCCGGAAAGCTGTGCTTGTCATTTTGACTGTGAAATAAATAGCAGTGTTGGCCTCCGGACTGCCCTGTGAAGCAAAACAAGCGTCACTCCTTTAGCCAACGATCTCTTTGATGAACTGAGTGTTTCAGGAAGAAGTTGGCGCCTGACACTGCGTATTCGGGTAGCTAGCACGCTAACAGCAACTATGACAGATAATCTGTTGTGTTCATTTTTCTCTTTTGCGTGACGAAATAAATACAAAATGAATGATATGGGTATGTATTACCTTTTGCAATTTAGCAATATTATCTGCTTTTGTCCCCGTTGTGTTTAGCCGAGTTAGCTAAATCGTAGGGTGAGGCGAGGTTTAGCAGGCCTCGACTAATCCCTGGAACAAAAATTGTTTTGCTCTGCAATGATCCGGTTTGGCTATGAGCGCTCGCGGACTTGGAACTAGCATGTTAGCATTAGCTAATGCATCATTCTTGGCACGCTACTGAACAGACTTAAATGTTTTGTCGCTTATGAAACTCTGCACAACTTTAGGACTTCAACCACCATTCAAAATGATTTTTTTTTTTTAATTTCAGTGGAGTTGACAGACGTTTAGTGAAACAGCGGTCTTCAAATCGCACTTGAAGCAGCTGGAAAACAGATATGCAATTATAAAACCTACAAAGCCTGAGTTTATTTTGTGCAATGTTGTCTATGCAAAAGAAGAAAGTGTTTACTGCCTTTGAAAATCTGCATTAAAACAAATTGGAGGTTCGAAACTACGTGGAAACCTCAGAATAAAGTCACTATTCTTGAGGAGCTGAAGTGTATTTGGGTTGAGGGATGGAAAAAAACCCTGCAATGTTGATTCAAACTGTAACATTCAGTCAGCACATGTGACCATCAGACTTCCTCCAAAGACTCATCTTTTAAAGCTGTAGCATGAGCAACTATTTCTGTTGCATTCAGTGAAAGTTTCCCAGTAGACACCAAAAGCCTTTCCAGTATTAAAAGATGCTTCTTAATGAATGGGTCTTAGCTGTTACAAAATTGTAATCCTGTTTTTAACTTTGTTTATATGAATCTACTGTTCTCCTTGAAGAATTCAGTGTCCCCCTGTCCTCGCTGGCGCTCCTGGTCCCACCGCTTCGTCTGATGTCAGCAGTGATGTGGGAAGTTGTCCGGCAGCGAAACATAAAGCACTATGGCAAACTGGAGGAATTTGTTTCCATGGTTACAGATGCGGTACCTGAACTCATGAGTAAACGAGAGGGCAGACTGTTGTCCCTGGGCCTCAGAGCAAGGGTAAGTTAAGATGCACCTTTAAAATATATATTGAAGAGTACTCCAGCAGGCATCTCATTAACTGCATATTTATTGCTTTAGACAACTCTTGAGCTGTTGCGTTCTGAACACCCTGAAGATCTCAAGGCAGTAGAGACTCATCTTAACCGAATCCGATCCTCTTGCATGGAAGAGGTAAGGGATGCCCATAAATTTCTAATTAGTTGACTTGTCTAATAGTTTCGCACAAATGGTAACTTATATTTATCTTTTAGGTACAATGCTTTCCTCTTGGTATTTCAGTCATGCAGACATTGTTTTGATATATTTTAAAAACTATTATCAAGATGATTGTCCATGTTCTTACAGAATAACAGTAGAATACAGTAACAGCATAATTTGCGATGATGGAACAATTGTCTTTAGTAGGGATACATTTATAATGAAAATTTGAGCTGATGTCTACATCCGATGTTAATATTGTTGTTATGGCTGATAATCGTTACACACACACACACACACACACATATATATATATATATATATATATATATATATATATATATATATATATATATATATATATATATATCTCAATCATGAGATTTGCAATCAACTTTAGAAAAAAAAGAAAAAGGCTAAAGTCACTTACAATAAGCGGACTTGGCAGGACTTCTCCTGAGAGCACCACACCAGAGCCAGCTATGCAGCCAGGAGCCGGTGATGTTGGATTTTTAAAATAAAGTAAATTTTAACATCTCCTGATATTTAAATTCATTTCAAACTCTGATTATTGTTAGTATAAGTGCTCAAATATAGGCTATATATGTATATATATCTCATGGACACCGTTTTAACATGTATATTTGGCCGTGGCAGTGCACCATGATCAATTACATGTAGAGGAAACCCTGATATATGTATCCAGCGGTTCCTCACTTAACTGTCACATGACCAAACAAATTACCACATGACCATCCCCACCCGCAACAAATACATGAACGACAATAAACATCAGTTGTTGAGTTTAAGACCGATACAGATGTGTTAAATGACTAAATTTCGATTGATACTGATGTTAATGCCAGTATGTCGTGGGTCCCTAGTTTTTAGAGCTTAACTATCGTGTGTCTGATGATCTGTGTTGTCATCCAGACAAATGATCCAGTAATTGAAGCGCCAGAAGCTAATTTTATGAAGCTTGTCCAAGGCCTTATTGAAGACACCGATGGCAGGGAACACTTTCTCAAGGTAAAAATAACATGATTTGTGTGTTGCAATAAATTTGTTTTAGTAAGACCTAAAATATTTTAAATCAATATGATTATTGCTGTATAAAATACCCAGAGAACAATTTTCACATTTTGTCATGTTACAACCAACATTGATAAAACACCAAAATTAATTATTTAATACAATTATTTGTACCCCTGGTAAATTGGGATGTTAAGTAATTTAAGAAGATTGTTTCTGATAGTGAATGAGTCATTCTCTCAAAAAATAATAAAACAATGTAAAAAAAAAACTTTTTGAAAAACTATCAGTAATATTTACATTTTGTTTTTAAAAAATGCATTGTTGATACGCTTCTCAATATCCAGTGGAATAATTTTTTTTTTTTTAGCAGTAAAGCAATCAAACCCTTCTCATAATCCCTGAACAGGTTTTGCTATTTCCACTGGTAATTTGACAGTTTACCTTTGTCTTTCAAGTTTAAAGGCCTCCTTTAGCATTCATTTTTAGATTCACCCACCTTTACTTTGATACACAGTCCTCCTCCTCACACTTAAGCATGGTGGTGGCACCATCATGATGTGGGAATACTTTCTTCTGCACAGACAGGTAGTGTTGATAGGAAGGTGGGTTGAGCTAAATACAGGATGATCCTGGAAGAAAATCTCTAAGAGGCAAAGACTTTAGACTGGGTTGGAGGTTCACCTTCCAGCAGGACAAGAACACTAAATATACAGCCAGAGCTACAATGGAATGGTTTGGACTAAAGCATAGGTGTTTCAATGGTCCAGTCAAAGTTCAGACTTAATTCCAATTGAGAATCTGTGCCAGCACTTCAAAAACGATGTTTATAGTTGCGTTCCATCCAGATTAACTGAGCTTTAGCTATTTTGCAAATATAATTGGGCAGAAATTTAAGTCATTAGACTTGGAAGCTGGTAGGGAAACCACAAGACTTTTCCAAAGCATTACCTTATAGCAGTTTAATACTGATGCCTGCCTCACTTTTCAGATTTTTATTTAATTTCTTTTTTTTTTTTTAAACTACATATTATTTTTCTGTTTGACTTTATAGTGATGAGCGATTTTGTGTTGACCCATCACATTATATCCTTATGATATGTGTTAAAGTTTGTGGCTATATAACAAATGTGGAAAAGTTCAGGTGGTATTACCACTTGCAAGGCACTGTCAACATTGTCTGTAAGTTAATATGGGGACGTCCTTTATTTTTTCTTTGTGACAGAATGTGTTTCCTGTGGAATATGGCCCAGACTTTGACACAGCATTAGAGACTCTTGTTTGTGAGTTCTTCACAAGACTAGAGGAGCTTCTGCCAATACCAGATTTCAAACAGGTAAAAGATTGTCTTTAGATGTTGATGGAGCAATGGAAAAATGCACCATAAACTTAAAATTTCTATTTTTAGACTGCGACTTGGATCAGTGCTGCCCCTGCTGTCATAGAGGAGTACATGCAGTGTGTTTCAAATGGAGATGACCTTAAATTTCTACTCCAGAGCAAACAGTGCCATGGAAAGCTGGCAAAGACCACTGTTGGTAAGACTCCATGTTTTCTACATATGATGTAGTTTGTTTAAGTCAGTAAATGGAAAATTAAATGTTTATTATTCAATTTTTTTCCCCGGCAGCTCCTTTTCAGTCGGAAGATCTTCTGATCCCGTCTCTGTCTCTCCCTCCATCTCTGGAGGTTGCCATCGCTTCCCACCCAAGTGGTTGTGATGACGAAAACACCGACGTCCAACAGATTGTCATGTTTGACGAAGAACTTTCCACAAATCCTTCCACTTCCACAGACTTTGCCGAATCGCCTAAAAGGGCTGATGGCACGTCACCTACTCGCCGCAGGCATCAGTCAGGAGTCCATAAATGCCCCGAGTGTGACAAATGTTTCAAGCATCACTCCGTCCTCATCGAGCACCAGAGGCTCCACAGCGGCCTGCAGCCATACAACTGCTCTGAGTGTGGGAGGGCATTCAGAACGGCCACCCTGCTGGCTGGTCACAGGCTGCGGAAGTGTAAAAATGCGGCGTACCTTTGTATCAAATGCGGCAACAGTTTCCCAACTTCGCTGGAAAAGTTCCGACATCACTGCCCGAAACGAAGGCGTAACCACGACTGTGTGCAATGCGGAAAGAGCTTTCCAAAGTCTAGCAGCCTGAAAGAACACCTTCTAACTCACGTCCACAGCCGACTTTTCAAGTGCAGCCACTGCGGTGCTGGCTTTTCAGGAATCGGTGATCTGAAATATCACCAGCAGGTGGATCATGATAAACCTTATCATTGCAAACAGTGTGGAAAGAGCTTTATCTCCTCCAAGTCTCTAACAAAGCACCAACAGCGGCATGAAGAAGGTGGTGACATGGAAACAGTTAAATTAATGAGTGGAGGTAAACATAGCAAAAGTGTCCCTGGTCACCGGACTTCATCAGTATCTCTCTCCTACAGGAAGATGTCTGTTAAAGCCATCTACGCTGGGGGAAGGATCACCCATAATTGTCCGCTGTGTGGGCGGAGCTTTAAGTACCGTTTTGAGTTTCTGGAACACCAGCGGTTCCACACAGCAGTGAAGCCTTACAAGTGCTCTCAGTGCGGAAAAGCTTTTCGCACTGAAGCACACCTGTCCGGCCACAGGAAGAGGAAGTGTAAAAACGCCGCCCACATCTGCACCAAGTGTGGCTGTCAGTTCAGATCTCTGCACGAACGCGTCCGACACCAGTGTGTGCAGCTGCTGACCAAATACGAGTGTTCTCATTGTGGCAAGACCTTCAAGATGGCCCATCTGCTCAGGAACCACCAGATGAGCGAGCATCAGCTTCCATACAGCCCCAACCATCGGTTCAGGTGCAGGTACTGTGACGAGACCTTTCCCGGCATCAGCGAGCTCAAGTATCACCAGAGAGTGGACCACGAGAAACCCTATCAGTGTCAGGAATGCGGCAAGTGCTTCCTGTCTGAAAAATGCCTGGCCAATCACGAGCTGCGCCACAACGACGACAGACCCGAAAGCTGTCTGGTGTGCGGCCGCGGCTTCAGGAACCGCTACGACCTGAAGCAGCACATGCGCACCCACACCGGCGAGCGGCCCTACCAGTGCACCCACTGTTCACAGTGTTTCTCCACAGCGGGAGGACTGCGCAGTCACACCAGGGTCCACACAGGAGAGAAGCCACACGTGTGCCCCGACTGCGGGAAGGCTTTCTCCCAGATGGGGGCGATGCGCACCCACAGACTCACCCACACGGGGGAGAGGCCTTTCAAGTGCAGCATTTGCGGCAAAGGCTTTACGATGGCTCACAAGGTAACGGTCCACATGCGGGTGCACACAGGAGAGCGGCCGTACGTGTGCTCTCAGTGCGGCAAAGCCTTTTCAGACGGCAGCGTGCTGAAGCAGCACATGCTGAACCACTCAGGGGTCAGACCGTACCACTGCCAGATCTGTCCCAAGACCTACACGTGTCTGAACCACCTGAGGAGACACCTGAAGAGTCACTCAAACATGAACTGAGTCTGGTATGAAGGCAAACATACTTTTCTGCACTTGTTAGGAAAAAATGGTACCTACGTTTGTGAGAAACTGAGCCTGCAATACAAATTAAAGAATGAGACTTTATGGTTGTTGAGATTGAAGTGGAAATGTGTCATTTTTGTCTTTGTTGCAATGTAAATGTAAGCACAGACTATTCCAACCAGCACAAACAAATGTCTTCACACCTAATAAGCTTTTTCTTCTGTCTGTACATTACTTTTAAACGCTCAGATATTTTCCTGAGCTCTACTAGAGCTAAAGGGGAAAACACTTTCCTAAACTACTTTTACTCCCCTTGAGTGAATGCTATATTGTCTCTGCTCTGTGGGAAGAAACCTGATCTGTGTTATCACAGTTGTTAGTTGTAACCATAGCAGAAGTCCCCACAACCCCAAACGTAGGTTCTCAGACGAGCATGAGGCTGTACGATAACCAGCCAGCAGAGTGATTGTTTTGCATGCTTCCAGTGAGTTGTGATACTGCCAGATTATTTCATTGACATTGCAGTGCATTTTGATGTGGACCATCCAGCCACCATACTTTGGCTGATGTATATGTGCTGAAGTTGTAATATTGGCGGGAGTATTTTTGGGAAATGCCTCGTTAGACAGATGAAAGTTGTCCATTTGTGGTTATGTTAGATCATTAATACTGAGGGCATAATGTAAAAATGCTAACTTTCTTTTGACAACTATGCTTCATCTGTGTGCTGTGGGCCTTTTCTATTTTTTTTCAGTTTTTGAGTTCAACATTAAATTAGTGTAATTACTTTATGCTTGGGTTTTTGTTTTTTGTTTTGTTTGTTGTTTTTTTTTATTGCTCCACCTTCAAGAAGAGGTAAAAGCTTTAGAATCATTGCTTCCTGGTTGATACACAGCCTTCCAGAAGTATTCATACCCCTAGGAGTTTTTTACAGCCACAAAATTGAATGTTTCATTAGGATTTTACATCATAGACCAATATACAGTAGTGGAAATCGTAATGGAAGGAAAATTTAGTTTTCCTTTTATGAATAAAAATCAGAAAAAAATTCCTGCATTTGTATTCAACCCTTCTGACTCAAAACTTTGCAAGGCTACCTTTTGCTATAATACAACTGGTCGTCTGGTACTAGGCTATATCTCTAACTTTGCTCATCTGGAGATGCCCATTCTTTGCAAAATAGCTCAAACTCAGTCAGATTGGATGGAGAGCAACTGTGAACTGCAAGACTTTCCACAGACTCTTAATTGGATGTCTAAACTTTGACTAGGCCATTCTAAGACATGAATACACTTTGGTCTAATGCAGTCCAATTAAGCTCTGGCCGTATGTTTAGGGTTGGCCTCCTTGAAAGTGAACCTCTGCCTCCCGCACAAATCTGTTGAAGCCTCTAAGAGATTTTCCGCCAGCATTGCCCTGTATTTAGCTCCATCCATCATATAAACTGACCAGCTTACCTATCTCTGCTGTACAAACACATTCCCATGGAGATGTGTTTTTGGGGTTTTTTTCTCAGTGATGTGCAATTTTAGCTTCTTCTACATGTTATGCTTTTTATCTAGGACAGGGATCTGCAGCCTTTTCAATCCAAAGAGTCATTTTTATTGTCAGTTCAGCTAAATAAAACTCATTTGGAGCCATTCATGTCACTTGACTTTTTGTGAGAGGAAAACTGTCATTTGTCATTTTTAATGAACCACCATTTCATTTATATTTTTAAGTTTTAAAATGAAGAACATAAAAGTTTTGCAAAAAGAGGATGTTCTATGGGATGTTCATATTAGTGGAAAATGTATAATAAAAAAAAAGCACATAGTTTGCAACCGAATGAGAAGGGGGGAAAAGGAATGCAGTTATTACATTAAAAACTGTTAAAATGTGCATTTATTATATCTATATTTAAAAACTTGTTTTTTCATCATTTTTAGCCAAAGTTAAGAGCCATTGACTGAAGGGCTACTGGAGCTGCAGGTTACAGACCACTGATCTAGGACAAAGACTTTAACGTCTGTCTCTTCCAACCAGAGGACCTTCTTCCACTGTCTACGAGTCATTAATGTTTGTGGTTTTAACGTTAAAAATGTGAAAAGAGTTTAGGGGTGTTAATACTTTTGCAAGGCACTGGATGAGGTTCACTTAAGAATACCATCACTAGATGGCAGCATGTTACCAAAAAGCATTTTCCCTTCTGTATTTGACCTATGTTCTCTCTTTCTCATTTAATCCAACATTTACTTTCCTGCAGAATAAAATAACAGTATTAAGTTTTTTTGGAAATTATTCTGCCCAATTTCCTGTGGTTGATGTTTTTAGTGGTTTTCTTACCTGTAATTTCCTCTTGTTTTGAGATGTGTCAAATCCAAAGAACTGCTGAACATAAATGTTAAAGGTAACAACTGTAGCCAACTGTACGAAACAAAAAAGGGACAACTTTATGCCATTAATTGTTAATAATAATCTTTCATGTCTGCAGTTTACTTTCTCTGTGCAAGCTTGTGTTTACTTTTATCTGTGATTGCTTCTGGGGGGGCAACATTTTGAGTCATTTCCCTTGGAAGTACCCATCTCCATGGGATTCACAGGGCAGTGCATCTGCAGAAGATGAATGTGGCGGTGTGTTAAGTGTTGCAAGATGTTTATATCTGCAGACTGGAGACTCTGGCTGCCCTAAACTGCATGCCTTTTCTCTGACGTGGAAGCGCTGCAAATCTTGTCAGAAGATCAGGGTCCTCTGAAAAAGTTCAAACACTTTCGCAAAGTATTGGTTTCTCTTCCATTTACATTATAACTTAATTTAAATCGTTTGTTCTTGATTAGTTTAGCTACAGTATGGTAAGGAAATGGAAAATGAGAAATAGTCCTTCAAGAAACTCTCGAGATGCCGAAAACAGAAAAAACTGGCTCCGAGGCTTGTGCATTCCTGTGGATTTTTATGGAATAATGGTGTCATGATGAAAACCTTTATTGAGACATTTTAAGATGCATGCATTACAGCATGTAAAGAACCCCACAGCTGCTAAAAATCCTGCAGATTTACTACGAGAGCCTGCAAATAAGGATGGATCATTACCAGATGTCCCCATTTTCTCCCACCCTCTTCCCTCTTTCCTTCAGTGATCTCAGTGGAAAATCTGATTTGAAGCCAGACCTTTTCCTACAGTCCCACACTCAGAGCACAAACATACGCACATATGGCAACAGCAATCATTCAGCATCCAACCCTCCCCCTTTAACCCTTCCCAAGTTAACACGCCCACGCCTTTCTATCCCCCTCCGCACATATTCCAGTGATTTTATTCCAAGCAGATTTCCAAGATCAACACTTATGGACCAAGAGATGGCGCTATGCCTCTTTCTGCTCACTTGTTAAATGTAGTAAAAAAAAATTCATTCCCATTCCACACCCCCTACTTACTGTTATGTTCAGGTCAGGTCTGGACACCAAAGAGAAGCAGGAAAAAAAAGTCTACACCCACTCCATCTTTCACAAGAAACGAGAGCTTTTCACCAGAAGTTGAAGACAAAATGACTCCTGGATGTTTTTCAGCTGCTTCTCATTAAGCCTGATAGATCCTGTTTCAGTGAGCATCTTTTTTCAGCTTTGTAGTCGGTTTTCCGCAGAAACCATCTATGGAAAGACTTACCTGTCATGTAAGAGTGAAATTAAACCCAAATCTCAGACTGACTAACTTTTCTAAGCCCATTAAATCCTTTACACTTTTTGTATGTACTTAACTTCTGTTTGAAGCAGCTTCCTGAAGTCTCACATCATAGTCACTGTTTTGTTTATTTTATTGCCTGGCTACCTATCCCAGTGAACTCCCGTTTAAAAATGTTATCCAGTGTTGTATTTTATGTTCACTAACATTAAAAACTCTGCTGCTGCAAGTTCCATTCCAGTTTTTCCTGCAGTCCATGCAGTTTTCTCACATAGGCCTTCAAAGTTTACTTTCAGAATATAGGTAAACTCATTTGAAGGAGGACTGTGATTAAAAACGTGACTAACAAATTTTTTTTTTTTTTTTTTTTTTTTTTTTGAAAGAAAAACAAGAAATGTTCTCAAAAGAACTCTTTTCAGTTCCCTTATGCCCTCTGTAATGTCATCAGAGGTCTCTGTGGAAATTTGTTATTCGGAGGGTGGATTTTATATGGAGCTTAAAGAAGTAGCAAAAGAAAAGAAAATAACTGATGTGTTATGTAGCTCTACAGAAGACAAACTGGATAAAAAGTTAGTTTGATTTTACAGAAAAATCTGGCTGGCAGCTTTAAGGAAGTGTGCTCATTTCTGATTAAAGAGTAAACTTTTCTCCCCTGCGCGTTCTGGCGCATCCACACCCATCCATCCTCTTCACAGAGAGCCTTGGAACTCCTCCTCCTTCTTCACCGTGCGCTCTGGTCCTCCTCTGCGCGCTCTGGCTCTTCGCCCCGGACAAACTGCGGCGGAGGAGCGCTCGGTCTCCAAAAAGTTGGCCTAATTCTGTGCAGAGGAGTCCGAATCCGGGTCGGGAAGGTTCGGTATTTGTTTGTTTGGGGGGGTACCGGAGTTTCGTATGATCGGGTTTTTGGGGTGATTTTGTTTTCAGTTAAATCATGGAGACTCTCAGATGTCTCCTTGCGCTGCTGTGCGCTCTCCTGGCTGGAGCGCAAACTGAGATCCAAAAACCCAACTTCGCGGGTAAGTCTCCTTGAAATATAGTGCTCTAAAGTCCACATTTTCTGCTTGGTGTTTAAGACGTCGTGCTGCATGTATAGTTTGGTTCACTGTTATCATGCTTGCTGCAAGATTAGATTTGCTAAACTTAAAGGCTTTTACAGTTGCAGCCTTTAAAATTAGCTGCAGAGTGAACACTGCTCAAAAACAATGCTGAAAAATGTGCTTTAAGTCTGCTTCAGTTTCTAAAGTGTGATGAAACCTTTCTAAATATGACAAATGAGCTCAACAAAACCCAAAGTGATGATATACTGTAAGGTGTTGGCCTGCAGGCTTTCTGTGCTGTAAGGTCATGCCTGGGCTCAACCAACATCACTGAGTGGAGGAATAACTACTTTATTACATGTACTTGTTGCTTGGGAGAGAAATGTTTGCATTTTGGTGATTTTTCTTCTTCTCATTGGGTGATATTTGCTTTACCCTGTAAACAGACTGTCCGGTCGACCTTTTCTTTGTGCTGGATACATCTGAGAGTGTTGCCCTCCGACAGAAGCCTCCAAACTTTTATATTGACCAGATCAAAGAATTCACCAAACGCTTCGTAGATGAGCTCAAGGAAATGTAAGACAAAGACACACACAGATACACACAGAGATCACCTCTGTGGTGACAGATTGCACACTTCTTTACTTGTGCTGTAGGACAATGGGAAAACAAGCGATACAGAAAAACCATAGTGAAACCATTGGTGAAAGTGTGGTGAAACCCTTTGTTTTTTGTACTGGATGAGGTTAAAGGCCAACATTTGGCCACGCCCACCACGAATGATGGGGACTGTGGGCCATTTATGGTTGCAGTGTTACCAGCCCTAACTTTTATATCAGTTTAACAGCTTAATGCTAATTTATTTAGCCATTTTAAGAGTTCACATAATTTGTTAGATGTTGAATAGCTAGGTTAAATAAATTATAAGATCTTCAGGGTGGTGGCACCATGAAAGGGGGGCTGGGCAGACCCTGGCCATCACTGGTCTGACACTCTTATGTGCATATTAAGTTAGAAATCTTGGTGTATTTATTGCTATGTTAGGTTTTTTAGCATCTTTAGTACATGCTTTACTGTTTTTTAATCCCTTCCCCCTGCACCCCCCCATATAGGATGACAGCATGGTAAAACTACTAAAAATCTGTCATGTCTTCAGATTTCTCTGTACACACATTCACTGCATGTTATATCTGTAAATAGTTTACAGCTAATAAAATTGAAGCTGTTGATAAATAACTTTCACATCTTGTCAGTAAACAATGTGTAATTTTTTGTAAATGCCCTTATTTACTGCACAACATATTCTTCTGTGCTGTTTACTATTGTTTGTTCTTTGTATTATTGTATTTGCATTTCACATTTCATTTTTCAAACTCATGTTTATTGTCATTATATCTAATTTTTGTACATTTACTCTTTTTTGCAATGCAAACACAGTTTTAAACTTAGCAAATTATGTTGTTTGTTCTATTTGCATTATTTTGTCTTATGTCTTTAAAACTCTATTCCAAAAAGCATTCCCCTTCTTGGACTAACATCTAATCTAATCTAATCTAATCTAATATAATATAATATAATATAATATAATATAATATAATATAATATAATATAATATAATGTGATTTTATCTGATCTAATCTACAATCATATTCAATAAATTAGAACATTATCAAAAAGTTCATTGATTTTAGTAACTTAAAGAGATACTTTTAATCTGAAAAACAAGTCTCATTGGAACGCATATTCTAATTTATAGAATATCACTCTAATCTAATCTAATCGAATCTAATGTAACCTAGAAAGCCATGAGCCCTCTCTGCACCCTGTCTCACCTAAGTTTCCACCTCTGTATTCCAGGCGCCACCAATGTGACCGCATCCTGATGTGGAACTCAGGAGCTCTGCATTACAGTGACGACGTCATCCTCGTGCGTGAGCTGAGTGACATGCGCACTGATCGCCAGGCCCTGAAGAATGACATCGATGGCATCACCTACATTGGCAAAGGGACCTACACTGACTGCGCCATCAAGAGGGGCCTGGCAGAGCTGCTCGTTGGGTAGCAGAGACACAACATGTATGCATACACCATGGAAGATGATGCTTTGGTCATATCTGAGCATGTGCTTGCATTCTTGCAGGGGCTCCCACTACCATGAAAACAAGTACATTGTGGTAGTGACTGACGGCCATCCTATCACTGGTTACAAAGAGCCATGTGGAGGTGTGCAGGAGGCCGCAAATGAAGCCAGGCAGCATGGAGTTAAAGTGTTCGCTGTAGCCATCTCACCTGACCAGGAGGTACAAAACACTCACACAGCCTAGTAGAAAAGAAAAAAAAAAACAGCTGGCAATATATCTGATTTTAGCTGCACCTACTGAATATTTTTACCATAGGAGGAATTTTATTTTTTAAGCTTGTGTTAAAATTTAAAACTGCTTTGGGAACTTTCAGATGATTTTATTTTGTCTTTAGAATTAGAATTAAAACCACATACAATAAAGACGTATTTAGTTCATGTTCATGCATTTTGAAGAGAGAGACTCAAGTTTGTGCAAATACTGTGTAAAAATAGCCTAAAACACAAAGCAATGTTATGTAAAATAAACATATTTTACAGCTGAGAAGTGGTATGGCTGTTTCAGAACAGTTTTCATCACAACAGTGAGGTTTATTTAGTGTTTTCTGTTGGTGTGGTGGAGCCTTCTTGACAACCTGTTACAAGCTACATTGAGTATAGATTGATTAATTAATCTTTTCATTAATTTTATTTTATTTTTTCATTTATATTATTTGCCGAAAAGTGAAAAAAACAACTCAGTTATCAAGCATGAACCCAAAGCGATCGAAATGCTGTAGGTTCAAGCAGTGCTTATTTCATCCTGATGTATTTATTATATTCATTCATTTTTCTAAACAGAACCAAAATTCTAGACTGTACATATTGAGAGAACAAAGGAAATTAAAAGTACTTTTGTCAGTTTGCAATTTGCAAAACCAGTTTAACAAAATAATTCAAATAATTACATAGACAAAGAAAGGGATTACATGTTTCCATGATGTTAACAAAGAACTAAAGTCCACACAAATTTGGAAACCTTTGCTTCTTGATGCCACGTAAGCATTTCAACTTTGTGAGGCCATTATGCTAATTAATTATAGGACAATTTTCCAACTCATAAACATCTACTCAGTGAGAAGAACAGTATTGTTTATCTGTGTGCAGCTCTGCTGACGTTGTGAACTGAGCTATATGGCATACCAAAAACAGATTCCACTCAATCTTATTTGTTTATTACAAGGCGAACATGATGATAAGAGTGAAGTAAAGCCAGATGAAGTCACCCAAAATGAAAAAAAAAAAAAAAATTAAATGGAATAAGATGTAATAAAATATCTGAAACTAAAATAAAAAGAAGCTGAGGTAAGTGCACAACAGGCCTAAAGCTTGGAAAAAACTTTAAGTCTCTGTTCACAGTGTTTTTCTTAAAAACAATATGACTCCTAGAGAGTTTGAGATGTATTTATTGCATGATTTGCACCAGTGCTGCACCATGGAAAACATGTAATCTCGATTCTGTTTCTAAATTTTTCAATTACGACATCGATTATGATCAAGGCAAGGCAGTTTTATTTCTTTCGCACAAGTCAATTCAAAGTACTTTACATGATTAGAAGGTAAATAGAACAACAAACAATAAGAAACTTACACTGCAATCACTAAGTAAGGAAAAAACGACGACAGGTTTATAAACAGACTACAGTTTATGATGTTCCAGTTAATCAAAGGCAACTCTAAACAAAGGGATTTTAGCTCAAAGGAACTCAGTGTTTCAGTAGTTTTGCAGTTTTCTGGAAATTTATTCCAGAATAGTGGAGCATAAAAACTGAAAGCTGCTTCTCCATCTTTGGTTCTGGTTCTGGGGAAGCAGAGCAGACCAGAACC
This sequence comes from Anableps anableps, assembly GCA_014839685.1. Taxonomy (NCBI): domain Eukaryota; kingdom Metazoa; phylum Chordata; class Actinopteri; order Cyprinodontiformes; family Anablepidae; genus Anableps; species Anableps anableps. The sequence continues at coordinate 28,982,377 of CM026077.1, forward strand.
AGAAGACCTGAGTGGTCTGGAAGGTTGATACAATGGCAACAGGTCTTTAATATATTTTGGTGCTAAGCCATTCAGTGATTTATAAACTAACAGAAGTATGTTAAAGTCTGTTCTCTAAGCCACAGGGAGCCAGTGTAAAGACCTTAGAGCTGGGGCGATGTGCTCTATTTTCCTAGTTTTAGTGAGAACACAAGCAGCAGCATTTTGGTTCAGCCGCAGCTGTCTGGCTGGATTGACTTTTTAGGCAGATCTGTGAAGACACTGTTGCAGTAATCAATGTGAGTAAAGACAAAAGCATGGATGAGTTTCTCAAGATCATGTTTGGACATCAGTCCTTTAATCCTGGAAATGTTCTTCAAGTGATAGCAGGCTGACTTTGTAACTGTCTTTATGTGTTCATGGAGGTTCAAGTCTGAGTCCATCACTGTTTGGGGCCTGATTACTAGTTTCTCGTTGTAATAACTAACTGAACCTGCGTGCTGACTCTTGATCATTCCTCTTTAGGTCCAAAAATAATTACTTCAGTATTATTTCTATTCAGCTGGAAAAAGTTATGGCATATTCTCGCATTGATTTGTTCTAATCATCAGTTCAGTGCTTGAATGGGTTCATAGTCATTGCATTTTAATGACAAAAAGACTGAGGTTCTGTTGTTTGGGCCTAGCGACAGTTCAAAAACCTCACGTTGACCTGGACTCACTAAATTAGTATGACACCTGTTGCAACAAACCTCAGTGTAAGACTGGATTGCAGCCTTAAATTTCATACACAGGTTAGCTCAGTTGTCAAATCCAGCTATTTTTTTTATCTAAGACAACTAGCCAAAGCCAAACCTTTTCTTTATTTGCATCACTTTGAAATGTTAATTCATGCTTTCATCACAATTTGTTTAGATTACTGTAATGCACTTTATGTTGGCCTCAGTTACAAGTCACTTTCTAGACTCCAGTTGGTTTGAAATGCTGCTGCTCGGCTTTTAACTGGTTCTAGGAAGCGAGAGCATATTACTCCTGTTTTAGCATTTCTTCACTGGCTTCACTGGCTTCCAGTTCGTTTTAGGATAGATTTTAAAACTCTTCTGTTTGTTTTCAAATGTCTGCATGGCCTTGCCCCACTGTATCTGTCCGACCTGCTTCAGCCATATGTTCTCTCACTCTCCCTTAGATCAGCAGATCAGCTCTTGTTAGTCATCCCAAAAACGAAGAGGAAGTCGAGAGGTGACTGTTCATTCTCAGTTGCTGCTCCAAAACTGTGGAATGGGTTCCCATTATATGTCAGACAAACTGAGTCTCTTCCTGTTTTTAAGTCTTCTCTTAAATCTTGCTTTTTCTCAATGGCCCTTAACTCAGGTTGAAGTATTGGTTTTTACAGTTACTGTTATTGTATTTGTATTGTTTGTGTTTATTTCTGGTTATGGTGTACAGCACTACAGAACCTTGGGATACTCCATATGAGTTCTGTCCGCTCTTATGAAAAGTTACCTATTGACATGAAGAAGTTCCCTTTCTTTAAGTAAGACTAGAACCACTTGAGTACTGTACCAGAGAGTCCAACCCAGCTCTCCACTTGCTTTAATAATATATCATGTTCAGCAGTGTCAAATGCTGCGCTGAGATCTAACAGAAACAAAACTGTGGTTCTTCCACAGTCTGTATTTATCCAGATGACATTGAACACTTTGGCAAGGGCAGTCTCAGTATTGTGGTGAACAAGAAAATAAGACTGAAAGACATTAAAGCGGTTTGTCATTGTTAAGAAGCTGTTTAACTGTTGAAACACAGCTTTTACAATAATTTTGCTGATGAATGGGAGATTAGAACTTGGCCTGTAATTCTACAACAGTGATTTATCCAGTTGTCATTTATCAGACCAACTGCTGAATAAATGACAATAAAATTTAAAAAAAAGGGTTTATTTTGGGGCATAAATCAGCAAGACTCACAATTTCACTGTAAATGTAAAAAAATTATAAAACAAATCACATTTTGCATATTGTATGCTGTATGTATGCCATACTGTTTCTTCTTTGAGGTCAGAACAATCTAAGCAAGGAAAATCCGAAAGTTACTGGTGCAAAGTATATTAATGAAATTTTGATCTAGTTTGTACAAACTTGATCTGTTGTCCAAACTTTTGGCCTGCAGTGTATACTTTTCTACACTGGAAGAATCTCAGTACAATTCTTCTATAATCGCAGGTACAGTCATAGCAACTCCTTTGGATGGAAAGGCAAATGTCTTTGTGTTTTTGGTCTCACCAGGACACCAGACTGTCCCTCATCGCCACAGACCAGACCTACAGACAGAACTTCACTGCTGCAGATGAAACCAGATCCACAAAGATAAAAACTATTCGAACCATCATCGATATGATTGTATGCATTCTCTCATTGTTTCCTATCTTAATAAGTCAAGTTTATACAGAACTAATTGATTTCTGTTTCTTTTCCTTTACAGACAAATGAGACCAAGGATGTGGTATGTTTTTCTAACAACATCTTGGTGGAAAATAATTCTTTAATATTTAGTAGGAAGTACTCTCTAGTCAGTTAGTAATCGTGTTCATCTCTGTAGCACAGGACGGTCTTAGATTGTAATAGTCTAAAACCAGGTGTAACACTAAACACGACCAGCTACTGAGGTTGATCTTTTACTGTGCTAAATCTGCCTGATACATTCTGTAACCAGCAAAGTAAAGTAGTTCATTTAAGGATTGTGGTGATTCTTGTCAGTGCCTGGGTCCACTGAGGTCAAAACTCTGCCCAACTCTCACACTGACAGGAAGCAGGGAATGGTTGCTAAGGAAGTGTGTATAAAGCTGAAATTACTTAGAAAGGCTAATTAAGATGGCTGGGATAGTGACTGTTCTGGCTTCTTTTTTCCTTCCTTTAAAGTGACAGTTATACTGTTGACATCTCATGTTGTTTACCAGCTCTTTCCTGTTTTCACATTTATCTTCTCTTTTTGCAGTGCTGCTCCTTTGACTGCAATGTAAGTATTCGTGATTTAGTCTTCTACTAAAATGAACTCTTATCTGTGTCCTGTGTTGTATTCAGTGAGTATCTTTGTTGATAATTGCAGGCTCCTGGGGGGCCAAAAGGACCAGATGGGGACACCGGCGCCAAGGTAGATTATCTGTCATTAAAACGGAAACCAATGGAATGCATAAAACATGAAAACTCCCAATGACTTTTTCTCCTTCTTCAGGGAGAGATGGGTCGACCAGGAATGCCAGGAGAGAAAGGAGATATCGGTGCTGTGGTAAGTCCCTCCCACCTTCTTTCTTAATTAGTTAAAATGCTTGCAAGATGATGGAGAAGTCAGTACATTTTCCTAAATCTGTTTTGCTCCTTCAGGTGAGGTAATTTGTGTATTTCTTTGTCACAGGGCAACGTTGGTGATCCTGGTCCAGTTGGTTACAGTGGGATGAAGGTAAAGTTCATTAAGGAGATCCAAAACTGACAAAAGCACTATCACTATTATAATATTAGCCAGAGCAACCCTTATTTTAACACCCATTCTTCTGTTTTTTATATTTTTGATTTGTGAAGCTATATGAGTGACTTGTTGGTAGATTTAATATCTTTGAATGTCCACCTTCAGGCACTTGTAGAAATCTGACAACTGGAGCATTTTAATGGAATTGTGCAAGAAGCAAAAATTCCTTCCTCTAATAAGAAACAGCAATCAACATAAACCATAAAAAAAATAATTAAAACCACTAAAACCATTCCAGATAGCACCAGACAGACCACCTAGGCTAACAGTTAGCATTAGTACTGTGTTATTTTACAATTAAGTACAACTAATAGTTTACACCAACAGGTTATTTCATAGCTTGGTTTGTTGATTGCCGCCAGGAAAACCATTGTTAACTATATTCAGTTTGTCCTCCATAGCCTCCATAGCAGAGTGTAACTTCCTTTGACGTCAGAATGTCAACATCATCATTTGATTTGGCTCAGATCAGCTTATTGATGTGGTCCCGATTGAAGAAGGTAATATCAGTTTGCTACATGGAAATTTAAGCAGGCGGGCTTCATTCGGATTCAGTACTGCTCAGTTCAGTCCCATTATGAATCAGCTAAGTACAGTCAGATTTTCTGTAATTACAAACATTTCACATTAGAGGTACATCCAGCTCACTATACCACATGATACTGGGTTCAAAAGAATGAGATGAGACAAGATTTTGGTAATATGTCTGGAAAAACTAAGAAATCACTTTTTGGTTTTCGAAAACAGAGCGCAGGTTTTGCAAATCAAACTTTTGAGTTAAGTCATATGTAGTCAATGTATAGTTTCCCAGTCTAGGTTTGATACACTGCAGTTTGTATGATTGTATAATTCTGCTCCCAAAAAGAATTGAAAATGCTCCCTTCTGTATTCTCAAAAATTCAGGAGAATAGAATGTAATCTCTGATTAGAGTACAATTATCCACTTTAAGTTTGATAAGTGTGTTCCAAGTATTTTAAATTTAAAACCAGATATCATTCAAAGCAGTCCATATTCATTAAAAACAGTAAAATAGCCCTTTAATTTAACCAAATTTAGTGTTGTTAGTAGTTAACAAAATTCCCAGGAGATTTCTATCAAAACAAAACAATTTAATTTGAAAGAGCATTAAAAGAACTTTCAAATGATGCCAAGATTATACATGACATAAAAATAAAACAAATGAGATGTTTTAAAAGCCAAAATTCTGGAATAACTTATGTCCCAACATGTCACCCAAAATCACACAAAACTTTAAAAAAAAAAAAAAAAAAAAAAAAAAAAAAAAAAAAAAAAAAAAAAGGGGGTTTGTGGTTAGAATAAAAGTCAGGTAATTGATATTCATTATTCAATCAAACAATAATGTTCCTTTCTGTACAATATGATCATTTCTAAGCTTAAGAACTGTTCTGCTTTGAAACAAAATGACATTTGGCCTCCAATCTTTCTCAAACAAAACTTTATAGTTAAATCCTAAAATTAATATCTAATTATTTCCAATTCATGATGGAATCTGGGTGTTGCAACATTTGATTTTTTAGTTTGTAGATAGTTAAAACACCAATTAAAAAACCACTAGGTTCCCTAAAAAGGATGGTTGGTAAATCAAGCAGTTTATTTGAACCAAATCTGTCAGCAAAAAGCTACACCTATGTTGTTAATGGGAAAAAAAATGACAGCAAGTGATATCCTGGGTGTGCTTACTTTACATAAGCCTCAGAAATATTTGATACTGTGACCCATAATATCAAATAAAAAATAGTTTTTGCATGAAAGATGCAGTTAGTAGTGTAGCCCTTGTTCAGCAACGTTTCAAGCTTAAAAGCTCCCATATCCATCGGCCATAATAAAAGTTGCTAAATGGATAGCGCTTCACAACAGAGGCTTTGTTTTGATTGGAAATACTGTGGTGTTTTAATATTTCGCACCATGAACTCTCTAAATCAGGCAATTCATTTCTAACATCTGAATCCAGTTTTATTACAAACAAATGTGATCAGAATCTGTTTCTTTTAATAACAAAATATTACTACATTACTACACCTGATTTGATTAGCTTGTCCATTCTGATGTTGTCTTGCTAACGTCTAACTGTTCAGGCTCTGATTTAATTAGTTAGTTACAGTATGTTTGTCCCTCAGTTAGAGGAGACATTACCTAACCTAGCAATGCCCATCATCCATTATGTTATGATAGGAAAACTGATGTGTGTTTTTGTGCTTTTAGGGAGACCGTGGTCCCCGAGGAGACAAGGTACTGTCAGATATAATAACTCTCATCGTTTTCCAACAACATTCTGAACATGCTCAGTTCTGATTCATGCTGTATGTTTTTCTGTAGGGTGAAAGGGGACACAAAGGTTTCAAGGTAAGTTATTCTTGATTGTCTTATCTTTGACCTGACAATGTTTTCCAGCTGTAATCCTCATTCTGATTTCCATTTCTTCAATCTGTTCTCCCTTTTCAGGGCGACAAAGGTCAAAGGGGAATGGATGGAATCGATGGGCGTAAGGTAAGAGCGGCACAACCGGCTGCAGCGCGTCCATTTCTTGATTCTTTGATGAATGTGTTTTAGAACGTTTCTGTTTTTATTCTCATCAGGGTGAAGCTGGTTTCCCCGGCCTTCCTGGCTGTAAAGGTGCTCCTGGATCAGATGTGAGTTTAACGACTTGACCCCAGAGTGATCCTGTTGTCATGGTTTTGACTTGCTCTCTCATCGCATTTGAGTTGCACACACCAGATGTTTCGGATTGTTGCCAACAGGAAAACAAGAATTTCCAATATATTCAGCACCTCATGGATGTTGGCCAGTAAATGCTTTGAAATATTTGTTCAACTGTCAAAATAAGCTCAAAATAATCATGATTGTGGCTAATAATTATGAATTGGAGGATAAATGATACAGAGATTTAATTTACTCTGATAGCCCAAAATACAATTCAGTGCAACCAAACACCTTCAGAAGAGATCTAATTATTAAATACAGTCTACCAAAAGACTAATTTAATCTCAATCTAAATCCAGCTGTTCTCTGAAGACCTCAGGTGTTTGCAAGGAACACAGCAGATAAGTCAGTGTTGAAATTTAAAGCAGGGTTTGGTCATAAAACAAAACCCAAGCTTTGAGTCTCTCACAGAACTCTGTTTAACCCTTCATCTGAACATGGAGAGAGTGTGGCACAACTGCAAACCTACCAAGACATGACCACCTAAACTAACACACAATAATCAGAGAAGCAGCGAAGAGGTCCCATAAATATGGCCTTTATGGAAAACTGGTAAGAAGGAAGAAAACCTGCATTAAAAAAAATCCAAAAATTTGCCATAAGCACTGTAGGGGACCAAGCAAACACTTGGTAAAAGTTGCTCTGATCAGATGAGACCAAAATGCAACTTTGGCTTGCATGCCCAACACTATGTGTCAAAGACTAACACTACACTACCTGTTGTGGAAGCTGGTCAGAGATGTTGAAAGATGGATGAAGCTAAATGCAGGTCAATTCTGGAAAAAAACTGTTAGAGGCTGCAAAAAGACTTGAGACTGGCAAAGAGGAGATGGTTTAGATCTGTAGTAGAGTGAAAGTCGGTTCTACAAACAATTGGCTCTGGGGGTCTAACCACAGATGCTACTTCACTTCACAATTATGCAATACTTTGTGTTGGTCCATCAAATAAAATCCAACACTGATATTGACAGTTGTGGTAATGTGACAGAATTTAAGCTCAAGGTGTATGAAAATTTTTGCAAGGTATTGTAGATGATTGTATTCACATATCAGTATTACCTAAAGATTAAATTAATCTGGGAAATTTCAGTACATCAGATGTGAAAAAAGTACTGTTTTATACTCCCCTCATTCTAAGAGGTTTTAAGGACTGTAAATACAGTAGATATTTAGGACACAAATGTATAAACACAGACAAACAGAGCACTTCCGGATCCGCCCAAACCCCCTGCTTCTTTGTCTACCGATTAGCTATTAGCCACAGTTTGATGTTCAGGAATGTTCCTGCGTCTGTGTCCCATAAGGCCGACACACAGAGGCCCTCGCCTGTTTAATCACGGCTTTGTTTACATTTTCTCCTGTCATTCTGAGTAAATTAAGCCATACAGTCTCACTGTAAACAAACTCGCACAAGCTTATATGATCATCCAAGTGCAGCGGGCCAACCTCATTTTGGCTCTGGCTCTGTTTATCGTTCACTGAAACCGTCTCTGTGCTGTGCATCTCCAGGGCAAGCAGGGAGAGCCTGGACCGAAGGGGGACCCTGGCTCTTATGGAAGAAAAGGGGAAAAAGTGAGATATAATTATTTCTCAGTAATAAATTTCTCAGATTTCCTTTAGGTTGTCACTTTTAAGAGTCTTGGCTTCTTTTAGGGAGATCCAGGGAGAAACGGTGAACCGGGACGACCCGGAAACTATGGACCACAGGGACGTCCAGTAAGTCGAGAGAAACGCTGAAGCATGACAAAAGACTGAGCTGCCGCTGTCACACATATCTAAGTGTGTTCTCTGTGATAGGGAGAGCCAGGTGGTGCCGGACCTCCTGGGGACAAAGGAGAGCGTGGTGACGATGTAGGTGACATCACTTCCTCCTACCACTAATTAAGCTTTCAAGCCCTTTAAATTCACCTTTTAATTTCCTGTGTTTGTCTGTTTTCCAGGGACCACCGGGAGCAGACGGCCCTGATGGAGAACGCGTTAGTAGAATTAATATTGACATGAATTCAGTTCGTTTTTATTCCAGAGAACTCTAAGTTTGTGGTAATGTCTTTGAAATCCTGCGCAGGGACAAAATGGCGAGAAGGGGGAGGAAGGTTCTCGAGGAAGAAGAGGCCCAAGAGGAGATCCCGTAAGTAATTATGATGACAGTGAGGAGGGAGTCAAAGTAGATCCATGTTCCAAATCGGTTTCTGAGATTCCAGACTGTGTTTCTCAGAAATTCCAAGGAAACGGCCACTGAGCTGAATCAACAACAAGCGCACTGACCTTAACTGAACCGGTGTTTGTAGAGTCCCTCATCTGCTCCTGCTAATACAGTTGTGTGTGAAGATAGGATCCATGTGTTTTATTTGCATTTAGGTCACTTTACAAAATTGTTCTCTTTCTTACCAGGGGGAGCCGGGACCACGTGGAGAGCAGGGGAGAGAGGGCTCAACCGGTGCCAACGGAGATCCTGTAAGACCCACATAAATAAGCACAAACAGAAGTTACATGCAACTGAGATGAACCACCACCTACTTCTTTCTTTTATTTTATTTTTTCCACTTAATGGAGGTAGTTTCCCTGTGTGTGTGTACATGTGAGTTCTTGAACATGAGCATTTATATTTCCTGTAGAGCTGTAGCTCATGGCCTTGATGCCTTAGCAGAGGCCAACTTGGCTGTGGCCCCAGAGCGCTGCCCACTCCTCCCATTTCTCAACCTCGGCGTTTACTCCTCCTCACTGCACCATCACTCACTCTTTCCCCTCTGACTCAGTTCTTCTCTCCACCTGCTCGAGCCAAACCCTCAGTATGGTTTTCTTAATGAGGCACCAGGCAGAGTAATAATAAAAAGACATTACCAGCATTAGCCGTGGTAACTTCCGTGATGTCAGAACTCTTCAATGGTTCTTTTGACTGGGGCTCATTTTCTCGTCAGAGCTCAGTAACTACTTGGCACCTGAATGGTCTTAAAACATGAAACATCTGAGTAGCAGGGGCTACCTCTTCCACTGTAAAAACTGCAACTGCCTTTATGTTCACACCCAAACTGATTTCTACTCTGATTCAGGGCATCCCTGTTACTGTATTTAGAGTTGAAGATGCAACACAAATGACACAATGCAGCAAATGCTACTGAATGCTGACACCTTTTGTCAATGAGCCACTCAGTCTTCTCCTTTAACATTTTAAAAGGTTAGAGCATATATAGAGTATATCCACAGTATATCCACATTAAAAACACAAGTTGAAAGAGACAACATAAACAAAACAGAAATACTGTTTATTTACATCAAATCACTTTAATCACCAGAAGCTTTCAGTAATAACACATGTATATTCAGTTCTCAAATAGTCCTTAATCCTATTGTCACCTGAACGATACTGGCAGGAAACTTCAGTTTAAGATCTCACTGTAACTCACACCAGGATGAGGGTGTTTATGGGACTGACATAAATAATTGTTTCTGTCTGATCAAAGCTTATACCTCCTGGTGACTTTAGGAATCAATAGAGAACATAAATTATATAAATATTTATATTATACATATTCCATAAATATTGCAGCATCTCTCTGCCTGGATTTCTAGCCAGACAGAGGTTTAAAGAGGAGTGGCGAAAGCAGATGAGGTGGATTAGCAGTGCTCCCAACAACTGTCATCCATGACATGTTAAGGTGAAATATCATCTCTGCTGCCCAGATATTGAGCTGTTAGCATGTCATGACTGTCATGGGACTCTCATACAGCAAGAGTCTTCAGTCAGAGGCCTAAGCAGATTTGCTGTGAGACTGACAGCTACCGGAGATCCTTCCTACCCACAGCATCACCATCCACGACTCTTTCAAGATACTTGCATGATGAGTTATGACAACATTTAATTTCCCATTGGGGTAAAATAGAGTATTTTTGAATTGAATTAAATTAAATTGAGTTGAATAAGGAGGCAAATAACTTAATCTGTGCTGGTTAAAGTTAAGGTGCTGGTAGAGTGTATGATGGCAGGGCAGAAAATGCTTTTTCGTGCCATTACTAAACACCGGTTGGCATCAAATTATTGCTATGGTGACCCCAACATGCCACCCTCTGCTTTGATTCTCTAGCAGTGAGCTTTGGAGGTTTTATTTTTTTAACTCCTTTACCATCCTGCTTAGAGTGCCAGATAAATATGGGTTGTCACCCTGCCTTGTTCTTCATAAATCCTGATTGTGCTGTAGTTATGGGTAAGTTTAAATGAATAGCTATTTTCTTGTAGCTATTTTTGGCTTTATGATCAGCACACATAGGATGTTCTCCCGTTTTTCTCATTTTGAAGAGTGGCTAAGAGAAATGGGTCTGTGTGATCGTTATGTTAGTTCAGCTCATCATTGTGAACAATTAGGCTGTTTTCATTTGCCAAGTGTTTTAACTGCCTCATTTCCTGTGGTTTCCAGGGTGATCCAGGAAGAAACGGCCCTCCTGGCTACAGGGGAGACGAAGGTCCTCCAGGACCAGAGGTGGGTCTCAGTTACTGTCAAATTCTTAAAGGCCCCAAAGATGTATATGTATTTTCTTCCTTCCTATTGCTGAGCCTACTTTAACCTATATTATCAGCCAAACTCATAATTGTCATTGCATTTGAGAGTCCCTTTTTCAGAGTGCTGGCTGATCCTCTCTTACTTGCAGTACCACCATTTTTTTTTTCACACTCCTTCAGTGTTTTCCCTTTTTTATTGTATTTTGAGCAGTTTTATAATCTACACATGATTTTTGTTAATTTATAATTTTTTTTAAAGATTTCCAAATACAAGACACAAAAGTATTCACACCCCTATATATGACACTCAAAATTTATCTCAGTTCCATTGATCAGCACTGAAATGCTTCTGCAGCTCGATCACCTGCGGTAAATTCAGCTGTCTGAGGATGATTTGGAATAGAGCACTTTTGTCTATATAAGGTCTTACAGCTAACAGTGTATATCAGAGCAGAAATCAAGCAATATAGTCAAAGGAATTGTCTGCAGAGCTTCCAGACCGGATTATATCAAAGCACAAATCTGGGGAAAGACACATACAAAAAAAATTGGCAGCACTGATTATCCCACAAAGCAGTTTATTCCTCATTACTTGGAAATAGTAGAAGTTTGGAAACACTGGAGTCCTCCCAAGACCTGGCTGCCCAAACAAACTGAGTTACTAGGGAAGAATGGCCTTGATCTCAGAGATGACCAAGAATTCACTGGAGTCTTAGGAATGACTCAAGTGGAGATAGGAGACCCCTGAAAAGATTGATTATTGCTAATGTACTCTACCAGTAAAGCATGGCCAGCTCTAAAGTATCTTAGAAATTGTCAGACCAGGAGAAACAACATTTTCTGCTCTGATGAAACCCAAATACAAATCTTTGTTCTGAGGTCCAAGAGACATTTCTTTAGAAAATCAGACACTACTCATTATGACTAACACCATCACTACTTTGAAGCATGGTGGTGGTGCAAGATGATGTTTCATCCTCCAACACACCAATGATCCAAATCATACAGCCAAGATAACAAGGTTTCAAGAACACTTGGTGAAAGTCCTTGAGCAGCCCAACCAAAGCCCAGACTTCGTTCCAACAGAACATCTCTGGAAAGATCTAAAAATCTGTGCCTATCTATGCTACCCATCCAACCTGACCACAGATCACAGACCACTGATCCACAGAGAAGAATGGGAGAAAATAGTTTGCCAAGTTTCTAGGCACAAACCCTAGAAGACTTGAGGCTATTATCTTTAAACATTCTCATGTTTTCTAAGTTAGCACGTCTGAAAACACGTTTTCACTTTCTCATTATGAACTAAACTGACTCATTTGTTTAAAGAAAACTCCACTCAAACTGGTTTGAGAATAAGTCTGTTGTGAACAAAAAGTGAAAGGGTGTGAATACTTTTTAGTCATGCTATACTTGAAGTGGACAAGACTCGGTTACTAAGGCTAACATATAGAAACTCCAGTTAAGCTATGTGAATCTGCTCATGTTTCTGTAAAGTCTCAACACTCCTTATCACACAGTCTCACATGCCAGGAAGTTTATCAGATTGCGGTTTCTGAATTTTAAGCCCTTGTAAAACGTTTCTCCAGTAGAAAAACAGCATACTAAGGATTAAAACAAGAAGATCCCATCAGTGTTTTGCTAAACCATTATAAAAGGGCTCTTATAGGTTTTGCTTATGTCACTCTGACCCAGTGATGATGACTGTTATGAAGAAATTTCAAGAAATGCTCAAGATCTTTAACATCTAGACTTCACTCAATCTTTGCTCTTCTCTCCCAGGGGCCCAAAGGACCAAGAGGACTCAAAGGTGCAGCAGGGGACAGAGGCCCAATGGGGGAGAGGGTGAGTCAGGGAGACTTTGGGGCAATTGCAGAGATAAATGTGAGGTGTCCATCATAGATCTTGAAATGAGACTGTTTTATGTTTGTTTTATTTCAGGGAGAGCCTGGTGAACGAGGAAATGGCACGAAAGGCTGTCATGGCTTCCAAGTATAACTTTGTTCATTGATTTTGTGCAGCACTCATCCATATGTGAATGAGAATATCACAAACATTTCTGAGGCTCTATGTGTTTTGGGGTTTTTTTATAGGGTTACCCTGGGCCCCGTGGAGACCCTGGTGAGCCGGTGGGTCATCATTTGAATTCACCTTTTAAATGAACAATTAAACTATATAATTCACACAGTGACAGTTTTTATGTAATAACTACATCACAAAGTGATTAAATTAAACCTTTTGCTGATCTTTGTGCATGCCACTTCATTCAAGCTGCACCACTGAGTGGGGATGGCCTTGTTTGAAGTGACTGCAGTGGAAAATGGGTTTAAGTGTGACCTCTGCACATTTGCTGTGTGACCTTCAGGGTACCAAGGGAACACCCGGACCCAAAGGAGACGATGGAGATCCTGGAGATTCAGGCACAGATGTGAGTCAGCCTCATACTTCTTTCTTTTGTGGAGTTTTTTCCTCACTCCAGATCTCGTTTTATCTTGTTGGCAGCTGTTGCTGACAAGATGTAAGTCACGTTAGGTTATGAAAATAAATAATTCTCGTTAGCTTGCTTTATCATATATTATACTAGATACTGTTTTTAAGATATTTATATTGCTATCTGGCTATCAACCTTTTACTCATACTTAACATATTTTGTATTTAACTTATCTTTGGTGGCCATCCATCTTGTTCCCACACATGCCCTTCTGTTCTGCAGCTGGGAATCCTTTTTTAGGAACAACTGAACACTTCTTGTGTGAATCTGTGCGCCATTAGGGCAGACGGCTCTGAGCTGATGCAGCTGTGTATATGCCATTGTCAAGGAAACCAGGAAATGAGCGCACACGATGAAGCAGTTGCATTTCTTTCCGAGTGTTAATGAGCGCTTATATGTGTGGATCATGTGTGTTCATGCAGCTTACATGTTTCAACGCTTTAACCCCTCATTCAACTCAAGTGTGTTTACGATAAAGTTACGACATATCCAAGGTTTCATTGTTGTAACATGTAAACACTTCCACATGTTTGTGTTTTTCTTTCATCTGTACATCAGGGTAGCTCCACCCTGCGATTTACAGCAATCACACAATGTAAGCTTTAGATTTACAGGGCTGCATCAGTTTACACTGGTCTGGATTTGGAGTCATCTCTTCATCCTGGTAAATACTAGCCTGCTGTTACATTTTTCCGCTTTTTGTTTGTTTGTGAGAAGGAAAAGCAGCTTCAGAAATTACGGGCAAAGTGTGTAAGGCTGGGGTTATGATTAGATCCTTTTACAAAATGGTTCTGGCGGTGGAACGAACTGTGTTGGCTTTTATACTGCCGTTTCAGTCACTCTACACTCATTGAAGTTTACACTTTAAACAGTAGGAGTCACTGCAGAGGAAAACAGCCTGTGTTACAACTGGCAGCAGAAGAAGAATCTAGAAGAGGTTCATTCCTCATATCTGTCTTATTCTTATAGCCCATGATGCTTTGCATGAAATTAGTTTGTGAACTGACGTGCATTCTTACATGTAAATAAGAAATAATTTGCAAAAAAATACAGACATTTTTTTTTTAATTTTTCCACCTTAAATGGGAAAGTATAGTCATAGTTACACTTTCATCTAAAAGTGAGGGCCTTTGATTACAAATCCTAGCATATTTAAAGACTTTGTCAACTACATATCTATGGATGGAGAAACTATGAGGAATATAAAAAGTTCTGGGGTGTATCAGTTCTCGTGAGTAAATAAACTATTCATGAGACTAGAAATGGCAGACATACTGTAGGCGTAAGTTAGCATGATGCATGGAAATTTAGAAATGAGAGAGACAAAACAATGATGCTGAAACTCACTAATGTGCATAGTATGTTTAAAGTGATTTACACAAGTAACATGCAGCCATGGCCAAAAATGTAACCAATATATAGAATATATATATATAAATAAAAAGCAAAGCAGAAAAGATAAAAACAGAGGGTAATGATATAAGGTGCATCATCTTTACAAAAGCTGAACTTTTCAACTGCTTGGTACAGAAAATCAGGTGGATCTGATGTTGAGATTCTGTTTAATGGATGCAAAAAGTTCATAGAATGTGTGTGAGGAGTCTCTCATGACGTTCAGAGCCCTGTTCCTAAAGCAGCTCTTAACAGATCCTGGACAGATGTTAGGGATCAAATGACCCTCTCAGCTCCCCTCACTATCTTCTGCAGGGCTCTCTTGTCAAAGGTGGTACCTTTTATGACCAAATACAACCAATTTATATGAGGAGTCGATATTTCCAGTGTTACCGCTATTCTTTTTTTAATAACTGCTGTTTCAACTCTCATGCTGATTATCAACTTCTAAGCCAGTTCCTGACTGATGGCGACCCACTGTTTTGGTTTTAGTGCTTGGAGATAATAACAGTTTGTTTGCTTCAGGTCACCCGTCTGCTTTGTGAGAACTAGTAACAGGACTTTTGAGCCCCAAAATGTAGTTGTTTTGATTTTTCAGCCACTGCATAATCACTCTCTGCTTGTGACTTGTGCTCCAATTAGATCATTGCTAAGTCTGGATAATTTGAAGCAATTTCCTTTAGAGGACATTTTGATCCTTATTTATGGCAGAGTTTACTGACAGAATTCTAAGGAAGCTCTGTTCTTTGGATCAGGAGAAACATCACACATGGATTATATCAGGATTTTTCACAGATACTGTAGCACATGATCTCTTCTTCTCTCAACAGATGGTTTTCCAGATGTCCAAAACAATCAGTCAAAGATTTTCTCAGACAAAAAAACTTTTGCTTGTAAAATTCTGGCATTACCTACAGAATTTTAGTCAGCCATTAACCTTCAATGCTTTTTTGAGAGCAGAAGTGGCTTCTTTGTTGTGCTTCTGTTCACAAGGCCATTGTTGAATGCCTTTCTTTTACCTGTCCTTGTTTTATAGCAGTCAGTCTGCTGGTTGTGATGATATTTTGGAATGAGGTCATCATATTTTGTGCCTTGACAAAAATATATTGAAAATACTTTTTTGTTAGAAATTTAATGTTCAAAGCTAAAGATACAGCTTGCAGTATTGTGAATCTGATTGCACTCCAAAATATTCTAAAAACAATGCAAATTGAATTACAAAAAGCAAAGCCACATAGTTTGTGAAAACAATATATGTCTCTATGAGCTGCGGGTTTTGCCCCTCCGTTTCTTCCATTTAAGTGGTTCGTCTGTTTTCAAATCTTAATTGCTGTATCTTTAATGCTTAAACACAAGAGTGCTACAGTTTTTCTCTTTCAACAAAACAAAAAAAGTATAATTGTGGTGATGATGAATAAATCCCTTTAACTAGATATGCAGTTTTTTTCTGCTGTTACAGCTTTCTTGGTCAGCCTGTGAATGAGTTTTCTGTGGAGGCCATGTTTTTCATCTTTTTCAAAGGAAAACTGTAACTGATTACATTCATTCAACTGTTTTCCTTTTCCAAACATACTCTACTATTTACCGCTGTGCACACTACAATAAAGAGACTCATGATACACTTGTTGCCTAAAATAGTTTTAAATATACTTCTACTGCCACTTTATACAATGCTTTACAGAAGCATCCCTATCCTTTAAGCTTTTCCACATTTCGTCATGTTACAACCACAAGCTTCCATGTATTCACTGGGATTTTATTAGAGACCAACACAAAGCAGAGTATAACTGTGAAGTGGAAGGAAAGCTATACAAAACTGTTTTATGAATAAAAGTTTGAAAAGTGTGATATCTAGCGCCCTTTAGTCTAAAATCCCTAAATAAAATCAAGTATCTGCTTTTGAAAATCCAGCTGTTCTGTGAAGGCCTCAGAGGTTTGTTAAAGAACATTCATGACAAACAATATCATGAAGACAAAGGAAGGGAGAAAGTTGTAGAGAGGTTGAAGATGAGGATGTGTCATAGAAGATAAATATAAAGATACATCGATTAACTTTCCTGCCTGTTCAGTTCAGTTCACGTATTTTGCTATTTGACTGCCGACACATATAGATCAAAGTCTGACAAGCAACCAATCATCTGGCTGTGAGTCACCAAGCATGACAGCATGAAAATCAAGATCAAGGAGTATGTTTGTTTGTAGCTGTGGCTGATGTAGCCCATGTTCTTCACATCAATGCGTTTGAAGTTCGGAATCTGCAGTAATTGAAACCACGTGTTGTGTGAAGGGCACATAGACGTGTGTGTTTTATTATTCAAAGCTTACATGTGTATTAGGGAGTGTGTGTGCATTGAAAGGTGGTCGACATTACCTTCTCTGTCTCATCTTTCCCATATCTGTCTGCTGTAGTTGATGGTTGTAGTTTGGAGTAACAGATCTGCTCCTCTGGGGTGACTTTCGGCAAAGAGCAGAAAAGATTTATGTGACTTTGCGGAAAAGGAACTAGGGGATTTGGTTAATTTGATGGTCTTTAGTTCACAGATTCAAGGCTCTCCTTTACCAAATCTCTGTATGAAAAGCCTACATTCAACTTCATGTATAGTGAACCTTTTAAGGAGACTGCATCATGTTAAAGAAGGTCAGCTGATAACTTAACTCTGCAGATGGTTGAAGATCGGGAAGCCATTTTTAATTCAACAGCGTTATCTGCTTTTGATTAGTCGTTGTGCCTCTCTGCATAATTCCTTGTTGCCCCCCTGCTTCTTTTTTAAAACCAAAAACACCAACATTTCTTTAATGTGTGTAAGGCTGTATGTGGGAAGATGAAATTAAAAAACTGATGTGTCTTCATTCTGTCAATTATAGTCTGGAGCTTTTTGTTCTGGTTGCAGTCGAGCAAAAAAAAAAGTTAGAAAGATTAGCCATTGGTCAGAGTGCAGCAGCTGCAGATGGTTTGACTAGTCCCTCTCCCTGCAGCTGTTCTATTTGAAACGCGTTTACAGTTTTCAGATTGGCAGAACATATTGAAAATGTTATTATATTATTCTCTTCTGGAAGAACCTTTTTAACAAATTTTTTGGACAGCCTGACTGGCTAAGACTGATTGAATTTGCTCCACTAAATGGTAAAGCAGCCAAATTAATGCATTATCCTCTATAAAATAAATGGGTCTTTATGCTGTTTGGTAACTTTTCTCATTACAGTGCCTTGCAAAAGTTTTAATGCAATGGGGAATATTTTCCACATATTGTCATGTTACAACCACATGCTTCATTGTATTTTGTTGGGATTTACTGTGGTAACCGAGCTCTATGTAGCACAGAACTGATAAATTAATTTATTTAGTTATTTTTTCTGATAAAACAAGTAAATAAATCCCTTGTGACCAACCACCTTTATATGTCACTAAATTAGCAATTGTTCTTCAGTCATTCAGCAGCATCACGCTGTGGACATGCTTTTCTTAAGCAGGGTTAGGGAAGTTGATGGAAGGATGAATATAACTAAATATAGGATGATGCTGGAACAAAGCCTGACAGGAGATGGAAAAGGCTTGAGACTGGGGTGAAGGTTCACCTTCCAGCAGGACAATGGCCCTGAACATACAGCCAGAATTAATTAAGAATTAGGTGCAGGACTTAATAAATGATGTTCACAAATCCTCAACATCCAATCTGATTGATATGGGGCTGTTTTGTAAAGAAGATAGGGCACAATTCAGTTTTGTGTTATAGTATGAATGCATTTGTAAGGCACTACTAAATATTTGTGAAAAACATAATGTTTTATTTGCTCGTTCTCCACCAGAGCATCTTTAAGCCCCATTGTAGCACGATTACCCACAGCAAATTCTTAATCTCCATGATTAGTTTCATTTCAACAAATGTTCTTAAGAATCAAATCCAGTTTTCAGTTCAGTAGCTTTCAGTTTATCTTTTTGTTAAACTCTTAGTACAGTAGTCTTTAAATCCACTATCCACTGGCTTTTATTCAGTTGTATAGACTATGTTAAAGTGACATATGTTTTCATGCTGTCAGTAGAGGCTGTACTTTGTTAAGGTTGTGACAAGTGGTACTTTGTGTTATCCTGAAGATGATAAAATAATCCTGGTCAATCTTCTGCAAAAGAAGAAGCAAAAAATCTATGGAACAAAACTGTCATCCTCAGATTAAAACTGTTTCACATTACTGCAGACTGTGCCTGTTTTTTAGCAGCAGTTCATAACAAGATTACGTTCATTGGAGAAAAAAATCTGTTCTTAACTTCGGTCTTGATTTTGAGTTTTTTTCTTTCGTTACAGAACAACGAGCTAGGGCCTCCTGGACCCAAAGGGGCCAAAGGTCACCGTGGGCCTGAGGGGAATCCGGTAAGAATACCCTGAACACTGTTCTGTGTGCATGAGTCTTTGTGTTGAGGGATGTTTTCTTTGTTTTTTAAAGTCAGTCTTTTTGTTGAGTCCAAAATATGTCCTCACATTAATATGTGGTAGTTTATTATAAATACATACTGTTAAATATGAAAAGTGTAAACATAAAACAGCAGTTAGATTTATATGATACTGATGGAAACAGTCTGATGAAAATGTTCTAAACTACATTCTAAAAGATCCAGTTTCTTCCATTCACAATGTGAATATAAGAAACTGGATATGTTCTGGTCCCCTGTTTAATAAAGAAACAAAAATGTAAGCACCACTGCTAAAGGTCTGACAGTTGTAGTGCAATGTATGTGATCACATTGCCAATCTGGCAGTCCCAGTTGTATATATGTCTGGACCATCTCAAAGATATATGTTGCCATCAATTAATCATTCTCCTTCTCCTGCTATTACCTTTTTACTTTCATGAACATTGAAAATAATCCTACATCAGTTCATCTGTTTTTCTTGTGCATTCTGCTCTGCCATCTCAAATCCCCAGTCATGGCAGATGGCCGCTTGTACTAAGCCAGGTTCTAGTTCTGCTGGAGGTTTCTTCCTGTTAAAGGGGAGTTTTTCCTCTCCACTGTCGCTACATGCATGCTCGGTACGAGGGATTGCTGTAAAGTCAACGACACAATGCCATGTGGTCGCTACATGCTTGGCCAGGAGGAGTGAATGCTGCAAGTCAATGACTCCATGCAATCTGCTGGGTTTCCTTAGAAACCTTTTGAACTACTTTGAATAATTAATTGAGCTACTGTACTGTTTGGTAACTAGGATCAATTGGAATGTATGTATGACTGAATTTTATTTTAAAGTGCCTCAGGACGACATTTGTTGTGACTTGGCACTGTACAAATAAACTGAATTGAAAACTGATTTGAATTGAATATATATGTCAGCTCAATGAATTTGCTGAGATTCATAGTGGCAATGTCCAAATATGGGGCTTGAAAGTAGTACTTTACAAATCAAAGGGGATGTCAGTGGATATAAACCCAAATTGAAGTGCTGTGGATTCCCATGGCCTCAATGAATGACCTATGATGTATTCCTCCCTGTACCCATGAACTCAGCTACTGAGAAACAATGAGCTAATGTCACCTAAAATAAGAATAACATCGTAAGGAAGCCAAGAAAAGGTGAGGATTTTTCTTGCGGCTCTTCTGAGTGTTTGAAAGACGGGATTGCAATGAAGGTTTATTAAGTGGGGTAAAAAAAAAAAAGATTTTTCTGTTTTTTTTTTTTTTTTTTTTTTTTTTTTTTTTTTTTTTTTTGTCACACTTAAATGTTTCAGATCATCAAATACATTTTAGAATAACCTGGCTAAACACAAAAAACTGTTTAAAAAATAATTTACAAAGGAGAAAAATGCTATCCAACCATCCTTGTTGGCAAGAACTGTCATTAAGTGTTTGCAATAACTCTCACTAAGTATTTAAATTTGCTGTGGAGGAATATTGGCCCAGTCTTCTTTGCAAAATTTTTTTGTAATTCTGTAAAATTCACAAACTGGTGGTTGGACATTTTCCTTCAGGATTTTCTGGTAGAGAACAGAATTCATGGGTCCCTCAATTACATCATGTCCTGAATTAGCAAACCAGCTCCAGACCAAAAGAAAACAGAAGAAATCTGTAAGAGGGAAAAGATTTATTCACATCAGTGTAGCACTGGATGACGTAAAATGTCTATCAAACAACCCATAACTGAACTCTACCCTTTCACAATCCTCTTCCTCACTTTCCTACCTCTTCCCTCCCCCCTGTTTAGTATCTATTCTACATATTTTAATAGGAAGAGTTTGCATCATGTGTCCTTGGGAGGGTTTCTCTCCTCTACAAACAGCTGTGCCTCTCTTTCTCTCTGTCGCTCTCACTCTCTTAAGTGTTGTGTGTTTGTTCATGTGCGATGTTCTGGCGTCTTTGCCTCTAAAAAGTATGCCTTCAAACTGAGTTTTAATAGCTGCTAAAACAAAACACATGGGTTTTCCTGCAGCTAAGTGGAAAAGAAGAAATGCTGTGGTCATAAACTTTTGGAAGATTCAAAGGTTGTTGCAGAACGACAGCAAATGCGTGGGTGTGGATGTGGGTTCAGTTATTGTGGGAATCTGGTTCGCAGTCACAAGGGTAATGGTTTTCTGAAGAAACCCCTAAAATAAAAGGTTTCTTACAAAACTTGCTGTCATCCTAAGTCGATCCAGACACATTTTTGACAGATAAACCTAGACATCTGTTCGGGGGTGTCTCTATCATTTTTCCTCCCACTTATTTTCTGTCTTTTTCCAGGGTCCTCCTGGGCCGTCTGGACCAACAGGAACTGATGTGAGTATTTAAAAAAAAAAGCTCTGTTAATTTAATGTGAACTCTTGACCTCATTCTGGTCACTTAACCAGATGTCAGAGGACCTCTGCGTTAATTCCTCCTTGAGCCTGTGCTACTTTTGAATCTGAACCTGATACTATACGTTCAGTCCAAGCTCCACATTCAATTTCCTGATCTCTAAAACCCATAGAGGTCACAGACTTCTGAGTACAACGTCATCACTGTCATGTTCTGTTTTTCTTTTGGAGTAGCTTGAAAATCTCTGAGATCTACGTGTGTTTTGAATTTGAATGTAATGTGACGTGATATAACTGTGGATTACCATAACCCTAACTCCACCTCTCCCCACAGGAATGTGAAATTCTGGATATCATCATGAAGCTTTGCTGTAAGTTGAAGGCTCAGCTTTCACATCTCAGGTTACATTCTGTTTTCTTCTTCTGAGGTGAATAACGTTAACTTTGTTTTTCCTTTCATCCACTTTCAACCACTTCCCAGCTTGTTGTGGTGAGTTTGGAAGTTGTACCTTACTTCTTGTTCTCCGTGGGCGCATTGTAGTTTATTCTTTATAATTTCATGTGTGTGTTTTCAGAGTGCAAGTGTGCCCCTGTGGACCTGGCGTTTATCGTGGACAGTTCAGAGAGTATCGGTGCAACAAACTTTGCACTTGCCAAAGATTTCATCATCACAGTTATTGACAGACTGATTAAAGACCATCAAGTGAAGGTAACACCTTTCTTAAATTAATTCTGTGTTATGACCAGAGATGGAGACTCGAATCCGTAACATAAACTGGACTCAGATTTAAGTTGCAAAAATAAAGACTTTAGATTTGACTTAGCAGGAAGCAGGACTCGATTCATGTTCTTGGTCTCAAACTCAAGTCTCAGGAGTAATTTTTATTTATATATTAAGCCATAAAAGAAACTGCTTAGTGTAGATCAATTCAATACAGGGTTTCCCCCAGAAAACTTAAGCCTGGTGGTTGGGGTGCTAGGCAATTCACCAATGGTCCACCATGTTGTCGTGTTAAAAAATGTTAAAAGTTAACATGAAATTTTAATAAAATATGGCAAAGTGATGACGTTTTTGGAAGACATTATTGACTATGCTTAAACATCAGCTATAGAGTTTTAAAAAAGGCAAAAGACAATCAATCGTATAGTCTGCAGCTTGGTGCAGTGTTTTGAGTTACAAGTCGTTGTTGGTTTTTATTTATCAAAGTGAATGCAGTATTTGCAAGAAATACTTTGAATGAAAAAAGGCCTGTCTGTGTCTGCAAGAGCACCTTCCAAATCATCTGGTTTCCGCAAAAAGGTGGCGCGCACAATCTGCGCCAAGGTGAACGACCACATCAGCGCTGGAGATCAACACCTGAGGGAGGGGATGGCATGATTGGAGTGCATCCCTTTATGCTCAGTTCAGTGTATCAACCTGGCTTAACCCATCTTTGCTATAACTGTTTCTGGTTTATAAATTTAAAAAAAATCTATGTAAAATAAATAAACATCTGACGATTAGCTTGTACACAAACCTCTTCGAGGACTGTTTTTCTGGGATTTTACAAAACTTTTGCTCTGAGGTCAAATGCTTAGAATAGAAAGCAAGAATGACACATATTGTCTTGGGGGGGGTTGTTTGTTTGTTTTGGAGGGGGTTTTTTTTTTTTTTTTTTTTTTTTTTTTTTTGAGAACAGACTTTTATGTCTTTCCAGTGACTCTCCTCTTCCATTTTGGATGCAATTAGCCAGGAAGGGTGCAACGCTGAAATGTTGACTAAGCAAAATGAACACTTGCAGACACAACACACACACACACACAAACCAGGCCAAAACATGCATTCACACTTCAGTGTTTTTCTTTCCAGTTCTCGCTGAATGAGTCCACCATCAGCGTTGTCCAGTACAGTGGATCACAAGCCCAAGAAGCTGTGAGACTAACAACCTCCCTCGCCAATTTTAAACAGTGAGTTCACAAACACACAAGATGTTTCCCACCCTTTCTTATCACTCAATTTGTGGCTTTCTGTTTGACTCTGTGGTTTTTTGACAATTTTAATTACCTGGCATCTTTCGTAATGTGAAAATAAGCAGTTTTAGCATGTCACACTTTGTTTGTTTTCTTGCTGAGAACGAGATCAGTTGAAGCTAGCTACTCTGTATTCTAAGCTAATCTACAGCCAGATCTTAGTATGTACACAATATAAACCTATGATGATCTAGGTACATTTTTAACCTTCCAGGGTCCTTTGACATATTTTGTTCATTTTTTTTCATAACTTTGGCTGTTTTGATGTAAATAGCATAAAAGCATTAAAATTTAGCCAGGCTGCAAATTTAGCACTGGAATTAAATTTTACATCTTTTTTTTTTTTTTTTTTTTTTTTTTTTTTTTTTGCACGTCTTTGATTGGCCCTTTGAATGAAATAGAGCAAGTTGTGCCAGTTCAGTAAATTATTTTCTGCCACTGACTCCAATTCAAAATGTGTTCTGTTGAATATGCTACTACTGCAGTTTGATTTATTTGTTTTCATTCTCTGGTGTTATTGTCATGTTTTTCCTCGCACTGTAAACTATAAATCTTTTGACATTTTTTTAAAAGCTTTTTACAAAACAAAAAACGCTTAGAATCCATGTTGCCTCCAAATAAAAAGAAAAGAGTAATTTTAATTCCAAGAAGTGACATTTAAGTAGATAAAAATTCTGATAATTCATGAATATTTGTTGTGTATGTCAGGCTTGAAGTTAATTAATAAAAAATGGGAAAATATATAGATACAGTGAAGCCCAAAATTATTCATACTCTTGACAGAGTTTAGAGTATTCTTTTAATTTTAACATGTTTCTTCTGTCTCCCAGAATTATAAACGTTTTGGAGAGTCTAACTTGAATAGAGAATAGAACAGAGAATCTTTCGAGAGAGCAAAATATTGGGGGCATTACTGTAATGCCAATCAGTGTTTTTGTACAGAATTGTGAGAAGGGTATAAATAATTTTTTGATACATGTTGCAAAATAAAGAGTCATTTTTACATAGTTTTATTATCTTTTTAGAGATGCCTGTCTAATTTTGCATCAGTTGTAAACTTCTTGGTTGAATGAAAATAATTTTAAATCTAATTCTGCCAGGGGTATGCATAACTTTTTACTTAATGTCTGTTCCTCTTGACATTTAGCAGTGTTTGATGAATCTTGTATGCACCTAAAATCAGGTACACAGATTTCCTTGATTTCCTTCCTTGTCACTGACAGTATCAGCTTACTGTAAACAAAAATCTGTAAAAGAGCAGTTTTGCGATAACTGAAAGTTTGTTGAAAAGGCTTCAAGTAATTTGACGTGTTTCATCAATCTATTGTTGCCTTTATAATACGCCTTTGATCATGCTGATGAAACTTCCTGTTGTAAATGTGTGTGGTTCTGATTTTCAGGGAAGTAAGAGACTTGCGCTGGCTGGCTGAGGCCACTTATACAGGCGAGGCCCTTGACTTTGCTCTTACCAACACAATCAGTCAGATGAGAAAAGACAACAAAGTCGTTCTTGTTCTCACTGATGGACGCTCTGATATTACCAGAGACAAGATTTCCCTTGATGTGCTCTGTGGAAAAGATATCTTGGTAAGTGAAGTTAGCTTGCACATTTAATGTAAATTTGTACTTTTATAGGTTCTTATGCGCTAACTGTAAGATTTATTGCATCAATACTAGGTGGGCGGTTTAGGAATTAAGGACTACTCAGGCCGCGAGCCCAACCAGGAACAGCTTCACTCTGTGACGTGTGACAGCGACCCCAAACCAGGGTTTTCCATTGTCCTGGATAATTTTGCTGCACTGCTGGAGGATAGTTTCCTACAGAATCTCACGACCAAGATCTGTCAAAGTACGACACAGCTAAACATTTGCAGCCACTCAGCAGCGTTTATTTCAAATGCGAAATATTCCTATTTAAGTCTCATTTGACTGACTTTATCCCTGTTGCTTTTCTTTTGTTTGTTTTTTGTAGAAAGGAAATGCCCAGACTACAAATGTCCTAGTAAGTTTTTTTTTTTATTATTTTCTTTCTACTTACTGTATTCCACAGTAGGATTCAAAACAAGAATTTTCTCTCCTCAAACTTAAACTTATTAATAGAGATTTTATGTGCTACATCACCACAAAGTATTGTTTAATTGTGAAGTGGAAGGAAAGGATGCTTTTTAAATGCTTTAACAAGTTTTGTGCTAGTAAAAATCTGAAAAGTATGGTGTGCATTTTGTGTTCAGCTCCCTA
Organism: Anableps anableps; assembly: GCA_014839685.1. Lineage (NCBI taxonomy): Eukaryota > Metazoa > Chordata > Actinopteri > Cyprinodontiformes > Anablepidae > Anableps > Anableps anableps. The sequence goes on from CM026077.1 coordinate 29,007,981, forward strand.
CTCAAATACCCCTCAATGAAACCAGCTGTCTACAGAAGTCACCCGGTTAGTAAACAGAGTCCACCTGTGATCTCGGTATAAATTCTGTTCTGTGACGCCAGCAGAGGTTTGTCAGAGAAAATCAATGAACAAACTGCATCATGAAGACCAAGGAACACCACAGACAGGTCAAGGAGAAAGGTGTGGAGACGTTTAAAGCAGGATTCGTTTATAAAATATATAATCTGTGAATATTAATCAGAGAAGCAGTCAAGAGTCCCATGATAACTCTTCAAGAGCTGCAGAGAACCTGAGCTGCAGTGAGGAAAATCTGCTATTCAGGCACTACACAAATCTGGCCTTTATGTAAAGGATGCAAGAAGAAAACCATTGAAATCTTGGTTTTACTTGCACCATGAGCCATATAGGGGAATGGCAGACACGTGGAAGAAGGTGCTCTCGTCAGATAAGACCAAAATTGATCATTCAAAACGCTGTGTTGTGGAAAAATTACACTGCTAATCACCTTGAACACACCTTACCAACTATGAAACATGGTGGTGGCAGAATCATGCTGTCTCAGCAGGGACAGGGAAGCTGGTCAGAGTTAATTGGAATATGGATGGAGCTAAATATAGGGAAAATCTGGAAGAAAACTTGTTAGAGGCTGCAAATGACTTGAGACTCAGGCAGAGGTTCAACAGCTCTAGTTATGTAAGCTTCATGAGAGTAAAGATGGGAAAGCTGTGAGAGATATATTATAAAAGACTTGCAAATATAATTTTAGTAAAAAGGGAGATCTATAAAATATTATTCAGAATGAACTGAATACAAATGCGTAGCACACTTTTCAAAATTTTATTGGTAAATTAACTTGAAAATCGAAAAACTAGAAAACTGTTGTTTTGCTTCCACTTAACCAGTCATTCAGTTACCTTTCTTTTCTGTCACAGCTCCACTAAAAACAGCTTTTATCAGATTTTTTCCTGATCATCTATTTTTATTTTGTTGCAGTCACCTTCTCTCAGAGCACCAACATTTTGGTGATGATGGACAGCTCAGCTAGTGTGGGCCAGAAGAACTTTGAGATAAGCAAGACCTTTGTCAAACGCTTGGCCGAACGTTTCCTCACTGCCGAGAAAGAGCAAGGTGTAACAGTCAGAGTGGGTGTGGCCCAGTATAGCCAAAAAGAGTCCCGACTGGAGCAGTCTCTGACTAATAACTACACCTTATTGTCATCTAAAATCGAAGAAGCTCAGTTCCAAAATGAGGGCACTAATGTTTTACAGGCCATGCAGTTCGCCATTAACAATTTGCCGAGCCGTGGGGATGCATCTGGAGCCAGGAGGAAGCTGGTGCTTTTCTCTGACGGCAGGTCTCAAAGAATTACCGAGGCCGTCCTGGAGAAGCGAGTCCGTGAGGTTGCGGATGCCGGAATTGAGCTCTTTGTCATCTCAGCAGGAAGCCAGGTCAACGAGGCCAATCTTCTCACTCTAGTGAGCAGAGGGCAGCAGCAAGACATCAGCTACGGTCAGCGCCACTTGTTCCGTGTTGCCGACTACCCATCTCTGCTCCGCGGTGTCTTCCACCAAACCGTCAGCCGCAGGGTCTCTTTGCCCCAAAATGCAAACTAAAAGGACATTTATGTTTTAGATCTTTAGGCCAATTATGAATATTCAGTCTCACTCATTTACAGTACACTGTGTTCAAGTATGTTTGAAAACAAGCAAAGGTATAAATGTAAATATATTTGCAGAATGACTGTTTTACTTTGAGTTGATTCTCCAAGGCAGACCATCTTAGTCTCTGTACACCGCAACCCAATGAATCTGCCAAGACACTGTCTGACAGTACACAGATGAAATCTTTCTGCCTTGAGTCAGAACTCAAAGTAGAATGGTCCAAATTCAAAGGATTTTACTTTGATCCTGGAGAGTTATCAATGAAAGCCACAAATTTAGCTTATTCCTGCTCCACATCTGTACTGGTTTCTCCTCAGGTACTCTGTACTTCTGTATCACCCTTAGCTTTGACTTGATTCAACCAATGAAACTTCAAAGATGCTTAATGAACCTTCGCTTTGCTCTCCAGGACTAGAGCTATGGCTGTTTATGGTTAAATGTAGACCCATGTTCAATTGTGTTCTGTCACCAAAATGCAAAATTAAGGGAACAGCCCTGGTAGGTCCAGACACCTGTTTCCTGGCTGACTTATCCCTTCGTTTTTAGTCTCAACAACATCTATTGGAAAGGTTTGTAGGGAAAAATGATGAAACAGCACTGTGTTAGAGAAAGATCCAATCTTTAGAAAGCTCTATTCAGTCACCTACAGAACAGCAGGATGTGGCAGTAGACAGGCCCTTTAACTGGTACTAATGAAGACAACTAGACTCAACATGTGTGTGTGTGTGTGTGTGTGTGTGTGTGTGTTTCTAAATCATGCAAACAGATGTAAGTGAAAATCCTTGGCTGGTTGTTTCATTAGGAGTTTTACTGGGGGCAACATGTTTTCTGGCCTTTTTTTTTTTTTTGGAGAAACAGCAGCATAAACACACACACACACACACACACACACACACACACACACACACACACATCAGTGAGATAGGAAAACATCTGTCACACTTAAAAGTTTAGAAGAAACCTGAAGGGCCTCAGGCCTCAACAGGCCTCTGGAGCCCTTTCACAGGAGATCCACACACCTGTTAGTTTCATATGATTTACAGTAACCATTGACTCAGAGTTATTGAACTGTTGTCTTTATCCATGGTGCTATTATCCCCTGTGTATCAGCCTCTACACGTGTTGTTCAAGAAGATATTTTTTTTAACTGCAAACACAAAGCATCTATGATGTTGTAAGATCTCCAATAAAGGTTCCTACACCCAAGTCTCTCTGCTTGATTTCTTCTGTACACCATCAAAGAAAACAGTAATTTACAAAATAAATGCAACTATAACATCAGATCAAAATCAGTAAGTTGAAAGCAGACTTTTAGTGTAATGCAAAGTTGAAATATTTATGCATTTTTCAAGTAAATATGGCTGTGATTTTTGTGCAGATTAGAAAATGTTGAAAAACCTATGTCGGTGACCTTATGTATGACCATTTTTACATAATTCAATCAAATGTGGACAAATGGAATCTAAAAATGGGTACAGTGACCTGCCTCCATTGTGGACTACAGGATTTCATCTTTAAAAACCTTCTGTTTAAGTCATTTTATTTATTTACATATAAATGATAACCTATGAAAAAAGTACTGAAGTGAACTTGGAGATCATGAAAAATACCCATCTATCAATTTTCCATCATGAAAAGCTAAGTATACACTGCACAGATTGACTGTTGATTAGGAAAATCAAAAACCAAACAATCAAAAGTCTACATTAAACAGTAAAGCAAAAAAAAAAAAAAAACAACCTCCTAGTGCCAATATACAATGGTGGCCTCAGAAAATTCTCATGGGGGTGTCCAGGACAACCTGTAAAACTTTTGGGGTGTCACAGCAGAAAAAATAAATAAAATTATAACTGGTCAAAAAAATAAAGAGAACACCTGAACAAAACAATATAACTCCAAATCAGTCACACCTTTGTGGAATCAATGTCACCAGTTAGGTAGTAACACTTATTGTGAATCAATTTCACCTGCTGCTGTGCAAATGGAACATACAACAGGAGGAAATGAGAGGCAATTAGCAAGGCAACCCCTATAAAAGAGTGATTCTGTGTGGTGGTGACCACAGATCATTTCTCTGTTCTTGTCCTTTCTGGTTGAACTTTAATCACTTTTTCATTTTGTCAGTGCTATCACACATAGATGCATCATGAGGTGTTTTTACAGCCCACTGAAGTTGCTCAAGTAGTGCAGCTAATCCAAGACGGAACATTAATGCGAGCGGTGGCAAGAAGATTTGCTGTGTCTCTCAGCATAGTGTCCAGAGCATGGAATAGGTCCCAGGAGATAGGCCAGTACACCAGGAGACATGAAGGGGGCCGTAGGAGGGCTACAACCCAGCAGCAGGACCCTCTGTTCAAGGAGGAACAGGAGGTCCACTACCAGGGCCCTACAAAATGACCTCCAGCAGGCCACTAATGTGCATGTTTCTACAAACTGTCAGAAACAGACTCCATGAGGATGGTATGCGGGCCCGATGTCCACTTATAGGGATTGTGCTTTCAACCCAACAGTGTGCAGGACAATTGGTGTTTGCTAGGGAACACCAAAAGCGGCAGATTCGCCATTGGCGCCCTGTGCTCTTCATGGATGAAAGTAGGTTCACACTGAGCACATGTGACAGATGTGACAGAATCTGGAGACACCGTGGAGAACGTTATGCTGCCTGCAACATCCTCCAGCATGACCGGTTTGGTGGTAGGTCAGTCATGGTGTGAGGAGGTCTTTCTTTGGATGGCCGCATCACCCTCCATGTGCTAGCCAGAGGTGCCCTGACTGCCATAAGGTATCGGGATGAGATCCTCAGACCCATTGTGAGACCATATGCAGGTGCAGTGGGCCCTGGGTTCCTTCTTATGCATCACAATGCTAGGCTTCATGTAGCTGAAGTGTGTCAGCAGTTCCTACATTGATGTTATGGACTGGCCTGCCCGTTCCCCAGACCTGAATCCAACTGAGCACAACTGGGACATCATGTTTCGGTCAATCCACCACAGACTGTTCAGGAGCTAACTGATGCTCTAATCCAGGTCTGGAAAGAGATTCCTCAGGAGAACATCCACCGTCTCATCAGGAGCATGCCCAGACATTGTCGGGAGGTTATACAGGCACGTGGAGGCCACACATACTACTGAACCTCATTTAGACTTGTCTTGAGGAATATTCACTGATGTTGAATCAGCCTGTCATGTTATTTTCCATATTCATATTGAATATGAATCCAGATCTCCATGGTGTAATAATTTTGATTTACATTGATAATTTTTGTTATTTTCGTCTCATTCAATTCCACTGTGTTAATAATAAAGTTTTTCAATGGGTATATATATATATATATATATATATATATATATATATATATATATATATATATATATACCCATTATTAATAATGGGTATATATATATTATTAATTATTAATATTATTAATATTAATTATATATATATATATATATATATATATATATATATATATATATATATATATATATATATATATATATACATTATTACACATATATTAGTATGTGTACTTTTTTTAGATTTATGTCTTGATTGAAGAAGAGGAGTCTCCCTGCCTTTGTATGAATTGAACATGATTCTCTGGGAGGGGCCAGTGGGGTGCCCAGTATATCCAGTATATTGACAGTACCGCCCATGGGGGCACCATTGCCAATATACTGGAAATATCTGCCTGGTTTGTAATAAGGTTACTTTTAATCAAAGCTATGTAGATCAACTGTAGAGAGGCTAAATGGTCACATGTTGTTTCATAGCTTTGGAGGGAATTTTCAAACAGATAATAAATAATGGACTAACCAGTGCAGGGATGCAGAAATGGGTTCAATAAATGCTTTTTTATGAAGGTTAGATGAAAGCCTTTGAGCAAGGTTCTAAACATTTTGAACATGATTTGGAGGCTCAATATAGATCTTGAAAGAGGTGAAGCTGCTATCAGGGGTAACGATTAATCACAAGGAACAGAATAGGCCCAAAGACAGAACCCTGGGGTAGCTCCAAATCATAGCTATTTTTACTAAGATGTGATTTGACTTTCAAAACGCTACATATTTTTCTAGAAAAATAGATGTGGGAATCATTTAAAAAAGACCAAATCTAAAGTCTGATCATCATAATGTGGTGGTCAAAAATGAAAGTCAGGCGAGAGGTCTTATAGAACTCAAACATAACACTCTGATGACATCTAAACATCAGTTGTTTCTTGTATTATGCATGGATGTGGCTAACCTGCATTTGTAGAGGTAGAAATATATTACTCTACTGGGATAACATGATGGGAGAAATTTTAACACTCCACCCATCCATCCTAGGTCGGATTATGGGAATTACAGGTCTAGGATAGAAACCTAGCAATCCTCTCTAATTTATTTTGGTAGATCTGTAGGGATTCCCAGACCAGAATGGATATATAGCCCCTCCGGTGAGTTCTAGGTATACCTTGGGATCTCCTCCCATTGTGATATGCCTGAAAAACAGGTGCCCATGACGCAGATCCCCAAATCACACAAACTAACCCACTTTGATGCAAATGAACAACAGCTCCATCCCAGGTTCTCCAAGGATGATGCAGCTCATCTTTTAGGTTGAGGGTCTATAGGTGGTTCATATCTGCTAGTTGTATCTAGGATGTTGTCATTTCCTTCATGATCCATATCTAGTGATCATAGGTGAGGGTAAAGCATAGATTGACTGGTAAACTGAGAGCTTCACTTTTTGAATCAGCTCTTTCTTCCCCCTGACATACTGTAGTAGCACATGCATTACTGCAGATAAAGCTCCAGTCCATCTATCCAACCACTGAGGCAGAGACCAACCCCCAATCTGGGTGGAGCAGTAGCCTACACATTTTTCTAGTTGAGAACTTTGGCCTCAGCTGCTATCTTTGCCCCTCTCCTCCACCTAAGTGTCCAAGATATGTTCATACGTCTGATGACAAGATTATAAACTCAATCATGAATCAATCAATTTAGTGGCCTGGTACCTAAAGCACTTATCCACTCTTATACTTGTACTAGTTATCTAAATCCAAAGCCCAGCACATAAATCCAATGACAAAACACGGCTGAGATCGAGATCGTCGAGGCAGTTCCTCCAACTCAGACCCCTCCTGGTAACTCTATCATTACGCTGGGCGCTGAAGTCTTCCAGGACCTCACCACAATCCCTCATGGCAAGGAAGACTCCAAGATGCCCAGGCTGTCTGATCTGCTGTTCAATACATAACAGCACACAGCTTACCTCTTCCAACTCCAACTCCCTCAAGTTTGTCTAGTTCTGCCAGCACTCACTTCTCTTGGATTCATTCCTCTAGGATCAATCAAGAACAGTGATTGTCTTATTTGTCATTATTGGTTTATAACATGTTATTCTGTTTTTATTTGAGGATGCCAAGATGCAAAACTCACATTTAAACATGTTCCTTTACATGTTAAAAAGGCAAATAGCATCCATGTTTCACCTGCTGTATTGATCATCTTTCAGTGCAACAGGCTAAAGACTTTGGAGGCTGTTGGAGCCACAACAGCAGGTATCTGGCTGTTAATGTCCCCTGCAGCAGCATTTTAAAAGACCAGTTTCAGGGCTTCTGCGTTGCATCTGAGCTGACCTTTCAAACTGTTGTACAAATGACAAGAAAAAATTCCTCCTGCAGATATGAAGGCTGTTTACAACACGATTAATACTCCTGCATCATTGTTTTCCATTCAGATTTATGTATCTCCAAATATAAGACATTATTCTCTGTTGCTCAGAAGGACACATGCTTTTTATTAGACATCAGACTGGAACAGCATTTCAGTGGAACTGCAACTTCAGCTTTTCCCTTTGATCCTGATTTTTCAGTCATTGCTTAATCTGGTCGCCATGCATTTATGCGTGAGCATTGCATGTTTGCACTCTTTGATGCATGGCTTCCTGTGACCATGTTGTTCTTAAAAGGCCGTGGCCCAAAGCCCACTAATCAGATCAGCCTCTGCATATGTGTTTGTTTGTGTAGCTGTGTATATCTCACTTGTGCATGGGTGTGCCCACTCTAGTGTTTGATGTTTTCTTTGTGTGATTTACAGCATGCATAAAAGCATGTATATAAGCATATAAGCTCTGCATTCATGTAGCTTGGTTTTTGAGAGCATGAGGCTGTCCTTTTTAAATTTGCTTTGGCTCCTCTGCAGCTTTTCCTCGTAACTCCAGTTGTATGAAACTGTTGCCACTAAATTACTCTGAAATCTTACTCTAGGTCCCAAGTGCAACCCTTTTCCTACAAAATTCTCTGGAAATCAAATAAGTTAACCACATGGACTTGATTTTAAATTTGCACAGTGTGTGCACGGGCTGATGTGTGTTTGTGTGTGTGATGCACTCAAGATAACTGCTTCCAGCTGTCTTGTCTGAGCAGCAACCACATCTGGAGAAAGAAGCAACAGAAAAAGAGGGTCAGTGTTAACCTAATCTAATGTTTCATTCAGCTATCTTGATGTTTTGTGTTAAATTTAGACTCTCAGTTTCAAATTCTACTCTTTAAACTATCACGTTCATACAAAGCAAGTATCAAATGTTCTCACGTTGGGTTTTTCTGCCCCATTAACTTCCACCTCCAATTTGAATAAGTTGTGTTATTTCTCATCTATTTGTGCAATTTTCTGCATGAAGAAATCAAGCTGTTGAACATTTTCACTACAACTTAGGAATGAATAAGTTGTTCTGCCAATGTTTGCAGAAATTAGATGTTTATCATTCAGTAGTTGGTTCTGCAGAAATCCCCTCTGAATGAAACACTCTTTTGCGCCATGTGGGAGAAATAAAAATAAAGACAGAAATGAAATGAAAAAATAAAGAGGCTGTGTGTGAGACAGAGACAGAAACTGCTTTGGGAAGAAGGTCATTCCGATTCTGTGAGTCACTGCGTTAAGAGAGACCAGAACAACCCCCCCATCCCCCGTCTCTCCACCTCCACATCTCTCCATCTCACACACAGACTGCTCAACTCATCTATCCTTTTTAAGGAAAAGCCCTTCTGCATCAAAGATAGAGAACGGATCTTCACAGTAATAACTCTGGTCAGCATCTGGTCTTCTTCTTCTCATCCCCTTTCCTGTCTTAGCTTTTTTTTTCATCTCCACATTAGGCAAAAAGCTCTCTGAAACTCATAGCTAACTCAAAATAGTTTACCCAAAGATTTTTTTTCAAGCATTACATACTATTTCCATTTGTATTTTATTCTTTAAGGCACAAAACTATACATCCCCCTTGAACCTTTTCCAATTTTTGCTGGGACCATAAGCAGTGTTTATTTTTCTTTTTTTTATTGAAACATGGCTTGGAAAGTTTTATTTTTATGAATACCAATCTGAAAAGTGGAGTGTGCATATGTGTCCTGCTTCTTTTACTCTGATACCCCTGAGTAAAAGCCAGTGTAACCAATTACCTTCAGAGATCACCTGATCAGTGAACAGAATCCACTTGTGTTTCAGGTTTTGTTAGAGAAAATTGGGGAACAAACAGTATCACGAATAGTCAGGAAGGAAAATACAAACCAGTGTTAAGTTATAAAACAATATCTCAAGCACTGAGCATCTTTAGGGGCACTTTTAAATCTATCATCTGAAAACAGAAAGAGTCTTACACAACTGCAAACACTGAAAACAGCATCCATAAGCTAAAACATTGTGGTGGCAGCATCATGATGTGGGGCTTCTCTTCAGCAGGAACAGGGAGGAATTAAACACTAATGTTCACAGATGCGCTCCATCCAATCTGACTGAAACTGAGCCATTTTGACAAGAAGGGAACAAAAAAAAAAAAAAAAACATTTGGAAGAAGATGCTTTGGTCAGATGAGTAAAAATAATCATTTTTGACATGTAAAACATAATATGAGGAAGAAAGCTAGCACTGCATATCAGCCTGAATATATCACCCTCATAGTAAAGCACAGTGGGGACAGTGTCATGCTATGGTGAAGCTAGTCAGAGTGGATGGGACTGTGGAAAGCACTATAAGACATTTCCAGAAAAAAATGTCCAGAGCTAAAAAGACATCAGAGATTCATCTTCCAGCAAGATAACAACCATAAACATATGACCAGAGCTGCAATAGCATGGTTTAGATAGAGAGTATTTTCATATGTTAGAATGGCTCAGTCAAAGTCAGACTTAAATACCACTGAAAATCTCTGGAAAGACTTCAAATTTAATGTTCACATATCATCTCTGTCCAGTTTGACTGAGAAAATGGCCAAATGTCTGTGTCTAGATGTGGAAAGCTGATAGAGTCTCAACATTTTTTAAAAGTTTGTGACTGCCGTGTGACAAAATTTGAAGATGGTCCGGTATAATCTGAAAGCTGTCTATCCTCTTTTATTTTCTGGGCCAGATGGTGAGTGTCCAGTGACAACATTCCCATGCACAATTAGCAAAAATCAAACTGAATTAAAGCATGAGTAGTATTAAAGCTGTTCTTGTGTCTGTTCAAATTCACAAAATTTCCAGCGCGAACAGGAAGACCTCCCACTATGTGCACAATCATCTAAGCACATGGGAAAACTGGTGCACCTATGAATCCATAAACATGATGATAAGACTCATGGTCAGGCTGTAAGTGTTTACTCCGGCTGTAAACTCCCCTCACTCTGCCTACTAATCACAAACAGACCTCCAGACACTTGAGCATTCACGTGTGTGCGTGTGTCTTTATGAATATGGAGGGAGTTCAGTCTGTTCTTTATCCTGTTCTATATAACTTCAACCCCTACACCTGTTTGAGATTAAATGAAAAAATACATCCTAAGCATTCTGAATGGGGTGCAGTGTGTCCCCGGGCTTGTCATGTGTCCACATCGTCTGATGCCAAACGGACATCACCAAACGGTTGACGTTAAATGCGTTCAGGAGAAGAGACTGCAGCAAGGCCTTGGCATCGTAATGATTTGCTGGCGCGCACATGAGTCAGCCATGATAGTGCAAGAGTTCGCGGGGACGCGTGCGCGTGCACGCGGGATCCGACGGAGCCACGGCGCCCCCGCGCGGACAGCGGCGAACACTGTGGTATGTCGCGCGCTCCTCGGAGGAGGGATCAGGACTTTTGGCTGGGGCTGGACCGGGACAGCAGGGCGAAAGGACGGTTCTCTGCTGCGGGAAGTAAGCGCACATCTAGGAGCTTTTCTTTCCTCCCGAATTCCCCCTTTTTCTCTATCAGCTTTCCCTTCTGTGGAGATGAGGACATAATCAGCTGGAGGGGCGCTGCGTACAAAGGTTTGAAGTGCCCAACAGTTCAGGTAAGCTCTTTTACGCACAACAGTTCTCCAGATTTGGTTGTGTTCGGTCTTTGCGCTTGCTGTGTCTGAACTCCTTTATATCTCTTTCTTTTCTGCTCCTTAATGAAATGTAAACCAAAACTCACGGATGAACAAAGTCTGATCTGAGCACACACATCCTCTGAAAACCTCCAAACTTTCTTGAAACTTGGCTTCTTGCTCTGCTGTGATGATTTGACTGTATATTTTGCATGATATTCATCTGCAAAGGGAGATGACTGGATTAGGCTCCTGATCTGGGAGAAGAGGGAAACATTTGCAGGAGCGACTCCTCTCCACTGCGTTGTTTTCTGTCCGCGAGAGGGCGCCACATCAAGGCGCGTGGCCCCTAATCTGTTAGTGGGTAGCGTTTAGTTAAAACACAATTAAAGAAGATCTAAGAATGATGAGTCAGAAAACTTCCTTTCTAAAACTTGGGAAAAGTTATTATTTATTTCCATGTGGGCTCAGATGTTTAGGATCTGTTGGTAAGTTATTTAACTACAGACCCTCAAAGCTGGATAGATAATCATGCTGCATTTTTTTCTCTAAAGTGGCAGACATTTTGTCTTTCATGAGGGTTTTGAGGCTTTTGTATACTGGGCAAACTCAATGATTGTCACTTACTCGTTGTAGACTGCTCAGATTTGTGTAGAGTGATAAATCACAGGGACACAGAATAACTGTTTTGACGTTAATTCTGCTCTTCACAAGCTACCCATTTACAGAGCAGCATTTAGTTTGGGCTTTTTAAGATATTAAAGAATGCTGCTTGTCATCTATCTTTTGGGTCACATAATGCATTTTCCCAGCTTGCACTGAACCATTTGGTAGAAAATGAAGATACAAATACCCAAAGACACATGTATTCACTCTCTCAACCTGTACAGACTTTGTCCAAGTCCAACTGTCCAAGTACATGTCTTTGGTCTATGGGAACAAATTGGGACACTCAGAGAAAACCCACAAAGGGAACAGCAATAACACTCCCCCCATTGTACAGGAAACAACCAGCTGACCATCATTCCAAAATTACATCCTTGAATTAGTGTTTGGCTGCTCCACCAAGCTGCCCAGTTTGTAGTTTGTGCTAATTTGATTTTATGTGATTTTTGGTCCCTGAAATGTGCGATGTAGGGAAATTTCTTATGTCGAGTGTATACATTGGATATAAATGTCAATGGTCCAAATCAATTTCCCCTGCAGGCAGTGGAGGTTCCTGCAAGAATGGCGACTGGGGCCCCTCCTTCTGCCCTTTTTAAATTTCTTCTCTTTTTTGCTTTATTTTGTAAAACATAAATATTTCAGATCATCAAACAAATTTTAGTATAAGAAAAAGAGTAAATACGAAAAATACAGTTTTCAAATGATAATCACTTAAATATAACCTGTCTGACAACATGAAGTAGGCTAAGAGATCTCAAAAACAGCGGGTCATGGTCTTATCTAAAGAAATTGATGTACAGTTGAGAAATATTGGCCATTTTTCAGTCTAGAAAGGGTTAAAAAGCTATTTTAATTTTTTTGGGACTCCAGTGAAGCACAATGAGAGCCAGTGGTGAATCTTTTCAGGAGTGGCTGTTCTTCCAAAATTACTCCAAGAGTGCATCGATGACTCGTCCAGGAGGTCACCACAGAATAAAACCAACATCTAACACCATGAAAGCCTCACTTTTCTTAGATAAGGTCAGAATTCATGATTGAATATTAAGAAGAAGGCTGGGCAAAAATGTCACCCATTGTAGACTTCTAAGATGAAAACCACCGTTGACAAAAACAACTCAAAGACTTGTCCCACATTTGATAAAAACCTCTTGATGGTCCTCAAGACATCTGGGGAAATATTTTTGTGAATTGACAAGAAAAAACTGGATCTTTTTGGAAACTGTGTATTCAGTTACATCTGGGATAAAACTAATATAGTGTTTCAGAAAAAGATCCTACCTCCAGTCAAACATAGTGATGGTAGTGTGATGTTCTCGGGTCCATTTGCTGCTTCTGGACATAGATTACTTGATGTAATTGTTGAAATCATGAATTGTACCAGAAAATCCTAAAGAAAAATGCCCGGGATCTGTTTCTTATCCACAACTCAGGTACACTTAGGGTATGCAGCAGAATAATAATCCAGACAACACCATATCCACCTCTGAATGGTTAAACAAACCCAGAAATGAAGGTTTGAGAGTCCTCGAGTTAAAAATGAGTTGCTGTGGCATGGTCCAAATTTACTCCAAACTCCACATTCATGCTCACATCCTCCCAGGTGGGTATATTAAAAAAATTCTGCAAGGAAGAGTGCACTAAAATTCATCCAGCATGTATAAAAGACTTGTTATCACAACACTTGGTGGCAAGGTGGCACAGCCACATAGGTTTAGGGGCAGTGACTTCTTCATATACAGCTTGGTTAGTTTGATTAGCTTCTTTCTTTTAGTAAATAAAATAGTCATTGAAAAAGTGCCTTTTATATTTACTGTGGTGGCCTGTCTCGTTTTGTAATCAGTTTGATGATCTGAAACATTCAAGTGTGAAAAAAGTACAGATGGAATAAATCTGTGGAGGGCTAAATACAGCTGTTTCTATCTATGCAAACTGTGTTTAAAAGAATTTGTAATCGGTGTAAAATCATCCTGTCCAGGTTCTCCCACTCTAATTTTGTGTTTTGGCTGCCACAGTGTAAAGTGATCCTAATGTAGAAAAATCCAAACACATTGCAAATGTTTGTGTGGTTTCAAAAAGCTCAAAACATTCAGCTCACATTTTACCAGCTTACATGTTTTAGGTTTCAAACTACAGAGGGTAAAACACGGATCAACTTCCTTAAAAGAAGACCATGAAATAGTCTTGGCAGATACAAATTACATACCAACATCAACATGTACATCCATTATTGACTGGATATGCAAATAAGTAATAGAAAACTCAAATTATTTCTTTCCCAGCTCTTGAGTCTTCCCCAAGACCATAAACACCCTGGGTGGTGTACCATGTCACCCATATCAAAAACTGCCACTGCCTGCAGCATTAATTTGACTGTAACAGTGATGGGGGCTAGAGGGCAGTAGACTTGGTAAACTGGCTGATTAAAGGCTAAATATGAGGCCTATAACTGCATTCCTAATCAGGTCCATTCTGTTGGCTCCCAATATGTAGCTGTAATCAATTTACTTTTGTGTAAACAGCCTGAAAATAATATTTTCTTAACCTGAAAGGGTGAGGATGATTAAGTGGGTCTAACTGAATTTCTACAGTTTATTGTTGCAGTTTGTTAGTTGCTTCTCATTTAAGATTTTAATTTCAACTCAGGACAAAGAGCTCTGTTCTGTTTGACTCCCACAATGTTTTGAAACCATTAATATAACTAACTGTTTGGCAGCCATTTTGTTCTTTCTGCAACAAGCAAACATTTGTTTGCTGGATATTTAATCTGAAACAGGCTCGGAGTTGGATAAAATCCTGCTCAGAATTTTATAGACACCAAACTAACACTACATTACAGAAATATAACATAAGCATAATTAAAGAAATGTTCAGTTTTATTATCTTAATATGCTGATGGCTCACCTTATTTCCATATACAGGCAGTAAATTCTTTGCTTTTTATTTTCTCAATTTGGTCTTACCATTAATTTTATCTTTATACAAGTTACCAGCATGGATAGTCAGAAGAGCAGCAAGCTTTATGTTACTTCACGTGGGTCTTGTTTTTTTCTGTTTGTGTCAGACAGCAGGAGAGGAAGATGCTGGCGTTCGAGACCATCGTGCTCTGCCTTCTCTTCGGAGCCCTGACTCATGCCCAGAAAGTAGATTGCAACCGTGAGTGCCACCATCTCTACTATAGCAATAACAGTGCAGCACTAGCACCAAGAGTGATGCATTTTGTTATATGCCATGTTTTAACCGGATTCGCTGGTGTGTTTCTTTCAGAGAAGAGAGAATGTCCCATACACTTGTACTTCACCATAGACACATCTGAGACCATTGCGCTGCAGGAGTCGCCCCCAGGAGCACTGGTGGAAAGCATCAAGGTTCCTCTTTTATTTACTGTTTTATAAACCAACTGAACGTATTCAGTGCTGATGGTTAATAAAGTTTTGTTGCAGATATAAAATATAGGCGGATTTTACTACTATAAAATCACTAAGGTTTAATGTACTGTAGTATGTATTATCTATAAATAAATTAATTTAGACTATAATATAGTTTAACTAGTAGTCGGATCCTTGTACAGCAATGTGGCAGATTGACCTTAGAGATATTTTTTATTACAAGGTTGCTATGATAAATATTTAATTAGTAATTTGTGCTAATTAGTTGTCAAAATGATCTAACTTTTTTCTGTTAAAAAATTAATTATAGCAGGCACTGTAAAGCCACAGTATTATTAGATAAATTAATCAGCAAATGTTATCTATAAAAGACACAGAGGTCCAATTCCCTCAGCAATTCTTTAATTCAATTCAGTTCAATTCAATTCAATTCAATTCAATTCAATTCAACTTTACTCATCCCCAAGGGGCAATTAAAAAGGTCCAGTGAGGAGCAGCAGTACAAAAAAAAACCAGATCTATAACCACATTAAAACAACTTTAAAAAGTATATTAGCAGGTAATGCTAAAAAGAATTTTAATTTTTAAAACTGACATGAAGAAGAACAGTTTTAGGTAAGGACAGATCAGAGTTCTCTGAGTTCAGCAGAGAACATGTCTTTCTTAAAAAAAAAAAATAAAAAAAAAAAAAAAAACTGAATGCAATACAAAAAAAATCAACTCACTCAAACTTCTCCATATTTCAATTAGAGAAATGAAAAAAAGTTTAAAATAACTAAATGGTGACAAACAAGATTGAATGAGGACCCAACTTTATTTTGCCATCAGGCACAATTAGCAGGACGGTAAGGAAGTGAAAAAAACTTCCCAAAGCTGCCTGTCAGAGTGTGAAATTATGCTGCTGCAATCAAAATTCATTTTTAAGTCTTTAAGGCTTGCAGTAGATAACAAACTACATAGGAGATAAACATTACATAAAGCTATAATACTGTGGGAACCTAAAAAAAAAAAGACTGGATAATAAAATTAATCCACAAATAATATAGACCAACCTCTATTAGTTGGTCTTTAAGTTGCTTTTATGGTGAATCAAAGACATAATGCATTGTTAGTTTAAATCACAGATGATAGCTAACTGGTCAGGGAGAAAATGTAACTGGTAGTTCAAAAATCTTTTTTAAAACCAGTCACATTGACTTATTATGTTGTTCAGAATCAGAATAATTTCGAATGAGGAAATAAATAAAAATAGCAAAAATTTTTGCCAACCTGTAAATCCTGTAAATTTTAGAAGTGTTAGCAGGCACTGTTTTGTCTGTCACCAGTGAACAGTGCTGTCGTCTGATAAACCAAAGTAAAAACAAATGAAATGCTGTAACACAGTGAGTGGTTGGAAGCCAAATTCTTGTTTGTCATCTTACCTCCAAGTGATTTTGTCATTTTGCCCAGCCATGAAAGCGCAGCCCCCATCCACAGTTTTTAATATCCCTGGTGATAATGCGTAAGCCTTAGAGTAAAGTCATCTTTCAGTTTTATTCTCACACACTAAATATTGTCTCCAGTTCTCTTAACAGTGAGCATTAGAGAGTTGTTTGACCTCCCTTACCATCCTCCTCACAGTTTATAATGGCAAAAAGAAACTTTGCCTCTCCTTCCATGTTTTTTTGCCACAGTTCCTGTTTTTGTAGTCTTTTTATATATTGCTCTGACAGATATTAGATATTGCCATGTTGCTGAGTAGCTGTTTTATTTAATTTTCAGACTTATCAAGAGCAACACACATCTGACTTACTTCACAGACATGATTTTAGCTTTCCCATTTTGAAGACAGACTCAAAGCAATAGATCTTTGGGTAAGGTCATGCTCATACCGTCGAGGTAAACAGGAAGCCATGGATTATTAATTAAAAGTTCAACACATCAATCTACTTAAAGACAATTTGAGCTTTAATTTTATTTATTTTACAGAAACTATTTGGATTTCCAATAGATTTTCTTGTATAAATGTATAGTATACTGAAAAATATATTTTTTTTCTCTATAAACTGAAAAATGCCACCATGCCGCATTTGGTGACACTGTTACCTTGCAGCAAGAAGGTCCAAGTCTGAAGCCAAGCCTGGGTTTTTTTCTGCATGGAGTTTGCACATTCTCCCCGTGCATGGGTGGATTCGTTTTGTATACGTTTTAATAATGGTTTCCCATTAATGGTACATTTCTGTTTTAAAGTGAGTAGATCCCAACATTTACATGGGTATTTTCTGCTAAATTTAAGTATTTGTTCCCAAAAGAACGAAAATAAAATACAAATAGTGGCAGCTCCTCATAGGTTGTAGAAGTCATGTTATGTATTTCATTTTCACCCACTTGCTTTGAGGTATTGCTTTGTAAAACGTCAAAATGTAAAAAGTTGTCAACTTAAACCTAAGGATTTTTTCACCCTTTATTGTAGTATAATGTTCTGTCTCTCCTTTTCTATAGCTATTCATGAAGGAGTTCGTAGACCAACTGAACGAGGAAGAAATCCGGGGCGCGGTTAAAATCAGCTGGAATATTGGTGGACTGCACTTCTCCCAGACTCAGGAGGTTTTCAGCTCCATCCAACCCAAGGATCCGTTCTTGTCTGTAAGACCTACACACAAACTCACACAGGCCTTTTTCACTTACGTCCATTCATATCTGTTTAGATCTTAGAAACACGTTGTGTTATTGTGGCCTATTAACTGCATCCATGTTGAAACTTAACGTAAACACAGATGTTTCTGATGTCAACACTAAAAGTCATTCCTAATTTACTGTATGTCAAAGCAGCAGCTGTGCTTCTCTGGTGGTTCAGGTTAAAAAATGTATTATAACAAATTATAAATGTTTTTGTTTATTGGCTGAGATCCCCCCTTAGACCTCTTATAAATTCATGTTTGCTTGATGCTGCAGCTAGCATAGCTGATTAAATTAACTGATTTGTATTCATAGTTAACCACCTAAATATGATTTGCATTTACTTGACATTGCACATCTCAGAAATGTATTGTTCAGTTAAAAGTTCTCAAAGACCTAAGCTGAGGTCATGAACTTTTGAACATGTTTGTGCTCAACACTGATAACAACCTACAAGTACATCTACACCTGGTAATTTAGAGCCACACACAGTAAAAGTTTCCTTTAACAAATTTTTTGCAGTGTGTTAGTGTGCCACTTGGCCAGGTCTCCCTCATAAAAGGGATTGTATTGTTTTTAAGTACTTCATAGTTAAGTAAAGGATAAATAAAAAGAATTGGGAAAGTTATTTTTTGGTGTTTGTTTGGGCTGCATGATATTAGAAACTTTAACGATGGCTATAATATTAGTAAATATTGCAATGACAATATTAGTTGTAATATATGAAGATTATCTTCTTTTCTCTTGTTCTCATTTGTACTTTCATTACTCTGTGACCTTTAGCATTTTGGGCAGTGTCATTTTTGTCCAATGTGAGCATCGGCTGATAAATATTACATTAGCATGTAAAATGCAAGCTTGGAATATATTATCCAACGATTATTGAACTCCAAGCAGTCCTGTGCTTTATGAACATTGCACACACTGACACTGTGATGACAATATATTTGCCATACATTGTGCAGCCTTAGTGATTGTATGCAATGTAACATGTTGGTTACATTATTCATGTTTCCCACCAAGAAATCCATTTAATATATTTGAAATATGGTTTTATGGTAGAGGCTTCCTTGGTTGTATTTGATCAAAATATTTGAGAGGATTAGTAATGGTAGGAATAGAGGTCGTTGGAGTACGGTGAACTTATTGTCATGTTAAATTAGATGATTTTGGAGGGACATGATCAGCAGCAATACCCAAGTAGGCTGTGGCATTTAAACATTTAGTTTTGCTAAGGGGCCCAAAACGTGCCAAGAAATGACCCTTCACATAATATCAACTGATATAATCCAGGATGAATCCTTGCTGTCAGGCAAGCAGGGATTCTCACCCTCCAAATTCAGACCCTACTAAAATGAATGTTGCAGTTAAAGCTAAGATGTATAATAACAACATCTATTATTAGCCAATTTTAGTGAACCTGTGGAAATTGTAACCCCCCCCTTTCCTGTTCTTAGCTGACAGGAAGGGCACTTGGCATTCTGCTGCTGCATCCTATCTGTTTCAAGGTTCAATGTGTTTTGCATTCTGAATTAGTAGACCAAATACCTTAGTTATAATGATTGGCTATTTAAGCTCCTTTTGCCCTCCAAAAGGCTTGATTAGTAGTTTCTGAAATACTCAGAGCACAACCTGTTTTGCACCATCAATCTCACTGAATGTAATTTTTATTTCAGTTATTCCCTATAGTGATAATCATTTTGTGTATTTTTCCAGAGTATTGAGAAGATTCGTTACCTTGGAAAAGGTACCTACATTGACTGCGCTCTCAGAAAAATGTCAGAGGAGATGCTGCTTGGAACTCCAAACACCACACCCCTCCGGTTCGCTGTTGTCATCACTGATGGCCACGTGACCGGAAATCCGTGTGGGGGCATCAAGGTGTCGGCAGAGGACGTTCGTGATAAGGGCATCAGGGTGTTTGCTGTGGCAGCATCGACTAATATCGAGGAGACAGGACTGAAAGAGATCGCCAACTCGCCTGCGTCGGTCTTCAGGAACGACTTCATTGCTGTGGATCTTAGCCAGGGCAAACCTATCATACATACTGAGACGATAAACCGGATTATCAAGACAATAGTAATGCTCAAACATACATTCACATATTAAACTTAGTTGTTTTTAACACTTGGGCTTACATTTTCTTCTTTTTCTTTACAGAGACATATGGCGTTTGTAGACGTAAGACTGGATTATTATTAGTAGTATCTTTGAAATATTAAAAGTTACCTACAATTTAAGCAGTTATATCCTCACTGACTGCTTGTCTTTACATCATTAGTGTTACAACGTGTCCTGCCTGGAGACAAAAGGGCAGCCTGGTCCAAAAGGCCACAGAGGACAGAAAGTGAGTTTTACACATACACACTCATATGATCTCAATATATTTCAGTCACTTTCCATTGCTAATCATGTTTGAACTTGTTGACCAGGGAGCTAAAGGGGACAATGGTGAAGCAGGACAAAAAGGAGAAAGAGGTCGCCCAGGAGACCCCGGCATTGAAGGTCCTATCGGTCAGCCTGGTACCAAGGTAGGAGGGTCTCACTGATCCGATTTTAACTGAGCATTGACTAGCACTAAAATTTTATGAAGGGGTTTTCCTTTTCTTCTCTTCATAGGGTGAACCAGGTCCAAAAGGCGAGAAGGTGAGGTCTCAATTTGATTTTGTGGGAATTCAAATATTTTCTTGCACTGCTAAAGATGTTCAGAATTCAGTCCGTTGATCTTGATGACACTTAAGGTTTGGCAATATTAATGACTGACTATTATTTTTTTATCATCTGTCGGAACACAGGGAGAGATTGGAACTCAGGGGAAAAAGGTAGGTTTTTTTGAGGATTTCAGACTTGTTTCCTATTAGTACTAGTTTTTAACCAGTCTCATTTTTTGTAACTGTACCT
Source organism: Anableps anableps (assembly GCA_014839685.1). NCBI lineage: Eukaryota > Metazoa > Chordata > Actinopteri > Cyprinodontiformes > Anablepidae > Anableps > Anableps anableps. The sequence continues at coordinate 29,028,559 of CM026077.1, forward strand.
ATTTATTGCCAATAGGGTGTTGCTGGTATTCCAGGACGTAATGGAACTGATGGACAAAAGGTAAAGTTTTGATCACAGAGCTTTTGTTCTGTACTTTGTAGAGATTATGATCTTTTAAAACTGCTTCTAGGGTTCTTTGGTAATGTACATAATTTGCAATCTTTTCCTACTTTCAGGGCAAAATTGGACGGATTGGTGCTCCAGGTTGCAAAGGAGACCCAGGCGACAGAGTATGAGATTTTTTATCACCTAAGGCAATTTGAGGATCTTTAATACACTGTTTTATAGTCTATTTATGATCAGAGTCAAATGGTTTTCAGGGTCCCGATGGTCACCCCGGAGATGTCGGTGAACGTGGTATTCCAGGAACTGATGGAGAGAAGGTACCACATTTTGTTGTAAAAACCCTAACCTCTCACTCATGCAATCCACTGTTAAAACTGCCTCTTTGTTTCTAGGGTGACCCTGGGCGCCCAGGAAGAGCTGGTCCCCCTGGCCCAGATGGAGATGGTGGACCACAGGTAAACCAGAAACAGACAGCGAAAGCAGATATTTTCTGTGACAACACTGTCAGTGTTGCAGCTAAAAGGTTAAACTCTGATGTTTCATTTGCAGGGAGAGAGGGGAAGTAATGGATCACCTGGCATTCCTGGAACTAAAGGAACCCCTGTAAGATGCGTAGGACATATTAATCCATTCAAACCGAAACTGTCCAATGCAATGAGCGGTTGATCTGTGTGTTTTTTTTTGTTGTTGTTTTTTTTTTTTTAGGGAATCCCTGGAAGTCCGGGAAAACGAGGCGAGGACGTAAGAATATCCAGTTCAACTGTATTCAGATATTTTTGCGCATATTCTGTCTTTGTCCTGGTTGATGGCCTCAGTGGCTGTTGTTTTCTAGGGAAGAAGAGGAGAGTATGGGCCCAAAGGTGAACCTGGACTAGATGGTACCAAAGGAGATAAGGCAGGTGTTCACATGACCATTTTTAAGACCTTTCTACAAAGTCTCTAAATTGTTTTGTAGAACTTACCTTCAAAATTGCAGCATCTAGTTGAAGATTGATATAATATTATTTCAGGGTGAAATGGGGCCAGAGGGCTTGAGAGGACTTCCCGGTGAACCAGGAAACAAAGGTGCAAAGGTAGAAAGACCTATTTTATTATACAAAGACGTGCCTGATCAACAGTATATACTTGTCAATATACTTTAAGCTTACTTTCAATGCAACTTCCATTGTCTTTGATTTAAACAGGGAGACACTGGTTTGCCAGGACCTAGAGGACCACCCGGAGCAACAGGGGAGACTGGAAAAAATGTAGGTTAAAAGTCACCTCAGCTCAAGAAGTCGCATCAAGTTAGATGCTGTTTGACACTGTTTGAACTCTAGGGTACCAGAGGAGACCCTGGTGATATGGGACCAAGAGGAGAGCCTGGCCAGCCTGGACCAAAGGTTAGAAACAGTAGATTTGTCTTGTCCACAGTAATGTCATTATCAATTTATTTCATATCTGTTTTTACTTTTTGACAGGGAGACCCTGGAAGACCTGGCTTTAGCTATCCTGGACCAAGAGGAGATCCAGTAAAAGACAGGCACACAGAGATCTTCAACCTTCCTTTTCTTGTCAAGTGGATTTAATTAACATGAAATGTATCTGCTAATCTATAGGGTGATAGAGGAGACCCAGGCAAGCGTGGACCCCCTGGTAGCAGAGGAGACTGTGGTCAGAAGGGAGAACCTGGAGATAAAGGAACACCAGGGGAGCCAGTGAGTAACTTCATAGAGGTAATATTAAATACTGTTTTACTTAACATCACAGTTAAGTGATTCCTTTGCCTTCATCAGGGTGAACCAGGGCCCACGGGGGAGCCTGGACTAAGAGGACCAAGAGGAGACCCTGGTCGAGATGTAAGTCAACAAACAACATAAGTTATCCACTGGTTTTTCTTAACAAATCAGATCCCAATGGTAAATTTATATTGTCTTCCTTTACAGGGAGATCCGGGCCCAGAGGGAGATCCCGGGCTTACTGTGAGAACACATCTAATCAAAGTTTTATTAATGAAATACAAACTCAGAAGTTTTGAAGATCATGATTTTGTTTCCTCCTGCAGGAATGTGATGTCATGAACTACATCAGAGAGACCTGTGGCTGCTGTGGTGAGTTAAGTTACAAGTGTACAAACATCTAAATCCTGTCTGTTTTATGTTTATTCCTTATTGGTTGCATATCTTTAAATCTTCAGACTGCGAGAAACGCTGTGGAGCCTTGGATATTGTCTTTGTTATTGATAGCTCAGAGTCTGTGGGTCTCACCAACTTCACCTTGGAAAAGAACTTCGTCATCAACACCATCAATAGACTGGGATCTTTTGCCAAAGACCCACAGTCTGAATCAGGTTCAAATGTCAAAGTGCAATGCCAAAACTTCCAAAATGATTGGGAATTTAGGCACTCTAATAAGAAAGTCCCCTATTTTCACAGGCACAAGGGTTGGTGTTGTACAGTACAGCCACAGTGGGACCTTCCAAGCAATCAGACTCAACGATCCCAAGATTGACTCACTGACGGCTTTTAAGGTTTCGCCAACACTGGAACATAAATAAACATGATGTACATTACAGAAAAGTTTATTTTTAGTGTATAGAACAGACTCTTTCATCCTGTTGGCCTTATGTTGTTTGATTATTAAAAGCTGATTGTGTCTAGTATCACATATTGCAGAAGGAAGTTAAACAGTGATCAAATCTGACACTAGTTTCATGTAGCTCTGTACTTTGTCTTCAAGGACATCCTGTTTTGCTGTCAGAAATTTTTTGTATTGATATTATTTCTTCTTCATGTATTGCTGAAAGCTACTACAGCTCTTGTGGAAAAGATATCAGCTTCAGTTCTCCAACAAATTAGACAATATATTTGAAGTCTGTTTTTAACGACCCACATCTTAAGAAGGAACAAACTGAGGGTAGGCCATGGATGCTACGAAGTACAAATTGACTGAATTTTGATGTTTTATTGGAATCATCAGCACTAGAAACTGCTCACAAGATTTTAAACTATTTTATAAACCCTTTACAATATTATGTATCTGCTTTAAAATTTTATATCATTGGAGGAGATGCTGTCTTAAATACTGATCCAGCATTACCTTCCTATACATCTGGAACTGAATTCTACACGTCACAACTCTGAGACCCCATACATGCTGCACATATGGCCCACTGCTAGTGAATTTATGTAGCTGCTACTCATATGTTGATGCAATAACCTAACTGTAACACTAATAATCTCATACTAGCCTATGCAGATGCTCTTTATGCTGATGAAGATTCAGTCTTCTTGACTTTCTTAATGTTTGGAGAGGTACCAAATCATGGCAGAGGCAGACTTACCTATTTTCTAGTTAATTCAACAAAAAATTACACTCATGGAACATCGGATTTTCATCTCCACATGGTCAGTTGATATTTAAATATGAAGAAAAAAGTGCTATTATATTGTGACATCAAAGGAGGAGAAACTTTCTCAGTCGTCCTTATCACTGTGAATTATTTCTACAACACATGCACTAAACAAAAGAGATGCATATTAAAAGCAATACACATACTTCAAAGACGTTCCCAAAGCATGTGCTTCATTTTCTCACATTTAGACCCACACAAAGCTTACTTTTCACAAGCCAATAAACAAGGCAAGTTAGGTAACAGTCGGACAGAAGTTTTATCCGAATCACTTTATAAATTTGTCTCATTTTAGAGTGGTTAAAATAGTGTAGTTACAGTTATTTTTAGTCTTCATATTCTACAATCATAAAGCATACTTTAATTGTTTTTATTTTTGAGTTTGTAAACTCCCCATACAAGCAAAAACTGTATGTTGCCAGATCTCTGCTAATGCTAGCATGGTTGTCATGCTAGCACTGCTTAGCAATGCCAACAAAGGCAATTTCTTGTAGCATTTCTAATACTTTAAATGCACTGATACTGCACAGTCCCGGCATCTGTTAATTGTTGTGGTTTGCCTCTTAATTTGAGCCAGTCAGTGATTTTATAAATTAAAGTGTTAATGCCTCTTTTCTCTTAAGGTGCCACTATATTGTTTCCAATAGTGCCATCTAAGCTGGTGAATTGAAAACATGTTATCTAAACATGAGGAAATATTGTCTGGCAGCACATCAAATCCTTTTTACATATGTGTTTTTCCTGCGCTCACGTGAATAGTGCAAGTACTTGAATAGGACAAGTGTATTGGGAGTGTAATTTGCAGTGTTCTGCTGTGTGGGGATGAGGGAATGCTACTTTCATCATGACGTCACTGTCTCAGTCAGAATTTAGTTTCACTTTCATTTATCCAGAATGCCAGGTGAGGGAATCTTTATCAATGTAAAAAGCATAGTGTAACATTTATTATTGTTAGTACTGGGACATTCCTGTGATATTTGAGTTGCATTTACGACAATTTGCTGCATTTTTGTGCCATTGAAATGAAAAGGTAGATACATAATACTGTGATAGGGGTATAAACACACTTTACTAACATGGCTTCTTTACTAAATAAGCCCTAAAGCTAAAAACTGCCATTCAGAAATAATGTTGTAGATATACAGTATGTAATTTTGTTCTTCTGTCTCCTTTTTTAACAAATCCATTGCCAACATCCTCTTCCCCCAACTGTCCAGGAAGCTGTTAAGCGATTAGAGTGGATTGCAGGAGGTACTTGGACTCCATCTGCTCTTAAGTTTGCCTATGACAACCTGATCAGGGACAGCCGCAGAGCCAAAGCCAACGTCACAGTTGTTGTGATTACGGACGGACGCTTTGACCCAAGAGATGACGACACACTACTAACATATCTGTGCAAGTATGACTGCTGTTCTGTGTTTTAAAATTTGGGGCTAGAACTTGCCACAAATGTAAAAAAAAAAAAAAAAAAAAAAAAAAAAAAAAAGTCTTATCACAGAGCTTGTTTTTGCTTTTGTGTATTGATCCATGTGAACAGCGACCCAAATGTTGATGTGAGTGCCATTGGTATCGGAGACATGTTTGAGCAGATTGAGGAGAATGAGAGTCTCCAGAGCATTGCCTGCCAGAAGGAAGGCAGAGTGATGGGAATGAGACGATTTGCAGATCTTGTGGCAGAGGAATTCATTGACAAGATTGAGACCGTGCTCTGCCCTGGTAAATTATATAGTAGATAAATACTATATGTACTGCATGTTTATTTAGTGGAATGTTTGATGATAATCCTTAAATTGCTTTTTAACTGTTTCATTTTTTTTTTTTTCAGATCCTGTCATCATATGCCCCGATCTTCCTTGTAAATCAGGTAAGACCAATTTTATTTGATGCTTCTAGGTAAGGGGATGCTTGTGTTTTTTTGTGCGGAGCTCCCAAGCAGCATTTCATTTGGGGGCCTAAAACAAGAAAACTGTTTATCCGTCGTCATCGGTGGTCATGCTAGCTAGCTGCTGACACTCTCTACAAGGAAGGTAAACCACAAAAGGCCATTGCTAAAGTGTCTGCAGAGTATTGTATCCAAGTATGTTAATGGACAGTTGAGTGGAAGGACTATTTTTAATGCCTTTTAATGTAAAATACATATTATTTAAGAAAAAAGTTTTGCTTTAATTTAATATAAGCCATAATCATCAAAATTAAAAGAAATATATTACTGTGTGTAATGAATGAATATAATATGTGGATTCTGCTATTTTAATTAATTTATAATATTCTCAAATACGTCTGTATATGTGTATAACTGTGTCATTTTTCAATATGTCTGTTAATAATTTTAATCTCTTTTAGGTCATTCAGCAAGCAGAGGGCCCCAAACAATCACAATGTTAGTTTCTAGCTCAGGCCGGCCCTGTAAGGCCTCAATTGGCTCAGAATTAAATCAGATAGGTTCTTAGGACTATGGTTAGAATTTAAGGGTATTTTATGTCACTCGATTTTTAAAGAAAAAATTGAACAGATGCAAACTTAGTTCTCTGACAGCAGGCTTTTTGCCTCTGTCTTCTCAACATCACATTTGGAACCAGACTTATGCCTGCTTTCATTGCTCATGTTTATGCTGGTAACTGTTGCATTGTTCAGATGCGATTAAATCATTGAGTTGTAAACCATTTTAGACCAACTCGGTGTACCTCCAGCATCATAACTGGCTCTGTTGATGCATTCGTGGGACCCCTCCCACAATGTTGTTCCACCCACTTGTTGCAGGAGGGGGCGTCACTCTGGGGGAAGCCCCGCCCCCCTGGAAGCCACTGGCCGAAGAAGGCAGCCCCTCTTTAGTCCCCACCTCATTGGAGAGTGTGGCCAACCTGCTGAGCAACCTTGGCGAGCAGCAGTATGGGGTTGGCATAGCAACCATGGCGTACACAGCCCAGAGAGCCAAACTCACCCAGGGAGTGGACAGGGAGCAGTGGACCAAGCTGTTCATCGACTCATTTAAATATGTCTATGGAGACCTTATGGGAGACCCTGAGAAAGCCTTTGGGCTTTGTTAGTGCTACAGTGCTAACCATGCTACCTCGCCTCAATGACTAATAAGCTTGCTAAAATGACTGATTTTTCTTTAAATCATTTTATTCTGCAGGTACAATATATATACAGGGCAGTGAAAAGAACTGCATGAAGCTTTGAGAGTAGTCTTGTGTTTTTTGTGCAGATGTGATGGAGAACTATTCAAAACCTAGATCAGGCTCTCCTCACTAGAAACATTTCCGACATAACGTGTTTTCTGTCTCCCAGAGAAATATGTTAATTTTGTATACATCTGATTTTTTTTTTTTTTCATATTAGTCAACAGTTATTTTCTGTTAAAATGGAAAACAGATGTCAACCATTTTATGGTGTCAACTGTAGACCAATTCATGTATCTTTTGTACAGTGGCTCTGTGATGAAGCTTCGTTTCCACTGTGAATCATAAGCTTTATGAATCACTCGAAAAATTGCTGTTTTGCACATGTCCATGGTTACAGCCTTTACTTTTATTCCCTATGAGTGGTTTATGGTGGTTACAAGTAATTACACATGGAAAATATCAGGTCTATAAATACATTTCACATTGTTTTGTATATGAGTCAGAGGCTTTTGTATGTGTATGTTTGGTTGATTTGCTTGGCTTGGACAGTGAAGGAAATATTGTACGTTATACTCCTGGCTGGTGCATGATTTTTACAGCATGTGGCTTGGTCTGTGAAGTTTGATGACTAGAAAGAAATTACCACTTTGTAGACTTAACCAAGTGTTATTTTACCAGCTCCATGACTGCACCTATCAGATGTGAACACTTGTTTTGAATAAAATGGAATGTAATCAATCTTTATATGTTCGCAAGAAATAAAATGGCAGAGCAAACTCAAACAATGCTGTTTTTGTTGAAAATTAATAGCCTTGATCGATGCTGGCATGTAAAGAGTTGTTGCATGTTATTGTATTTTCTCGGCTTTAACTTTTGAACATCTGTGCTCCAGCTGTTGCTGACTGAACACTACACTGTGTATGTGTGTGGGTCTATTTCAGAGCCTGCTGTAGCTAGTTGTGTCCAGAGGCCAGTGGATGTGATCTTCATGTTGGATGGTTCTGAGAGGATGGGCCTGGAGAACCACCGCAGGGCCAAAGAGTTCATCGAGAATGTGGCTCGCCGCCTGATCCTGGCCGACAGCCCGACTGATGACACCAAGGCCCGTCTGGCTCTGCTGCAGTTTGGCAGTGCAGGAGACCACAGAGAAGAGTTCCCGCTCATGCATAATCTCACAGAGATCGTGGATTCACTGGCAACTGTGAACTACTTGGATTCCTCGTCTGCTTTGGGCAACGCCATCATCTATGCTGTAAACAATCTTGTGATCAGACAGGTACTGTACGTTCATACAAACAAGTTACAAGCCCACGGTAATGCTGGGTCTAGCAGTGAATTTGGCTCCATGTTAACATAAAGCTTAACAATCAAACATTTTCTTCCACTTTTGTATTCATTGTGAGGTATGTCTACAAGACATGTAAAGATTTACTGTTCTTCGTGGTTAAATTATATGTCACCTTCAGACAAGTTCCTGGTACCAGCCAAAAACAGGGACTTGAGTCTTAGTCTTGGATTCCCTTAACTACTGTAGTAAAACTTAACTGCTTATTTAACCTGCCATTAGCTCAGTTAGCTAGCATGCAGTTCACAATATTAGAGATGCCAACTGTTGTTTCAAAAAGCATTACCCTAATGATGGTTATTGTGTGGTTGTGAACAAAACAGCAAGGGGAAGGGTGCCCGCTTCAGAACTTTCTCTGGAATTTTAATACAGGGACTTTAAACCATAAGAGCAGCATGAAGTAAAAGTTTAATAGTTTTGAAACTGCAACTCTTTACAACCATGGTATACATTGTGACTTGTAATTGGCTCGTGCTTACTCCAGACTTGACTCAGACTTGAGGACTGGGACTCGACTCTTTATTAGCTACAAACTAATTAAGTGTGAAAGTAAGCCACAGTCTCTGTAAGAGTCTGTTTGACATATAATCCAGAAACATTGGAAAGCTTTGAATAGACTATTATGTTTCATAAAAGCAAAGTGCAAATTGCAAGATTTAATTAAAAAAACAGTTTAACATGTTCTGATTGAATTTATTTCAATCAGAAAAGCAAGATATTACAATGTCTATGAATGCATGTTGATTAGTACAACCTATATATTGTTATCCATAACAGTTATCCATCATTATTTTGATTTGTAGATTTAAGAAAGGATATAGAGTAAATGCTAAAGTAGATTCCAAGAGCTATTTGAGAAGAACATTATACCTTGTTGTCATTCTGCTCCCTATAAAGCAGGGGTGTCAAACTCATTTTCATTTTGGGCCATATCAAGAGCATGAATGTTCTCAAGGGCCGGTTGTGCCAGAATGTATTGATAAAACCCATTATCCAACTGTTAAAATATTAATAAATAGCTATCTCTGCATTTGACAAGTTTTTAAAATTAAATAATACTGAACATCTTTTCACATTGATCAGTCCCTCCAGGATTTCGCAATTGTTTTTGTGACTTTTTTGCAATCAAAATCAAAGATTTTCAAAGAATTTTGCAATATTTGTGCTTATGTATGACAGTAAATGTGACTTTTTGATACTTACTATATCTATCATGGACTATAACTTGACATCAAGTAAGGCTGAAGTAGTGTTGTAGAAGTAAGAAATACTGCCACCTCCAGGTGGGAGTTAGCAGTCACTTAAACCCAATGTTTTCGACCATTTTTGTGGAAAATTTGCAATAAACTAACAATTATGTATTAGTGCGAACAAAATGTGGGGATTTGTTGATTTTCTGTGAATTTCCACTATCGCAGAATTACAAAAAACCTGAGGGACTGATTGATGTAATTTGGCAGTATACAGGTAAAAAAAAAACTGCTTTGATTTGATTTGATTGATAAAATGATATTTGAACACACAACTGTTATCTTGAAGGTTCTATTCATGTGTCCCTCTGGAGTCTAGAGGGCCACATAAAAAGCTTTGGCGGGTCAGATTTGGCCCCCAGGCATTGAGTTTGACATATGTGCTATAAAGTAACACTGGAAATATAACAGGCTCATACTAGCAGGTGAATTAGACGGTTATCTATAAACTAGCCTGCAGTCAAGTGCCTAACAGACATGGAGCTTATAGCTTGTCAACTGTATTATCAACACACCTTTACCTTGATAAGAGTGTAAAGGGAGAATGGCTAGGGGCTCCCTTAATTTTAATGGCATAACTAGTTGTGTTTGTTGTGACAAGAAATATTTCTAAAAAGCCAATTTTGTCTCTGTTATAAGTAAAGGAAAAGTGTAGCTTTCTTTTAGGAAACCAACAGGCCTTTCACAGCAATTAGTGGGGTAGCGGCATCTCTATTCTCCATATAGCCAGAAAAAAGTATGTGGCACGTTCCATAGAAAGGGAAAATTATCAAATTTTTTTGTACCATGAGTTTTTTGTTTTTTTTTTTTTAAATCCTGGTACACCTTTTAAAGCAAAATCCAGCCCCTGTATAGTTCATAACAACCTCTTTCACAGAATTTGAACAAGTGTAAGTGTAAAGATAATTAAAGTTTAAACAGAGCTTTTACCTGCTGAGTTAAATGCTTTGAAAGGGGTTAATGTTTTACTTAAAGGCCCAAGGATGGAGCACTACAGTATTGCATAAGCTACAGCAATACTGTGTTTTATGCAGACCAGATGATCTGCTTCTGATAAGATAATATTAAATTTAGTCACTGGAGACTAGAAACTTGACTTGAACTTTGAAAAAAGGACTTGTGAACATCCCTGCTACCAGCTTAAGGCAACATGATTTACTAGCTGGTGAGCTTAGTCTAAATGACCTGTTATTGCTGCAATAAAATTTCTTCTGTTTTTCACCCAATCTTTTTACTAACTGTGTGATCCAAGAAAAGAAATTCGATTTATGTTCATCTGTATTCTATCCCTTGGTGTATGTCTTGGCATTTTTTCTCAAATGCTAACCTGCTCTTCGACTTTGCATTTGTAGAGTCAACGGTTATCTCGACGCAATGCTGAGGTGGCCTTCATCTTCATCACAGATGGAATAACCTCCACCGAGCAGCTGGATGAGGGCGTGTCTGCCATGAAGAGGGCAGAAGGCGTTCCCACTGTGATAGCCTTGGGAAGTGACACCGACGAAGAGGTGCTGCGTAAGGTGTCACTGGGGGACTCATCTGCCATCTTTAGGGGTGACGACTTCTCCGTGCTGAGCAAATCTGCTTTCTTTGAGCGCTTCATCCGCTGGATTTGCTAGTGAGGAACTGCAGTGCTCTGCACAATAGAGTTAGAAACCATTGAACAACAGAGGGACCAGCTCCTTCAGTGTACATGTAAAACCCACGCAGAGGCACCAGATGTAACTCTGTGAACAATATCATTCCTGGATAAAAAGCACTGAGGTGGCTCCATATTGTGTTGTTGGGGAAGAAAATTTGCTTGCAAAATTGAAAAGAGCCTATTCAGGTCCAACTCTTTATACACTTCCAGACAAACAGAACCAATGTGTCCATTTAAATGTCTTGTCAGCACTGCTACAGTAGGTATCCCACAGGAGAGATTTGTGATTATTGAATAGTAACCAAGCACACTATAGGTTTTACATAGTTCGTTTGTTTGTATAATGTTCAGCTTACAGGAACAAACTTTTTTCTGTCATTCTCTCTTTGACACAAACTACACATGCTCTATTTCTTTAAAAGGTTAGTATTTACATTAATGGTGCTCATAGCTATTTGGGTTGTTCTGAAAACATTGTTTTTAACTTCATATTTTACTGTTATTTGTGTCATTTATTCTGGAAATGTAAAAAAAAATGTTGCCCTGACTAAGAAATGTTCCAGATGAATGCCAGGCAGTTACACACATACCTTATGGTTGAATACACACAAACGAGAAACAATGAATCTGTATACAGTAAGTTCAAATAAAGACTAAAATGTGACCCCAACACTGTGTTTTGTGTTTACATTGTGATAGTGTAGATATGGTTCATTTGTCCTGGATATATGATGGATTCAATTTTTGTAACCCAAACACAAATTTTACTGTGCAACCTGCTGGGTAAAAAAATAAATAAACAATCCAATTTGGATTATTTTGCTAACCCAGGCCAGGGTCAAATATTATCCCATCCTGGCCTGAGTTGATTTCACATGACAGAACTTTGGTATTTATTTCATCCAGCATACTGGTTTAGGTATTCAACCCAAAAATAACACTAAAGATATTGTGGATTACCAAACAAGTAAATAAATATTATTTTAAGGGTTTTTTTTTATTATTATTATTTGAAAACATTAGATGAAATGTTATTGTTTTATGACAAACAAACAATTGAATTAAAATACCAGAATTCATATTCACTGCACCGCACTGCATAAAATAATAATTTTGTTCTCCTTGGGTCCTCTTTGTTTAAAAACTTCAAAATAATATTAAATGTCACAGCTTAAAAATAATAATACTGAAATTGCATTGCAAGTAAGCTTAAAGTATAACTTAGTGCTAAGCTTGTTTTGATTAATTTTATTAACCAGTTCTTTAACCAGGTCAAAGTGTAAATATTAAACACTAGCTTGCGCAACTACTTAGCAGCTAAAAGGCTAATGTTATGTTTAGGTGAAAAAAAGGCATTTCTAGAGGGAACTAAAGTCATTAACACGGTTTACTGGCATTGCCAGTATTATAATGTATCATTTTACCATCTTACTATTTCATATTTCATTGTGTGGAAGTGGTTCAGAAAAAAATTATTTTTTTTTTACTTCTTATTTTGTTTACAAAAGAAAGTGTTCAAGTGTAGATAAGAAAATGTCCTGATAGATTTACAGATTATATAGATAAAGTCACCTTAAGTTTTCTTAAGAACCAAAATGGTTTTCATTGCCTTTGGTTCAGAAAAACCTGATCAGGTTGTTAAAAGGCTCAAAATGGCTGCCTTTGAGGAGTCTTGTGGCTTCTTTTTAGTATTTTCTCCAACCCTTGAGGTTTTTAAGAGTGTATGTAATCAGTGTTTTAGTCTTTATAAAAAGCCTATTTTTAAGAGGTATGTTGGGTCAGTAAACCAATGCTGCACACTGAATTGCTCCTTTGACTCAGTCCACTGTGCTGAGCATACATAGAATTGAGGGGGCAGATGGAAGATCAGGCTTTTAAATGTTTATTTAAGTTTGCTCTGTTTCATTGAAAAATCTAACTTCTTACTTATTTTTGTTTTGTCATTTTTTTGTCCAACTATTAAAACATTTATTGATACTGAATTTGTGAGTAGTTTAGACACAAAAAAAATCCTCCATGGAGATCTTTACTAACAGATTTTAAAATTTGAGCCTGAAAGCAAAGTTAGTGAGAAAAGTACAAGCAAAAAGTAATTCTTGTTATATCAGCATGCAGCATTCAGATGCTAAAGAAACTCTTCTTATCACTGGCTGTGTAAAAAACCTTAGAACAACAAACGTCTGTTGCAGCAGCATTATGTGAAACTGAACATTTTTTTAAAAATTCAGCTTTATGTATTTTATAATTATAGCTGGATGTCATAAATATGTAACAAATATAAGAAAACAATAGTAGTCTCCATCACCTGCTCTATTATGCCATATAGCGACAACTATTCCTCCCTGCATCCTGCTTCATGTCTTCCCGGCTTCTCTCTTTTTGCCCCTTTCTTGTCTGAATTATGTAACTAAAGGGCACTAGTGCCACTGAGAATATAAAAGGAGGGTAAACATGTTCTGACAAAGTTGTTAGTTAGTTAGTTAGTTAGTTAGTTAGTTAGTTAGTTAGTTAGTTAGTTAGTTAGTCAGATACCAGGCTTCCATCTGAACAACTGTCTATATTTGATAACTGAAATATAGTTGGGCATTTATGAGATATTAAAATTATAAATATTAGAAACACGATGAATTGTTGTTATTACAGGGGTGAAAGTGGGTTTCAATAGATTTGGACTTTAGCAGATAAAAGTTGTTTTATCTGCTGGATTGCGCAGCCAACCTATCTGTTGCACTGCAACATGCTCAGTGATGTTTGATGGTTGTTTATCCACAAGGGGGCAGCAAAGACCAGACTGTGAAAGCAACACTTTTTGGTGCTCTAAGTACATATACGACGCTAAGCCTAAAAAAAACACAAAAAAAACAGGAAATGTAGTCCACTATTTACAAGAATTTCTTCAAAGTTTGAAAACTACATTTCCTATTGTATTTCAATTACTTTATTAAATACAATTTTTCACTCAGGAACCTATTTAAAACAGAATACCAGAATGAAATATTTACCATTCAAGAGATGCAGTTATTTTTATTCAGATTTTATTCAATAGCTGAAGAAACTTGTAGATGTGTGGACATATTAACCTAAAATGGCTAAAATATAAACCTTTAAGAGTCAAATTAGCGCATTTGTTTAGAGGATCTTGTCCCGTAAAGGACGCCGTCGCCAAGTACACACTCGTGACATACAGAGGCAAATGAGTCTCTGCTGCTGAAAAGGTAAATCTTTTGTTTTCTGCACAGTTATTGGTCCGCTTTAGTTTGTGTGGTTAGATGCATTTTGTTCAAGTGTAGAGTTACTTAATGCCTATTGTAAAAACAACTTTTTAACATAAAAATGGAAGTTAGTTTCCAGGGAGCGAAGTTCTATATTACACAACCAAAGGCAGGAAAATTAGAACACAGAAAAATAAAACAATGCATTTGAGCAGATTTTTTTAATGAAATGCATATTAATTTATTTTGTCTAAACAAAGGAACCACTTCAATGTTACTCGAACCAGTCATGCATCATAATTAAATTGCACATAAAAGTATCCAGTGCTTCCAGTATGGAGGGGGAGCCCCTTTCCGCCCTCTGTACCCCCGCTTTAGTGGTGGATGTGAACAAAGTGAAGAGAAACGCGCAGAGAATGATGGAGCGCTGCCACAAACTGGGAGTCCAACTCCGACCGCACATGAAGACCCACAAAACCCTGTATGGAACTGCACTCCCTAACACTAATGAGGCTAATGTTTCCATCAGTCTGTATTAGAGGGGTGCTATAATATGTGTTTGTGTGTGTCTGTGCAGTGAGTGTGCTGACATCATGACAGGTGGATCGCGAAGGTGCATAGTGGTTTCCACCCTGGCAGAGGCTAGTTTTTATGCTGAGCATGGCTTTGATGACATCCTCTATGCATACTCTCTTCCCTTTGACAAGGTACTCTCCAATGAGGCTTTCAAACTCCATTATACTGTGCTTATTACTTGGTAGTGCAATAATATTTATACCTCCCATTTATCACATTTTGTCATTATATACCCACTGTGGTTTTAAAACGGAATTAAAGGGATAAAGCGGCACTTTAAAGATCACATATCCCTGCTAAAAAGTCAGATTTTGTTTCTAAAATACAACAGCATAATGAATACGTTTGTACAACTCAACTGAAAAACATTTCTAAAAATCTCCTTGGACAAAAATATTTGGAAAAAAAATTAAATGTAATGCTCTGGTTGCATAAGTGTGCAAACATTTCAACTTTGAAGAAGCTAAGAGGCCCATGTAACTCTGGAGGAGCTGCTAAGATCCAAAGCTCAGGTGGAACAACGTCAACACGATGTTAGTTGTGTGCGCTATCTAAATCTGTTATGGGTAAGGGATGCCTCTCTTTATTGCAGAGACCGAAACGTAAATTTTAAATCCCATTATCATTACCCAACACCTCAACCTAAACACACCATGTCAACGTTAAAACATGGTGGTGGCAGCATCAGGCTGTGAAGATGCTTATCTCCAGGAGGGACAGGGAGGCTGGTCAGATTGATGAGAAGATGGATGGTAGTCCTGGAGGAAAACCAGTTAGAGCCTGCTGAGAGTTCAGACGGCGGCACGGGTTCACTTTTCAGCAGGACAACGGCACTAAACATACCACCAGAGATGCTAGAATAGCTTAGATCAAAGGACATTTGTGTGTTTATGTGTTAGAGTGACTCAAAATGTTTTACAAACATGTATAATTTTCCCTCTTCTCCATAATTATACACCATTCAGTGTTGATCTGTCACATATAATTCCAATTAAACACACTGAAAGTTGTGCTTGTAAAGTGACAAAATGTGAAACATTTCAAGGGGTGTGAATACTTCTGCTAGTCTCTATTTAATGTAAGAATGTTGGAGACACACTTTGTTGCAAGAGTAACACCATGCCAGTACGAGCCTCTCCAAGAAATACCTGTTATACATCTGTGTATAGGTAGAGCGCTGTGCAGCCCTGTCAGAGAGACTGGATCTTTTCCAAGTTCTGCTCGATCATCCCGATGCTCTGGAGCAGCTCAGAAAGAGGCCCCTGAAAGGCGGCCGGCAGTGGCACGTGTGGCTAAAGCTTGACTGTGACAATGGGAGAGGTATACATGCTGGGAAACAACAACCCCAACGCTTCCTCAGATTATTCAGTGGCTATGTGTTTTGCTCTTTGCTGTAGCCGGCATCCTACACTCGGAGCCCGAGGCGCTTCAACTGGCCCGAGCCATCGCTGAGGCGGATGGCGTGGAGCTAACTGGAGTGTATGCCCACTGTGGGAACACATACAACTGCAAAGGAGTGGAGCAAATACAGGCCGTTGCCCAAGAAACCACCAACTTTACTCTGCAGTTCATGGAAAAGTAAGACAAGAGTTAAGCAGTTAAGACAAAAATTTGTAATTTCCCAATTTTCTTTCTAAACTCTCAGCATCAGAGCTTATAGCAGCAATTTGTTATTAAATATAGTTTTAATGAAAGCTGTTTCAACAAAAGCATTATGCTTGCTGGGTTTTTTTTTTTTTTTTTTCATTTGTTAGATTGAAGGCTGTTAGCATCAGCTGCAAGTCCAGCATTGGCTCCACCCCCTCCTGTAGTCATCCTATCCAGGACATGGGAAAGCTGAGCGAGGTGCATCCTGGAAACTACGTCTTCTATGGTGGGTTATGTTCATGTCGGTGCATCTGTGCATGGTGGCTGAAAAACCAAAAACAATGCTTAGAATATGTGTTTTTGTTGGATTTTAGATGTCCAGCAGTCTGTGATTGGCTCGTGCAGTCTAGAAGACGTGGCTGTGAGAGTTTTGACAAGGGTCATTGGACACTGTCCCCACAGGAACCAGCTCCTGATCGACTGTGGATGGACTGGAATCAGGTGGCTTTACGAGACCTCTTCTGTGCTATTTGGCTTTTACTGCATTCATTTGAATCAGCAGTATCCACAGAAATACCAAATTAGGTGCCTTTACTGGTGGAAACATGTCTTGTAACCTTTCTGAAATTGTTCCTCTCAGTTTGGATGGAGCTGGAAAGCTTCCCACTGGATACGCTGTGATCGAAGGGCATCCAAACCTCAAGTAAAACAGTTTCCTCTTCCTTTCTGATGTCCAAACTGAACTTAGGTGTGACTGATTAACTCATGGGAGATATTTTCCTCTAGGTTGTTGTCTATGACTCAAGAGCATGGGAGAGTGGAGCCCATCTCGGGTCCACTGGACTACAGCATGTACCCGATTGGCTCTCTGCTCACATTGATCCCCTACCATGTTAGTATTGTTACTCTGTTGTTACTATGTTGTGACTCTGTTCATGGAAATGGCCTCTTGAGTCTTTAAAGTGAGACTTCCTCAGATGTTCTCTCCTACACATTTAGCATTTAGCAGGTGTCAGCAAAGAAAGAATCATTTTTGCCTTATTACAGGACCACAAAACTCATTTGACTCTTGAAAAAAATATATAATATTTTTTTATATATTTACATAAAATTGTATTTTATTGTAAAAGTTAAAGAATCAAAAGTCTTTATTTTATGAAAAAGGACTTTCATTTGTATTTTTAGTTTAGAACAGAGAAAAACATATTTCAATTTAATTCAATTTAAAAAATACTTTATTTATCCTAAAAAGAAAAAACATACTGTCATAATTATTGCCATCCAAGTATTTTCAAACAGTCGTCGTGGAAACTGAAGCTGTGGGCAGCATGGATCTCTGGTAGCAGTCAGTCTCGCAACTACGGATGCACTGATTGCATTTTTTTTGGCTGATCACCGATCAGTCTGACCTGCTGATTCCAAGTTTGGCCAATACTGATTTTTTTGTCTGAAATTTTGCAAAAAAGTTGCTAAATTGGCAGCTGTGGGGTGGATTATTGTTAACCACACATGTGCAGACGTGAGCTGGTGGGCAGGTATGTCAGTCAGCCTTCTCTCACAGCAGAGCAAAAGGGGACAGTGGCTGATTTTCAGACCTTTGTAGAGGTAGATAAGATCAACGGATAAGATTGGTTTCTCATGTAAGTATCGGCCGATTGCCGATCTCCCAAAATGAGGAAAATCAGCGCCAATTTATTGGTGCACCCTGACTCGCAACAAATCTGAAGAGGCTGTTGCTGTATGATAGTCTCATGATTGTCAGGACATGCTAACAGCTCAGTTCTTCTTAAAAGAGCATTTGATGCTGTAGCCCTTTACATGCACTCTAGGTTAACAAAATTTGACTTCTCTGAACAAGCTATGCATTGGATGAAGTCATACTTGGTCAATAAATCTTGTTCTGTGTCTGTCAATGGGGTCAAATCTACCCACTAAGATTGCCAAGTTGGAGTACCCAAAGGCTCCATACTTGGACCAGTTTGTTTTATTTGTACATTGACTTCTTATGATTTCATAAAGGGACAAGAACATCAGATTGTTCAAGAAATTTAATACCTTGCTGTCACCATAGACACCACCATAAGAATCATGTTAAAAAAAAAACAACTGTGATCAGTATTGTTTGGTTGGTTATTTTTGCTTTAGAATGCTTGATGATTCATTGTTTTTCTTATTAGTTGTTTTGCTGGGGACTTATTCTTGTATATTTACATTATGTCCATCAATATGCATTTCTCCTTTTAAATAAATACATTTCAAAAAATATATTTAAGCAATAAACCGTTTTCCTTGAAGACTTGTATTTTGCTTTCCTGTTTAACTGTCTTTTTCTTTCTTTACAGTCGTGTGCAGCAGCCGCAATGCACCCTGTGTACCATGTGCACTCTGAGGGTCGCCTGCTGGGAAAGTGGACGCCCACCCGTGGGTGGTGAACATCTGTCCAGCTTTGCATTTGAAGAAGCTTGAGTTGAATTAACATAAAGAACACTATGGTTAGAAGAGAGGGAATATTGCATCATTCCTAATTATGTAGATAGATTCCAAAAATAAAACTTGTGAACTGACCTAGTGAGCAGTAGTAGAAACACTGTTTCCTGCATTGTCTCTAAAAGGGCAGTGGAAATTTATGGGTGAAGACAGAGTCTAATTTCTAATAAATCAGAATCTGAATGAGTTTTAAAATAAAGTTGTTCTGTGATTATTTCATCAGTGCCATTACAGCTTTGTTTTGTATCACAATTATAATATACAGCATTGTAGAGACTGCTCTACCATCTGCAGAAACACATACATTTGTATCGCTTTTCATACAGAGAATTGCTTTTTTTTTTTTTTTTTTTTTTTTTTTTTTTTTTTTTTTTTTTTCATTTAGCCAGTTGGATGTGATTTATTTTAATTTGGTTGTTGTGAAATTCTATAAATAAACATAATTCTGTGAATTTTAAAAACTAAATAGACTTTTAAACTTGGGGTGAATGTAATATTTCAGAATAAGACCTTATTCATACCAATGACCTCGGCTCCCTTCGCTTTCCAAGTTGAGATCAGTGCATTATAACACTCTTTATGCTCCAAATTATTATCTACATAAGTTAGTTTGT
This sequence comes from Anableps anableps, assembly GCA_014839685.1. NCBI lineage: Eukaryota > Metazoa > Chordata > Actinopteri > Cyprinodontiformes > Anablepidae > Anableps > Anableps anableps. The sequence goes on from CM026077.1 coordinate 29,047,854, forward strand.
TTTTGTCCTTTGGAGATGAAACAAAAAAGACCAAAAAGTTTTCTTTCTTGGACAAATATTCTTCAGTTGACAAATGTTTACTGATATAATTATTTCAAACTGTCATGTAGTGAAATCATACCTCACTACATACAAATTATTTTTAATATTTTTATCATTACTAGATAATTATAGTTTCGTGATTTGGTTAGCATATCTTCGTTGAAAACAAGATAAATCGTGTTTACTGTTAAACTTTAACTTGGAATAAAAAACCACATCATTAGTCTAACGCTAAAGACTTTAAAATAAACGAAAACCTCATTTGAGGTGCATTCCGCGCAGATTTACATGCTTTATTTTTATATGCAACTCGGGAAATGTAGTTTTAAGCGAAACCAGCGTTCTAATTGGTCACTGCCTGACCTTTCACTTGTCACGTGGTTTAAAATCTTCATAAGGATGGCGCGAGAACTTGTCACACCGCAGCAGAGCTAAAATATTCTACGTTTTGTTTTCTGTTTTTCTTTAGTTTAAACCTGTCTGTTTAGCAAACTCAAGTAAGTCGCGTTTAGTTGTCCGTATCATCTTTAGGTGTTGTAGTCCTCCATGACACAGCACGCAGAGTAAATATGGCTACTCTACGTTTATGAGATAAACAGAGTAGAAACTCCTAGTTAGAAGCTAAGCATGCACTCTCAGACAGCTGTTTATAATAGTGTGTTGTGTTAAACAGCGAGCTGTGTGGCTGCCGCCAGTCTCTCAGTGTGTGTTGTTGGTTTTATCCTAAGGAATGAGTGTGCTGGAAGTAAAGTTCGTCGGGGATGGAGATGTTCTGGAGCACATCGTGGATAAACAGGAGGGTGAGGAGCTCTACTTTTCCTGACGTACAGTCCTTGTGAAAAACCGGCATACGATCTTAAAATACAGTTTGGAAGTTTTACGTTGCATTTTCTTTCTCTCTCTTTTTTTTTTTTTTTTTTTTTTTTTTTTTTTTGCAGTTTAATGCATATTTAATCAAAAGCTTCAACGATTTTGAAAAACTGATTGAATATGTTGTGGTTTTTCTGTAATCCAAACAGGCTCAAAAATATACAACCACCCGCTGAAATGTTGAGTTAACTGTCCCTCAGCAAGTTGCACTTTGATTCTAACATAATTATTACCCAATATTTGACCATTCTTCTTGACGCGACAGGTGCATTTTGTGTAAATAGTGTTGAGGACATTGCAGAAGCCTCACTTGTCCATTCCAAAATGACTTAGCATGTCTGTTTGGGGTTATTATCCTCTTGGAAACAGCCATCTGATCCAAATGTTCATGATGAAACTAGAAAACACAGAGGCACACACCACAAATGGGAAGCCGTTGGAATACCAGTGCCAATGTCCACACTGAAACCAGTTTAACGTCAACATGAACCCAGAGGGTGATGACCAAGAAAAAAGCCCATGCACCAAAAACACCACTTCCAGTTTGAAGCATCCTACAAGTAAAAGTGAAAGGCCTTCTGGGTAAAAAAAAGGCCTTTGCTTGAGCTATTTGACAGGAAGTATATTTTGGAGGAGGGAAGGTGAGACTTTCAAATCTGTACCAGCCATTAGGCATAGTGGTGGCAGCATTATGATGAGGGGGCTGTTTTGCTACCAGTGGTACTGGTGCATTAAACAAGGTAAATGGAATAATGAAGAGACCTAACAAATTCATTAACTTGAACTCAAATCACCAGCTACATGGTTGAAAGTAGGATGCATTTGGCTGACCCATTAGGAAAATGAACCCAAACAAACGATGTGGACTGTGTTTAAAAATCCTAAAAACCCTCCACTTCTAATGTGCTGTCGCAGTTCTGCCTCTGACCGTATTCTTGTTTGTGTTGTGCCTTACAAAGACGTCCAGAGCAACAGTGGCGCCGTGCAGAGGATGGTGAAGTTTAAGAGCCCAGCTGGATGGAATGGACACAGAGAGGATGGAGAACAGGGTCAGGAGGAAAATGGAGTCTTTGACCAGCAGAATTACATCCAAGTTCTAGGAACAGAGAATAATGAAGGTATCGCACACAGCTGGACAGTGAAAGCTGTCAAGTTCTTCATGCAGGCTTTATCTTTTGGCTCTCCAGCTCCCCTTTCATCTGCTCATGATAAAGAGGCACAACTAGTTTTGTGTGCTGTCTGAACCGTCACAAGATCATTACTTTTAGTAATAATTAGAAAAGATCCTGCAGTTCTGTTTTTTTTTTTTTTTTTTTTTTTTTTTTCTTGGCTTTTCAGAAGATGAGTATAATCTATCCAGAATGGCTGGTTCCTCCATTTTCACGTTCCAGAAAGTCAGACGTGGTAACAGCATGGCCCACATTGGTGAGAGCTGCTGGTTTTCTTTTACATTTTATCATAATGATTTTCTTCAGCTGGATTTATCACATTTCATAACGAACACTTTGTGTTGCATGTTTGGTTGGTTGACGCAGCAAGTGAGCTTGCTCGAACCCCAGGGAGAAGTGTGAGCTTCAGTCGGGCTGAACCCTGCACCCCCACGCGAACAGGCCGACGTGAGTCCAGTAACTCGTCTCGTGGTTTATGATCAATTATATCCTGGGTTTATTTTAAGATTATGCTTTTTTTTTTTTTTTTTTTTTTTTTTTCTTCTCTTTCTCTGACAAGACCACAAAGGTGAAGCCAGGACACCACAGAGGGTAGGACCCCAAACATAAGTGTTATTTATAATGTTCTCTGAGATTTGTCCGGTCTCTTAATCATCTCTGCTTTATGGTTCTGAAAGCAGAGCAAGAAGGTCCAGTTTGTCTCCACAACACCACACAGGCTCAGAAAGAGACTAACATGTAAGCGCAACATGTTATATTGAGATACATTATAGTGCCCTCCAAAAGTTTTCATGCACGCGTTGACATTTTTCATCTTTTTCATGTTAAATTCACAAATTTCAATGTGTTTCATTGGTGATTTCATGTGATCAACCAGCACTAAGTAACACTGAAGAGAAAAAGAAAGCTTCCTTGTCCCTGCTGAAGGAAAGCATCCCCACAGCATGATGCTACCCCCACCATGTTTCTCCTTGGGGTTGGTGTGTTCAGGGTGATGTTGGGGAATCAGTTTTACGCCTCACATAAAACTTAACCAGGTGACTTCTGATACAAATTGTTTGCACTTAATTTGATTTTGGGGTATCGGAGTGAAACGAGGCTGAATTAAAAATGCGCACCACACTTTTCAGCTTTTTACTTGTAAAAACAATTTAAAACATGCATCATTTTTCCTTCAGCTTCACACTTATACGCTACGTTGTGTTGTTCTGTCGCATCAAATCCCAATAAAATACATTGAAGTTTGCCTGTAATTTGAGGAAAATGTGAAAAAGTAAATGGATATGAATCATTTTGCGAGCACTGTATGAAAATCTGGCGTCATCTGGATGTTTTCAGCACCAAGCCTTCAGTCGGACAGTGACAGTGAGCTTTCACCCTCTGACTCTGAGGAGGGAGAAGAAGAAGAAGAAGAGGAGGAAGAAGAGGACAAGCTAAAGGAAAAACACAAAGAGGACAAGGAGGACCAGAAAATCCACAGAACCCCGAGTAAATGTTTATCTGCAGCTCTCTACAAGACCCCAGCCAAAAAGAGCAAGAACACGCCAGAACCCGTTCACCAGCCCACCATGATCGAGGAGTATTTTGAGGCTCATGGCAGCTCCAAAGTTCTGACATCAGACCGGACCCTCGAGCGCCTGCATACCCCTAAACTAGACAGGGTTCGTTGCTCATGTTCAGTGTTTTAAAACCTAGTAAATGTGTCTAATTATGCCCAAGGTGCAGGCTGAATTTCTGTTATTTTTACCAGGAGACTTTGGCTCGTCTTTTAGGAAGTAAACCATCCTGTTACTCCAAGGAGATCCAGGAGCTTCACAACAAACACAGAAAGCACTTTACCAAATGGATGTTACAGTTACAGTAAGTGTGGCTCTCATTTATTACGTTTTTCTCAAGAGTTTAGGGGTTAGTTGTGAAACAGGCAAGGGCTTGCAAAATCAGTGCTACACCTTAAATGTTTTCTAATCATTTTAGAAATAAAATCTGAAAAGTCTGGCATCCATTTGTACTCGGCACCAAGAAAGTTGCAGCTGTAATAGCAGTAATAGATTAGTTTACAAAGTATTGACTCAGGGGAAGCTGAATAGAAATGCGTGCCACAGTTTTCCGATTTTTATGAGTTAATAACATTGAATTCATCACTTTGCAACGATGTGCTGCTTTGTGTTGGTTTGTCGCCTAAAAGTGTGAGTGGGTGCCTGTGTGCAGGTTGGGATTCAGTGTTCTGGTTTACGGTTTGGGCAGCAAGAAGGCTTTGTTAGAGGACTTCAGGGTGTCTCATCTGTCTCAAGAGATCCACCTCGTCATCAACGGATTCTTCCCCTCCATTACTCTCAAATCGGTCTGTATTCAAGAGAGGAAGAAAACACCTTAGAACTCCCGGAACTTTTCAGAAGTGTTTTATTTCTTTATTTTACTTCAATATTATTTCTTTAGATATTAAATGCTTTGACCTGTGAGGTTCTGGAGCACCAAGGAACTTTCCGTACCCCCTCAGATCAGATCCACTTCATCACTCAGACCCTCAAAGACAGTAAGCATGCCTTTCGAAATGTTTTCCTCTTAAGTTGGACTGGCTGACATTTCCTCCCATGTCACCATAGGCCCAGATCTCCACGTGTACCTGCTGATCTATAACATTGACGGACCAATGCTGCGAGGAGAGAAGACCCAGAGTGCACTGGGGCAGCTGGCGTCCCTCCCAAACCTGCACTTAGTCGCCTCTATAGATCACATCAACGCTCCATTAGGTGGCTCTTTGGAGGAACTTAGTTAAAAGCATTGATCACTGTAAAAGGTCTTCTTGTGGCTAAGTGGTTCCTGTAATGTTTCCAGTGTGGGACCAGTTCAAGCAGAGCCAATTTAACTGGCTGTGGTGGGAGTGTGTGACGTTCCAGCACTACACTGAAGAGACGTCGTATGAAAACTCTCTCCTGGTGCAGCAGACGAGCGTTCTGGCTCTGTCCTCCCTCACGCATGTGCTGCGCAGCCTGACACCCAATGCTAGGTAAACCGTGCTGACCTGACACCCCCTTAAAGACTGATTGGTTTGAAAACCTGATAAGCAAACTGCTTTTAAGTACTTCTTGTGAAGTACAGTGACAGGAAAGTTTACGCCCACTTATCAGCGAGAATCTAAGATTCAAGTGAATTTTGTGTCCTAAAGGTATATTTGATCTGTTGTTGTTCCAAATTCAAGTTTGGGTTTAATTCAGATTTTTTTCTAATCCAGAAAGGTTGCCATTAAGCCTACGGGCACGCATATTGAAATAGCCCACACCTCTCAAAGAAGTAGCAGAAAAATGACACCTTATAATGATCAACAAGATACTGGTATAATTCTGATCATATTTCGTCGCCCCCGGTTGCAGCATGTTGGAGTAGTTCTGTTCCATTGGTTCTGATTTGTTCTTTTTGTAGACTTTTGTTCATTTGTTAGGTTGAGGTGTTGGATGTTTGGACAAGTTTTCTCTCTGGTTTTAGATGCTGAGCAGCTAAAAGGAGTTTGTGCTCTCACTTTCTGACAGTTATGATATGTAACCACAGCAACAAGGTATTGTTTTTACAGCTGGGAGCACCTGGTTAGCATCTCAAAAGCACAAATAATACCTGAACTACAACCCAAAGCCCAGAGGAATTGAAAAGGAGGCTTCATGGATGCAGTGCAGGACCAGAGAGGAGAGAGAGGAGGAGGAAGTTCAAACCATCTCTTCCATCCATCATAATGAGCAAGGATCATATCACTAACTGCCCCGCTTTGCAACCATGAAAATACAGAGATTTAAAGAGCAGCAGCAAAAGAGGTGGATTAGCAGTGCTAGCTAACAACTGATGGTGTCATCCAGGACATGTTACTGCAGAATATCATTTCTGCTGCCTGGAAATTAAGCTGTTGGCATCTTATGACAGTCATGTGATTGTCATACAGCAACAGTCTTCAGTCAGAGGCCTTTTAGATTCATTGCAAGACTGACTGCTACTGGAGATCCTTCCTGCCCACAGCATCACCATCTGCAACAACTCTTTGAAAATACTTGGATAATATACATTACAACAACATATAATTTCACTTTCGGATGAAGTATTTTTTAGTTGAATATACTGAATTGAATATATTTTATCAGCTTTGGTAGAGCTCATTTAAAATTGGTTGGTTTCCTAGTACCAAGTTGGTTATGAATCATTGTCCAAAAATGTTCTATGGGCTTGAGGTCAGGTCAGTTCTAAGAGCATAAAACCAGTTTTCATATAAGTTTGGGAATATTTTGCTGCTGGAAAACCCGGCTGTGTTAAAGTTTCACTCAATCTGACTGAAACTGTTGGCCATTTTAGGAACAACGCAGGAACACAGCAATGACCAAGCCTATAAGATGCTGTGAAACATCAAGATGGATGGAAGGTTGCTGTGCAATAAAGAAAAAATCATTCAAAAATCAACACCTTTAAGCTCAGCTGAAATTTACTGCTGTCCACATGGACCCCAAAAGCCTTGTGGAGAAAGGGGAATGTGGTCAGCAGGGGCAGAAATGTTGCTGTTTGGCCACAATAATGAGAAAGTATTTGAAAGAGTCAAAGTGAGGTTTGCAAACCTAAGAATATTGTACGAGCTCTGAAGCATGGTGGTAGAGCGTCATGGTCTGTTTCACAGCTGGCTGGTTGAAACTTGGCACAGTGAAGATGTTCCAACTGGACAATGATCCCAAACACACAATCAGTGGCAGGACACTTAAATTTTAAATGAATTCTTCTAATTCTGTCAAGAAAAGTGGATCAATATGCAGCCAGGAATGGGCAGGAAGCTTTTTGATGGCTCTGTAAGTGAAATTAAACATTTGTCAGGGTTTAACAGATATAATTTTGTTATTAAATTTTCACATCTCTCCGCCCTGAATGAAGAATGATTCAAAAGGTTTATATTAAAAAAATGCCATTGATGCGGATAATGGGTGAATATAAGTTAACTAGACCTAAAAATTCTTAAAATGAAATTCTTTTATTTCTACCATGACTCAGAGTTGATCCACTGACATGTTCCCTTTCTTTTTTCAGAGGAATCTTCAAACTGTTGGTAAAATTCCAGCTGGAAAACAAAGACAATCCATCATACTCAGGCACGCACGCTTTCAAAATCTGAAACTACTTTAGTTATTTTCCTTTGGGATAATTTCACCTCATCATTTCGATGATTTAAACATTTACTTTGCCACATGCAGGCTTGTCATTCCAAGACTTCTACCAGCGCTGTCGAGAGGCCTTCTTGGTGAACTCTGACCTCACATTGAAGACTCAGCTGACAGAGTTCAGAGACCACAAACTGATCCGGACACGCAAGGTGACTTAGCTTTGCTCCTTGGAAAAACTCTGTTTAATCCTCGGTGTGTATTCCATCTTTAAAGTATGCTTTGTTTACTTTCCACCAGGGTGCAGATGGAGCAGAGTACCTGATCGTTGTTGTGGATACAAACACGCTGATTGATTTCTTAGAGAATGAGGATGACGATTGAAAGGACAAGACTTCCAAATTATGAGCCATAATTTTCTTGCAGGTTTTAGTTGAGATGAATTCTTTCTGGTAAATAATGGCACTAGGTTAATAGTTGACATCAGATTACTAAAGCGTTAGCTCTGAATGCACAATTGCACTGTGACATTCACATTATGGTTAGATGTGCACATTTTTGGAGTTTTAATCTGAGTCAATAAAAAGAAACCATGAGTTAAATTATTCCTGGACATTATCTTTAATTTCAAAATAGAGCTACACATAAAACATACATTATGTTTTTACAAGGCGCATAGGCATGCAGCTAAGCAATAGAATTCCTTAAATCCTTAAATCAGAAACTGTACAAGTAAACAAGCAGAAGGTACCAGGAGACGACGCGTTGGTTTTAGAATCCTGAGGTTGGTGCTGGATGTGGAAAAGGGGAGTGGGATGTTGTTCTGAGTGCATGCTGTTGATCTCGTTAGTGCTGGATCTCTGCAGTTTTCTGAGCTGACGATCTCTGACCATCTTCTGAATCCAGTGTGTAGGTCTGCAGCCTGTTCTGCGTGGCTGTGCGCACCACATGGAGCTCCTCTTCATCCAGGTCCCTCAACAGAAGCAGAACCGCATCAAGAATGTGGGTCTGAAAAGAGCACAGTAACTGGCATTAATCTTCCAGGCTTCAGTTTCAGTCAACATTGTAGGTTTTAGGGAGGAGGGGGAGGTGCTTGCAGAAACTACCTTTTTCACTGTCTGTTTCTCCATGGTGGATGGAGAGGAAAGAGAGGAGAATTTGTCTCTGGAGAGAGGCTTCATTCCCAACTCTTCTCTGATTTTGCTAACAAAAAAAAAAAAAAAAAATTAAAATAGGATTTCAGAAACATCCTTGTCTGAAAAGTTAAACTGTTGTGAAAAGTCACAAAACCTACTTGGTCTCCTCCATGTTGTAGTTAAGTGGATCGTTCTCCGACTCTGCATCTGGAAGGCCGTTGTTGGGAAGCTGGTTGTGGATGCTGCTGGTAGGTGTGCTGACCTCGTCACCTTCCTCAAGAGCAAGTGCGATTTCATCCTCAGTTACCACTGGACACACAAAATGTCAGACAAGTATAGTAGTATTCACAACCTTTGAACTTTTTCCCATTTTATCACATTACGAATGAAAGTTGAACAAAAACCCTTGAAATGCAGGGTGTAGCATCATGCTGTGAGGATGCGAAATACAGGATAATTGCTTAAAAATCCTGAACAAGAGTTGTTCAATTGCTTGGGCAGAAAAGAAAAACTGTAGATGCTCCATAAGATCTGAGACTGGGGAAGAGATTCACCTTCCGGCAGGACAACCACCCTTCATACATCTGGAGCTACAATGGAATGGTTTAGATTTAGGGATGTTTACGTGACAGAATGGCCCATTCAAAGTACAGACCTAAATACAATTGAGGATCTGTGGTAAGACTTAGAAAATGGCTGCTCGTGGATGCTCTCCATCCAATCATGAGTTTTAACTATTCTGTGCAAGGGGGGAAAAAACCTTTAAAAAAAAAAAAAAAAAAAAATCAGTGTCTAGATGTGTACAGGAGCACCACAGGGGACTGTACTCTCACCATTCCTTTTTACTCTGTACACTTCAGACTCCTGTCATCTACAGAAATACTTAGTTGACTTTGCAGTTGTCAGGTTGATCAGAGATGGACAAGAAGCTGAGTACAGAGAGCTGGTGGAGCGCTTTGTGGCATGGTGTGGAAACAATCATCTCATCTTGAATGTGAACAAAACAAAGGAGATGATTGTAGATTTCAGGAGAAACAGGGTCAGATCAAACCCTATTTCTATCATGGGAGAAGAAGAGGTGGTTGAGGAATATAAATACCTCGGTGTTCATCTAGACAACAGACTGGACTGGAGACTCAACAGTGAAGCCGTCTACAAGAAGGGACAGATCAGACTGTACTTCTTGAGGAAGCTGAGATCCTTCAAGGTTTGCAGCAAGATGTTGCATGTCTTCTATAAGTCTGTTGTTGAGTGTCATCTCCTCTGCCATCATCTGTTGGGGCAGCAGCATCAGAGCCAGAGACCTAAAAAGGCTCAATAACCTGATAAAGAAGGCTGGTTCTGTTCTGGGGACGACTGTGGAACCTCTGGAGTTGATGATGCAAAGAAAGATTTTGCATAAAGTCAAGAAAATTATGGACAACCCTAGACATCCTCTTCATGAGACTGTCATTGGAAAACAGTCTCTTCAGTCAAAGGCTTCTTCAGACTGGTTGTAAAACGGACCGCTACGGGAGATCTTTCCTGCCCACAGCCATCACCATCTATAATAACTCCTTGACTAAATGAGTCACATCAACATTTAATTTCCCTTTGGGATAAATAAAGTATTTTTGAATTTGAATATAGCAGGGTTGCACATACATACAAAAGGCTTGAAACAGTAACTGCAGAGGCAGGTAGCTCTGAGAACAACTATGTTTTCGTCTGTTACATCCCAATAAAATACATTGAAGCTTGCAGTTGTAACCTGACAAAATGTAAAGTTCAAGGGCTAACTACTGTACATCAAGGCTAGAACTGCCCTCTAACAGAGAGCGTGTGCACAAAAATACAATAGAATCACCTTGATTGTCGAGCTTCTGGAGTCGAGGCAGGCAGCGCAGCACGGTGAGCCGATACCGACTCGGGTCAGTACCACAACAGGGGTTCTCAGCCAACCAGAGCACTCTGAGACGTGTCAGCGGACGCAGATGGCAGAGCTCTGATAGTGCAGGAATCATGTTCCTCCTAAGGTACAGTTCACTCAGAGACAGACAGCCGGCCAAGGGAGATAGAGACGAGATGTTGTTCACACTGCAGACGGAGAAACGGAAAGCATAATAGCATATAAAACATAAAAGCATAATTATATTGTCATAATAGTTCTGGAGATGTGATGGAATCAAGATGTACGCTGACAATAAAAACCATAGCTGAGTAAGCAAGTATGGGTTTTCCCTGCAGGATCTCACAAAATACAGGTTTTAAAAAGCAGAGGAAGACAAAAAAAAAAAACCAACTTAATTCTTCTTCGTGTGTTTTTGGACCGATGTTTCTCACTCAGTGTCAGACTGAGTTATGATTTGCCAGCACACAGAAGTCCCCTGATCAGACCTACCAAGTGAATTTAGGTAGGTGAGCTACAACACATTAGATACCAATTAACAAAAATATATTCTACAACCTTCTGAAACCCTTTGGTGTATGTTTCAGGGTAAGAAACATCTCCAAAGGGTCAATAAGAATACCGTTCTGGCTGAAGTTGACTCAGTGTCTACAAACTGAAATATTCTAAAAGTAAATGCATAAAATGCATTCTGTGGAGTAAAATATAATTTCAGTGCAATCTAATGCCAAGATGAAGGGCTTTTTAAGAGTCTTGGTAAGATGACTGAAATATGTGCACATTTTTGCAAAAAGTAAGATTTCCAAGAGTTTATACAGGGTTCGTGCAGGTTTCAAATTTAAGACTTTTAAAGACCTTTATGAATATAATTTAAGACCTGTATCGCCACAGAAATGTACAAACTTCATCCAGCCAACTGGCATGATAGACACCAAAAAGCTAAGGGTATGTTAGCAGTAAGTTACTGTTAGCCTGTCTCCAACTGTCTCCAACCACAGAATACAATGAAGATGTCTGAGTGCGACTCAAACTTTTGAGTCAGAAAAGTCTTGCCAGAAAAAAAAAAAAAAAAAAAAATACATTGAATATACAAGATTAAACAGTCCTGTCAAGACAAAATTTAACACCTGTGATTAACGTATTTAATGGGAACTTACTTTTTTTTTTTTAGTGAATTTAAGACATTTTAAGGCCTGAATTGTAGATACATGAATTTAAGACTAAGGATGGGCAGACACTGGTGAGATTGGGCTCATTATAAGTCTATCTGCCTGGCCATCATTTTTGTGGAAGCAGGAGTACAAGCTATTGCTGTACAGATTAACATTAAAGTGGAATTTGATTTAAAACGTGAATTAAAAAAACCAAAAAGAAAATATAAATGCATGTATTCAAAAAGAACTGATCTGTTCCCCTATGCCTCATATGATGTCACCAGAGGCACTTGTGCATGGAAGCTTGTTTTTGGAAGGGTATATTTTACCTTGAAAAAATAAAAAATTTACAACAAAATAGTAAGACAACAAAAACTGATCATGACATGTTATTTTATATGTGACAAGTGATATCTAAAGAGACTTTGGTTGACTTAACAGAAAACCCTGGCTCAGCTTTAACACGAAGTCTGTGGTGGAGAGAAAGAAAGCAAAGCGTTAACTTGACCAACCTGAGAGTCAACACTTCAATGCTGGGCATCTGAGAGAAGATAGAAATCTGAAACGAGATACATTTACACAACTCGATGTACACAGTGTTTAAAAAAGTACATTAAAGATCAACATAATTTACTGAGGCATCAACACAACTTTGCCTACTCACGTCAGTCAGGTTGCATCCCCTGCAAAACAACACGTACCACAACGTCAGCTCAGACTCAAAACATGGAGCCAGTAGTTCTTAACCAACACGGTTAACATATAGACCAAAAACTATGTAAATTAGAGTTGTGTTGTCAATTGAAGTTCTTACCAGCAGTTTAGTTTCTTCACGCTTTCCAAGTCTGAGGCCTTAGCCTTAGCAAGAACAAGTTTCCGTGTTAGCTTCATGGCCTATCACCTACACGCCTTAAAAATTAGGGATATTTTCAATGAAATATATAGTAACAAATAACAAAAGCTGCATCATGACAGCATCAGCGTACAAACATCTAAACTCAGCTGCGCAGGGAAATGCTGGCGTCTTTAACGTTAATGCGCATGCGCGTTTCCAACAACGCGTCCTTAGTTACGATGGCCCAAATAAAAAAAAAAACACTTGTTAGCAATTTTTTTTGTCTTTCTTGTGAACTCTATATGCTTGTAAATACCGAAGTCGTTATTTAAAAAAAAGCTCTTGTGTCGTAAATATTTAAAGCGTAAAGTTTGTATTTGTCGTGTATGAAAACTCAAAATCCCACAATGCCGCTCTAAAAACTGAGTAAATCGCGCTTGCGCACTTACCCCTCTCTCTTTGGACCTACGTCTCCACTGAAACGATGGTGAGCTTAGCCTGCTCCTTTTATAATCCGACTCAATCTTACGGTTCCTGTGCTATAAAGAATATTTCTGTCCATATGGAAGCTTTATGGGGACCATGGCTGCCCGTCCACAATATTATTTGTGTTTGATTGGTGGTTGTATTGACTGGTAAAACGATATTTTGCGGGACCACTTATACAGAAATGGCTGCCGCCTTAGCTTTGCTAATCAAGCAAGGCCAGCTAGTCACATTATACTTCTCGACTGCGTAATGTCAGTCCCTAGAACATAGCTCCCTCATCTCTTCAGTGGTACTACATTAAGCGATAATAACTAGTTACTGTTCAAGTATGGGTCTGAAATTGTTGCGCTTAAATGAGTTGGTTAGCCTAGTTATGAGAGGCATAGGTTTGTCTAGCCTGTGTGACTGAAAAACTGCTGCTGCTCGTTTAGTCCAGTTTCCAGATGCCTAGACTTTACTATCTCCAGTATCAAGCACATATATCATATATTGTAGTGTATTGAATTTAGGATTAATTGAAAACTGCCCACAACACACTTGTTACTGAATAAAGCCAGTATACTCTTAAGTTGCATGGACCCTACTTGCCACAGTAAAGATTGTGTATTTCTCCCTAACAATCCTACTGTTTTGTTTTTCCCAGGCCAAGCGCACCAAGAAGGTGGGGATTGTTGGCAAATACGGCACGCGTTATGGCGCGTCGCTGAGGAAGATGGTAAAGAAAATTGAAATCTCTCAGCATGCTAAATACACCTGCTCTTTCTGCGGCAAGGTAAGTGTTGGAGTCACTGAAAGTATACAGTTTGAGATTTGATCTTTTAATGTTTGGTTTTATCAATGTAAATGCCTCCAGGATAACATCACTACAAACAAAGTGAGGATGTTGCACTTGGAGAACATGAAAGCATTGTTTAATTCTTTATTTACAGACCAAGATGAAGAGGAGGGCTGTTGGCATCTGGCACTGTGGATCCTGCAGGAAGACTGTGGCTGGTGGTGCCTGGACGTACAAGTATGTTGTACCTCTTGTTTCTCTCCCTCGTCTCTTTGTATGTCTTCAAGTGTTATTTGCTGGAACCTCACAGCTATGACTGATCCTTAGGATGGTTATTAAAATTGGGCTGATGGTTTTTTTGTGTTTATTGGCAATGGTTTCTCTTCTCCACAAACCATGTGTGGTAATCAGGTGGCCTGTCACAATAACAAATTTTGCTGGGTAATATATTGTCCCAGAAATTATTGTGATAACGATATTGTCATTTTGAGATCATTTTCAATTAATATATTAATAATAATGACTTATTAATGCGAGTACACCCACTCAAAGATCAAAAAAACTTTAATTTCTAAAGAACTTATAACATTGGAACTGGAAAACATTTTAAATATCCAAAATAAACAAACAAAACAACCAAAACAAAAATAATTAAAATGAACTATGAAGTCTCTGTAACTAAGATTGCATTTCAAAACAAAAACATCATTCAGCTTAGACAGGGAAAACAGGCAAAAGTATCAGGTAGTGTAAACCATGTACTTCATACTGTGTATCAAATGTTTGCAACGTTTCTCAAAATGCCGGCTTTACGACGATACTATAGCGGGCCATCTCTTTAATGACTGTTGTCTAAATGGAAATTATTGCACTTATTTTTAGTATGTGATTAATTGATTTATTGCTTATTGTGATAAGCTTAGTAATCAGTGTGACACTAAACAATTGGTGTGCGTTGAGTCAACACCCTGCTAAATAAATGGATAATTTTTGTTATTGTAAAGTGTCTAAGTGTAATGGATGCTGGTGTTCCTGAATGGTTTAGTTCTGGCCTTTTTAGAATTTAAAGTGGTGTGTGTTTAAGCCAGAAAAATGTCAAAAACAAGTCCAGTCATCAAAAGCTAGCATCCTGGAACTGTTAGGCGCATCCCTGCTCCAACACACCTGAATCGAGGAGCACCTCTGATCTAAAACCTACTGAAGGACTGTGTGTCTAACCACATGGTCAGCAGCACCAGAGCACCACAGGGGACTGTATTCTCACCATTCTTTTTCACTCTGTACACTTCATACTTCCAGCACAAGTCAGACTCCTGTTATTTACAGAAATACTCAGATGACTTTGCAGTTGTCGGGTGTATCAGAGATGGACAAGAAGCTGAGTACAGAGAGCTGGTGGACCGCTTTGTGTCATGGTGTGGAAACAATCATCTCATCTTGAATGTGAACAAAACAAAGGAGATGATTGTAGCTTTCAGGAGAAACAGGGTCAGATCAAACCCTATTTCCATCATGGGAGAAGAAGTGGAAGTGGTTGAGGAATATAAATACCTCGGTGTTCATCTAGACAACAGACTGGACTGGAGACTCAACAGTGAAGCCTTAAGGACTGGGGCTGGTAATTCTCTACAGTGAGCAACCCAACAAACCAGTCCCTCCATTGCTGAAGTTTCATCCCACTTTTCCCACATTGGTTTGGTGGAGTCTGTACTCTAGTTGAGCAGAGTTAAGCGGTACATCCCCAGGCTGCCATGTTGTGTGTGTTGTAGTTATACGATACCAAGTAAAGACGCCTAATGATCCACCACTGACTAATATGAGAAATTAATTGATAAGCAGAATCTGATTCATTTAACATGTTTAGGTTGGAACGCAACAATTGTTCTTGATTAAGGAACTGAATGCATTTGGACGGTCTGTATGAGGATCATGAGAGGGCTCAGGGAAATATCAGGATATTGCAAATGTGCATCTTGTGCATATTCCTCATGTGAGGGGTACTAAATTGTAAGCCACACTCCTTCCACAATTCTAACTGCTTTCCCAGAAAGCACAACAAGCCTGTGATGTCGTCGAACGGACTTGTATGATATAAATGACAAAATGGTCTGTATAAGGCGATTCGTCGTTGGCTGTTTATTGTAAAGAGATTATCGTCAAAGGGTTGTCTCCTGTGTGTCGTTTGTCGAGCTGCACATCAACCAACGGGTGATTGGTGGATTCTTTTGTTGTTTTGCAGTTTGGCTTTATCGGCTCCAGAAAATTCACCCTTTTCCTTATCTGTGCTTTCGGTTTACACCCCTATGTGACCATTTCATGGCAACCTACTTCCATGTTCCATCTGTAACCAGTTTTGTACCAATAAGATTAAGCATTGCCTATTGTTTTAATTATGGGCATAAAAATGACATTTTATCATTTCTAAAGAGTTGATGTTAAACCCAATTTGTGTTTATTGTTGTTCAAATTTCTGTTATATGAATGAGATTATAGCCCCTGATCAGTATCAGTATCAAAATAACTAAATAACTCGCCCCTTTCGCTCATGATTGTTTTTGGTGTCACATAACGTCAACTTCAATTCCTTGTAGATTATGTTGATTTTAAAGCAGTTGTTACCAAAACCGGTTAAAAATATCCCAAAACGAGATATAAATTAAACTGTGGTTGGTACAGAATATCCTGTGGTCAACAGCTGATTATGAAACTGTAAGCATATTTGGGCAGGGGTGAAGTGGTTCCCACTGCTCTTATCCTCAGTTTATTAGCACAAACCCCGGCCTTTTAAGAGCCTGAATCCTTACTCGATGCTTTCTTGAAATCCTAGCGGTCTTCTTTGGTAGTAAAGGGGGGGGGGGAAACATAGGAGTTCTCAAAGTCTAAAGTCAGTCCTAAATTTAACGCAACCTTCCAACTTGGATGATGCATTAAAAATTTAAATGAAACATTTGTGTGCGTTTCAGTTTTATTCAGCACCATGACAACCGCATCCTTATTAAACTAAAATGGATTGTGTGAGAAATGGATTTAATCATAACAGTTCAAGGTTAAAGTTGAGTCTATACCACAGAGCAAATGCAAGCTGCATCCTAACGGAGCTTCATCTGTTTCTTTATGCCATTGGAGAATAACTAGTAGTCATAACCTGGATGCAGAGGGTGTTCAGTGTTTTTGATGCTTATCTTTTCTCTCTTGCAGCACAACGTCTGCCGTCACAGTCAAGTCTGCCATCAGGAGACTGAAGGAACTGAAGGACCAGTAAACCAGTGCACAGCTGCTGGATTTTGGGACTTTGTTTTCTATTATTTCAGCCGAACTGGACATGGCCTCATCATCCAAAAATAAAAGTCTGGAGCGGAGATCTTTGTGTCTTTGTATGTTTGTGTTCAGATGAAAAACTTGTGGCTTCCTAAAATTAAACAAAGGCGCTTCTTTGTGGAGGAGTCTTCACTACTCAAACTGTAATTGTTTAGTAAGAAGCAGTTTGTAAACACTGCGGTTTTTAAAGTGAGTAGCTGTAAAACGGTCAATCACACTACACTGAATTTAAGGATAGTTTTGTCTTCAGTTTGCTTTTTCAACTGATAATGTTGGTGTAATTAAGACATGAATAGATGAACTGTTCAAACGGGTTTCTGTAGGATCATGATCATTTTAAAATCTGTCAAATCTAAATGGAAAAGATGTGTAAGAGAAGCTGTGATTCAGTGGCAAAGATAAATGCTTTTACGGCCTTCTTGTGAGTTTATTATAAAATAAAGTGAGTCACCTGTTTGGATGTTTGGAGGGATCAATCAGCAGTATTCTAAAAGAAAGTGAACTGATTTGGTGTTTGTAGAAAGAATAAATGTGATCAGTGAAAGCTGGCAGGACAAGTTGACCTGAAACATCCTAGTGAAATGCACGTTTTAGTGTAAGTGTTCTGAGGAAATATCACCTGTCTTTTTTTTTTTTTAGGTTGACAGAAAGGAAAGCTTTTTAATCTAATACACTGCAGCGACTTCTCTGAAGTTAGTAATCCAGAACGAGAAGAACGTTGGCGTTGAAGCCTGATATGAACCTCCTGAGCTGATTGGTTTCAGAAATGCCAGGCTGATGAGGAGCAGCAGGTTATTTCAGGGTTAGGTATTCCTGCTCAGTATTCAGCTGTCTTCTACTGACCATCAGATCAGTCAGGTTTACTGATGATGATGTTGGGGAAAAGTTATCAGCATGTCTAGCTGTTAGTGACAAACTGCAAATGACGTATGTTCATGAGCCCCAAAACAGCCATTCTCCTAAAAAGTCACCTAAACTACTGCCTGATAAATAATCTGAGTAAATGAAATGCTAAAGATAAGTAATAGTTTATCATTTTGATGAAACATACCACAACAATGGCAATATTACAGTCGAGGAGGTTCCTGTCTTGCACTGGCAACATGTAATGATTGGATAGTTGTAATGAATTTAAAGTAAATTCTGTTTTAACATAACCAGGAAGTGTAGTTCAGACTGACCTGTAAAACAGTTTAACTTGAGAAATAAGCTGTAATCATTGTTAGGAACGGGCTGCTTATGGGATTAATATGTTCCTCATTCCCAATGCGATTGAAATGAAACACTGAGATGAAATATTTCATGTTGTTAGAATTGTTGAGAAATAAACTAATTATTTTAGTGTGTTTTAACTGATAAAATACTCTTGATTCACACAGTTTGGTTAACTGCCTGCAAAACAATAACTCAGTGTGTGACGATGGGGTTGCCGTTTATATCCAGCATTTAGTTTAAAAAAAGGTTGTAAATATTTATATAATATTTACCTCATTCATTCGTTCAGTTTAAAACCCTTTATAAAGTTCGCCAAAAGCGCTAAAAGAAATGTCTTTGAAACGACATGGATGTTCACTGAGTGTGTGGGGTGTCCTGAGGGGGGCGCTGTTACTCGCGGCTCCAGCTGAGTTTTCCAGAGTAAAAGCACAAGGAATGGCGGCGTCCAGTGTGTTCCGACCGGGCTTGTTCAACCACAGAGTAGCGATAGTGACCGGCGGAGGGACCGGGATCGGTAAAGCCATCTCTGCGGAGCTGCTGGCGCTGGGTGAGACTAGTTCTGTTTTAATAATGTTGACTTTTAACAAGTTGAGCAGGGTTTTCGGTGCCTGTCTGGCGACTCAAACCAGGTGAACTGCTGTACAAAAACTTTTTTTTTTTGGGGTGATCATTAACAACCTTGAAATGTGCTACATTTATCAGACTAACTGTGCATGCGCAGTGTTCAATAACAACTTACAAAGTGTGTTTTACAGTCAGATTTAACGGAAGTGCAAATCTATATTAGATTCAGCATAGATAGGCATATTTACATAAACATACGGACACTTTTTGATATTGATCATCAGCTCCATTGCTTCATGTGTCTCATGATCCCAGTGTTCCTCTGACCTCCTGCAGGCTGCAACGTGGTGATCTCCAGCAGGAAGGCAGTAAGGCTGGAGGCAGCAGCTCAGGAGATGAAGCAGAAGATCCCCCCCAGCAGCCCTGCAAGTGTCACCCCTGTACCCTGTAACATCCGCAGTGAGGACGAGGCGAGGGAACATATTCAGGCCTCCGTATGCGTATCTGCTCAGCTCATGAGTGACTGCTTTAACTCAACTGTTGCATCTTGGTGCTTGCTGTGACAGGTGAAGGCCCTTGTGTCATCGGTGCTGAAGCAGTATGGTAGGATAGACTACCTGGTGAACAACGGAGGGGGTCAGTTCAGCAGCCCGGTGGAGCACATAGCCTCCAAAGGCTGGAAAGCTGTGATAGACACCAACCTGACTGGAACCTTTTACTGCTGCAAGGAGGGTAAGTCAGGCACCTTCAGTCCATTTAGAAACATGTAATCGGGATTAGCTAATGAACTACAGCTCGTGTTCACGCGACCATTTAGCAATAATCATCAAGCCCTGAAAACATAACATTACGACGGACTGAATGTTCTGTTTGGAGTTTTATGTTCAGTTCTTTGGGTGACCGTTATGTTTGCGTGTTTTTTGACGTTGATGCTCCTGATACACTTGAACGTAATCTCAGGTCTGTCGGTTAGCGGAGCTGCCTGTCAGCCGGTTGCCACGACAACGGTTGTTCGTGTAGAGCAGAGCTCACACAGAGAGTACAGACTGGAACACGAGTGGGTTTGAGTTGTTATTCACCTGTTTGGCGTTGTTTTCCCTTTCCTGTGGCGCAGTGCGGCCGCTGTAATTTCTGAAAATTCAATTAAAAAAAAAAAAAACCAAAAAAAAAAAAAAAAAAAAAAAACAAAAAACAAAACTGGACTAATTGCCTCGTTCTTTCGTGAGTAGAACGTCACGATATTCATAAACAGTCAAAAAAAATATGCTGCCAAAATGACCAAATAAATCAATTTAACAAACTATGGCTCATACCGCGGCAATTATGTAAATTAATTGTAAAATAGAAAAGAAAAATTCGTTTGGTGCTCTCTCGCATCTTGCATCTGAACAGAGTCTGAGAGGAGCTTCACTGACTCGTCCTCTTTCAAACCTGTTGCTAGATGTTTGTTTCCCATTTAGTAAAGTTGATGAGACTGTCCCCAAAATAACAACCTTTCTCAACCTGGATGGCTGTGCTGTTGGAAATGGGGTGCTAATGCTCACAAAATCCAGTGCATCATTTGGTATTATGAGCCAGCACTTCAAGGGGGAAAAAATATCCCAACCTGGCACAGACACCGTAACTAATTGGTCCCTTGGATCACTTTCACTTCTTACTTTTACAGTTTTACTTTAATAGTGAATTTAAAATGAGGGTTTTGTACTTTTAGCTTCAGCCATATGGAGATAGGATCACAGCTTTCATTGGCTCGATCAGGGTTCTGGGACCTGCAGCTCCTTAGATGCAAGTGACTCTTTGGCTTACTTAATATGATAAACAGTGACATATTGCCCTGTTTTTATTGTTTCTTTTTTTTTTTTTTTTTTTTTTTTTTTTTTTTTTTTTATGTATGCACACATGAAAAAACGCTGGCCCCACCCAGACCCCCTGGTAAAATTGGTTTAGAACCGCCACATTTGACGTCAATTTTTGGGATTCACCTATTTGTGCGAGTCTGCATTTTATCACATGAAAATCATAAAATTAAAGTACAAATCCACCACGACTTATTGACACCTCCTGGCTTGCCTAAGGCTTGTAACCAGCTCCTACTGCCCTGACTATGAGAAACTGGCTATATCCTCCCAGTGTCAGAAGTCCCTCTAAAAAAGGATTAGGTTTTCTTTCATTTTAACATTTCTCATTTAACAAATGTATTTTTGCCTATAAAATATGTCAATAGAGTTTAATTTATAATTTTCATATCTTCGTGTCATGTGGTAGCTCTCAGCACACTGGTGGAAGAAAAAGTAGCTCTTAGTTCCAGAAAGGTTGGGCACCCCTGTGATAGAGCATGATAAAGCAGAGTGTAATTGTGAAGTGGAGGAAGAAGAATAGATTTTTTAAATCTTTAAAAAAAAAATAGACATCTAAAAAGCTTGACAGACATTTGCATTCTTGTGAAAAAGCTCAAGGCGAATGAATATTTGTGCCGAGACACTGAGTTCTCAGCCTGACTGCCAACTGTCCCTTCACTCAGTCTACACAGCCTGGATGAAGCAGCATGGAGGAGTGATTGTCAACATCATCGCTGACATGTGGAAAGGCTTCCCAGGCATGGCGTAAGATGCGTTCAACAACAAACTGACGAAAACTGTAAAGATTTTCTGCGCACTTCCTGTTACATCCTGCTGTTGCCGCTCACTGACAGGCACACTGGAGCAGCGAGGGCAGCCGTGGATAACCTAACCAAGACTATGGCCATTGAGTGGGCATCCTCAGGAGTCCGAGTCAACGCTGTTGCACCTGTATGTGAAGTTATGAGCTGATCAGGTTCAAAGTTTTTATGCTGCAATAACTTGGGTGTTTATTTGGTTTAAGGGAACAATTTTTTCCAAAACTGCGATGGAGAACTATAAAGAGCTTGGACCTCATCTCTTCAAGATGTCCATCCCATTTAGCCCTGCAAAGAGACTAGGAGTCCCAGAAGAGGTGTGTACTGTTTTTTTTTTTTTCTAAATAGAACCATACGCACACTGTGTAGTTTGCAGCTTTGTGATGTCAACATCCTATAGATTCCTACGAATGTGTTGGAAATAACCCAATAAAACTCCTCCTAATTGAAGACAAAAAAAACTTAATCAGTCCAGAAATTTTGTATCAGAACTCATGATTCAGTTTAAAAAACCCATGGAGCTAATTTAACTTGCAGAGTTATGTAATTATAAGAGGACCTTTAAAGCCATAAGAATCCACTTTTCTTCACTCAGATCTCCTCTGCTGTATGTTTCCTGCTGTCTCCTGGTGCTTCTTACATTTCTGGAGCGACCCTGAAAGTGGATGCAGGACAGAGTCTGTACGCCTCCCTGTGGGAGATACCTGGTAGGTGCATCTGGTTAACACAGCTACTCTTGGATCATCGTCTTTCTAACATTGTTTTTAACAGCATTTCTGTGTGTTTTGTGTGCAGACCACAGCTCATGGCCTGAAGCTCCACAGGGGGAAAACCTGGATGCTCTGAAGGAACTGCTCAAAACACAAAGCAAACTTTAATGAATTCTGTAACAGTTAGAGCAACAAATATTTAGACGGCAAGTACCACAGGGATACAGCCGTACAGCCACAGTTGTAAAACACCACTTTCTTCATTATGGAGTTTAATGTATATATGTAGAGTGTGATTAATTGTGAAAATTGTGTACAAATTTGTATATAATTAACATGAGTGTAACTTTTTAGGGCTAGTGAGACATAACATTAAGGTTTGAAATGTGCTTACAAATCTTTTAATTACTAGCTTTTACATTTGTTTTAAAGGTTGTACAATATGGTTTTTGTTTTTTTTTTTTTGTTTTTTGCCAAACCCACAAGTGCTTTACAAATGGAAGTTAAATAACTTTAAAACTACAAAACACTGAGAGATTGAAAAATGTAATCAGTAAAATATGGTCAGTCAGTTTTCACTTTTGGGACTAAAAAAATTGTATAATATCTGGAATTTCAGTATTTTTGTATTTTAAAAATGTTTGAATTTCCTGATTTAGTTCCTTATTCAGTTTTCTGATTTGTATCCATCCATTAAATTAATTTCCTCCATATTTCAGCTTGACCTCATCATTCTGTGTAAGTTGGATTCTTATGGCAGATTTACATGATAGTGCAAGCTAATAATATGTAGGGACTTTTAATTTGTGCAATATAGCTACAATATGAAACAAAATGCATTTTTGCGTGATAAATCATGAACCGGAGGAGTTTTATTTTTCATTTTATGCTAAACAAAAATAGGGTTTTGGTTACAACACAGTAACTGTCTTTTAAAATGAATCTGTTAATATAAGACTCTGAAGTATCTTCATTAGTAACCAAGTAACAGCGATACGTCGTCGCTGAAATATAGTCTAATAAGGGTCAAATTAATTTTTCATAAGCCAATTATTTATTATTCCAGTAAATAAATGTATACTAAGTCACATATTACAAGATACGTATGCTCGCGTTCATGAAAACGTTGGTGTCTTGTCCCAAACACTTAGCCGTAGTTCTGCCGTCAAGTGTTGTTAATTGTCGCAGTCATCACTTCAGCAGCAGAGGTCACAACAAACCGTTCAGGTACACCGATTTGTCTTTTTAAAACCTGAAAGTTTACCCAGATTTCCTTTACCTTATCACGGGTTGTGGTTCCACATTATACCCACAAGCGAAGCTGTGAGCTAAAACACGTTTTAGAGTGTATTTGGTATCGCATAGACGGCTCGAGCTAGCATGCTAGTTAAGAAAACACCGACTTCCTTCAGAAAGAGTCCAGCTTTCATGTCATCTAAAAAGAGAAGTATATGTTAAAAACACCTAAACGTAAATAACAAAGGTTGCAGTATGCTGACATCTTTGTTTGAGTTTGGATAAATTGTTTCACGTTAAGATAATCTATTTTCAACATTTCTGCCAAAAGATGTAACAACATATTTCCATCTTAACACTGACATAGTAAAACATACCTAATTAGGTGAAAAGAGCAAAGTAATCCTAAATGTAATTTGAGTAGTGTTTTATTGACATACATTTTAAACTTTGGTAAAACAGATTATAAAGCACATAAAGCATCTTCATAAATTGTTTTGGCTAGTCGAGTTTCTGATGGCCGTGGCATAATCAAATTCAAAAGATTACACCGCACAGAAGGAAGGAAGAACATACCCTCCCCACATGCAATTACTGATCTGCTGTAATTTAGATAAATATTACTCCTTAGAGACCTGGGTTTGTCAATGTTAATTTATATAATAATAATAACATATGATATAAATGAAGCATTTTAACCATGTCTGTGAAGTTTTCTTGTCCTTCTTTTCAGTATTTACTTCAGTATCAATATCTTGTACCAAACACCATTATAACCAAAGATTTCATTTATTTTATGAAAGGAAAACACAAACACAAAGAGCATTTTAAGCATCAACAAGATAAGGATTGAGAAACATTTTTTGCTTTCAGCATGGGAGGTGATCACGGCCACAGCAAGCTGCCCATGCCGGACTGGCGACAGTGGAAGGTGCAAGGAACCCCGCTGGAGTTCACACAGCAAAGACTGGCAGCCAGGGGCCTCAAAGACCCATGGGCACGGTCAGTGTCTTTACACACATGTAAAATATCTGACGGATGCAGTTAAATTAACTGCAGTTTAACAACTGAAGGAACAAATATGAAAAATAAAAAGCCACAACAGCCCAGCGCCCTTTTAAACTAATATTTTAAGGCAGCTTTTAATTTTGCTTCAGCATTAGGTCGTCTTGTGTTCACACCTGCCAACGATTGTATTGAATCTGATTAAACGGAAATAAAGTTCAGCTGTTGTGACAGGATTTACCTGACATTTGCTCGTTTGATTTTAATTTATTGTTTTCTGCATGCTTCTCCAGGCTTTGAGTCCAGATTTTGTTGAATTCTTCAGCTAAACCCTTTAGCAGTAGTCTGGAGAGAGTTTAGAAAGCATCTCACTGTATAAAGATGTCATTGAGGAGAAGAGCAGAGAAAAATCCCACAGTGTCATAGGTACACTGTGACATGGCAAAAGTGATTAGCTGGAGAAAATGTGTGACCACAGTGGTATCACAGAAACTGGACATTTCTGGATGAGATAATGAGACTGAAACTGGCCAAAGAAGTCGCCAAGAGGCCAACAGTAAGACTGAAAGAGCGTCAGGAATTCCCAGTAAGGACTGATTGTGTTCTTCATGTGACAGTTTGCAGTGGATAAGGTCCAAAAACCTGCAAGTGTTGGCACAAAACCTTCTGTTGTCTATTAGGAAGATGAAGAAGGCAAAAAATACACATTTTAGAATGTCCTAGTCAAAGTCCACAACTAGATCACACTGAAAATATGGTGAGTTAGCTGAAGGATGCTGTGGACAAGAGAAATTCTCACAGTCTGATGGATCTGGAGAACTTTTGTGAGGCATAGGGTGACCAGATCTCAAAAAACCAAGAGTGGGACAACAAGGATGCCTATGAGGGACAAATTATAATCATATGATGACATCAGAATCAGATCTCACATTAAATTAGTCAATATGTGCTTTGCCTGTTGGTGAACAACAACGAATTGGCCCAAAATTATTTTAAAAAATTAATAAATACGTCCCCTCTGAGTGAAATTGAAAAAGAACATCACAAACAGTTCTCTGAGAATCATCTGTCACTGGCCTCACCCAGTTATAAACTGTTGCCCAGTCTTTGGTGTAGCTGCATTTCTGTTCCTTTGACATAGTTTCAATTATATTCTGTGTACTTCAAGCTTTCTCTGTTTTATTTTATTAGCATGTTGGCGCGCAGGTTGGTCATGACGTGGGAAGCTGCTGCGTATTTTGATTGACAGCCGATGCGCTGTCATGATGACTGCAGCTCTGCTTTCGGTACGCTTCAGAAAAGCGCCCATCTAAAAAAAAAAAAAAAGTTTTCATTTTTCAGAATTTGACCCAGTCAAATGCAGGACATCGTTTCAGTTTGTGGGACACTGGGGTAGGAATAAAAAATGTGGAACCGTCCTGCACAAATTGGGACATCTGGTCACCCAAGTGAGGCAGAGTAGGAAAATATTGACAGATCATGATGTAGGGTCCTGACTGACTCCCACCAAAGACGACTGAATGTTAAAACTGAATTAAAAGTTGCTTCAGTGAACAATTAACTTAAGGTTTATGCAATGATAGCTTTGTGATTGTTTTTTCTACTTCTAATAGATCTGTTTAATTTCATTTCAGTTTTCAAGATTTTTGTCACATTATATAAAGATAAAAAGTTTCCAACCAATTTATGAAAGGCTGATTTTTTTTTTTTTTTTTTTTTTTTTTTTTTAAATGCTGCAAAAATCTGGCATTTTAACTGGGATGTTTCTGTGTTTGTATTCAGGATGATATCTGACTGTGTTTTCTCCCCTCTGTCTGCCTGCAGCAACGAGGCATGGAGGTATTCAGGCGGCTTCGCCCGTGCAGTGACTCTATCAGAGGTTCTGCTCAGAGGATTTAAGTGGGGCTTTGCTGCGTTTACTGTTGCTCTGGCGATAGAGTACACCATGTTTCCTCCAAAGAAAGGAGGGCACTGATTCTCCTCCCTTGAGGCAGCACTATATGTAATTTGATCTTGTGGTATTCTGTATTTTCAGTTTAATAAAGCTTCTTTTGATCACCTCATGGATTTATTTTATTCTTTATGGTGTTTGCATCAGGATTTTACAGTGTTTTTAAAACTTCCCTACCAAGACTGATCAGGATGCAAAAAGAGAATTTACAGATCCTCCTAGTCTTGCTTCCTCTTCCTGCTCAGTTTCCGGAGGCAAAGTTTCAGACATTTAAATGTAAGTGTTACAAAAACCAGCAACACAGTAGCTAGTAGTGCTATAATGTCCAGACTGTAGTACTGGAACCAGTAAAGGTCATGGAGAGCAGGTCTGAGGTGTTTTGCTCCTTTATGTTGCATCACGTATTCAATCCAGAACACAGAAAGATCCAGAGGGTCAGCGGGGCGGTCGTTATGAAGAGCTGAAAGCTTGCTGATGTTCTCTTTGTACCTGAACACACACACACAAGGATGGAACAGGCTGAACTGGAGGAAATCCAGATCACAGCGGAGGTGAGGAATGTTCAGCTGTCCCTCCTACCTGGTGTTGTTGATGACCTCATTCAGCCCCTGCAGCAGGGTCTCCGTGGTGATAGAGGTGATATCCAGTACCACTCCAGCTCCTCTGCTTTCTATCTTCCGTGCGTTGTCAGGCTGCTCTGCGTTCAGTGGGACCATCACCATGGGAACAGCGTGACACAAACCCTCAAATATCCCGTGTGAGCCAGCATGAGTGATGAAAGCTCGAACTCCAGGATGAGCTAATGATAGACATCAAATTATTTATGAAAACGATATTTTCGATGTCTGAACCGTGATGTGTTGTCTCTCCAGATGTTTTAAATGCATTTCAGCTACCTAACAGGTCGTTCTGAGGCACCCATTTCATCATCTTCACGTTGTCTGGGATCCTGCCTGGAACCTTGCCAGTGTACCTCCATATCACCTATCAAAATGTTAAAAGATTTAGTTCATGGATGGAAGCCTTGAGATTGTGTGTAGTGTCTTAGAAAACTATTCACACCCACTGAACTTTTTCACATTTTGTCACACAGAGTATAATTCTGAAATGGAAGGGAAATTATACATCATTTAAAAAATGTTTTTTAAGCCAAAAACTTAAAGGTGTGTCATGCATTTGTTTTCAACTCCTCTGAGTTGATAACATTGTAAAGTCACCTGTAACTGCAATTAGAGCTGTGAGTCTTTGAAGTTATGGCTCTGGGGACAACCTTAATCAGGTTGACTTACAGTGTAACTCCACCCCGTGAACCCATAACCCCTCCCCCAGGCAAAGTTAGAAAAATTCCACCAAAGTGGGCGGTGCCAACAGACACTGAAGGGGGGTGGCCAAGTGTGGGGATGACTGGAGGAGGTTAAGATGGGCTATGGTCAGAACGAGGCAAAAACTGGTGCCAATTTAGCGACTTTTTTTTTTTTTTTTTTTTTTTTTTTTTTTTATGTTAAAGCAACTAGCAACAAAATCTTGCAACTTCTTTTGTCATTAGCGACTTTTATGCCGACAGCATGAGAAAGCACCGATCACTCTTCAGTCCCACTCTACCCTGAGCAAGAGTGTGAGCCCCTCTTTGCTTCCTAAGCACCAGTCGTCCGTCCTGCAGCGTATCACCAGCAGTCAGAGCAGAGAGGAGAGGAGACTCATTCCACTCCGTGTGCTCATCCCAAATGAATCACACGTGCAAAGCTGAGAAACACCATCGATCAGTGCTTGCAACATCTCTATTCCAACTCCTGCCACCAGGGGCGTGTGTCTGAGTGAGATGCTTTAATACCCAAATATGAGGTTGTGACTAAATTGTACCGCTGCAACCAATAGGCCAGCACTGAGACGGTTTTAGGGAAAATATTGCAGAGCTAAACAAATTCATATGAAAACGTCAAAATTTGCACACAAACATAACAGATTAATAACATAACAGACAGTTTATCAGCAAAATAAATAAATAAAGTTGATTTGGGGATTGGTTACACTTTAAGAGCATCTGAAAACACTAATTTTCAAGTCTTGCTAAAGATTCTTAATTAGATTAAGCTGGGTAATTCGACCACATGCATGAAGCAACCCCACAGCATGATGCTGCTATTGTTGGCCAACACGTTTGACGTTGCTATAATCTCACCAGAGAACATCTGGTATTAAATTACATTGAGTTGGACTAAAATAGATGACTTTCTAATGTTTATTTGTAATGTTGAAAACCATGTTTCCTTTTCCTTCTACTTCACATTTATGCACTTTGTGTTGGTCTGGCTCACAAAATGACAATGTAACAAAATGTGAAAAGGTTTAAGGAGTATGAATGCTTTTACAAGGCATTACACGGACTCATTGTTATCCATTAGTGTTCCTGTACCTTCTGTGGAATCTGGCTGAAGGCATCCAGGAAGGTAGAAGTGATGTCTTCTGGCAGCTCTGAAATCATGGTGCCCAGCGTGAACACCACAAACCCATGCTTGCCTGATATCCACGACGCCAAATCCTGAAAACATGCACACGCATCAGAGCTTCTTAACATTTCATTTCATCCAGAGGTGTTAAAGTGGAATGTCATGAAAAACTTGAGATTTGATGAAGATGTCTCACTTCAGGAAGAGGATTCCTCACTTTACAATTAATCCCACCAACCAGGATGACGTTTGGCATGAGAGGGCGGGGAAACTCCAGCGTGAAGTCAATCCTTGTGTGATTAGAATCACAAGAAAATTCTGCATTAAAACATAACATTTCTTTACTGTTGTCTAGATCTTGAAGTATCTGAGAAGGATCACCTTATGTATTTCTGGTCAAACAAACGAACAGTTTATCTTTGTTTTCAGAAGAAATCGATACTATGAGCTCAAATATGATGAAAGGAGAACTCCAGACTTGTTTGAGAAACAAGTCCTAAATCCATGGTCTGTCATTGAAGGGCGTTTATTTAAAAAAAGTGTTAGTCATGCTTCGTTGAGGGAAAAGCAAAAGAATATTTATTTCTTAGAGTAAATATTAAACATCTTTTCCAGGAAGACCCCTTGACTGTCCACATTTTTGGCCAAATTTCAAAGAGAGAAGAGGGCAGGAGTAGACGACTGTCCTGTCAGTGATCTTGTTGATGATGTTCTCAGTTTTTTTAAGTCCTCGAAGTCATTCTGCTTATTATACGGATTATGGGTGTTGTTCTGGATGGTTCTCTTAAGATGGACAAACAGATAAGTTCTGTTATGTGGAATATCTTACCCCAACAGCACCGCACTACTCAGAGCATACAATCATTTAAATCTCTGATAAAAACTTATCTCTTTTACTGGCTTTTGACTAAGTGATTATGAAATGCTAGAGAGCTATCTTGCCTCCTCTGCGGTTTTTTAAATTTTTTATTACAGTTTTATTATATTTGCTATCTTATGATTGTTGGTGTAATCATGAAGCCCTTTGGTCAGCTGTTATTGTTTTTAAATGTGCAGCTAATGTCTTGGAACAATGACGTTATAGGCGTGGAGATAATGAAAACAAAGTAGTGAAAAAGTAAGTTAGAGAAACAATCTTTATACATCCTACCTGAGCAGCCAGATAGCAGACTCGGAGAAAAGCTCTGCCACGCTCACCTTCTCTTCCAGGAACTCATAGGCTATTTGGTCAAAGTGCCAGTACAGCAGCCGGCAAAATAATGGCTCCAGTAAAGCCACCTGTGGGTCAGAAACAAAACAGGACAATGGGCATGATGTACAAACCCTGGCATTATGAAATCAAAGTTAAAAATGATGGGGGTTTTTTCACACAGAACTGACACAAAACTATCTAATTGATCCATTTTTAAACATTTTTGTAAATTATGAAGTAATTATTGTAGTATTGTTGAATGATAAGGCATCTTTCCACCGAGCAAAAAGAGTTAAAATGTTATTTTCCTTCAAGAAAATGTTCAGCAAACTGGATCAGCTTTATTTGCCAAGTTTGTGCACACAAACAAGGAAATTGTGCTAACTGAAGACATCTTAAATATAAATATATAAAATAGGGAAAATAAAAAAATAAAAGCTGTTTTTTTTTAAATATGTATACATACAGTGGTTTTACAAAAGAAAAAGAGATGGTTGAATCAGTGTAAACATGCATGGTATCAATCTGAGCCCTCTGATTGTTAAGTGTGCATCAGAGAGACAGATGGGGAATGAAAGTGTCTCTGCCGTGGCTTATTTTTGCAAATAGCGCTCTGTCACGCCGGCCTGAAGGTAAAAGTCAAACAGTTTGTATCCAGGATGTGTGGGGTCTGCAGAGATCTTAGCTGCCCTTTTCCTGACCTTAGACTCGATGAGCCTCTCTGCAGAACGAATTGTTAAAAGTTATGCTGGAAACTGAACAAAGTAGTGCTAAGCTCTATGCTCACCTTAACTAAACGTTTTGATCCAAAGCTAAAATAGATCAACCATCTTTTATTGTCTATAAGTACTCACCAAAGTGTTGATGACTCGCTCCTTGAAGTTCATTCTGTCTGTGTATCCAGTGAAGAATCGAGGCACAAAGGAGGGTGGAGAGGGACAACCTGCAGCCTTCATATCCAGAGAACAAGGGATCCCCCTCAGTAGGTTAATGGTAGGGATACCTGGAAGTGATTTAGCACAGACTGATGAGAGGATACACACGGTTCATAAACTGCTCCCTGTAGTGGTTCACAGAAGAAAATGGTACTATTTACACGTTAATACGTTAGTACAAAGCTAATTATCAACCCAAACATGAAGTGCTAAGTTAACAACCAAAGAATAAACAAAATGAGGGGTTCAAGCAGAATACCCTTGTATCTCCAGATGAAAACTACTTGAGAGCAGAGGAAGGTTTTTGTTGGGTCTTGATAGAATCTAAATTAGACAGCAGTGATTTTAATAATATTCTAATTTATTGAATGGGTCTGTATGTTAACTATGAGCAAAATAAATGACTTTCATTAGGTACACGAAGAAAAACAGAGTTATTGGGATTTTTTTTAAAAGGGATTGAACCATGACCTGCATTCAAAAAGCTTAGGTTCTTGTTAGAATCCTAGGCTAACCCTTTAATGTGTGTCTGCTTGTAGTTCTGTGATTTCATGTTAGTTCAAATGGAGTTTCATTATTTCCTGAGGTGGTACTTGTTCAAAAAAAAATGTGTGATCCATTGTACAAGAGAACAAACCCACCGTGTAATTCAAAGGAGGGGTGACTTACCTAATTTCCGAGCAATCATCAAGCCCGTTGGGATCATTGGATCGGTCAGGACTGCATCAAAGTTCTATGAAGTAAATGAGACAAAGGGAGAGGAGAAAAATCTTCAAAGGTTTCTGGCAAATGTTCACCGTTAAGCAGAAGAAATACTAAACACACAGTAAGAGGTGAAATGAAATGGTTTACATCAAAACATCAAAGCATGGTTACTGTATGTGTTAGGTTGGCCCAGTCAATAATAATAATAATAATAATAACAACAACAATGATAATAATAGTAAAATTATGAACTACTTTGTGTTGGAATTTCATATAAAATACAAAAATATATATTAATGTTTGTGGTTGATGAGACATCTGCGACACAATCAATATGGTCAATACAGGTCAATAGTTTTTTGGCAATGAATGCTGCTATGCAGTTTATTTTTAGGAAAGACCTACCCTGTTTTAAAATCATAAAGACATATATTTCATATTGAAAATAAATGTAAAAACATACCACTGTGAAAATAAAGAATTCCAAGCAAAGGTGGTGAAATAATGCTTGAAAATCTTTGTTCCCATGTGTCTATGTCAGGTCCTGCTTCTTTTGGACTTTTGCTTTTGTTATTTTTTAGTGTTGAATTCTTATTTTCACTTATCTTAGTTTATTTCTTGTTTGTCCATTTCTTAGGATGAGTATTTCAGTTTATTTTAGATTGTTTATTCTCCTCCATATTGATTAGATCAGTCTTGTTTCTGTTTTACTTAGTACACTCTTTAATTGCCCTCTGCTTCTGTTAGATTTTGCTTCTGTCATTTCTTTGTATTGATTTCCTATTTTCCCCAGTCTAGTTTATCCCTTTTGTTTGTCCAGTGCTTAGTTTGAGTATTTCAGTTACTTTTAGATCATGTTTGTTATTCCTTGTTTATTTTCAGTATTTTCTTAGTTATTCCATGCTCACCGTTATGCTCTGCAAATAAACTTGACTTGACTTCATTGGCTGCCAATTCACCAAAGAATAGATTCTTTTCTTACTCCCCTGTTGCCATTCTCTCTCTCTCCTCAGCTTCCCTCCAGCTATTCCCCACACCTGCAAACGTTTAGTTAGTCAACCCCAGCCACTGTTCCAGCAGTCACCGCCACAGTTTTTATGCTCCTCTCTTTCTCCCACTCCTCGCTGGTTCTTCCTGTTATCACTTCCCATTTCTCTGCTTCTTATTTCTCATGGGCTTCCTGTTTTTCCACCCGGTTTCCCCTTGTTATGCTAAATGGTTTCATTTTTTTGTTCTTGCTCTGGCCTCCTGTATTCGCTAGTGTTTTTGTAAGTTTTTCAAATTCTTTAATTAAGTCTTTTACGAATACTCGCTGGCTCTCCCTCTGCATTTTGGTCCAACACAACCAACCACACACATCATGACAGTCTATGGTGCACAAAAGCCATATATTCTGTGTATAATCTAAAAACGTGCTCCTGTGTTGTATTTTTACCCACCTGCTGTGCCAGATGAGAAATAAGGCTGGTGTTGAACAGTAAACTTTCTGCTGTGGTGTGAAGAAAACTTGTAATTCTCTGGATCTGAGTAAATCGTTTCTTTATTTTCTCCATCAAAGGCTGTGCAGATTTTTCCATGATTTCCTTGTGTGAAGACATTACATAATCCATATAGTCCTTGTCATAGGGAACAGGATGGGTGATGGTATCATAGTACTTCCCTGGACCCATCCGTATGCTGAGCTCTGGAATAACCACAGTGACTCTGTGTCCACGGCGACCCATTTCTTGTGCAACGGCCTTTATACCCACCCAGTGACTCCCATCCATGGGCACCACCAGTAGGTTACCTAAAAATCCTGAAGAAGAGCTGCTTTTATCAGGAATGGTGTCAGTTTCTTTAACTTTGTTTTCTTTGACAAGCCTGGAAGTCTCTGCAGAGTCCTTTACTTTCCATGCAGCACCTCTTCCCTCCACAGCCATGCCCAAGAGGAATAATACCAGCACAGATTTCCTCATCCTTTGTCCTTCCTCCTTCATGTATCTCCAATGAAATAAGAAAAACTCCCTTTATGAATTACAATTGCATGTGTTCAAAGTCCTCACAAAAAAGTAAAGTAAGTATCCCAGTCCACGATAGCCAGAGGTCAGAGTGTTGGTTCTTTAGTTACTAAGTGATCAAATCACTGTAGTGACTTATGTTTCCCTTTCAGCTAAAGAACTGAGGTAAAGTTCAGTGGGTGGCAACAGTGGTGCTGAGGAGTGTTTGCACAAACTGAAGTAATCCCAGCAGGGTGGACGTTGTGCAAACAGTGCCAAATCAGCTTTTCCTCTCATTTTACTGCAGCATATTGGGAAACATGCTAGTGATGAGCACCAAAATACATTAAAGACCTGCTGTCATTGTATCAACCTTCCAGACCACTCAGGTCTTCTGGTTCTAGTGAAGAAGCAGCATCCCGCTTCTATGCTCCACAAATCTGGAGCAAACTTCCAAAAAACTGCAAACAGCTGAAACACTGAGTTCCTTTAAATCAAGGCTAAAAACCCACCTATTTAGAGTTGCTTTTGACCCATGATAACAGGAACATTGACCAACATATTTGATGTGTATTGATATTTTTAATGATGGCACTTGACAAAGTGTAATGTTTGTTACTGGTTTCACAACCAGTGACCGTTTGATGTGTTTATGAAGTATTTATGTTTTCATGATGTAAAGCACTTTGAACTGCCTTGTTGCTGAAAGGTGCTCTGCAAATAAACTTGACTTGACTTCATTGGCTGCCAATTCACCAAAGAATTGATTTTAAAATCTTTCTCTTGGCCTTTAAATGCCTCAGTGGTCTTCCTCCTCCATTATTCTCTGACTTGCTCCAGCCTTATGGCCCTCAGATCAGCTGACCAGCTTCTGTTGGTTGTACCAAAAACAAGGCTGAAACTCAGAGGAGATTGGGCTTTTTCTGTCGTCACTCCAAAATTGTGGAACAAGTTGCCATTAAATATTAGTTAAGCATCTTCTGTTGCAGTTTTTAAGTCTCTCTTAAAAACACACTTGTTTTCAGTGGCTTTTGACACAGTGTGAGTTGTTGTTTTATATTTCTATTGTCTTTTTAGTACATCTGTTTCTGCTTTTAATATTTTTTTATTGTTGCGTGCATGATGAAATGTACAACTATTCCGAGGTCAGGGTATTGTTTGAGTTTGAGCCCCTGCTTTTTAAGCAGCCGAATTAAGTCTCTTGCTAAGAATTACCCCTTGCCTAACCGCAACCGACTGAAGAATATGATTATAATTCATTTCTAGATTAAAATAAAACAAAATAAGATCAGACTTGTCCATGTTTGCAAGCTGCTGACACAACACCTGCCAATCGATTTCACTTTTGAAATCATCTCGGTCCCACGAATTAAACAAGTCGTTCCCACGAGTTATTAAGCCGTGCCCACGAATTATATATTTTTTTTCTCTCATGTCACCAGACTGGCTCGGTAAGATAAAGAGTTATTTATGTTATATCGTTATAACGACATAACGACGACCGTTTTCTCGAGATAACGAGTTAATTTCCCAATGGTTTAATCATACGACCAACGACGTGGTTTACCTATCACTTATTCACAGAATTATTCTGTTATTTACACATGCATGCCATGATTTACACTTATAAGTCCTCTTCTGCTGGGGTGGCATGCATTTGAATGATGGAATCAGGTTTAACACACACAAATCATCTCGTGATATCGCGAAAATAAAGTTTCTTTTCTCGAAATTAAGTAGTTATCTCGAGAAAACCATCAGAGAAAAAGTTTATGCGTAACAAGATCGCTCTCGGCTTCCGTATAATGACCCGGTTAAGAGAAAAGAAAGTTGTTTAAAACCCTTAAATCCTACATAAATTTTTCTGACCATTATCGTTCATGGCCAGCTGGTGGCGTTGTAGTTCTTCTCTGCTGTAAAGAAAGTCTGGATAGAAGTACAGTTACGAGCTGTGCTGGCTCGTGATTGGCTCATCGGAATATCATGCACCGCCTCGCGCAGCTTTCTTCCAGCACCGAGTTGATGACGTCCGCGGGCTCGTCTCAGCGCGAGCCGATGTGTAAGCTCGGTTATTTTTCTCTAATTTTAGATGGTGAATGAAGCAGCTAGGAGCATGTCAGGTGATGAAAACTGTGAGGGAAGTCATCCGACGTGAGTTTAAAATCCGAACACGGTTTTAGTAGAGAGTAGCGAACCTGGCGCTCTGATTGTTCTGTTTGTCTTTAGCCTAGCTGGGCTTCCCCCGGTTCCAACTTTAGCTAAACAAAAGTACACTTTTTAGCCAGCAGTCGAACTTTTTCGATCAAGTCACGGGTCTTTACGAGCCTCGCTTAGTTTTTGTTATTTTATTTTTCAACGTTTTATAATATAAGTTTACTTAATTCTGTTTAGTTGCTGTTTCTAACCATCATCCCCCAGTCGATCGTTCATTGGATTACAATAAATTTACACAACAAAAAATCTTTCAGTACAGATCCTAAAATCTGATGTAACTTCAACGTTGCATGTTGTGAACTGAATTCTCGTTGTACTTAATGCAGTATCATAACATTTCAAAAGTTAATATTTAGTCAAGCAAAAATTGATCGACTCTGAAAACTAATTTTCACATGTTGACTATTATTGATGTCAACAATAACGGAAAGGAACATCTTGTTTAAAATAAGCTGCAGCTGTATCATTTGGACGGCTGTCATGATTTTTTTTTTTTTTCTTCTCTCCAAATGTTGCAGGTTTGATACACATGGCTATAATTTGTCTCATTCACTGTCCGTAAAAGTGGAATATTACAGGTAAGCTGATAAAATTTTGAAAGGAAACGCAAAAACACCAAGTTCTGATTTTTGGTTGCCTGTCCGCACAGAACAGCATAAGATGTCCTTTACAATTAATCACTGTTGCTCCTTCACAGGTCATTTGAGTGTATCCTAAACTGGACAATGCCCATGTCGCGCCGACGATCCTCCAGACTGAAGTCCACCCAGGAGAGCATCAAGAAAAGTCCCACATCAGACAAAGACATTGAACAGCCTCGCATTAGAAGCCAGAGAGGAAGGTCCCGGTTGAAGGAAACCAACCCATATGAGAGCGAGGAATGTGACATCATAGATCTCATCAACAGGAATCCTGTTGCCAAGCAAGAGGCCGCAAAGGAGGCTGTTGGCATACTCAATTATGGACTGGATAAGTCAAATGATGAAAGCGGCTCTGAAAGCAGCATAGTTTCCGGTCCCTCCGCTCTGTGTTATGATAATAGAGACGAGCTTTACCGTGATGTTTGCTCAGCTTGCTACAAGCTTTATGAGAAGGCAAAAAGGCTGAAGTCCCCAATCAAAAGCAAACTTCTAGATAACGGTTAGTTCACTCATGGAAGGCCATTAGGCCAAGAGAAATCAAAAAGTCATATGGTGTAAAAAGCTGCTCTGGAATAGAAAATAGGAATCCATTAATGGCTAAAAATATAGGGACTCCTGCACTACTATTACTAGAAATTCTAACCTTGTGACGGAAATATTTTGGTTATTATCATAATTACAGTAATACTAATACATTTTTTTTATCAACTACTAGGGAATCAGAGCATATGACATGTATCTGTTGTGATTACAGCCTCCTAGTTGACCTGTTTTAAGCATCCACCGATCGGCCATAACATTATGAGCCCCTGCGTAGTAGTGTGTTGGTCCACCTTTTGATGCCTGTTGACCTGTTAAAGCGTAGGCTCCACTAGACTTTTGAAGTATTTGCGTTGTGTCTGGCACCAAGGTATTGGCAGCAGGTTCTTTAAGCCGGTCCAAGTGTTGTTCTCTTTAATCCATTCCTGAACCATTTCTGCTTTATAGCAGGGTGTGTTGTTATCCGGAAATTTCCCGCCATCACCGTCTGTGACATGGTTTACATAATCTCCAATCATTTCTTGAAAATGTTTCCAAGCAGAATATTGCCCAAAGCATCATGCTGTCTCTGCCTACTTACCTTCTTCCCATAGTGCATCCAGTTGTCTGGTCATCACAGTTTTCCTCTTGTCCCACTCGCTCACATCTTCATGCTTGTCCTGTTATCTTCCTTCTAATAAATTAAGTTCCAGGCCGAAAAGGCAATCAGTATTATTCACGTGCCAGTGGTCATAATGTTATGCCTAATCAGTGTGCACCTTCATTTATTTGAATGGCTGTGGTCACACTGCAACAACGGTGACCTCCCACGGTGTATCTGAGCATCTTCATTGTCCACTCATGAACCAAAAGCACATTTTTCGTCATAAGCATTGAAAAGAAAGGCCCCTGAAATAAGCAATATTTAATTCTCCATCTCACATGGACCACTACAGTCTTGTTTCCTCCTCAGATCCTGAGTCTCTGACCTGTGACCAGTGGGTTCTGATTAAAAAACGGAAGCCTAGAGGACTACCTGATGCCAGAGGGTAAGATACCTGAAGGTGTGTTTTAATAGCTGCTGTTAAGATCAGTATTTACAGGAGCCGTGTTCTGACAGGAAGCTTTTAATCCATGTTCTGCTGGATGATGGAACCGCTGTGTGGCGAGGGGAGCAATCATCACCCTGTTCAAGGCCACACGTTTTCCTTCAGAGGTAAACAGTTTATTTGCTTTTTTCAGTTTTGCCATTTTCATGTAAAATGGCTTCATATGTGATGTTTCATTCATGCCAGGAACCTCAGACGGGCCAATTCCTTGGCAGAAATGAAGAAGAAGAGGAGGAGGAAGAAGAAGAGGAGAGGTAATTCCCAGGGATCCCGTGTCGCTAAGCAGCAGCGTCTCCAAAACAACCATCCAAAACAACATACAAACATAAAAGGCTTGGTCGACAACCCAAACAGCTGTTTTAGCAGCTGCAGCAACCTCCGAGATTGTACAAGTCCAGAAATGGAGAGTCGAGCTAAAAAAGATGTGACTGTTGAAGTCGTGCCGTCATCGGTAGCTCTGAAAGCATCAGCCGAGGGCCGAGCCCAGAAGAGGGCACCAAAGAAGACGTGCGAGTTCAGAGATCTGCTCGCTCAGCTGCGGGGAAACAGCAGCATGATCATCAGAGAAACATGCTAGCGTGACCACAGAGGCATCCATCTTTGTCGAATCAGAGAGCCTTTGACTATTCAAACTTTAGTTTTTAAAGTTTTGTTGAAAATTGCTACTGTCTACCTAGACTCTAGTTCTGCTGGGTTTGTTTGCCTTAAGGTATTGTTGCAGTTTCATGTTGACCTATTTTTTGTTTCGCAAACAATTAAATAATTGAATTGCAATTTCCATGCAACTTAACTGTGAATAAATGTATTTAAGCATTTTTTTAAGTTCATCATTTGCATCTGCCCCTGCACTACAGTATGAATACAATACCGGCCACACTTATTGCCACCCCTGATTTAAAAAAAAAATAAAAAATATGTTGATGAGCTCGTTATGAGCTGCTACGGGAGGAAGCTGGAGTACCCAGGGGGAATCCATGTATGCACAAGGAGAACATGTAAATTCATGAAGAAAGACCCCCTTGCAAGGCAAGTAATCCTGATGAATGTGTCACAGTTCAGCCTAAAGAACAATATTACAACAATACTACTACAGTTTTCCTTAATACCACTACTGTAAACTAGATTTCTCACTGTTAACTCAAGCTCACTTTATCACACTTAGCTACACTTTTTCAACTACAACTTGTTCTAACATTTCTGCTAATCTGTGCATCTTGTGTGGTGTTTCTGCTTCACTTCAGTCTTTTAAGCAAATCATCCCATCCATTCAACATACTGCATTACTATTGTACTATTGCTGGAAATGCAATGGTTCTAGTTTTCTTAGTCTTTTTAATGTTTATCACGTCAAACTGCAGTCCTTGTAGTTGTTATTGCTTCCAAGCATAAGAGCCCACTAGGTGGCGCCATCTCCCAAATACTGACAAGTTTAAGTCATTGTCTTACCAACAGGTAACCAGTAACTAATGTGTAGAGTAGAAATAAAACTGATATTATTTTTGGAAATCTCTGGGTTTATTCACACCTTCCAGAAAAAGTAAAGAATAATCATCCACCTTATTATTAGCTTTGATCAGTGCATTTTGCCCGCTTTTCCATTTTACAACATATTTGTGTGTGTTGTTATGGCCATTTTGTATAAAATAAATTAGATATTCCCAACAATAGAAATATCCTTTACTGTCCCACAATAGAGGAATTCAGGAGTTTTTCTGCAACAAGCAGTTTATTTGAAAAATGTAGCACCAAAAATGTATATTTTAACGACAATCTGCATGTTTTCCTCAAATTGCCCAGTGGTGCTGTATTTAGAGATTTTTTGCCCTGATAACGTAAAACATTGAGGAAGGGTGGGGGGAAAGTGAGAAGCAGATAAGAGGCCAGAGGGGAACACTTGTGACAGGTTTTTTTGTTTGTTTTGGAGTAGGCTCTCTGTTTACGTATGGGATAAGTGAATTGTTAGAGGATGGAGATTTCCAGTCAAAGCAGAGTCAGGAAATGTGTCTGCAGAGACACTTGAGTCTACATCATATGGAGAAGGGAGATAGGGATGTAGTCCTTTATTTAAATAAGGAGTTTAAAGACATGTTGTAGCTTCGGAAATACATTTTAAAGGATGTTATTTAAGATGCCTATGTTTTTTCGAGGGTAGGGGAGTGAGTTTCATTTCAATTTTAATGTATTCAAGTTTTTTGCGCAGTCCAGATGAGTCTGCAATGGGATATAAGTATTTTCCAGCTTGGGGTAAGTATGGAATAATGGGAAAGGATCATATCCTTGGCTCCAATGTCTCTCTGCCCAGCTTTCTAACCATATGACCAAACAGACATTTAAAGAGGAGCAGCAAATGCA
Source organism: Anableps anableps (assembly GCA_014839685.1). Taxonomy (NCBI): domain Eukaryota; kingdom Metazoa; phylum Chordata; class Actinopteri; order Cyprinodontiformes; family Anablepidae; genus Anableps; species Anableps anableps. The sequence goes on from CM026077.1 coordinate 29,088,080, forward strand.
AATGAAGTGGATTAGTAGTCCTCGTCACTGCTGCCCAGAAATTGGGCTGTTAGCATGTCATGATAGTCATGAGACTGTCATGACATGCTAACAGTCCGCAATCAGAGACCTCTCAAGATTTGTTGCAAGACTGACTCCTACCGGAGATAACTTCCTGCCCATCATCCAAGTAAGTCATCACCATCCATGATGACTTACTTGGATGATGTACTGTGCATCTGGAAAGTATTCACTTTTTCCACATTTTGTCATGTTACAGCTTTATTCCAAATTCTATTAAATGAATCACTTTCCTCAAAATTCTATACAGAAATACCTCATTATCATAATAGAAAAATAGAAAACCTTTAAAAAAATCAATCACATTTACATAAGTATTCACAGCTTTTGCTTAATATTTTATTCATGAAGCTCAAGATTGAGCTGGTTCCATCCGTTCATCCTTGAGATGTTTCTACAACTTAAATGGAGTTTATCTGTGGTAAATTCAGTTGATTGGACTTAATTTGGAAAGGCACATATCTGTCTATAGAAGGTCCCACAGTTGCCAGTGAAGGTCAGAGGTCAAACACCAAGCATGAAATCAAAGGAATTGTCTGTAGACCTCCGAGACAGGACTGTCTTGAGGCACAAATCTGAGGAAGGATACAGAAACATTTCTGTTGTTTTGAAGGTCCCAATGAGCCCATTGGCCTTCATCATTGGTAAATGGAGGAGGTTTGGAACCATCAAGACTCTTCCTAGAGCTGGCTGGCCGTCTGAACTGAGCCATCAGGGGAGAAGGGTCTTAGTCTGGGAGGTGACCAAGAATCCGATAGTCACTCTGTCAGAGCTCCAGCATTCCTTTGTGTAGAGAGGAGAACCTTCCAGACGGACAACCATCAGCAATCCAATCTACCTATATGGTAGAGTGGCCAGACGAAAGCCACTCCTTAATGAAAGGCTCGTGGCAGCCTGTCTGGAGTTTGCCAGAAGGCACCTGAAGGACTCTCAGACCAAGAGAAACAAAAGTCTCTGGTCTGATGAGATAAAGACTGAATTCTTTGGTATGAATGCCAGGCGTCATGTTTGGAAGAAACCAGGCACGGCTCATCACCAGGTTGATACCATTCCTACAGTGAAGCATGGTGGTGGCAGTATCATACTATGGGGATGTTTTGCAGCAGGTGTAACTGGCAGACGAGTAAAGGGAATGATGAATGTCACAATGTACAGAGACATCCTGGATGAAAACCTGCTCCAGAGCGCTCTTGACCTCAGACTGGGATGATGGTTCTTTTTCTTTTTCAGCAAGACAACGACCCAAAGCACATGGCCAAGGTATTAGAGGAGTGGCTTCAGAACTGCTCTGTGAATGTCCTGGAGAGGCCAAGCCAGAGTCCAGACTTGAATCTGACTGAACATCTCTGGAGAAAAAAATCTCTGTGAAAAAAGTGAAGCGCTGTGCTGGACTGTATCTACCATAACTTCATGGGGAATATTTGTTTTCATAATTTAAGAAATGGCTAAGAAAGGCCAAGGTGTCATAGTTACAAATGTCAGATTAGATTTAATTTCCTTTAATTGAACTGTTTGTCCTTAATATTTGCGATGCCACAAAAATAAATGATCACTGTGTTGGCACAGTCAATTTCCATGAAGTTAGAGCTTAAAATCAGAGCGGTCCTTCAATTTCTCCTGGAGAGGTGACAATCTGATACCAGAGACACACTCATGAATGCTTCACTGGCAAAGATCAGAGGGGGTCCTGCAGCCTGGTGTTTACCAGAACTGACCAGAGGAAGTCTGATATTCATCACACAGGATGTAACACTATTTTTTCATCACGGCTGTCTCTCTCTCTCCCTCTCATGCATGTTCATTTTTACATGCTTTCATGCATCGTGTGAGACAGTGACGCACACATGTTCACAGCTTGTCCTGATTTAACCCAGCATGGAGCTTAAAAAGAAACACACACACAAATTTATTGTCTGATTCTCAGCGGTGGTCTTTCCTATTGCCAATTGACCCTGATGATTGTAAGCCAGAGGTCTCAGAGGCTAAAACAATTCAGACACACACATGGTATCCTGTGACAGATCCAGTATTAACACCTGACACCTCGAAAACAGGAAAAAAGAAAAAACGTTTCAGCCGGCAGACAGATGCATTGGACTGTTTGGAGGAGGAGCCTAAACGCAGCTATAAAAGCCCTCAGAAGGAAGACTTGGCTTCACTCTGCTGAGAAGGGAGACTGTCTCCATCATGTCGTACTATGAGGTAAGCTTGGCTCAGCTGCATGTGAGAACTTTCAAAGAAGTTTACAAATCAGGGAATAAATCTTTCCTCATCTTTTATCATGTGCCTCCAGCATTTCGTGGTTGACAACAATGACACAGGCTCTGGTTCTGGTTCTGGATTCTGGGAGGAAGGAGAGGACCTGGATGAGCCTTGTAATGTTGAGCATGTGATGACAGCTGAGCTTCACCGGGTCTTCTTGCCTGTGGTCTACTCCCTCATCTTCATCCTGGGCATCACCGGAAACGGTCTGGTGGTTGTAGTGTTGGGCTGTCAGCGCAGGTGAGAGGACAGGAGCGGGACTGACGGTGGGAGATGTGTTCTGAGAGATGAAATGAGTGCATTTATCAGATTCTCTCTATGCCTACAGGTCAAAGTGCAGCCTGACAGACTGGTATCGCCTCCACCTCTCTGCTGCGGATCTGCTCTTTGTTCTGGCACTCCCCTTCTGGGCAGTGAATGCAGCCTTGGCTGACTGGCGTTTTGGAGGGGCCACATGCATCGGCGTGCATGTCATCTATACTGTCAATCTGTATGGCAGCGTGCTCATCCTGGCATTCATCAGTCTGGACCGCTACCTGGCAGTGGTCCGAGCAACAGACACAAACACCGGTGGGCTGAGGCAGCTGCTGGCCCACAGGGCAGTGTATGTAGGTGAGTACCAAGAAACAGATGTGCTTTCTCCTTTTCATCCTACCCAAACCAGTCACTGTCGAAAAAGTAAAAGACACAACAGCAAACATTCATGAAATGATTCCTCGACAGACTTTCTGACATTTGACTTGCTAGATGATAAAGTTTCACACAATTTTCTGGTTAATGCCAAACACAGATGAGAATATTGCTATGATACTGTGTTGATGAAAAGCAGATACCCAAACAGGATTTTCAAACCTCTGTCCTCCTCCTCCACAGGTGCATGGTTGCCTGCTACCCTGCTGGCTGTCCCAGATATGATATTTGCCCGGACTCAGGAAGGTGGAGAGGGCGCCACCGTGTGCCAGCGTTTCTACCCTGAAGAAAACGCTCCTGTCTGGGTGGCCGTCTTCCACCTTCAGCTGGTTCTGGTGGGCCTGGTGATCCCTGGCCTGGTCCTTCTGGTGTGCTACTGCGTCATCATCTCCAGGCTGACTCGGGGCCCGTTGGGAGGCCAGAGACAGAAGCGACGGGCGGTCAGGACCACTATCGCCTTGGTTCTCTGCTTCTTCATCTGCTGGTTCCCTTATGGAGTGGGCATCTCTGTGGACGCTCTGGTGCGTCTGGAGGTCCTGCCCCGGAGCTGCAGGCTGGAGGCGGCTTTAGGCGTGTGGCTGTCTGTGGCGGAGCCCATGGCATTCGCACACTGCTGTCTGAACCCACTGCTTTACGCATTTCTGGGGGCCGGGTTCAAGAGTTCGGCGCGCAGGGCCCTAACTCTGAGTCGGGTCTCCAGTTTGAAGGTTTTACCCCGGAGACGACCTGGGACTTCAACTACCACCGAGTCCGAATCCTCCAGTTTACATTCCAGTTAGGGTCTCTCCGAGCTGTGGTGTGTTCTGTATATATTTTGTGATATATGTAAGAAACTTTTAAAAAATTATGAGGATGATAGGGTGCAGTCTGCTGGTCCATGACTTCTCCTTCTCTGTAAAGGTTCACTTGTACATATTGTTTATATACCTGTGTTCATATAGTACTGCTGTACATGTTTCTAATAAAGTATATTAAACCAGTTCATGAAAGTGTGTTTTTTTTTTTTTGCTTCCTGATTGAAACTGATTTGATTGAATTCCTGGTTGTCTATTCAGTCTCTCACAACTAATGAATATTATAACACCCATACATGCAGATAGTTCCAGCCCTTCCAGAGTCTGCTACAGGAATGAGGAAACAAAGCCTTTTTTAAAATAAAAAATTCCACGAAGTAACAGGAAAGGTGGAATAAATTGAACAAGCCCAAACTGAGGGGTTTTCTGTGCTGATCTCCCATCGATAGCTGCTCTTATCTCAAAGCTTAAAAGCCCTAGTTGCTCTTTAGAAAAACTAATGTACTTTACATTTCCTGTGCTTTGAGGCAGAGCTGAATCACAGCTGAACATGCTAAACTGGATAAAAATGTATCGCAGTGATGATGTTTGCTCTTACTGACCATCATCCATCCGTTAATGTTACTTGGTTAGCACTGAGCTGTGTGGCATGTGGATTCACTGATGCGGGGCAAAAACAAGGTTCGAAAAATGAAACTGTCCATGAGAGCGGGTGTGTGATAACCAGGTGTGTTTCAATCACAGTGTGTGAAACTGAGCTCGATTTGTTTTGATGATATAAACAGTTTGCTTCTTCTACGTGAGAGAGGAGGAAAAACAAGCAGGTCAAAGAGGTCAGGTTTTCCAATACTTCAATGCACACACATTGACAGGAGAGATTCCCACATTCTTACTTCCACTTGGAAGTGACAGAAACAGAAGCTGGAAGTTCCTGTTTCCTGATGAGATGAGGAGCAGGGGATGAAGAAGAGAGTTGTGTGAGAGAGGAAAGGAAAATAAACTACAACAAATGGAGATGCTGAAGAGTCGACTGTGGCAATCGAGTCATGAATCACCATTCACTTCCCACTCTGAAGTGGATCATATATGTATAGAGTGTATAGAGCGGTATGTGGAAAACATACTTACCTGGTGCCTATTTGGTTTGCCATCCCCCCCACACCTCCCCCCACCTCATCCTTCATTGACACATTCACAAATACATAGGCTGAAGCAAAAACACACACAATTCCCTTCTATTCATAGTGTATTCAAAACAGGAAAGACTTCCTGCTGCTCATTTTAGGAAAAACAAGCAGTTAAAACAATTAAACGGCCGAGCAGCTCTGCTCTCACCAACACAGAGCGTTGCTATACTAAACACCAGTTACTCTGAAGAGACTGAGATTTGTGAAGAGATTTGCTTCACAAATAATCAATGTAATAGTAGGAAGCTGATAGTTTTAATGAGTTAGAATTTTGCTTTTAAACATTTTGTGCTTTAGCTCACCTTTGACCTCTCAATCACCTTCTCCTTATAAGACAATTGTTTAATGAAAAAAAACAGTTAAAAGAAGCTAAATTATCACTCAGTCAGTTTTACTATAAATTATTAGCTTTGGTCAGCCAAACATTTGGAACATGTTCGCAGTTCTTTGCTTTTCCCACATCTTTCTGTGCTATAGCCTTTTTCCAAATTGGACTAATTTCATTGTTTCCTTTCAAATTCTACACATAATACCCCATAATGACAAAGTGAACTATTTTTTGCTTATTTATTTAAAAAAATAAATAAAAACAAGAAGAATCACATCAACAGAAGTATTCATAGCCTTATTCTATATTTTGTTATAGCATCTTTGGCTGTCAGAATTCTTGTCTGCCATGGCTACCACCACCATGCTTTACAGTAGGGATAGTGTTACCTAGGTGATTAAGACCAGTAAACTTTGTTTCCTTTAGTCTGACAATCTTGCAAGGTGTATTTCTGCAATTCAAGTGGGCTGCCATGTCTGCCTGACCACTTTACCATAATGGCCTGATTAGTATATTATGAATGGATGTCTTTCTGGAGGGTTCTCCAATCTTCACAAGGGAGCACTGGAACTCTGACTTTGGGGTCTGACACTGGGGTCTTGCTCAACCTCTCTGACCAAAGCCAGCCTGCCAGCCAGCCATCCATCCATCATGCTTATCCTCACAAGGGGGGCTGGTGCCTATCTCCAGTGGTTCTGACCAAAGCCCTTCTTCTCTAATTACCTAGTTTAATCAGACAGCCAATCAATTTCCAATAATGAACAAATTATGGAATAAGGCTGTAACATAACATGCTGAAAAAGAAAAGATCTGTGAATCCTTTCTGGATGGCCTATAAGCACTGTGGGTAGATCTGTGCATCAATACAATCCATACTTCCATAACACAACAAAGGCAAAGATTTTTGTACAGATAGACATGATTTAAGAGGAATCAATTCTTAAATGATCCCTTAAAATGTTATTTAGCAGCATCTGATGCATTCATCTGAGAGAAAATAATGACACTGATGCTAACCTAGTGTTTGATTAGACAACATGTTACTTTTCTCTGTTGCTGCATTTTGCATTTACTTTAGGATTGTGGTTTTATATGCACAATATAGGATCTGTTTTTAGATTTTTATTTTTTATTTTTTATTTTTTGTATTATTTCATATTCTCTACATAAGCAAGACAGCTGCAACTAAAACAAACAGTTTTTAATGAGTTTCAACAAAAGAGCCAATACTAGTATATTGGATTATTTGTTTGACTATGTATTACTCCATAAAATATTCACAGTAATTTGCTGTTATAACTTGGAAATTAAAGTTGTTTTCTTTAATTAGCAGGTCAAAAGGTGGCCAAATGGTGTGATCAGATTTCTCCCTTTAAGAGTTCCCATTCATCTTCCTTCTGTTTTTCTCCTGCATCAGTTTTGACCAACATTTTTGCCACATAAAAAAAGCTAACTATGCTACCAGGCACAGTTGATTTTAGAAAACTCCTCACAGCTGTCCTTTTCAGGAAAAGTAAACATGCTAACATGCTAAGCTGAGCTATCAGTATACAAATGGTAGCAAACATAAAGAATAAACATGCATGCCTATTATGTTGTCCACTGGCTGAACAAAAAAAAAAAATGCTGAAGAGTTGACAACAAAAAGAAAGGGATTTGACATATTGTTTCATATTTACAGTGAGACAAAAAAAATTGAATGTAAGGAAGCTAGTACATTTATTAGCATTGTGTTAGCATCCTGTTCTTTCATCTTATTCAGCAAAAGTAACCCTTATGACATGTTAAGTTAACATAATACAATATAATGTATCACTGTAAAGTTACACAAATCTATTTTCAAGTATTACAAATCTATCAAAGCTCTAACTAAAGGAGGAATTCCTTCCTTATCAGAAGTTAATCCTAATCAGTCTTTCCACATATTTAAAATGGGAAATGAGAAGATTACATATATATTCATCAAAATTAAAATAATTTATCTGAAGTAAATTAATTACATGTAATCAAGGAATATGTTTATTATTAATCACACTAAGGTCTATTTCCAAATAATGGTTTTCAGTAAAGGAGAAACACAAACAAATTAAATAATATTCCAACAGTAAATCCCCTTCCGACCACAAAACTAAGAGGAAAGTGTTTTGTTTTTTGTTGTTTTTGAGTAAGAAATTAAAATTCAAACATTATCTAAGCTGGAATCCAAAAGCTAATTTCACTCTGTCTCTCGGGAGTTTCAAGAAACTCTGCTACATTATGATAGTTTGAGGGGAATAAAGAGGTAAAATTCAAAGGAAGAACCTGGATACACCTGTTTCTGACACATTGGATAGGGCTGGGAAAAGTGCTTCACTTTAAGTCTGAAGAGACTGTTTTCTTGATACTACTTTGCATTTCTGCTCCAGTATCCCCTCCATCCCCCTCTAAGCTGGAGAGATAATCATGCTGCTCCAATAGGTCACTCAGAAAAAGATGGGCTGTACTAGTCTCTGGCCCAGGTCTTTCGAATGTGTTTCCGAACCAGATTATTAAAAAGATAAAGAGGAAACTTGTTGGTTTAGCTAAAGCTTGTATCCCCAGTTGAATGGGACAGGGGGGAAATAATTTAGACAGAGTGACATAAACATAGCAGCATAGCAGCTATTTATCACTACCAAATCATGACAGGATGCTCAATCCTATGTCTGACCACTTAGGCAAAGCTTTTACTAGCTTTGATTCTTTCCTTGCCTGACCCTGAGTCTTAGAACTCAGGTGCCCTTAAGCAGCTGGAGTTTTCTGGACAGGAGACATCATTGGGACTGGTCAGCCAACCAATTTGCGAATTTGTGACCATATCGCATTACACAGCTAATCAGAGATGTGATCTAGCCTAGAGTGTGGAGACAAGATGTTGTTGATAAAACTATCTCCCTGGCTGAAATAGTCTCTCAATTTCAAGGCTTCCAACATGCAATCAATCTACTGGGGTGTAAGCATTTTGGGGGTGACAATTAAGGTATTGAACAAACAGCTTTTGATCATAGCAGCATTGCTAGTCCTAAAAATAGCAAGTCCTAAAAACATCCATACCTTGAAAATTCCAGGATGAAATCTGAGGCCATTTCAACAAGATTTAAAGTCATTGTGAAATTTAAGAGTGGAGCATAGGAAGTCTTTTAAGGCCTTGTTGAAAGTAATTAAATGACTATGAAATGTCAGATCTGATGTGTTTATGTGCATTACAAAAGTCAAGTCAAAGTTTATTTATAGACTTTAAAAACAAAAGAAGCTGTTCAAAATGCTGAACAACAGTGGTCATGAACAAAACAGCAATGACAGTATGCAGGGTGCCAAACCAGCTAATGTAGACTGAGTGATAATAATAATAGGCTACACAAAATATACAATAAAACAATTGTCAGCTTAGTTTTTATTTATTTGCCTTTCTCTCTATTTTAAAGTACATAAATAAAAAAGATACATTGTGGGAGTTATGCTCAACCTAGCTCAAAACCAAAGGAGAAATAATGAGTCTTTAAAAAAGATTTAAAACTCCCAAGAGTCTAGGCCGATCTAATATGCACTGAGACTGTTCCAGAGTTCAGGAGCAGCTTCCCCAAAGGCTCTGTCACCTCGAGTCTTCAGCCTAGTTTTAGGGACTTTGAACAGCAGCTGGTTACCAGACCCAAGCATTCTGGCTGGATTACAAATATTCACCAATTCCAAGAGGTATTGGGGGGCCAATCAATTAAGACATTTAAAAACCAACAACATTTTTAAATCAATCCAATAGATAGTGCACCAGAAGCCAGTGAAGTAAAGGCAGCACGGTTGATATGTGGTCACCGATAAGAAGATGGGCTGGCTGCATTCTGCACTAGTTGCAGATGATGAATCCGTTTCTGGTCAGTCCCTTAGTAGAGTGAATTACAACAATCCAGCCATGGTGATATAAATGATGGATCATTCTCACCAGAACCTTGAGAGGGAGAAAGTCTTTGACCTTGCCTAAAAGTCTTAGTTGGTAAAAACTTGACTTGATGACTGATCTCACCTGCTTATCAAATTTAAAATCTCTGTCAGACATCACACAGATGAGTAGAGAAAAGTGGAATAGAGACCTGGGAGACCAGGGAGATCATGTGGCTTTGCCCAAACAGAATTATCTCAATTTTATTATCATTAAGATGTAAAAAATACTGTTTTGTGTACATTTGGAGAAGAAGGAAAGAGTTTGATATAATGTTAAATATATAAAAATATGTCCTGAATAATTCTCAGGTGTGACTCAGTGACATAAAAATGAGAACAAGAAAGGCTGTAAATCGGGTTGTCTGCCATGAATGTTAAAACCTTTAACTTAACTCTGGTTTGGTTTCAAATTTCGTGCAAAGAAGTATGTCACCAGAATAAAGACAATGTGTCACAGCCTAAACACAAACACACCAGGAAACAGTCCCCTTTAAACTTTTTGTTCATATCCTGCCTTTCGTGCAACAGTTTCGTCCCATTGTTTTATTTTTCACCTGTTAGATCTGACCTGATGGCATCAAAAGTTTCATTTGTCTGCACGAGCAAGTTCCATGTCTGTATGTGGAAGTGCACTATTTAATCAGTGCTTATGTCCTGCATATTAAGTGTAGTGTTTTATCAGTATTTAACACTACATATAGCACTCTGGGTTCCCAAGAACATTTGTTGTAAATGATTTAAGAAGAGAAAGAACTCACCAGAAAATTAGTGATTAAACCATTTTTTGGCTGCTTGTAAACACTGTCGCAACAATCACAGCAGTGCGGCTGTGGGAGTGTTGGTGGACTTTTGTGTTTTGCCTTACAGATGGTCAGGTTCCCTCATATTCATATGAGCTGAGCTTCCTGTCGCTGAACAATTGTGGGAACACCAGAGGTCAAGACAAAAGGAGAAGTCAAAAAGGGGAGAGAGACTGGCTTACATCCAAATGGTCCACAATAACTTCCTGCTTTGTTGCTGGCAGGTCCATACAATGTGACAGGTGAAACCAATAGCCTGGCAGGAGTGTTTGCGTTGACCTCAGCAGGTGTAGGCGTGAGAATCGAGTGAACACTGAAATAGAGATCAATGAGTTTCAAAGAAGAACTCATGTGGTGCTGGGACAGAAGGCTGCAGAGGGTGACCACAGGTTATAATCCAAATTTCGAATCGAATTTTTTCTTGTTCCTGAAATCTGTGCAAATATTTTTGAGCAAGGCACTGGTAGCTGTTACTTTGAGATCTTTAAAAGAAATTTGACACAGGATTGTTTTTCATCCATCAATCCATTCTCTATGTTCTCTATATTACCCTTACATAGGGGCTGTTGCCTATCCCCAGGTGTAATTGTTTGAGAAGCAGGGTGCACCCTAGAAAGTTTATCCAGTCCATTGCAGGGCAACATAAAGATACACAAGACAGAACTATGCACGCACTCATTCCTAGTGACAAATTAGAGCAGGGGTCTTGAATCCAGGCTTCGAGGGGTGGTGTCCTGCAACTTTTATGTGTTGAACACACCTGAATCAAATGGCTGAATTGCCTCCTCGGTATGCAGTCAAACTTTCCAGAGTCCTATTAATAACCTCATTATTTGACTCTGGTGTGTTACAGCAGAGATGCATCCAAAAGTTGCAGGACACCGGGCCTCGAGGCCTTGATTTGAGGAACCTTGATTTAAAGGGACCAAATACACTAGCATGCATATTTTTGGATAGTGGGAAGAAACCAGGGTAACCAGAGAAACCCATATGTGCACAGGAAGAAGCAAACTCGATGCAGAAAGGCTCTGATAGGGATTCAAATCCAGAACCTTCTTGCTGCAAGGCAACAGTGTTAACAACTATACCACTGAGCAACCAGTTTGTTTATTTTATTTGCGGTTAATAAAATCAAGAGTGCATTCCCTTCTTTATGTAGATCATGTCACATTGTTGTCATAGTTTTTAAAGTAGCCTGTAATAAAAATATTTACAGTGAAACAAGTTAATATCAAGAGTATCTTTAAGCAACTCACTAACTCTATAAAGTTTACATAAATTATGTATTTGCAACTGTAGTGGTTGCCTTAATATCAATACAACAGTCAGGAATGAGCCTTATCATCTTGTGACATTGACATTAGTGATCGCCGCCACCAAGTGGTCGCTAGTGGGAATTGAAACAATATAATATTTTAATGGTCACTCTTAAAAGCAGCATAAGCTAGAATATTTACCAAAATTAAATTGTTTTGAATCTTTGGCATTTACTTGCATGATAGTGCACAAATAAATTTCACCAAATTTTGAGTATATTCATAAAGCTCTTTTACAGATTATTCATACTTGCTATACAAATGCTGTTGTGGTACATACAAATTAGTGTTTGTCAGTAATAAATAATTACACTGAACTCATATAAAGGATGTGGTGTCCATAACTCTATCGTGCCATTGAAATAGTTTGTCTGTGTGACTTAAACAGCATTTTTCCCGTTTGCATCGTGTCTAACTATTTTTAATTGTGGGTGTACAGCGGAAACATAGGCAACAGAGTGGGGGCAAAATTATAAAGCAGGGAAATTAGTTTGTTTACTTGAAATTGCAAGAAAAAAAATCTAAGTTCTTTTAGCCCAGAACATTTTGTGCTTCATATGAAACTCAAACACAGAACTGCGAGATCCTAACAGGGCCTTCCACTGCAGCAGCATGTCAGTGTTGTAACCAAGCCTACCTTACATTTCTAACCAATCACACACTAGTTGGTGGATATCACGCACTAAAAAATGCTGCTCAGGTAAACTTTCAAGAACAAGCAGTGAGAACTCCCAAACGAGGGAAAACATTATCTTACAGCCCTGGTTGAGAGCTGCAAGCTTCCCTGAACCAGTTTCTGTTTTGTCTTTTTATCAGTTCTGGAGAAATATACTGTTTTTGTAAAAATCTGTGTTGTTCCATATTTTCTCAAACTACTGTTGACTGTCTTAACTGTGCTATGGTGAGTGAATAATCCTAGCTTTGTTTTTAAACTTTGCAACATCTCTACAAACTGTGGCTTTAGATAAAGGCTGTAAAGGAGTTTATATTAAATCAGTTTCTGTATATGGCAGGTGTGTACCCAAGAAAACTCTATGCTTAAATATTAATCAAAAGGTATTTCAACACAGCAATAGCTTGTGAAGTCAAATCCTTACACTTTTTATAGCAATACCTTCATGAGAAAGGACAGTTCGATTCCCCACATGAAACATGCTGTATGGATAAACTGTACACATTGTATGTGGGCTACAAAAATGAACTTTTAGATGAGGTTTTCAATTCCCTTCAAGGCAGAAACAGATAAATGTGCAGTGTTTTTCCAAGATCTCAAATGATATTTTCATCTGATGGACGTTATAGCTCTCTTAAGGTGGATCAGAGGTGTATTCTGTGCTGCCATGTGTTGCCAATATGTCTATCACAGATTTCAAGTATGACCTGGAATGAGCCTGTGATCTCCTGCAGATGTGAAACATTATTCACTTCAGGTTTGTCTTCTAAATCTTTTAAGATGGTTTCATATCACCAACCAATTGTTAGATTTTAGGTGAAAAAACATCTTTTCATAATTACAAAAGTTTCATTATTAATTGTGTGTAAGGAATATTTTTTTTCTCTAAATTACTGATGACAAAGCTGCACATGAACATAGCTTTATTTGTCTCTTCAAGGTCAGTAAAGCCCACTTTAAACATGCCCAATTTGAGACACACAGTAATTCCCTGTAAACAGCATCATAGTAGAAAGTACATTCACTTTTGATGATTTAAAGTTAGGACTGACATGTATTTAATGCAAGATTTTAATGCAAGATTGCATTAATGGATGAATTTCCATGTATTGTTTTTAAACTAATGCTCTCCAAAGGTACTGGAAGCCAACTACGTTATATGTCAAACAAATAAAATGAAAGCGCAACAGTCATTTACAGTTTTTTGACAAGTTTTTTTGGACACCATTGTACATTGGCAGGAAACACACCGCGGTAAAAGCAGAGGAACAACTCGTAATTTGACGTTTTCTCTTTTGTTTGGCTACAACCCGGAAAATATTTGCATGGAGGCTCCAATTGGCCGAGGGTGGCGCGCCAAACGTCACGTGGCCTGACTTTTCGCGCGAAACTGTCTTCTGTTGTCAGGAGGGGAGCGTGCTGAGAGGACCGGGGAAGAAACGAGCTGTCTACTGCAGAAACTTTCCCAGTTTGTGTTTTTTAAAGTCTTTCGACTGCAGTTTGAAGGTGTTGTATCATGGATGTTGCTACAGCAACCGCGGAGAATGTCGGGACGATCGTGAAGGACGAGCTGGCTGAAAAATGCCAGAAGTTGTTCCAGGCCTTCTTAGAGGAGTAAGTGAGGCGATGCTGCATTTTTTTTTTTTTTTTTTTTTGGCCCAGACACACCGACTCTCTGCAGGCCGGTCGCTTGATAACAACAAGTGGTTTTCGTATGTGCGACGACGGAGGCCTGGATGGCTGGATCTGATGAGAGTTTTATCTCCTGAGCAGGTTCCAGACCGGGGATGGGGAGGTGAAGTATGTCCGGGAGGCCGAGGAGCTGATCAGGCCCGAGAGAAACACTCTTCTGGTGAGCTTCACAGACTTGGACGGCTTCAATCAGGAGCTGGCCACCACCATCCAGGAGGAGTACTACAGGTAAGCCAACATCCAGCATGCTGCCTCACAACCTCACACTGATCATGAGAAAAATTAAATCAAGGTCTTTTTTTGTTTGTGTGTTTGTTTCCAGGGTGTATCCCTACCTCTGCAGGGCTCTTCGCAACTTTGCTCGGGATCATGGGAATGTGCCTCTCAACAAAGACTTCTACGTTGCTATCGAAGATCTGCCCTCCAGACACAAGTGAGGCACTGTCCGGTCCTAAATCAGCTGGCTCTGAGGTGAAGCATGTGTGAAGCTGAATTTACTGTCTGTAATGTAGGATCCGTGAGCTGTCCTCCATGCGTATTGGCACCCTGGTGAAGATCAGCGGTCAGGTGGTGAGGACACACCCAGTCCACCCTGAGCTGGTAAGAGAACTTGTATCAGTTTGAGCGCTTTGACACTTTTTAACATTCTGACCACAAACTTGACTGTATTTTTTTTTTTTTTTTTTTTTTTTTTTTTTTTTTGTGAGTTTGTTGTGATAGACCAACACAATACACTGCTTCTCTGTGTGTTTTTGCAGGTGAGCGGCACCTTCCTGTGCATGGACTGCCAGGCGGTGATCAAAGATGTCCCTCAGCAGTTCAAATACTCCCCGCCGACCATCTGCAGGAACCCCGTCTGCAACAACCGCTCCCGCTTCCACCTCGACACGCACAAATCCAAGTTCATCGACTTCCAGAAGGTAATGTGGAGGAAATTTCCCTTCCCAACGATCCCAGCCCGCAGGTGTCTGATGCGGACCGATTCTCGTGCGTTCAGGTGCGGATCCAGGAGACTCAGGCGGAGCTGCCGCGAGGTTCGATCCCGCGCTCGCTGGAGATCATCCTGAGGGCGGAAGCCGTGGAGACGGCTCAGGCAGGAGACCGCTGCGACTTCACGGGGACTCTCATCGTTGTGCCGGATGTCTCCCAGCTCAGCACTCCTGGTATGGGTTCAATCCCAAGCAGTAATGCACTCCTGATATCACCGTTTGGGCTTTCATGACTATTGTTATGGGCATCATCTCCCCAGGTGTGCGAGCAGAGACCAGCACCCGTGTCCCTGGAGGTCCTCAAGGCTTTGAGTCGGAGGGTCTGAGAGGACTGAAGGCTCTGGGAGTGAGAGAGCTGTCATACAGACTGGCCTTCCTGGCATGTAATGTGGCTCCGACTAACCCACGGGTAAGAAACATGCTCTTCAGCCAATCCCCCCCCCAACAACCTATTGGTGCCTGGCATAACTTTGGCTCTTCCTGCTGTAGTTCGGTGGGAGGGAGCTGCGCGACGAGGAGCAAACGGCTGAAAGCATCAAGAGCCAGATGACGGAGAAGGAGTGGGAGAAAGTATTTGAGATGAGCCAGGACAAGAACCTGTACCACAACCTGTGCACCAGCCTCTTCCCCACCATCCACGGTCAGACCCCCAGCCTCTGCAAGGCCTTTTCTCCAAGCACGTAGAAAGCTGCGACCTTTCAGTTGAGTGTTGACGGCGATTGATCTTTAAGGTAACGACGAGGTGAAGCGCGGCATCCTACTCATGCTGTTCGGAGGCGTTCCCAAGACGACCATGGAGGGAACCTCGCTGAGGGGAGACGTCAACGTCTGCATCGTCGGAGACCCGAGTACCGCGAAGAGCCAGTTCCTCAAGTATGGAACCTGCACACGGTTGGAAAACGACTCCTCACTTTTATTCGGACTTTAACTCTCTTATGTCTCTCTCTCTGTGTGTGCGCGCGTTCAGGCATGTGGAGGAGTTCAGTCCCAGAGCGGTGTACACCAGCGGCAAGGCCAGCAGCGCCGCAGGTCTGACAGCAGCCGTGGTCCGCGACGAGGAGTCCCACGAGTTCGTCATTGAGGCTGGAGCTCTGATGCTGGCAGACAACGTGAGGGTTTAAGACTTAACTCGTCCCTCGTTGTCCTCCTGCAGGACGTTTTATACTGAAACCCGTCGTGTTGGCTTTCAGGGCGTGTGCTGCATCGATGAGTTTGACAAAATGGACCTCAAGGATCAGGTAGCCATTCATGAAGCCATGGAGCAGCAGACCATCAGCATCACCAAGGCTGGGGTCAAGGTAACACACCGTTTTGTCACAGTGCAACCACAAACCGCAACAAGTTTTATTTCATAGACAAACCCAATGTGGAAGGGAAGGAAATGATGGTTTCAAAGATGCTCTGGTCTGATGAAAGCAACATATTTTTATTTATTTATTTTTAATCAGGCACTATAAATCTGGTCATAGAGCTAAAAGGATGTAGAGGATTTGATGGAGGTTCATCTTTCTATAGGACAGCGCGCCTGAACACACAGCCAGAGCTGGTTTAGAGGGTTGCGTATTCATTAGTTGGAATGGCCTAGTCAAAGTCCAGACCTAAATCTAATTGTGAATCTGTGAAAAACTTGTTCTCTAGCCAATCTGACTTGAATTGAAGTTCATTTGTAAAGAACTGCAAAATAATCTCTACATGTGCAATAGATAGAAACATACCCCCAAAGATTTGGATATGTATTTATTTAAAAAACAAACCTATGTCTTATTTTCCTTCCATTTTCAAGTATGTGCTGGTATTTATTAGTTTAGCACCTAAAATGCATTGAAATGTGTGGTTGAAATGTTAAAGAGGTATGAATACATTCAGAGGACTCTGTATTGTCCCATAAATGGATGGAAAACAGCAACAGATAGCAGTGAGAGAATGGACACATTACTCAGTCCAAGTGGGTGGGTGGGTGGTGGTGGTGGTGGGGGGGGGGGCTGAATTGTTTGGGCTCATTTAGCTGGAAGGTGTTTCAGACTCTTCCTCTTCCTGCTGCAGGCCACCCTGAACGCTCGTACCTCCATCCTGGCTGCTGCCAACCCCGTCAGTGGGCGCTACGACCGCAGCAAGAGCCTGAAGCAGAACGTGAACCTGACCGCCCCCATCATGAGCCGCTTCGACCTCTTCTTCATCCTGGTGGATGAATGCAACGAGGTGTGCGCTCTCGTTTTATTTACACACTACTGTTCCATCCTCTGGTTCATGTTTGTTTTCCCAAGCCGTAGTGTTTATCCTGTCTCTTTCGCATCCTGTTATTTCTGTACAAATGTCTGATCTAATCGCCGTTTGTGTATCTCAGGTCACGGATTACGCCATCGCCAGACGCATTGTGGACCTGCACTCCCGCGTGGAGGAGTCAGTGGACAGACTCTACTCTCTGGATGAGATCCGCAGATACCTGCTCTTCGCCCGGCAGTTCAAGCCGAAGGTGGGCGGAGTCGAACGTCTTAGTTTCTTCCTTCATTATTTACTTGTTGGGCACTTATAACAACTATAAAAACAAAGAGAGCAGAGTTATCAGTATAAATATTTCACTCTACATATTATGGCGTTGAGTCTTTCAGTCTCTGGTGTAACAGTGTCTGGCAAAAGTCTACCACTTGGGTCTAAAGGAGACTTTATTTCATGTTGAACTGGAACAGTGGTTCTTAAAGTGGGCCTTAGATGCCAAATGAAGCTTTTGAAAAATTGTTATTAACAAAATAAATCATCATTAAGTCCTATTAGATGAGTCTAACAGTTACTGATAAGCTAAGTTAGTCCAGATTCCACAAAGCCAGTGGTCCTATTTGAATATTTAAATAAGCCAACTAATAAAATGTGACTATTCAAACAGGGTTCAAAGTTTAACACTTTCTGTCAAAATGTCCAGAATTCATTAAAAACGCAGAAAAACAAAACTAGAAATCTAAAAGTTGGGGAAATGTGGGAAATTTTGGATGACTGGCAAGAAAGTTATTGTTAGAAGATGGTGCTGTTGAGTTTTCCATTTGAGACACAGTAGTGGTATTTTCATGCTGTGGGGATGTGTTTCTTTAGCAGTGATAGGTAGGCTGGTCAGAGCTGATGAGAAGATAAATGCAGAACAATGCTGGAAGCAAACCTGTTCGGCTTAGTCAGAGGGTCACCTTCCAGCAAGACCACAACCCTAAACAGTCAGCGCTGACATGGAGTGGCTGAGATCAAAGCGTAACCGTGTGTTAGAACGCTCCAGTCCAAGTCCAGACCTAAACCAACTGAGAATCCCTGAGGAGACTTAAAGTTCAGATAAAATTTAAAAAAAAAAAAAAAAATACACTGACATTTGTGGTTGGAATGTGACAAAATAAAAAGGTTCAAGTTACCACTGGCGAGTAGCCATACACTTCTAAGATGGAGGTGTTGGCGCCCCCTGTTGCTCACTGTCTTGGTGTGCTGCGTTCCAACGTAGATCTCCAGTGAATCGGAGGAGTTCATTGTGGAGCAGTACAAGCGTCTCCGTCAGCGCGACGGCTCCGGGAGCGTGTCCAAATCTGCCTGGAGGATAACGGTGCGGCAGCTGGAGAGCATGATCCGCCTTTCGGAGGCCATGGCACGCATGCACTGCTGCGATGAGGTAGACACTACGACAACACGGATAACACGCAGCCAGCGTGGAACGTGTGCAAATGTTACCTTTTCACGAGTTGTCTAAGTGGATGAAAATCTGAAGTTGGGTCTTTCTCTTCATGCAACCAGGTGCAGCCTAAACATGTGAAGGAAGCTTTCCGTCTGCTGAACAAGTCCATCATCAGGGTGGAGACGCCTGACATCAACCTGGAGCAGGAGGAAGAAACGGAGGAGGAGGAGCAGCAGCAGCAGGATGATGGTGTGGTCAATGTTTCTGTAGATTCATGTTGCTCTTACCCCAATCTGCTGGTTGTTTGGGATATTGCATATTAATGGAAAATTTAGTGAAAAAAAAAAGTATGACATAAAAAGATGTACCTTATTAACATGTTTCGCTCTGTAGGCAACAACGTCCCGAATGGAGTGAACGGCCATGTGGATGGTATCAATGGTCACGTGAATGGAATCAACGGTCTCGATGGTGTGAACGGTCACGCGGACCACGGCGCCCAACCCAAGCCGTCTCTTCGTCTGTCTTTCGCCGAGTACAAGCGCATCTCCAACCTGCTGGTCCTGCATCTGCGCAGAGCAGAGGATGGTGAGAGATGTTCTTTTAGATTTGTTCTACCCTCACATTTTTTCCCCCTACACATGTTGCTCATCTCTATATTTCTGCCCTCTTTCATTTCATACTGTAGCTGAAGAAGAGGAGGAGCTGAAGAAAGTGGCAGTGGTTAACTGGTATCTAAAGGAGATCGAGTCAGAGATCGACTCTGAGGAAGAGCTCATCAACAGGAAGGGGCTGATAGAGAAGGTCATTCACCGGCTGGTCCACTATGTGAGTCAACTTCATACTACGATGTATATATATATTTTTCAAATCCGCTAATATCCAGTTGTTTTGACGCTGAATTGTGGATGACCGTGTTTCCTCAGGACCACATCCTCATCGAGCTGTCTCAGGCAGGGCTGAAGGGTTCAGAGTCCGAGAGCTCAGAGGGAGACATGGTTCTGGTTGTCAACCCTAACTACATCCTTGAAGACTGAACGATCTCTTAAAGCAAACACGACTAATGTGTTTCACTGATGTCCTCGTGTATGTTAGGAGGGTTCCAGATGTTTGAGTTGACCTCTGCTGTACAAAGACTAAATTTTCACTCGTATCAAAGTGAAATGTTGTAAATATGCTGCTGCTGTTTTCGCCGGTTAAGCTGTTCTGAACTGTGTAACTGCTCACTGGGTTGTAGAACTGTATAGTAGACGAACACCAACGCTTAAACTTGTTTTTGAACTGTATTATTATGACATGAAGAGAATGTTGGTTAAAGTAATAAAATTGTTTTCTTAAACTGAACAGTCTTGGCAAAACTGCATCTCAATTATCACTGAAGAGTTCATTTGTAATCCTTTAGTGTGAATCACTGCATCAGTGCAGCATGGCGTGGATTCCCCATAGATTCTCTTGTTGGTTTAGATCAGATCAGTTTACTGGCAATCAAGTGTAATGAACCTATGGTCATTAAAGCAGGTATTTGCACTTCCAGCAGTGTTGGCAGGTGTTAAGGCCTACTGGAGAATGAAATCAACATCTCCATAAAGCTTTTCAGCACAGGTAAGGATAAAGTGCACTAAAAGTCACTGAACCTCCGCAAACCCTGAGGCCTTGATTTCCAAATGTTATCCAAGGACTGACAGTCCAGTCCTTTTTTATCCTTAGCCCAGGTAAGATGCTTTTGACGTTTTGCTTTTGCTTTCCTTTCATTCAAGGAAAGCAAAACGTACCTCGTGAATGCATCCAGTTGAGGTGGTTCTTGAGGCTCTGACACTTTTCTTTACAATCCTCAGTGCAGTGATTACCCCCTTTGAGCATTTTTTTTGCACACTATTTCACTCAAATCTGTAAAATTACAGCTTCTATAGCAATAGCCGTTTGTGACTTGTGGTCTCTTTAATTTTTACTGTTATTTGTCTTATGTAATCAGACCGAGGAACTGAATTCTGGTTTTTCGTTAGCTGTAAGTCACAATCATCAAAATTATCTGAAATAACTACTTAAAAGTATCACTTTGTGTAATAAATCCATAAAATTAATTCCTTTCACTTTCGAATGGAATCACTTAAAGGGTTTTCGTCGATAATGTAATTAAGATGTACCTGTGGTTTGATAAAGCACAATATCAAATATGTCCACCAGGTGGGGTAGATCCAAGTTTGGATAGAAAAACGCGCATGCGCGGTTTTTTTTTTTTTTTTGTTATTTCATAAACATGTCTGCCTCCTGTCTGACAGCACTCAGGGCATCTCTGACCGGTAAAATCTACTTATCCTGAACTTCTGCACATTCAGGATTCATAAAAAGACAATATTTTTTAGTATTAGGAGTAGATGTTACCAGAGTAATATAATTTACTTTGTTATGTAGCTTGTTTGTGGTGTTTTTAGCTGATTTAATTCCCGTTCCTGCTGTAAACACAACAGTATTATTTACGGAGAGGAGACCGTGATAATAGTTTTAACGCAAAGTTAAAAACTGGTTTGTCCTCCAGGTTTGCACGGAAGTTCCTACCGGTGGCTTCTCACGCAAGGCGTTCTGACTCCGAAATTATGTCACCGTTTGCGGCTTCATGTCTCCCCTACCGCCGGACTGTATAGCTCCAGGACCGAGCCGACACAGAGCTCCGAGGCGGCCGACAGGGCTGCAGAGAGACTCGGGCAGGAGGAACCGGAAGGTCCGGAGTATATCCCCAGCAGGAAGGCCAAGAACCCTATGATGAAGATAGGCTATGCTTGGTAAGCCTGCGTCACTTCCTGATTACACCTTGGCACCTGACAGGTAGTGGCATGGCTATTTCCTCCAGATTTGCTACTGAAAAATGGCACTCTCCTAGCAGCAGATTCATCATTAGTAGAACTGTATGTAGATTTTCTATAATATATTGCCAACATACTAACAAAAAAAGCTATGTAGTAGACCTAAATATACTAATCTCAAAACATAAGTGTACTGATCATTAGTATGCAAGCATAGTTATGTATGCCAACATTTATATATACATGGGGTAACAAACTACACATTCCAGAGGCTTTAATGGTTTTGTTTGTCTTCATAAAGTGTTAAACTATCTGCTCCGCTATGTTATCTTTTTATTTGATTGTTGAGAAGAACTGAAACAATATGTAACAAAAAGCATTGGTATGCATCGAACTACCCATCGAATGGAGGTAAAATCAGTTCAGTTCAATACTTTATCCCAAAGGGAAATTAAATTACATCCAATAACATCATCCAAGTAGCTTAAAAGAATCATTGGATGGTGATGCTGTGGGCAGGAAGGATCTCCACTTGCAGTTAGTTTGGCGGTGGGTCTGGGGAAGCTGCTGGCTGAAGACTGTTGTTTGACTGACATGACATGCTAACAGCTCAATATCCAGGCAGTAGAGCTGATATTCCATAGTAGCATGTCCTGGATGACACCGTCAGTTGTTGGCAGGCACTGCTAATCCACCTCATTTGCTTTTGTCGCTCCTCTAAATCTCTGTCAGGCCGTCTGGTTAAAAAGCGGGGCAGTTAGTGATATGAATGATCCTTGCCCGTTATGATTGATGGAGGAGATGGTTTGTAGTTCCTCTTTGGTCTGGCTCTGCATCCATGTAGCCTCCTTTTCAATTCCTCTGGGCTTTGAGGTTGGAGTTCGGGTTTTATTTGAGCTTTTGAGATGCTAATCAGCTGCTCCCAGTTGTAAAAGCGATACCTCGTTGCCACGGTTACGAATGTTCTGCATTTTAAATTTTCCATTTAAAATGTTTTAAATGGAAAATTATTTGATCTCTTTAGCCTTTAAATTGAATTTTACAGCTATTACAGTTGGTTCTATTAAAATATTTTAACTGAGAAAGTCTTTGCATTTGTGAGTTCAGCTCACACCCTGTTTGATTCCAAATAAGGCCCTGAAAAAAAAAAATCCCAGTTTTTAAGGGCTACACACTACTAAAGTCCAATTGAGACACCATACCCCCTAGAAATTTAGATTTAGGGGCAAAGAGTGTTTGTATGATCAGCCTTACAACCAGAATTCAGACACTCGAACTACCATTACTTCAAATACTGTTTTGTTACACTGCCTTTTGTCTTCAGCTAAAGTAAAAACATAAATAACTTGATCTGTGCTCATTTCGTTTGTCAGTGACACTGGACAGTGTTCATCAGCCTGATTCAAAATCTACCATTACCATCCACCTGTCTTAAGATTTGACAATTGTAATTACCGTAGTATGTAATCAGGATTTTTAAAACATATTAGTATAGAAATATTTAATCACAGTTAATCACTGTTCATATGAGGCTTTTGCAATAATGACACTAAAATCAAATAAGTGAAACAGATTTTACTCAGGCTTTATAGCCGGTTTAAAAAAAAAAAAAAAAAAAAAAAAAAAAACTGATTAGTTTGCCTCATTTCTTCAATAGGAACATTTAAAAGAACCATTTTTGCATCAGTAACTACCTGTAGTTACTACATTCATTTGATGAAATGCACAGCTCTACTTTGCTTATTCTGTTAATGCTGTAGCTGCATTGTGGCATGCATACCGTTCAGTTTATATTTACAGTAGAGGTTGTAACAATTAGTTTCAGTTCAAAAATAATGCTGGAGTTTGGGCTTGTTTAAAAATGTGCAGCTTGTGATCCAGAACTGTGATTATAGTCCATCTGCAAAGAAATCTTTATTTCAAAAGCCAGGTTTGTTTCCTGAATGGATATAGTTAAAGCAGACACTGTAACTGCATGATACCCTTGTATACATAATCTGCTCACAGTACATGATCACAGCTGGGTGATGAGGACTGGTTTCCATTGCAGGATTTACGGAATACAACGTTTTTAGAAAGTGCACCGAAGGAGAAAACTAAATGTTTTTGTTAACGACATCACAAGAATCGAGCTGATCAGCTGACGTTAGTAAACTCTATTTTAGATAAATAACTTTGGACACATTTCGATGTCGATGCTATTAAATAGCCTTACATGTTTGAGCCAGCGTTCAGCTCTGCTCAGCTCCACCGGGCTCTTCTATGAAAATGAATGGCGCTCTTGGATTGGCTGTTTTCCAAACGCCAGCCAATAGTGTGTCAATTAGCATTGCTCCTAGGTATTTCAGCTTCCCAAAATACATTTTCTTTTGACCATTTTAGATGTGTTCACTGGAAAAAAAAAAAAATCCATGAATAGGCAAATTTGCCACGAATTTGGAGTCACATTCCACAGAAAAATCCACAAATACTTAACCTGGAATAGGCGGGGCCCCACTGCAGTCCAGAAACGTAGCGTTTCACTTACAGCTGGAACAGATTTATTAAATACAAGTGTGACTGAAGGAGGAATTTGTTTTAAAACTTGCAAATAAAGAAAAAACAAGGGAAAAAGAAAATGAATGTACGCAAAAACTGATCAGCTGCCTTTGTGACATCACCAGATTCAACGGAGTGTGGATTTGTGCTTTTAGACTTAGATTTGCAACAAAACAAATATGAAAACTGACTCCATCTTGTAGTTTTATAATTGACAAACTATACCTAAAAGTTTGGTAGCTTTAAGAAACAAATGGTGGACATGAAGTAGGTCACTGTACAGAAATGGTAATTGAGAATATTTTTGGAAACGTGGTGCATTCGAAAACAGCAGCTTAGCTTTTTAACATGAAGCCTGGGTACGAGTACACCATGCATCTGCCTGACCAAAATACTTCCCTCTCTCCAGGATGATCGGACTCCCTGCGGGAATCATCGGTTTCATTCTGGCCAAGAGACAAGTGGACAAAAACCGACTGAAGCAGCTGAAGATCAGACAGAGGATGAAACGATCGAACGAAGGCGACTATGAGGGCAGTCGATACCGCCAGCATGCAAAGCTGGACCAGTGACATCAGTTCTGTCACATCCCGAGGGGACACATGGACGTCTGCCTAAAGCCCCAGGAAAACAGATTTATATAATGAAAACAACAGCCACCACCCGGTGTAAATGACTGACGACGCCTCAGAAAGGAAACTGTTTATTTAATATGAAAATGCGAACAGATTGTCTTTAGGAATGATGCATATTTACAGCCTGCTACCTACACCAACTATACGGGCTTTACACGCTGAGTGTTTGACACTGTTGCTTTAATAAAGGATAATATGCAACTCTGGCCTGGAGGACCATCTGGGTGGGGTTGGATAAATTAGGAGCTTTTTTTTTTTAGGGCGCTTCCACTTCGTCTGAAACATTTCTGAATGGAACGTTTCACCGGTTGTTTGGGAAAACTCCACCCTGCTGGCTCAGACGGTCTCTAATCTGACTGAGCAGGAGAACAAACAGGCACATTAGTCACAGCTGTACAAAATTTTACATCACAAAGTAGTTTGTTTCGAAAAACCTGCCATGGACACAGGTAGTCTTGCTTACAAGTGGCACATTCAGATCATTAAACTGTTGCGAAGAAACAGGACAGTGGATATCTACAGTGAATCTCAAGTGTGCGCACCCCTGTTAAAATGCTAAGTTGTGACTGAAAAACATGAGATCATTTCAACCCTTTCCCCACCTTGTGGGTATGTGCCACATTACTGGTGGGGAAAGTTTTGAAATGATCTATAATCTTAGGAATTTGGAATATAAACAGGGATGTTTAGAATTATTAGATCAAGAGTATAGTGTTGTATAAATACATATATTACAAGTATAAAAGTACTTTTTGCATTTCCCTACATAGTAACAAAATCAGAGTCAGCCATTTGACTTTCCCTGGATTGGTTCAATAGCTTTACAATAAATGCTATATATATATATATATATATATATATATATTTTAACCAAAGAAGTAGAAGTTTGTAACAAAGAAAAAGCAGCGTATTGCTTTCCAGCCCCCATCCAATGCAGCGTGCGCCTTAGCAACCTCATTTTGTGGAAGCTCCAATAATTTGCAGCAGGAACAGGAAGATCTGGACGATGTCGACGTAGATGGACAGTGCGGCGAAGACGTACTCCTCCGGACTAATGGAGTGCTTCCTGTTTCCTATCAGCAGCTGAGTGTGGTATGCCAGGAACTATAAACCACATAGAAGCATTAAAATGAAGAGAATATACAGCGAGGGAGGGAATCATTTCCCAGCTGAGAAGTAAAACCACTCACCAGAGTGAACACAATGGCTCCTATGGCTGCATACAGCATGTGAAGCCACAGCATCTGAAACAACAAACAGCGGTTAGAAGATCCTGAAACCTGATGAGCTCTGCTCACTGAACGGGCATTTTTCTCGTCACATGAGCTCCAACTCACATATTTGAAGGAAAGCACGATGGCGGTGATGATGCCAGTCACAAACGTAACAATCCCAAGGACGCAGAAGAGGCCCTGGCACTTTGTAAAATCCACCTAGACAGTGAAACCAGAGACCGGCGGGTTAAACTGTGTTCTAGAACGAGGGAGGCTCAGCTTTTTGAGACACACACACACCTTTGTCTGGAAGCAGAAGACTGTGACAGCGATGCACACAACAGCAGTGATCCCCAGAGCCAGAAACACAGCTTTTGTGTCATAGTAACTAAAACCAGAAGGAAACTGGATTATTCTTCAGAACGAATCAGGCTTTTCAGCGTTTTTCGACGTTTTTTTCCTTACCTTGAGATGGAGCCGGTCATGTAAGACAGAGCCAGAGTCTGAGGCAGCGGGAAAAACGAAGCACAAATGAAGGTTATGGTTGTAAAGTGACAAAATGTGACAAAGTTCAACCTATATAAATCCATTTATAAAGGTTCTGTATCTCATTCTATATAGTCTATCAACTGATGTGGAAGTATTAAAAAGCGGCATCATTTTGCTGTTCGAGTAGATAAGACCGAGATCCTGAAGGAACATGTAACATGCAAACTGTCAGCATGGAGGCTGCCGCTGCCTCACGGCGAAACCTCAGCAACAGTCTCCAGCACAAAAGCTACAGTGCTGTATGTAAATGGAAACCCGTGGTGCGAACGCTTCCATGTTTGAATCCGAGAATAAAACTTGATCCCAGGCCAGGAAACTATTTCCTGTTTCTGACGACAAACTGTGAGAAGATGAACTCACAAAGACCAGCAGCAGAATAATGTTCCATGGGAACTTCCTCCTGAAAAAAGAAAGGATCAACAGGGCGGCTTGAGTATTTAGTGGTTATTTACACAAATGTTTACTTTCTGGTAAAACTCACCGTGGGCCTTTACAGCAAACCAACACGAGGTGGGTGATGAAATATACAGCACTTTCAATCAAACAAAAAAACAATTAATATTCACGTTTATTCTGACAAACTGCTTTAAAGGCTGAAAAGAAAAGGAGGCTTACTATGACGCCCAGTACACAGCCCGGTTTCTCTGTACAAAATATCGGACTGGTTCACTGCGGGAAATAGAAACGGTTACCAACCGATTACACTCTGACGGCAACACAAAACAGCTGCACCGCGTACTCACACGAAGGTGAATATGGCGACAATGGCAGTCGTGACGAGGAGCTGGGAGGCCAGAATCATGTAAACCTGAAACACACAGAGGGACGTCGTTATACAACGAGCTGGTAAGGCAGCCCCATCAGCTCGGCCGTGCTTCGTGTTGCCGCAAAAAGAGGAAATGGAGTAAAAACAGCAGTTTGTGTGAAAATGAGTCACAACTTATAATTCTTGAAAAAGAAAATGGTGCAAGGGTTGAGCACGTGACCCCAAATACCGGCTGTCACAGGTTCAAGTCCCAGCCTGTTGACCTTAGCTGAACGTCTTCATAACCCACTATCAAATAAAGGCCACTAGAGCCACAAAAATCCTAAAAAAATAATATAATTTAACATCAAACCCAGTTAATGGTTTGTTCTTGCATTTACAGCACTTAGTATACAATACTATAACTCAGGGCCAATTGTATGATTGGGATAAATAATCTCATACATGAAATAAATCAAGTCTTTTTCTTGCTTCCCTGCTGTCAGGGCTTAAAATTCAGCCTGAAATCAGTTCTTGTTTCATAAGAGCCAAATTTCAACTCGCTGATGCTGCATTGTAATTTGATCCGATTCACATTGGTTTGGTTATCTGATGTTCTTCAGCCCTGGATCACAGAGACACATGCAGCTACTGCCACCACCCGCAGGGGACGTCCTGAATTTCTTCGATGTAAACGTAAAACCACGCCAAGCAGAGCTCTGACTCAGCACTCAGAAGGTGAAGGAGCGTCTTTGCCTCCTCTCAGCAACCTTTACCATCCAAAGAGCCATTTTTGCCCTCGGTCCAGCGAGACAAAACTCATTTAGGGCCACAAAAAAAAAAAAAAAAAAAAAAAAAAAAAAAAAGTGTATCTACTAATAAAAAACCTAAAATCGATCTAATGAACATCATCTGTTGTGGAAATTCAACGCAATTGTTCCACGACAAAAGAGTAAAAACTACTAAAAACCTGACTTTGTTATTAGAGTTATGCTTTTTATTATTTTTATTTGAGTTATACTTAACAACATTAGTATGTTCAGTTTCATTTTTCAGCCAAACCATAAGGAGCCACTGTGGAAGGTTCAAAGACCCTCTTGCGGCTCCAACGCCTCAGATTGCAGACCCCTGTTCTAGAAAGAGAAGATTTACGAAACATGCCAAGATAACACATTTCCGGTTAGAGATCTAGTTAACTAAAGGTCCGAGACAGGCGGCATTTTGTTTTATTTTTTGCTCTGTTTTCTTGTCTTTGAATAACGAGATCCTTTTGATCCTTTGTAACCTCTTTGCAAACTATCACTTCAATTTAAAACAGCCTCAAGTTCAATTAGTGCTGCTGAAGGCCCTGGGTTCGAATCCTGGCCTGCGGTCTTTCTACATGGAGTTTGCATGTTCTCCCTGTTTCTCTCCAGGTACTCCAGCTTCCTTCCACAGTGCAAAAACATGAGTGTTATGGTAATTGAATATTTTAAATTTGCCCTGTGTGTCTTTGTGTTGCCCTGTGATGGACCGGTGATCTGTCCAGAGTGTGCCCTGCTACTTGAATCTGACGGACAGCTGGAGTCAAGGGCCAGACGTCCATGCAGCAGTTCTTACTTCGCTACAGAGATAAGCTCACATGCAGAAAACTGCTGCTAGAAATGCAACCGACAAAACAGTTTTTACATCACCAGGAGGTCCAGTGAAACAGATTCACTCACAGCAAGGAAAGCTTAAACAGAGTTCATCAGGCACCAGGACGTTCTATGACTGAGGAGTGTTCTTCAGAATCCTGTTGCCACCAGTGCAGAGCTTGCTCAACATCAGCAGGAGGTGGATTTGAATCCATTTTCATGCACAGTGTGATTTTGGGGCAGAAAAGAAGCCCCACTCTATTTTAGACATCTGAAACGAACATGTCTGGAAACAACGCACGACCCAGAACATCGTCACAAATAAAGAGCAACAAATTCAAACAATCCAGGAACAGGTCTGTGACGTTCTTTCTATTTTCATGATGGAGAACAAGAACAAAAAGGTGAAAACAAGCTCAGAAACCATGACACGGGAATTTCAGGTCTGTGACACGGAAATCCTGGAGTTTTCCCAACCACTGATCTTAAAAAGCAGCTGGAAACAAGCCGATCACCTCCGAGTTCTAACAGAACAAGACCTGGTCGCCATCGACATGTCAGGCAGAGCTGCAGACGTTATGACGAGTCGATGCTCACTATATAGAGGGAAAATTCACTCTCAAAAAAAATGTTCATCATCACAAACTTTTTATTCAAAAAATGTCATAAAATCTATTAAATTTTTTATTTAGTTAAGTGTTGAAGCCACAAAACAAGATTTGTGTCACCGCTGTGGACTTTCTTATTCTACTCCGATGCAATACCGTCTGTCCTGTGGGTTTATGTTGAAGGGAGTTTAAAGGAAAAAACCCTGATAAACAAATGTACCCTATTTAAAACAAGTGTCTGATAAATTTGGATTTACATAGGACTGAAATGAAGCAAAGGAATCACTGATAACTTATCTAATATTATTTAGTCCAGAGCTGGAGAGCAGCTGTGTTTCAAAAGCTGCGTCTACACAACAGCTTATCTGCATGAAACACTGAGTCCGTAGCAGAACGGTCGAGCGGAAGCTGCGGCTCTTCAGGGAAGCATCCCTGCATGCGTGTTGTTTCTCACCGGCTGTGTGCTTTACCTTTCTGATGAAGGCGTGCCGAATGCTCAGGTCGTCCCAGTTGCTGCCGCTCGCAGCGAACTCCTCATCTGTGTTGTTCGTGGAAAACAAGGAGACGTCAGAAAAAAAATACAAGGACGCTGAAATCAGAGATGAATGAAATGCAAGTGGAAGGAGACGTATGCATGATCTGATGCGAAGATGGACGCAGCTAAATTCAAGGATTCAAGGATTTTTTTTTTTATTGTCATACCAGTTCATATTTGGATGTTTATGGTTATTTATTTATTGAATTATTAGGCTTCTTAACCGGTACTCGGGTACCTGTGTCAAATGTATTAAGTGCGGCTCGAGTTCAGCAGTCTGACAGCCAGAAACGGTTTCTGAGTCAGAGTCTAAATATGGCAAAATCCAATAGAGAGGTTTAGATTAAAGCACATTCATGTGTTAGGATGGCCCAGTCAAAGTCTAGATATTAATTTCAATTGAGATTCTGGGAAAAGACTTGCTCTCCATCCAATCAGATTGATTTTTGATGTCCTACAAAGCACAACGAGCCAACATTTCAGTCTCTAGATGTGCAGAGCAGATGGAGACAACTTTAAAAAAACCCTAAAACTGAAAGCTCTATAAGGCATCAATTTAAGGGGGCTAAATGCAAATGCACGCCACACTTTCCAGATTTTTTTTTTTAAATGTTGAAAACGCATTGTCCTTCCATCTTACAATTATGTGCTACTTTGTGTTATTGATAAAATGTGAAACATTTCAAGGAAGTCAACTACTTTGCATGTTCTGCAGGACAACCGTAATACTCACCTGAGCTCAGAACCCCTGTTGGTATGGTGGGTGGGATGACTGGAGGCATCGGTGGTGGGGAGGGGTAGCCCGCTCTTGGTGGTCCTGCAGGGTGAGGCTGTCCTGGGTACGGAGTGGAAGGATACCCCGCCGGCTGGCCCGGGTAGAGAGGGGCAGTCGGACCGCTTGGATAGGGAGCGAAAGGCTGACCTGGTTGAGAACCACCATAGGAGGGGAAGCCATATGCAGGCGGAGGTGGGTAGCCCCCTCCCTGAGGTGCGTAGCCCCCTCCCTGAGGCGCGTACAGCGGACCGTGGGAGTCCTCATACCTTGGAGGGTAGTCTGACCTGGACATGATGCCTGCAGGGGAGGAAGAGGGGAATGAACTTAAACTTGAACTTAAATTGTCCAACTTTTCTCCAATAATCACTGTAGATGGTGAAGGCTGGTGGCAGGAAGAACTTCCTGTATCCAAACATTGTGGAAAATAATTCAGCCTAATTCAATTAAATTCAAAAATATTTTATTAATCCCAGAGGGGAATTGAATGTTGTAATTCATATCATACAATTTACTTCTAAGGGTTGCTGTAGATGCTGATGGCAGCGGGGAGGAAGGATCTCCTGTAGCGGTCTGTATTACGGCGGTTCTTTGAAGACTCTGACTGAAGACACTGTTGTATAACTGTCTCATGAAGAGGATGGTCAGGGTTATTCTGTTTTTATTGATTTTATAAAGAATACTTCTTTGAAGAATAATCTCCAGATGTTAAGGGGCCAGGAGCCACAGTTTGAAGACCCCTGCTTTATATCTTCAGTAGTTCTGCGTGATATTAGGAAAATATGATGCTGCGATTATAATAATGTTGGTTGTGATCAGCCCAAATTTAGCACACTAATCTCTTCTTCTACCATGCTCACAACATTCCCCACCCCTCTTGCTGAGTTATAGAGTCTCAGTCATTCAAGTCTATATCAAGGGTGGGAGTTCACATACATAGCAACTAAAAATAACTTACCCAATCCTGCATCCGTGCAGCCCAAGCTTCAGCGAGTCTTATATATAGAACTGTTCTATTCTGACTGACGTTCATGTGCAACTAGAACCAGGTTCTCTCCTTTATGTCATGTTTCGCTCCTCTGTCCTCAGCCCTCTTCTCTCTCTTCACAGAAAGGCAGAACAAAGTCTGGTCTTCTAACTGGAAGGCCTGTACCTTATCAGCCTTTCCCAGTGGAGGATTTCCCCATGAGATTCAACTACATTACTATGACACTCTCCTAATAAACACCAATCTGGCTTTTGCTTTTACCTACTGACCAAATTAATCATGGAAATCCAAATATTTAAAGATGCATAAACAATGATCCTTTCTTCTGTGACAAAAAACAGAGTCTAGCTCAAGCCCAGCTTTGTGTGTGACTGTGAGAACAGATGTATTTAACACTCAAGACACACTGCAAGGGGCTACTGGCTGAGTAACATCCTAATGGACAGATTAAGGGCTGCATCAGGTTAACACAAACATGTGGACAGGAATAGGAATGTGGTCCAAACCACATGGACCTCCATTAAATCTCTCAAAAAAATGCACAAAAAAAATGTAGCAAAGCAGGAAAGTTTGTTTAAACTAACAAGCAAAGCCAGCATATTTAAAAAAAAAAAAAAAAAAAAAAAAAAAAAAAAAAAAAAAATAAAAAAAAAAATAAAAAAAAAAATAAAAAAAAGACCTCTCTGTTGCTGGTTTTTGCACGTTTCTTATTTACATGTTATTTCGAAAGTGTTCAAATGGAGCACGGTTTCATTTTTAACAGGGCTTTTAGGGGGAATACATACACAGTGAAGGAATTCAAGCAAAGGCTCTACCTCTCACCGCCATTACATCACACCCTGAGCACCAAGCAACAGTGCAGAAAACAGTGGCTGGAAAAGTGCAGTCACAGAACAAGCAGCGCAGCTGATCCCTCCTGGGTTATTGAAATCAGATGGAGAGGAGCTTCAGATTTCATTTTTAGATGTGTTTGAGCAGCAGGGTGGAGCATCCAGGACACAACACAACAGCGAACCTGTTGCAAAGCATATCTGCCTATTTTTATTGCGATTTTTAACAAAAGCACCACGGTAAGCCTAAGTCATCATGTGGTTGTGAGTCACTGTTTTGACGTGTACAGTCACCATGACTCATAAGAAAGCAAAATGTGCAACATTTAATAGAAAACCCTCATGCAGAAAAGAAATCCATTTCTTCAATCTGACTTAATATTTTAAAAAAATAATTCAGCTAAGTTTCTTATATTCAAAATATCTATTCAAGGCTGCTGTAGTACAATGCAGTCGACAAGTTATGTTTTTATTAAAAGGCAACTGATTATTAGGAATTAAAAATTTCAATCTGAATGGAATAGCTGCCAATTTTTACAAGACTACAAATTTAATAAATAAGGCATTCTTTAAAACTGTTCATTTCTTTTATTTTCCGGGTTTTTGGTCATATCTAACTACGACTGAAGACGGTTGAAGTCCTTTTTCATGAGCAAAGATGATAAAACATTTAAGGCAGGAATATAGAGTTTATTTTTTATGACCTAAATTTACAAAAAAACAAACAAACAAACAAACAAAACAAAAAAAAAACAAACAAACAAACAAACAAACAAACAAACAAACAAACAAACAAAAAATATATATATATATATATATATATATATATATATATATATATAAAAAAATTCCCTTCTCACCCTCCACGGGTGGTCTTTCTCAATCTCTGAGCTCGGGTCCTCTACCAGAGGCCTGGGAGCTTGAGGGTTCTGCGTAGTATCTTGGCTATGCCGAGAACTGCGCATTTATATATATATATATATATATATATATCCACCCATACACCTTATGTCTTTATTTTTTTGTTACAAAAATACATTTTTTACATCAGATAAGGATAATTTGAATGAACAAATAAGCAGCTTTCAAACAATGGTTTCATTTATTAAAAGGGAAAATGTTCTCTGGCTCTATGTGAAGATATACTTGCCCCCTAAACCTATTACCTGGTTGTGTCGCCCTTGGCAACAGTTGCCACCAGGTGTTGGTCCGCTCTTCTTTGCGTGACAGTTTTCATTTAGCCTCACTGGAGCGATTTTGAGCATGCACGGCCTGTTTAAGGGTAACAACGTGTCATCTCAGTCAGATTTATACTGAGTCTTTGACTCGGAAATTATGCTGCAAACCCTCCCCGACTTGGTCGGAATGTTGCTCTGATAAAGACCTGATTCAATCCAAGAAACTGTGTGATGAAAGCCTAAACTAGAGAAGCGAGGCACATAATATATTTAAAGCATTGCTATCTCTGATCAGGGGCCTTTATCAGTAAACATGGGCCACGGTGTTATTTGGGAATAGTTACATTATACTGTAGATCGTTCCAACTTGACTGAGGAGTACCTTCTAGTATATTTTCCTCTTGCCGAGGAAGATCAAGGCACATGCATCTACACTGTATACTATAGTGGATGAAACCAATAAGGAAGATGCTGTAGTCTCCCCACAGTAAGTTTAATCCATTAGTTCTGTTGGACTCCATTCTATCAATTCTACTAGTCGTGAGAAAGCTGGCATAATAAACAGTAGCAATAATTATCAGCCCATAGCCTTGGCTAGTGCTTTTGCTAAGGTCTTAGAAAGATATATACTGGACACAGTGGACGTTTTGACTTGACTTCTGACAACCAGTTTAAAGTTAATTACAGAAATATGTATTTTCGCCTTGAAGGACACTTTGGCTTTGTGTAACAGGGAAGCATTCTGTCGTCTCTGTTTAATGTTTATATAGATGACTAATCAAAAGTGTTAATGATTGTGCCACAGTTTACAATTCAATGTATTCTGATGATGTAGTGATATATATATATTTTTTGTACATGTAGTGGTGGCTTTCGGCTTTCAGCAGGTACTGAGAGTCTGCTCTCAAAATGGGTTGGAGTTTATAACTTCTGACGTGGACTGTCAGAAGTAGGGAGGACCAGGATTTAGTATTTCTCCATTTCCTTCCTTCTCTCTGGTATTGTTCTTACATAGTTAAATATTTAGGATATTATGAATTTTATGACGTCTCATAACATGGACATTTTCTGATATTGTAACTTATTACATGCACTAGCTAATATCCTTAGATGTAAAATTGGAACTTGCACAATTCCAGTGACGATTACACTTTTTAAAGCACATTGTACTCCTGTGAAAACAGCCTGTAGAAGCTTACTGTAGCATGCAATGATGGGATGAGCCTGCAGCCTAGGATGCCAACATGGAGCAGTGCAAGCCAAAGGTTGGTTAATGTTGGTGTACTTACTTCTTATGCTGTATTGCAGGATCTCATGTACAGTTTTATATACTGTATAGGTTAAAAAACTCTATAAGTGAAATAATTTTAAGTTTAATTTTATTGAAACATGTGCAATCACTGGCATTTCTGCCTTCATGTCATACTTCGTGTCATACTGCAGTACTGTAGATTTTTTTCCCCCCTATGAGCTCATGTGTGTCCTTAATGAAGTAAACTAACTAAGCTTCCAAAAACCTTTATTTTGTTGTTTTTAAAACCACCCAGAAATGGATTTGCTGGTATGTTTTTAATCATTTTAACCCTTTTCAGGCTGATAAATGTCAATTTTATTCAAATATTTTAGCCTTTTTAATGTGGTCAGACAGTTTTTTTTTTTTTTTTTTTTTTTTTTTTTTTTTTCTCAACAGATTAGGTAATAATCAGGACAGGGTGTAGCTAACCAAAACAAACTCATCTTTTAAAAAAAAAAAAAAAAAAAAAAAAAAAAAAAAAAAAAAAAAAAAAAAAAAAAAGCAACTGTTTTAATCTCATTTAATTCATAGTTTAACATGGTGCGTGGTTACTTTAAAAAAAAAAAAAAGAAAAGAAATAAAAGTGGGGTCTGTTTGGACAGCTTTCCCCCCCTTTAATGAATGAAAATCATTTGAAAACTTCATGTTTTCACTCAGTTTATTTTTGTCTGAAACCCCACCCCCACAAAAAAAGGAAAAGGAGAGAGATATCCTGTTGAGGTGTTGTCTTATCCAAGATCAGCATACAGGTTCAGAGTCATGGTGTCATGGCTGACTGTGGCTCCTTAAACCAGTACTGTTGTTTTCACAAAAAAAACGGTTCTATTCCCCGCTATGAGTCCAAACGGGAACCAAAAACAACGATACGTTCCCTATCTGGGCTAAACGCTGAGCTGAAGTAGGAGGAAATCAGATAGAAATTCACACAAAAAGCAAAATGAAGCCACTAAAACTACCAAATAAATAATTTTCCCTATTTCAGCAACAACGGTTTCAAATAGAAGTCTAAACCGTAGAAAAGAAAAAAAAAAAAAAAAAAAAAAAGAAAAACTATCAGCAGCTGCCGAAGGGATGAACTCTTCGGTGACTTTATTTTGACTGAAGCGGGGGATAAAAACATGGCTGATAAAGTTTGAGACTGAAGGCTCAGAGCACCTCCCTCCTCCCTGATTCAGAGAGCCAAACCCGAAGTAACAAACGAGCCTTTCAGGTGAATCACTGAGGCGCTGTTAGCTCCCTGTCTCTCAGAAAACACACCGACACCATTATATTAAACTGACTCCACCATGAAGCTGCTGTCCAGTATGTGGAATACCTACAGCCCATCAACTGCCATGGAAACTATAAGGTTCAACTTACCAAATTATGAGACGTCCAGCTCCTTCTTATGTTCCCACAGATATTTCTCCCCCGGGTCGTCAGTTACTTCCGGTCCTCTTACTGAAGAGGCTGTTTGCTTTTTATCTCCTCGAGACAGAAGCAGTTGGACCGACGTGTGGCAGCAGTGAAATGTTTTCCACTGTGAAGAGAGGACGGCTGCTGGGTGGAGTCCGGAGGAATCTGTTAAACACACCCAACACACCCGCAGAGACAGAAACAGGGCCTGGTGTTCTACACGGGGTCAGCTGCATGAACGTTAGTAGGGCTGTTTGAGAGCAGCCCACCCAAGTTACAGTCAGTTATAATATTCCTGACTGTAACGTCCTACTTTTACTCTTCAGTTTGAGCCATTTTAAGTATAAATCTATGATTTTGCTGTGATGATTTTAATTTTATTTATCCCGTGTTGTATCTAGGGTTAAAGTCAAACATCCACACTGTACAGGTAGAGGCTTCTGGATATGGGGTCTTATGACTCACTGCCCAGGGTGCAATTCCACGAGGGGCCGGCAGAACCACTTCCCAGACATGTTTTGTTTAGCTTACATGTTCAGTCCATTAGTAGACGGAGGAGGTTGGAGGGTGCCCCCAACCGTTTTGCTACAGTGTAGCATTATAAGACCCTGGAGGGTAAAGATGCTGAAATCAGTATCTGACTTGCAGAATCCACAGGGCACTTGATAAAAGGGTTATTCCATTTTTTTCGATACAAAACCTTGTCTACTTTTGATCATCTGTATCTTAAAATGTTAAAATACATAATCACTTTTGGTTAAGACAAGAATAAAAACAAAAAAACAAACAGAATTTAAAGATCAGAAGGTGATTGAAAACATTTTTTAAAAATGAAAACAGTTTTAATTAGTGAAACTTTTATACTATGTCTTAATCTATGAGATGCAGTACATCAACACACTTATCATAGCTCTGTATAATATGAGAATATAACATTATGCCCATTTCAGTTTCTAAAGCAAATGCAGTCGTAACACCCAAGGGTGACATCATGTTTACATATTAAATACGATTAATGTAAAAAGAAATTTATGTATTTGAGCAATTTATATGTTGTTTTTTTCTCACTGTTGTAGAAATTGAGATTTATATTCATATTATTGGCATCCCTGGTAAAGTCATGTAACCAGCCTTAATATAAATCTGTCATCGCAGTTGCATGATATCACACTACCAAAAAAAAAAAAAAAATCTAGCCTCTTCTGGTTAAAAATATGAAATTATAAAGTGGCACATTTCTTTCAGTCACAAAATGGGAAAGAGAAAATGCAATTCAAGTAAGGACAGATGTACAGTCGGGTCAAGTTTAAAACACCAGGATCTCGGTCAGAACTCTTGACAAAAATTGCAACAGAAGTAAAAACGAAAATCATCTGTGTCCTTGAGTCTCCAAGTATCTATAAAAACTATATACTTCCTCTACATGCCAACATGTTTTTTAGAGGCAGACAATGAAGAAAAAAAAAAAAAAACAACCCTTTTTATCCTACCATAACAAAGGTAAATATACAGAGTTCACTAAACTCTTTCTCAGATTAGATAAAAATTTAATTTTTGGGCAAAAAGGATCATAGTTTGAGCTTTTTTTTTTTTCCTTTTATAAATATTTAAGAACTTGCAAGTAACAGAGAAAGACTTTATAAAATCATCTTGTTTTATTTTAGAAATGTCAAAATATGTGATTCTATGACAACTTTAAGCAATTTTACCAAAATGCAAAAATTCATCCAACAATCAGAACCATTCAGACGCACAATGACTCATATCCATACATACTGTAAACTAGAATTCACCACATTATCAGAGAATCTAATACGTAGGCATAGTTCCAGACAGCTCAACGAAATCTGAAGACGAGCCTCTTGGTGAGAGTGTATTTGGGTTCTGGCATCTGTTTGTTAGGTACAAAATAATTGTTGCTGACCTCCCTGTTCACACGCGTTAGGACAGTGAGTATGTCATCTTTCTCAGGGCTGTGAATACAAAAAAAAAAAGAAGAAAAAAAAGTTATACAAGCTGATTTGTACAATTTAGGAACACAACGCTAAAAAGACAAGAAGAAGGTGTGCAGGCTACCCCAAACCTGGAAGACTGACAACATTTTACAGTTGATTTTTTTTCTGAAGCAGCAGGTGATTTTCTAGAGTTATAATGCAGCTCTGAACAGTGCACTGAGGTGTTATGTTCAACAGACAGCTGAGTGGGGGAGTCGCTCAAGAACTGGAACTAGATTATGGCTGGATTTCGGCTTTCTTTGTGCTAATTGACTAAAATTCTACCAGCGGACACCAACTATGTTCAAACAGGATCCAGGGTCAGCAACTGGATCATATTGCACCTTGATGCATTTCTTAAAACCTGTTATTTCACCTCATCCCTTATATCTACTACTTTTCTGTAAGGCCTCTCTTTTATGTGTAAACCAAGGGCTGGCTTACAGACTGGTAGGTCACTGAAAACTGTTTTCAGGGGCCTACTTAGGGAGTTTCAGAACACGTTTTAAAAAGACAAATCCAGAATGAATAGAAAATAATAACCCCATACATACCAACATGTATCCACCTATGCTAAAATCCATTTGTTTGGTATTTGTCATATTTACCTAAAAACAGATTCACCTGCGTCTAAAGTGTTGGAGACAAAATTTTTTATTTATTTTTTTTACATTTCTTAGTTTTACTACAGACTACTCCTAAAAAAAAAAAAAAAAAAAAAAAAAAAAAACTAACAATAAAATCACAACAAATGACAAATTCAACTTGGCTTTGAAGGTGCCACTTAAGTCACTTGAACTCAAACTATGGGATTAACACTCAAAAATGATATTGGGCCTTTGTGTGAACAGGAATACATTACCACAAGAAATGTCTCACCTCTCAGCTGCTTTTTCCAGCTGCTTGCAGAGTTCCTGGATGTATAGAGATCCACTTTTTGTGTGCCGATAAGACACGGCGTTAGGCACTGTGGCCATGCCTAACAAAATGTCTCCACTCTTGGAAGGAGCACTCGTCTCTATGCAGAGCTCAGATACCATCGTTTCTTGGAACTCATCTTGCTTTGTGTTTTGGGTTGTTTGAGACTCCTCAATCTGACACGCTTGAATGAAGAAGAGCTTGGGCTTCCCCAGCAAGGAGGAGCTGTTCCGGAACGGATCAATCAAGTGGTCCAGTTTCACTTCTTTCTCATCAATGCCATAAATGGTGCCCTTTGCTCCGTGGGACAGCACGCATACCACCTTACAGAAGGTAGGAGGGAAAAAAAACCCAAACTGATTTCAAGGTGCATCATGTCTCAGTTTTACTTGGATTTAGATAACTTTAGCTTAGAGGATTAGCCTTTTGGAAAATAATTATATTTTCAGTTTTTTTAACAGTAGATATGAAAAGCTATGCTTTACACATGAGCTGGATCATCAGGATTTATGCTAAATTTTAAGTTTAAAACAACTATTGCACTATATTGCACTCACATGACAGACCACTTTATCAGGTACACCTGTTGCATCACCTGTTAACACAACTGGAAAATAGACCAATAACAAGGCAGTAGTGAGAACCACTCACGTTCTGAAGTTCCAAAGCATCAAAATTGGAAAGAAAGAGGATTTAAGTGGCTTAAACTGTGGCAGAAAAGCTGCTGGGACTATTTCAGAAATTCCTGATCTACTGTGGGGATATTTTCTTGTGTTCTGATGGTCAGATCCAGCAGCGTAAAGCTCCGTGTCAGAGCCGAGATGATCTCAAATTGGTTTCTATTATAGTTATGGTTTCTAGTATGAGATTTAGATCAGGTCTCCACTGTTGCTACATCTCAAATCCAGCAGAGCCCCTTTGAGATGTGTTGGAACAGAGGAAGATCCAGTTAACAAATCTGCAGCAACTGTGTGATCCTATCAAGCCAATATGTTTCTTGTTAAATCTGTGTACAAGGAATTGAGGGAGTTTTACAAAAGGCGGTCCAGCTGGTACTAGCAAGGCGCACCTAACAAAGTGCCAGGTAAATGTGAGCGTATGGAATTTATACCATGTAAAATACATAAGTAAAAAACTGTTTTATGTAGAAATTCCTTACCAAGGCATCTTCTTTAGAATAATCCCTATCGCCCAGCATTTTTAGCGTCGCTATAATGTGTTCTGCAGTCAGGTTGTGGAATTTCTTCAGAATAAAGCCAAAGCGTTTGAACAGCCTGCTTAGAGATTCTGTGTCACATAGCAGAAAAGTCAAATCAAAGCACATTTAGTGATCAGTCACGGAACTGGATCAGCACTAATTCATGACTGCAACAAGCCATTAAACGCAACAAATAAAACTGAATATAAATGCATAAATCAGGACAGAAAGTTTTTAAAATCTACAAGTATCTACCTTCATCTTTGGTGGTTCCAGTACGACAACTGAGTTTGGGTCCCTTGAAGAGTTCATTGTTGATGATCACACAAATACCTAGAGGATTCTGTGTCAGACTGTAGAACTCTTCTTTCTACAGGACACAAGCACAGAGCCAGGTGAAACGACATCCTGAAATGAATGAACACATGAGAGAAAAGCCAACTGTGATTGTTTAAGCTGGTTACATCATCAAATGATGATGATGATGATGGCGTTGCCTGTGGTGGATTATCAGCGTGAATGGGTTCTGCTGGACCTGAAAGACAAACAAGGATAAACTTTATTTTTTAGCAAATACAGCAGCATAACTGCGTCTTTGGATTTAGTTCTTTAACATACGAGCGCTCTGCTATCCTGGATAGCTAAATTTTAGTAGTTTAAGTGAACTTTTTTTATTTTTATTTTTGTTGGTTTAGTCGTTACAGTGGCTTTCACAAAATGATGGTTTCTCAAAGTAATGAAGGTTTTTCTTACTGTTGCACCAATTTGCCTATACAAATCTTGTAATTAAGTATAGTTGGACATATTCAGTCTCTCCAATGCCACATAGGAAATCCTAATTTGGCAATATATTTTCGAATTTGGCAACTTGTTTTTACCCATTCTAGCAAAAGTCTTCTTTTGACTGGGTGATTAAGTCACATATGATAACTTGCTTTGGCTCCCTTAAGTGAGTTCAGTGAGAGAGAATCAGAAAGTTATTACTTCTAAAATGATCGACTCTCTAAATCAGCCTTTTACTTCAGTTAATTGTTTTTTTTCCATCTGCACAGTACACTACATTTCAATTTCAAGAGT
Organism: Anableps anableps; assembly: GCA_014839685.1. Classification (NCBI taxonomy): domain Eukaryota; kingdom Metazoa; phylum Chordata; class Actinopteri; order Cyprinodontiformes; family Anablepidae; genus Anableps; species Anableps anableps. The sequence goes on from CM026077.1 coordinate 29,129,353, forward strand.
GAAGCTTCTGAAAGGCTTCTCAAACACCACAGAGTAACTCAGCCTTTAAGTTGCTTTCCCCTGAGTATCAGCAATTTGGATGCGTTCAGAGCCAAGTTGGGAATCTCTAGAACCTTAAAGCCCTGGTGCCAGAAGAAAGCTGTCGCCTTACAGCATATTAATGGAACTGCTGGTACACCGTCTGTATGTTAAAGCTTATTTTTTCCCCATTCATCCATTGGTCTTGTTCGTGGAGGGTCCAAACGACAGACTACGGGACTATCTTTCCATTTTTGATGTGATAAATAACTCTGACAGTACGAGCAGTCAGGCTTGGAGGTTCTGAAACTCTTAGCTTCATCTGTTCCCACCTTGTTTCTTTACTCCCTCTCCTTCCTTTCTTATAGCAAAATAGATCACAATATAGCTGCAGCTTTTGCAATTGATTTCTTTGCTGCTTCTGAGAGAGTGATAATCTTTTGATAACTTTTAGGTTCTAAATCAGCTTTACTTGTTAAAGCTTAAATGTTCTTTTATGACCTTGTGTTGATAAGTGGTCTTTAGATTTTGTTTAAATTTTGTCTCTTTTTACTTTTAATAAACAGAAACTAAATGTCAGCTGATTCATAATATATTTGATTGTTATAATTGAGTTACTGCTATTCTTATCGTAATCCTTTGACGACATGTTGATTTGTTTCACTGTAATAAACAATCCAGAAAAAAAACAGAGAAATTTTCCTCAGATTTCCCTTTAAAGTTAACTGCTTAATGCATGGAAAGGGCAAAAGGTGCATATTTTCATATCATTTTTATTTTTGATAACCACAAGACTTTGTGGGTTTTTTTTTTGATAAACACAAGACAAGAAAGTTGCTGCAACAGGAAATACTGATGAAAAACGAGAGGGTCACCGAGGAAGGGCTGAGTCTCACACATGGACAGAGATGGTTGTAAAGCGGTACGGTTGCCATTCTGCCTCTGTCGGGGAGGGAAACAGTTGCCGTTAGCTGATGAATTATGGGAATAATTTTGCAGAATGCAGGCTTGAACACAGACAAACCTGCTGATCATTGGTGGCATCAGGACGTTGTACTTGTTCATTCGGAAAAGCTACAAAAAGTTAAAGCAAACACTAAGTTGTCTGCACTTCCACCATTTAGTGCCTATTACTTACAGGGTTTACACTACTAGCCTTGAGTCAAAGCCAACAATATTTATCACAAAACTTTCTTCTGTCACAGTGCTCATATTTACCTGCGGGAGGGGGTCGCAGACGCTTTTTGTAGTCTATAACAGTCTCCGCCAGTTTTAGATCCATATCAGACAGGAGCGTATGGAGCTTATCTACATTTCTATCAGAGATTAGACCTGCCTTCTCCATTTCAGCAAACACGTTTAAAGTCGTCTGTAATATTTAGAGAGGAATATTTTTACTGAAAACTTTCCCAGCTTATATTAAAAAAACAAAACAAAACAAACAAAAAAAAAAACAGCAAACCCCCACTCAACACAGAAGAGACCTTTAAAGAGCAAAACAGACAAAATGATAGAAGGGGCAGTAAAAACACAATAGCTCTAAACAGAATCCACACCTCTGTTAAAATCCCGGCTTTTTAAGACTTAAAATATTAGGGCCATGATAAATCATTTCTAAAAGTTTTCCCCTTTTATTGAGACAGCTATCCTCCACATATCAAATTCTCTGTTCTTACACAGTCAGAGTATTCTTATTGTATTGACCTCAACCCTGAAGGAGCTGCAGCCACTTACAGCAAATATATACTATGGTGTTTTAATAGGACGGCTGGTTAGTATCCCCAAAATTAGCATAATCACTACATCTGCAGTCACATGGGTCTGCTGGATTGCTGTGTTCCTACACAAAATGGCTGCTAATAGAAAGTACAAAGCAGTGCTATGTTGTCATCATTTGCATGGCAACATGTGGCAAAGTGTGGCAAATTATGGTTCAGTGTTTGTGGGTTGTGTTCTCACACTGCTCATCTCCAGGTGGCGTTTGGCGATCTGATCTTTGAGTAAAAACTTCATCTTGTCCAGATTCTCTGTGCTCAAGTTCTCGTGTATTTTGTACAGCATCAACCTTAGAGTGAGAGCATACAAGTTCAAATAAACCTACAGTTTGAGAAGTTGAAACATGCAGCAATGTAATGTAATGTTTGGAATTAAGACTTCAGAATTTTTTAGGTCTTCCTGCCTTCCATGTTCCCTTCCTTCTTTTCGTCTTTATGTCCTTTTTTCCTTCTCTTTTTTCTTATGTCCTTCATTTTGTGCTTCCTTCCTTTATGTCCTTCCTTCCTTCTTTGCTTCCCGATGTCTTTCCTGCCTCCTTTATGTGCTTCCTTCCTATCATTGCTTGAATCTTTCTAACTTTCTTTCTTTGTGTCTGTTTTCTTCCTTCTTTATGTCCTTTTTTTGCCTCCCTCCTTCTTGTGTCCTTCCTTCTGTTTTTCTACTCCCCCCCATCCCTTCCTTCCATTTTGTCCTTACTTCTTTATGTTCTTTTCTTTTTTGAGTCATTTCTCCCTTATACCCTTTCTAGTGTCCTCCTTTCCTTCCCTTCTTTCTTGTGCCCCCTCTTCTTTTTTTCCTTTCCTTCCTTGTCTCCAGTCTTCCTTCATATTTAAATCCTTTCAACTGTGTAAATATCTGCCATGGATTCATTGTAAACATTAGAGTTTTACGTTTTAAAATGAACATAAAGGCCTAGAACAGTTTGGACTTTGTATTGAAAATGTGTTGGAACCCTGAACCTCAGATTCAAACTAACAAACCAAGTATCCTTTAATCAACACAGCTACATCATTCCTCTGTTACCTGTAGTCAGACAGGATAGGAGTAGCGTCTGTTTCCTCCCTTTGTCTACTGTCACTCTCCAGCAGGTTGAGGAGATCTGCTCGATGGATAGTGCGGAGCAGCTCAGAGAGGAAGGAAGGATTTTCCAGGAGCGCTTTCTCCTCCAGTCTCATGAACAGCTCCTTTGCGTCCTTGATCTGCAGGATGACAAAAAAAAAAAACAAACAAAAAAACCCCCACACATATATAAATGCTGAGGAGGGAAACTTTGGACACACAAAAAGAACCCCAAACATGTGATGCTCACCCCCTCGAGGCGCTTTCTGTTGATGACATCGCTACACAGGAAGCATAGCTCTGCTACCTCAGTAGAGTCCAGGTTCTCGTCAATCTGGGCCAGCAGCAGCCGGTTCATCTCCTCCGACCTCCTCTAGGCCCGCTAAAGCTAGAGCTGCTGGGGGTAAAGATCACAAGAGAGATTAAAGACAAAAGGAAGACAACCACAATCTGTGAGCATCTGTGAAAAGGTCTCAACAGGAAGCTCTTCCTTTCGTTGCCGCTGTTGTCAGACTGATAAATTCCAGCAAGTGAGGACTCTACTGACCCTCATTTTCTGTGCTGAATGATTGTTGTCTGTGCTGCTGACTGTGCACCAACTTGCCCTTCAGGGACAATAAAGTTTACCTGAACTAAATCTTTGGACTATGTCTCGAGAAGTTACAAGAAACTATAGCACCCCAGTAAAACTGGAAAGGAAAACATGAGTACTTCTCCATTACAAACCCAATAACTCCACCATAATAGACAGAGGCTGGAATTTTTTTTAATGTAACTTTAAAAAAAAAAAAAAAAAAAATTACCGGCATAAAAACGGCATAGTAAAGGGCCAGGAAAAACGTAGTTCATGACTGATCAAACAGTAATTTGCTAAATTTTGTGGTTTAAAAACAAACAAACAATACATAGTAAACTGAATTTGAACATACTGTCCCACAAAAGTTGCCATAAATTCACAAAAACCATGCTCACTCTTCTCCTTATTTATAGTTCTCATTCTGATCTTAATGTCCCACTAAAGTGTTACATTCCTCAGCTTGTTTTCCTCTTATCCTCCATCAAAAAAGGTACATTTTTAAAGAGATCCAACTAAAGTGATCATTTCATCTCTCCTGTCTGGGTCAGATTTAGATCCTGGACATAAAAATACATATACATTCTCTTAAGACTTCACCAAAATTTTGAACACAAATTAGTCTGAAAAAGTTGTCTTATCAGTACTTCAAACTATAAATTTTTTGAGAAACTGACTCTATTGTCATTATTTTGTCAAGAAGTCAGATGTCATACCTTTTTTTTTAATTTGGAGAGCCCAAGAACGAAGTATAAACAACTTATATGGTCCAAACACTTCTCTAACTGTCAAAATTAATATTTATTATTAATTAAAATATGTTAAAGTTATGCTACTCCACCCACTTTTGATTATATGTGGCATGTTTAGAGATATTATTTTGGCCTATTTCTTGCATGAAACGGCATACGTAATATGCCGTTTATACGTAATATGCCGTTTTATACATTAATAAAATAATACATTTAATATTTCTTAATTGAATTCGCCATGATGTCACTAAAATACACTTTAAATTGTTCTTACCGACAAGAAACTATTTTAATGACTGACAGAGTTTGTATGTTGGACTAGGTGCCATTACATATCCTATCCTATCATGGCCTAATTTCTCCAGAACGTTGCCTCAGTATGACGAGGACGCCGAAGTTTCAGAACTAGCGAAGTTTAATATACTTACAGAAGCCGACAAGGTCAAAGAAAAGCGTCGCCACAAAGAAAGGTCTCTTCAGATGTTGATAACTTAATCTGAAGTTTTTACTAGAAACCAAACGCAAATTTACAAACGGGGTGGTAATTACCGACCATTAAAGTGAGTCTTTCACTTTCAGAGGAAATGAGCGCATATTTTGACAAGCCTGTAAGCAGAGCGTCATTATCGTTGAACACCTCAGAACAACGTTGCCTGCTGTGCTTTCTTCAAACCTACGTGACGCTTTTTTTTTTTTTTTTTTTTTTAACAAACCAGTCTGCTACATTTTAAAATGCTAGGTTAGCGTTTCATAACATTCACGGAAACACTGTACACGTATTTAATTTTGAAGGTACTCTTCGAGTTTCCTTGCGTTGCGAAAACAGACATAGAAGAATAGACACCGCAGAAACGCCTAGAAAGTACGTCACGGTCAGCGCCATATTGTGAGTGGCATTTGATTTAAGTGTAGGCAAAAAGCTATAAAATGTGTTTTTTCCCCCCAAGCTTTTTAGGTTAAGCTGTGTGAAGTAAAATCCAAAATAATAACAAAATCTTTATGTACCAGGTTGGTCTTATTGCGATTGTCAAGGTGGCATCATAACTATAAGAAAACAGTTCAGATGCAATCTTATAAAAAAATAAGTGTATATCTAGAGAAACATAGTCTTATAAGCAAAGTTTTTTAATGGTTAAAAACGTTTCCTGTACCTACATCTGAAGTAAAAATATAATCGCAAATGGGAGCTGCCTGGGATATAAATATTGGTGGGCTTAATTGGACTGTTTATTGATATATATTACTTACAATAGCTTCTGTTTACACAAATAAAGGTTTTATATATTCCTATTTAGATAATATTTTGACAAGACAAACTAGCTCACTAAATATACTTAAATTATTATACCTTAAACTACATTTAAACAGGTGGTTTTGAATAGTTTCAGAAATAAATACTCGTCAGTTTAAGCATATTTTAAGTACACAGCATTTCATGTTGGATGTACTCGTATATTTTTATTTGCATGTATTATTTGGTTTTTGTCTCAATGGTTGTTATCAATTGTACTGAAAATACTTTGCTGATACCAATTTCTACAGATCAGGCTCATGTAAATTTTTAGTGATTCTTTTTTATTCAGAAAACCCAGGTTCCTTAGGAATACCTGCCACTCACAGCATGACTGACTATTGTTTTTACAGCAAAGATGCTTGTCAGTCTACTCTGTTTCTATGGAGAAACTCCCTCTCTGTGCTTTGCCCAGACATGAAGAGCTAAGGTCCAACCAACCTTTAACAGTGCCCTTTAAAGCAAACCAGTTAATTCAGATCCAAGTCTGCAATTTTAAAGTTTCCCTTAATACCCTAAATTCTACTTTAAATATATAACATGACCTATTGAAATAACGGAAACTCCAAAAATGACAATGAAATACATAAAAGCAGTGATGGGCATCAAGTAAGAAAACAATATTTTTAGGTATGGGTGATGTTCCTGCTGAAGTGTTTCAGGGTGAGTGGGTTTTCAGCCTAGGCTCTGAGGAAAGGCTGCAGGAATAAGGAAGGAAGTATTCTCGAGCAAACTGGAAGATGTTGTCCGGTTTTATAATCAGCAAGTCCTGCATGAAATCGGACAGGAGGGCTCGGATCTCTGGGTGGTCTCTCAGGTATGAAGTTTGTTCTACCTTCAGTTGGTCCTGCCACAATGAGATACAGGGATATAACTATTACTCTACTGTTTGTGAGAAGGTTTGTGGTGCTTAACTTGAATGGCTCTGAATAAATAAGCATCCAATAATACGTTTTGGGGTTTTTTTTTTGTAAAAACATCACTAGTCACCTTTCTTTCCAGGTACCGAGAGTACAATTCCATGTCTTCTTCCCACACTAGGGGAACCTTCTTCAGACCTGAGACAGACAGAAAAACATCACTGACACCTCTGTTGTTATTTCTCTGCTTTGCATGAGATAATTTAGGGTCTGAGTAAATTTGCCTCATTACCCAATTTCATACTCATGCATTAGTTTTTTGTCCTTTCTTATTTCAATTTTGTACTTGCAAACAAAGCATTTTGTACCCATGCTTGAGGTATGCTTCTGGTGTCAAGTAGCATTGCGCCTTGGTATTTCAGCTTCCCAAGATGCATTTTCTTTCCAATACTTTAGACATGTTCTATGGAAAAATCTGCAAACACTGAAAAGTGAATAAGCAGGGGTCTACTGTATTTTGAGATACATAATCATAAATAGAATGAAATCTGACATAATTCTATCTATGTATTATTTCCAAAGAGTTTGCTTCTGTCAGACTGCCCCAGGGCAGCTGTGGCTGCAATCCAGTATCTTGCTACCATCAGCGTGAGTGTGTGTGTGAATGGGTGAACAACTGAAGGGTAGTGTGAAGCGCTTTGGGGTCATCTGGACTTGATAAAGCACTATACAAGTACAGATCATTTACCGTTTATTCTACACCTCATTTCCATCGATTGTGGTTCTGATACCAGCATAAAACAGATGAAATCTGATGAAACTGAGAAATTATGACAAATCAAAATATCTCAGAGAGACCTCTTGCTGTTCTTTTCATTGACACAGCAGACTGAGCATATTATAGTAAGTTATTTTATATGATCAAGTGAGAAAGCAGGCATGAAACACCCTGTGGAGGATGACTTATTCATGTAATGGAAAAAGAAGCGTACGAAACCAGCAAAACCGCAACAGCACAAAATGAACAACACCCAACTATTTACCTTTGTCTGTTCTTGAACCCTGCTTTTGAAACGTCATTGTGACTGGTGATCCCACCTGTTTTCTGCTGGCCAAGTGACTAATAACAGAAAACACATTTCAAATAAACTAAAATGTCAATAATACAGTTTTCCAAATTGACTTTTAAAAGTAGTTTTTACATGCACAACCCATTTGTTGCAAGTCAAGTTTCATTTACTTGACCTAGTCACAGCCATGAGCTCACCCATCAGCAAGGAAGTCGTGCTCCCATATAGAGGGGACGGCGTCCACAGAATGAACCATCCTCTGGATCCCAAATACCTCTACAGCCTCACCATGAATCTCTATTTGCTTCACACCCAGCTCACTCTGATTGTGCACCAAAACACATAAAACATCACAGTTTACCCCAGCATGCTAGTGATTTCCTGGAGCACGCTCACAGCTGCAGTTACTTACAAAAGTGGTCTGATTTATATGCAAGCCTTGGTCCAACATGATGAAGACCATGTTCTCTGGAACCTTCTTCCTCAGAGCCATCAGACGCATCAACAGCATGCTGGATCCCTCAGTGACCAGGCCTCTCAGGACAGACATGGGATAAGACACACACTCCTTGGTCACTTCCTTTACATAGATTCAGTCACACACACACAAAAAAAATACAGCCTTTGATAATCTGACAACAGAAAGTATGTTGCTGTCTGATGCAAAAATGATCTGCGTGATGTCTAAACAAAGACAGGTTTAACGCTAAAATGTTTTCCAAAACTATTCATAACATTTGACCCTTTCCACATTTTTAAATGCTATAATCACATATATAAATTTGTTAAACTGGGATATTATTTGCAACTCAGTTGTGCAAAATTGTAAAGTGGTAGGAAAAATATATATATTTTTTTTTACAAATGAAAATGAAAAGCAGGGTGTGTATTTGTATTTGTATGTTCTTTATAAAAGAGCTCAAGCTCAGTCGGATTGGATAGAAAATCTGTGAATAGCAAATCAATACTTGCCTCAGATTCTCCATTTGATTTAGGTCTTCATGTTGACTGAGGCATTTTAGCACTCAAAACATGTTTATCTGAATCAAATCTAGTTCTTTTCAACTAGATATCGAACTCCTGTCTCATATCTTTTGCAGTCCTTATCAGATGATTGCCCTGTATTTAGCTCCATCTGTTGTCCTATAAGAAAAAAAAGTATCCCCACAGCACTACGCTGCCATCACCATGTTTCAGTATACGGATGGTGTTTTCAGGAATATATGGTATGTTTGTATGTTCGATTCTCCCACCTCAGCTACAGATCTCTGTAGTTTATCTAGAGTTACTTTTTAACATAGGGCCAGGTTGTTTCAGGTCGCCCCCCTCCCCATTAAATTATATCAAAAATATATTTAATGATCTGAAACGGAAGAAATCTGTTGAAATCTGTAGTTGTAATATGACAAAATGTGCAAAGATTCAGCTGTATTAATACTTTTGCAAGGCACTAAAAATATGGGAAGCGGTATTGTTCATTTTCACCTCTCCCACAGTGGTGGATTTGTTGATCACCATCTGCTCCTCGTGTTGCACCATGTGACTCCTCTTCTCAACATTGTGATTGCGGAGCTGGATAAGTGTTTATGCAAACCATTAAAATAATGAACTTTGCTATATAAAGTTTGGTTATTTGTTAAAAGGAGGCGATGTTTAAAGGGCTCACCTCGATATACTCATGGTAGTCTTCCTCCAGGACCGCCAAGTCAGCGGTTAGGTACACTTATTTAGTAGAAGAAGAAAAGACATACAGCGATAAGCATCAAAGCACACCTGGAACCATCAGTGATCATCTTGACTGATCTCACCAGTCACCGTTGTTCCACAGGGGTTGTTATCGATAGCTCCGTCACTCCGAGCTTGCAGCATCACGCAGGGCTGCTGGACTCTGCGGGTGAACTCCACGGACAAGCTGAAGCCTCCCAGGACTCTGCCACAATCAGACAGCGTCACCAGAGACTCTGGAAACACACACCTCTGTAGCTCCTCGGGCTCTGGCAGAACACACACGCCACAGCTGACACCAATAAATACTTCAAGTAATGTCTTTCCCTCCATGTTTGCTGTTTTTAACACAAAACTGGACGTTTGCGGTATTCAACCTTCGCCGACATTACTGTCAACTCACCAATGGAGGTCAGGAAAGCGACAGCCTCCTCGGAAGCTTTTAACTCTTCTTCATGTTTGGACTCTTCAGCGACTGTTGGAGCACCGACAGTTTTATCGTCTTCCATTATTGACACAGACTCCATTTACCACGTTTTTTCCCTTCAGCTGTTTCACAAACTCTTTACGAACAGTGACTGTGTTGGGTCGCCGTCTTCAGCTTCTCTTCGGAGACGAATTTGAGTTGTCATAGTAACGACGCCGCGACACCTTAAAGGTGTTTGTTAGCGCGCAGCCGCATTAGGATTTCCAAAGCCATCTGTATATACAACCGTTTTTCTTACTGTCTGGCAATAAATCAGACTAAGCTTTACCAACATTAGGTCCGTTAGAATTACCATCATTATTTTTGTATGCTAAACTCCCGAATACAAAAGAGTGAACTTTGTAGAGTTTTTAAAATGAACTTTCTTCAAATTCCACTCCCCCCCCCTTTTCTTTCTTTCTTTCTTTTTTTTTTTTAAAAGAATTGTCCATTAACCTCTTAAACTCTAGGCTCGAATAGAGATTCGAGAGATCTGCTCTAAATTGACATGCCCCAAATTAATATATTATGTCTGAGGAACTACAATGTTCATTTGAATTGTATAGCTACAGATACTTAATGTAAAATGTTATGGAGTAAAAGTCGAAAGTACCCACGATTAAATCTACTTAAGTAAAGTACAGATACATGAAAAATGTACATAAGTACTGTAACAAAGTACTTGAACCTCGTTACATCCCACCACTGCCCCAGACTTCTAAAAACCAACACTCATGTTACTGAGTGAGAGTAAACGGATATGGCACACAAGAGAAAATGTTGTTTTTTTTTTCAGTTACACAGTCCTTTGAACCAGAGTATTTTTTTTTCCTGACTGTACAGTATGTTGTTTCTTATTCTGTTTTTATATATTTTATAGTCTTATCTCAATTGACTTGCTTTGATTGCCTGTCACCATGCTGCTTTTTCCCTGGAATTTCCCCTCTGTGGGACAATAAAGGATATTTCTATTCTATCCTATACTAGTTACTCTCTCTTACCAGCTCCAAGGTTCTCAGCTTTTAAATATGTGCACATTTTGTACCAAAACACATTCACCTCTGAGGCACATAATCCATCTCCTTCCTTGACTGTATGATTGCTGAACATTCCTATATTTATGCTATTGCAAGAAACTGAAAAGATGAACGTGGCACCTTTTAGGCATCAGGAAATTGGACCATATGAGTTGGACTTGTGGAAGTCCACACTTGTAATATATTGCCTGATTTCCTGTTTTTACATGTTTGTGTTGTTGCTTTAAAAGTACATCCACAGGTGAGCCTCCTTTTAGCATAAATGTTGTAAATTAACTTATCACAAGCTTACAGAGCCATAACATCATCTGGACTTCTCTTAACTGGTTAAAGGTATGGTAAATTCAGTGTATGTAAATTTCTGAGTTTGAAAAGGGTAATAAAGCAGGAACAGGTCGTCGTTGAAAATGAGAATTTGTTCTCAATCAACTTACCTGGTAAAATAAAGGTAAAAAAAAAAAAAAAAAAAAAAGATCTATATAAATCTAGATAAATTTGTCATGCCATTTAGCAAATAAAAATAATTTTGATCCTAACTGACCTGAAAAAAAATGTATGATTGTATCAGATTACTGTCTGCAAAATATTAATCAACTTAAACAACACTGGGTTTATGATTCAGATTTTTATTTTATGTAAACTTAGATCCATACATGTAGGCAGACAATAACACAAATGTTGTCCATGTGTGTTCTTACAAATATGTTAAAAAAAAAACAAAACATTTTGCTGTTGAGCAACTCAGTTCTATGCCTGTTTGATTTTTGGAGAACTTGTGCATTAGGCATGTATGTTTATTAAGTGCAGAGAGACAGCAGGTAAAAATAAACCTGACACCCACCATCACTGCCCACACCTTTCACTTTATTCACCAAAATAAATTTGGTACAGGAAAACAAAATTTCGATTAACATAAAATTAAGAATGTCCTTAAAGCCACCACTGTTTTCAGGCGCTGTTGTGCTTCAGGTGGAACGTGGCAACAGAACAAGTTTCGCCGTCAGAGTGGACTTCACTTCAGGCACCTGTTTTGTCTTACCAGGACATTTTGAGGAGCCCTCTTTCTGGCCTACTTGGCGATTTACACAGGTGAGGGTCGAAAGGATGTCTTCACCCCTAAAATTACATGTGTAGAAGAAAAAAAAAAAGTCACTGTAACTGCATAGATTAAAACAGAAAAAAAGCCAGCATCAAACAAATAGAGGGCAACAGTTATGTTGTTAGAAATACAAAACAGGTAACACTTTAAATGAGATTTATCAAACGTCTCGTAAGATTTTTAAAAATGTTTTAGTCACCTAGCGCAGTGCTCCTTCAGCTGCTCGCACACCGACTGGATAAACCAGCTTCCTTCTTTTGTGTTTCTAAAGGATAAATAATCTTCAACAGTGGAAACAGCAATGAGAAAATCTGCTTCCTGAGGAATGGATGTTGAACTATCCTCCTCCACATCTTTCTGCAACACCTCCTCTACATCTTTCTGCAACACCCCTCGTTGTGTCTGTTTGCCTTGGCAGGCCTGGATCAGGAACACTTTGGGTTTCTTGGTAAGGGCTGACTGTTCAGTGGCCACAAAATATCTTTTAATTTCTTTAATGGCAAGAGGCTGTGAGTCGACTCCCAAAACTTCCCCCAGTGATCCGTGGCTCAGAATGCAGCAAACAAAGGCATCGCCATGCTTAACTAGCTGCTGGGAAGCAGAGAACCAGCCGTCAGACCACTCCTGAACGCCCAACTCCTGCAACTGGTCGCCTTGGCCTCCGCCATCACGAAGAGAAGCAAATAAGTTCAGTGTCTGTTTCATCTGGTCCCTGGTTTGGTCTTTACACATCAGCGCCCTGAAGCCCAGCCAGGTGAACACCTCTGCCAGACTGTCTGAAGGATTTTTATTTTTTAAATAGAAAGGAATTAGATTTGAGCAAATGTCAGACAAGTTAAATTTTAAAAAAACAAAAGTGAACATACCAGCATCTTTGTTCGTCCCACTTCTCTGTTTGAGGGACTGGAAATTCTCATTGTTTATGATCAGGCAGAAACCAACAGGCTGGCTTTGTATCTCATAAACCTCATCCTAAAACAGGAGACAACATGAGGCATTCAAAGTCAATACACAGCGAAATAATTCACAAATCAAAAGCTTCAAACACTATACAGGGTTTATAAACCACTTTGAAATACACAGGTACATCTCGGAAAATTTAAAAATCATGAAAATGTTAAATATTGGAAACTCATGGTGTCACACCCTAATCAGTTAATCAACCCAAAACATCTGATCCTCTAAATGGTCTCAATCTGGGTCAGTAGGACACAATGATGGGGAAGACTTCTGACTGGATAGATGTCCAGAAGACAGTCATTCACACCCTCCACAAGGAGGGGTGAACTACAGAAAGCACTGCTAAAGAATCTGGTTTCTCACAGACTCCTGTTTGTCCAAGCATATTAATGGAAAGTTGAGTGGAAGGAAAAGGTGTGGTAGAAAAATGCTAATCAATGGAATGCATAGCAGTTCAGTGGTGACATGAAGACATAATATCATGAGTTTCACTTTTTTAAAACTGAATTACTAAAATAATTGATCTTTTTGGTGATATTTTAATTTACTGAGAAACACCTGTATGTAGAGAAAACAATAATTCCAGTTAGAATTTTTATAACAAGCTAAATTATTCTATAATCTTGAGATTTTGAGAACTCAACCTTGTTTTCTTGTAATAACTATTTAACAGTCCCATCATCTTGAGATATTGACACTTCAATTCTTGAGATGAGTTAATATTCATTTCAGCCCAGATGTCATGTCAGCAATGCTTCCAGTTTGTTTATGCTGCCAAACATCCTTTTACAGCTACATATCATCCCTGAACGTAACGACAGGAACAGTTGAAATGGACTAAAAGGCAAGAATTTTTGCCATAATTTGATCTAAAAAGACGAGTTTGCTGGGATTAATCTCATTATCTAAAAATAGGGACTAAAACAAATTTTATCCAATACTCAGTTTTAGTTTTTTCAAATTATCCAAACTTAGAAAGCGATACAAGCAAATTTAATATTTTCCATAATTTTAAAAACTGAGTCATAATCCTGTGTTGTGAGGGAGACTTCCAGACTTATTAAAAAAAAAAAAAAAAAAAAAAAAAACAACTCTTGAGTTCCCTGAATAAATACATGTAAGCCTATATTAATTTTCTTTAATAAGTCCAAGTTAAAAACAGCCAGCTTAGTCACAAAACACTCCTGTTTCCGTGCATGGAACTGACCTTCTTCTGCCTTTTAGTCTCTGGCACCATGTCACCTAAGTGAAAGTGAAACAAACATAAGTAAAACCTGTTTCCTCAATCTCTAACAGTTTAAAAATGTTACTATACAGTGTTTCTTGAATTACCACAGCACGGTGAGATAGCTTGGACTGGCTTGGGTAAAATGTCACCAAGCTGTATGTTCTCCAAGTCAGGATAAGTTTCAATGATCTCATCAGTTTGCAGTAGATCCAGAAAGTTTTGGCAGGTTTTTTCTCCTTTATTAATGATCTTATCCACAAGCTCTACAACGTGGCCCTCCACATCCTCTTTGTTGATGCTCTTGAGATTGTTGTACTCCCTCGAAGTTATCAACTTCTTCTCCTGAACCTTGTTGAGGATAAACTTGTGGTCTCCACATAAAACCCCAAGGATTTGAGTTTTTTTAAGCTTCAGGGTCTCCTTGGCAGACATACTGCGCTAGAACACGATAAATATCACGTTGTACTCAGGTATAGGCCAACACAACTTCAACCCTCTGAACTCCAAATACCTTTAAAGCTCTTCCTTCGTCCTGGGTGCTTGGGATACTTTCCTTAACGAAACACGCGATGACAAAGAAAGGAGGAGCGATTTACGAGCCAGTTATCCAAACTTCTAATTTCCTACCACTAATCAGAACTTCTTCAAATCCCACCCTCAGGTTAAACTCTAAAGCTATAATGATAGATGCATTTCAAGGAAGCGACCAACTCCCGCCATTTGGTTACGCAAGAAGCCATTCGTGTAGTCTACTATAACTACCAGGAAAAGATCTCCATCCAAAGTGTGGTCTTTGCTGCCCCCACATGGTAGAAAGAGAAACTGTTCATGCAAGATGCTTAACTACTACGGCATTTCAATTCAATTCAATTCAAAAAAACTTTATTTATCCCAAAGGGAAATTAAATGTTGATGTAACTCATTTAATCAAGGAGTTATTATAGATGGTGATGGCTGTGGGCAGGAAAGATCTCCTGTCTCTACAGGTTTTACAACCAGTCTGAAGAAGCCTCTCTCTGAAGAGACTGTTTTCCAATGACAGTCTCATGAAGAGGATGTCCAGGGTTGTCCATAATTTTCTTGATTTTATGCAAAATCCTTCTTTGCATCATCAACTCCAGAGGTTCCACAGTCGTCCCCAGAACAGAACCAGCCTTCTTTATCAGGTTGTTGAGCCTTTTTAGGTCTCTAGCTCTGATGCTGCTGCCCCAACAGATGATGGCAGAGGAGATGACACTCTCTACAACAGACTTATAGAAGATCTGCAACATCTTGCTGCAAACCTTGAAGGATCTCAGCTTCCTCAAGAAATACAGCCTTCTCTGTCCCTTCTTGTAGGCTTTACTGTTGAGTCTCCAGTCCAGTCTGTTGTCTAGATGAACACTGAGGTATTTATATTATATATTTATATTTAGATATTTTCTTAATATCACCACAGGGGCAGTCATTTTCATTACGACCAAGCTACAACTTTGTGGCTTTTAAATACAAAGTTTTTTTAAGGATTTTTTCAGCTCTAGTGACCTTGATTTGAAAGTAAAGTGACAGGAAAATGGGTTGTGAGATGGGGGGAGACATGCGGCAAGGGTCAACGGACTGGGACTCAAATCTGTGATGGCTGCGTAGAGGACTGAGGCCTCACATTGTTACAAGCCAGTGTTGTAATGGAAAATTTTATAATGTGCTCCTCACCCACAAACAGTGACAACCTGCTCTTAGAAGATCTACTTACCAGAACCTATAAAAGACAGCCAGAATCAACTGTTAGCTAGAGCAAACTTGATGGACTCCTTTGACTGTATATTTTTGTTATCACCTTGCAAGGTTTTGATAAATTTCTTATTTATTCTAATCCAGACTCTGGGTAAAGTAATTTTTCCATGACAGTGTTTCACTTGTGAGGCTCATGCCTCTCTACCAGCCTCTCCACTGGCCAGTTTGCTTCTGTCACCTGAAAATACAGTAGATGGATGAGCAGAAGGTGTTCCTTTGACTAACTTACACTTTAACTTCTTCTAAGGAAATTTCTCATGTCCATTTTTTTTAGACATGGTACTTGTCTGCACCTAATTACCAAACACAGATGCACACTTATCACAGATTCAAATATTAATATAAATGAAAGCTGTAATATAAAAATACGTCTCAGTGAAGTGACCCTGGCAGAACAAACGCCCAAGATGCTGCCCGTTTACAGGTAGATGAACACAAACTCCTGGACAACTAGAAAAACACAGGTGTGCAAGTCCAGGGACACTATAATAAGATGTAGTGACAGTGGGGATGGCCAATCACACATAAGCAAGAAACATCGGAGCCTATCACTGGAGCTTGTGAGCGGGCTAAAGGGAAACAGGCTTCAGCTTGAGTGGCCTTATTGCGTGGTCTTAGTGCTTGATAGAAGTTGCGATGATATTGAATATTTTAGCATCAATCCAATACCAAGTAAATACAGGACCTATATTGCCAATACTGACACCAATTCTGATACTTACTATTTAAGTATGATATATCATCAAACTTCTGATCTTTAGGAGTTTTTGTGGTTTTTCCTTTTAATTATTTTGTTAAAACCTGGGACAGAATTTAGATAAAGTTTACAGATGTCTACAAAATACTTCAGTAACATATTAACACGAAAAACAGAAACAACAGAAAAACAAAACAAATTTGTGTGCATTGCTTATCTAAATAAACAAAATACAAAAAAATTATCCTTTGAGAAAAATCAAGGCAAACTCTTTTTTACAGCAGAGCTGAGAAATACACAAAAAATAATAAACAGTTCAAGAGGGAAAGTAAAACTAAAGTATCGATCTTACCAAGCTGCTATAGATTCAATACTGATATCGACTTGATATCGATATTATTGATATTTTGGATCAGTCTGCCCACCTCTAGTGCTTGACCACTTAATATACCATAACATTGTTTTTGAACGGTAAAACCTGAAGGGGACCAAAACTGCCTTCTGAAAAATGCAGTCACCAGACACAGAAGCTTTAACTTACCGTCCAGGTTTATAATGGTGTAGTTAGTAGTTTAAAGTAGGATTAAAAAGTAGATGTGATATAGGTACTACCTGAAATCCTGTGTTAAAATCTCACGTTTTGAGCTTAGTCGTCAAGTCAGTTTGTTTGTATAGCACATTTCAGAAGCAAGGGAGTTCAAAGTGCTTTACATCATAAAAACATCAATAAAGTATCAAAATCAAAATCATCAAGCAAATATCAATGCAGCAAAATCATAAAGTTCATCAAGCAAATATCATCAAACAAATATAATTCAGAAATACTGATCAATGTTTCACTTTCTACTAATCAAAGGCAGCTCTAAACAGGTGGGTTTTTAGCCTTGATTCAAATGAACTCAGTGTTTCAGCTGTTTTGCAGTTCTTTGGAAGTTTATTCAAGATTAGTGGAGCATAAAAACTGAAATGGATGGATGAGTTTCTCTAGTTCTTGTTGAGACATTAGCCCTTTAATCCTGCAAAGTTAGTAAAGGCTAATACCCTCCAAGTAGTGAAGAATTAAGTAGTAATTTCACACCTGTTGTAGTCAATGTTAGAAAAATGTCCAGCCATAGTGTGCCTTTGCTGCCACCTTATGGTTTAAAAAGTAATGCAATAAGAGCAAGGAAGGCATGTTTTCGCTTAAGAGTTTTGTTTTAGGAATGTGTGGTAAGTACTCTATTGTAGGATTAAAACAACACATACAACCTTGTGTTCTATCTTTTTTACTGTTTGTTTGGGAATATAATATGAATATCTGTCAGTAATCATCAGCAAATTTCAACTTCCTGTAGCAGTGCTGAACTTTATATACCCTTTTTGCTTTTTATGTTTATGTTTTGTGACTGCTTAGCTGACGCGAAGACCATCTGAATGTCCCAGATTTGGACCACTTTCTTCTGTACTTCCTCAAATGATTTTCTTCAGCTACGTTTCAGTTGTGCCTCCTACATTTCAGTACTCCTACAGGGGGAAAAAGAAGCCAGTGGTTTCCGAACTGAAATGTGTGGAGTAAAGAGAGGAAAAAAACCCACAGTCTGCCTAGATGGTGAATAATCCACATAGCATGTTACAAAAACCTTTAAAGCCTATTACATAGCATA
Source organism: Anableps anableps (assembly GCA_014839685.1). Taxonomy (NCBI): domain Eukaryota; kingdom Metazoa; phylum Chordata; class Actinopteri; order Cyprinodontiformes; family Anablepidae; genus Anableps; species Anableps anableps. The sequence continues at coordinate 29,147,381 of CM026077.1, forward strand.
TTTTTAATTTTTTTTTAAAGTGATCCAAATAGTGTTTTCAGGTTGGAGTTGAGTGGAGGTTTGCCTCTAAAGGCTTTGGAGGAATAAAATAACACATTCAAGGGTTTTCAATATTGACATTGTTAGTTCAGTTGTTTAAAACCTATTAAGAGCTGATGATTATTATTTCTTTTTAAAAGTAAAATTAAAAGCAGTCAGTTTGGAAAATATATACTGGTCCATGTCAATAAATTAAAATATTTTCAAAAGTCCATTATTTCAGTCCTTTCTTAAAAAAAGCCATATAGTATAGATTGATAACATTCATTTATTTAAAGTATTTGTTTCAGTTAATTTAGATGATTATGGGTCATAGCTAAAGAAACCTCAAAATCCATTCTTTTCTGAAAATGTAAAAGTTACACAGGTACAATAAAAGACAGAACTGCTGTAACTCAGTCAGGTTTGTAGGCCGCCTCTCTCTCACACACCTTTTCAGATCTACCAACAACTTCTCTATAGGACTGAGATCAGGGTTTTGTGATGGACAAGGCAAAACATTGACTTTGTTGTCCTTCAGCCACTTTATAGCCACTGTAGCTGGATGCTTAGGATTATTGTCCATTTGGAAAACCAATCTGCATCTCCAGCATTTTGGACTGAAATCCGTTCATCTCTGGGACACAGAACCCATCTCCTTCCTGATAATAATTGGAAATTCCCATAATGTCTATACTTGTGTACAATTGTTTGAACAGATGAATGTGGCACCTTCAAGCATATGGAAATTGTTCCCAAGGATGAACCAGATTTGTGCAGCTCCACAATTCTCTTCCTGATATCTTGGATGATTTCTTTTGAATTCCCCATCCTGTCAAACAATAAAGCAGTGAGTTCCAGGTGTGGCCTTAATGTACATCCACAGGTGTGCCTCTAATTAACTCAAATGTGTCAGTTAACCTATCAGAGGTTTCCAAAGTCATGACATCATCATCGGGCTTTCCCTCATTGTTTAAAGAGACAGTAATCATTCTTTATGTAAACCTCTGTCTTTTTGAAGACATTAATAAATACATCTCTGACCTATTCTCCCATTACTGTGGTATTTAGCAAATAGAAATAATTTTGGTAACTCCAACTGACCTAAAACAACAGAGGTTTGGCCTGGTTTAACTACAGACAATGAATAAAATTGTATGTCTTTTTATTCGGTGTATGTAAACTTGTGGATTCTGTAAACTGTAAACTTTTAAAATGTACAATGTGTGTCTTCATAATAAATGAGTTTCATCTTTTGAATGTAAGTAATTAAATAAATTAACCATTTCAAAAATATTCCAATTCAATAAAATTCAAATGTCATGTAGTTTTGGCACTTTTGAGTATTTTCCATGAAAATATTATGGTTCAAGCAGTAAAGCTTTTCATTGGATACTAAGATGTGGGCAGTATACACGCATGAGCAATGTGATGAAAAACAAAGTGATGAAAAAACTTCTTTGGTTTCCTGAAGCTTTGTACAGTAGGTGACGTCATACTTCATGTTTCCCCAAAATTGTCTCATTGTGTCTCCTGGCAGAAAGAGAAACACATTCAGCGGCAGCGTGGAGAGACACAAGAAGGTAACGACACCTTGTTAACTCTTTTTCTAATAATTTTATTGTAGCATAGCAGACAGAATGCTCTGTTTGAGTTTCACTCCTAAGATATGAGCTGATATGTACAATGAGATGTCATAGCTGTGTCCATTTATTAAAGTGGTCTCTGTGTGTAAACACAGGTGAACCTAGATAACCCTAGATAACCCTTTCTCTCTTTCATTGTGGTTGACAACTGTGTTTCTGAAACCTTGAAGGCATCATGTAGAATCAATACAGAAACTAGAAAAGCAGTTTCTTTAAATCAGTTTATACTCCCTCCGAGATGACTTACAAGAAGTCAGCCTGTGTATGAAAGAAGTTAAAAAGGGGAAGTCTAAAAAGCCAGGAAATCACCCACAGTAAACTTAGACAATCACCTCTTTACTTCATGTGGTCCAATGACTGGGGTCTATTCTAAAAACTGAGGCTGAAACGCATGTCTGGATGGATATAATCAGGTATTCACTTACAGCAAAGAGAGACTGTCTGATGTCAACGAGGACTTGTTTAATCTGCTAAATCCGATTATGTGAATCTGATGTCTGTGTGTGTTTACCTATTTCAGACTGATTATGAAGCTCTCTCCTGCTCTTCCTGTACTCTGGTGTGGTTTCCTCCTGCTGCGGTTCTCTCAGGGTGGTGGGTGCCCCCACATTACACACTCCTTCAACACATTCACAGCTGAAACAAAGGAAGGAGCTTAATAGGAAGATATTTGCTGATCAGGGTGGTGGTTCCTATTTTCCTTGGACAATATTTCTGGAAAACCCAGAGGACTCAGATCCAAGGAAAACACAAAGCTGATGAATTTAGAATGAAGCACTGATGCAAACTTTCTTGATATGGTGGTCTTTAGAGCTCTGTACAGCACATTAAGCTACAGGTTTTCCAGGAAGGAGTGTGTTTTCTCCCATGTTCTAATTCCAGATTTATGTTTTCTTCTACCAGAGTATGAGGGCCATGTTTCAGACGTCTGTACCTTTTCTTCTGTAGATGTGAGCATCAAAATCTTCTTCCAGATTCAAAATGCCTTTCAGCTGTTAACAAATTATGTTTCAGCTTCAAATAATGTTTTAATTTCTTCTAATTCTCCTCTTCTTCCATCTATATGCAGAATGAGGAAGGGCCTAGTGAATGTCAACAAATACCAGAGGACACAGAAGCCGTCGTCTGTGTTGTGTACAAGACGAACATGCTCAACTGTTCCTGGTCATTCCCCACTTTGGAGAAGGATGCTCAGCTGTCTGTTTCAGTCAGGTAATCTCACTTGTTCTGTGCTCAGTAATTGTAATCCACATGTACACACAATGCAAATACTTTAAAGACAGTTAAAAACAGGAAACACTAAAAATATGTCAATGTAAACAAGGCTGTCAAAGAGTATTTCTTTTTGTTTCTTTGCAGCTTTTTAAAAAATGAGAACTTGGTCGATTCTCGAATGCAAAGCTCAGCGAAGAGAGTTGGATTCATGTCCTGGATAATTGATAATGGCGAAGATAAGCTTGTAGTTGTCAGTTTTAACGTGACCCTGCATGATGCCAAGATATGTTGCACCGCATCGTTTGAAGAGGATTTGCTGAGTAATTCTCCAAGACACACACTGTCCTTGCTGAGTAGTTTAACTTGGGAATACAAAGAGATCACAGAGTAGATATCCACTGCTGTCAGCAGATCAAAACACAGAGAATGTTTGTGTGAAGCATTTTTAAAATGTTGACTGGAGGTAATAGTTCTAAAATTAAATTCATGTTAAAGAGCTTAAGTTAGATTTTAATTTTGCATAACAAGCTCTTTAGCCTTTTAAGTCCCTTAAAAAGGGACTTAAAAGGCTAAAGAGTGATATGATATGATATGTGGTATGATATCAGTGTTTCCCTTTTAAGGGAAACACTGATATCATACCACACATAAAACCAGATAACAGGCATATACAGAGGCTTAACCTAAAGACAATCATGGTAAAATTATTGGTCTCTAAACAATTAGATTTTTTGTATTTAAATTCCTTATCATATTACAATCACAAGTTTAATGTTATTAATAACTCCACAACTAACTGTTCAAGTTTACTCTCCAGCAAAAGGTTAAGTACCACAGCTAAAAATAGCCTTTCATTGTTTTGCTAGCTGAAAACCTGAGTTGTCTTCACAGGAAATGAGCAGGTGAAAGTGATGATTCTGTAGCCTGCTTGAACTTAACAGTGTAGGAGTGCCTTCCCATGCTGGCTTTATTAACACCCCAGGGCGTAATGTCAAAGGTCAGAACTAATATGGAGTTTAGCACATTAAAGGTTTCTCCTTGTATTACTCTGTTGATGGGACAACTTTTTCTTCCTAAAAACTCCAGCTTTAAAGAAGTAGAAGTAGAAAGTGTCCTGCTATGCATGCTTACATCGTCAAAGAAACCATGAGAATTTCTCCAAGAAAGTTATTGCTGGTTAGTTCTGCATTTTTTTTAGTCAGATTTAGTTTTATTTTTAATAAGATCAAGGCTGAAATTTCTTAGAATACGAAAGCATCTGAGTGCTGCAATGATAAATTTTTGTCTGCTTTAATTAAATTAAGGCCAAAATTATATGGGGGTGCACAACGATGCAGTTTGTAGCACTGCTATCTTGCAGCAAGAAGGTCCTGGGTTCAAATTCTGACCTAGAGTCATTCTGCATGGAGTTTCCCTATGCATTCAAGGGTTCTTTCCAGCTACTTAGACTTCCTCCCACAGTCCAGAAACATGACAGTGGGGTAAACTGGTCTCTCTAAATTGTCCAACCTGGCAAGCATAAGCAGGTACAATGAATGGAATTTTTAATACCCTTGACAGATTTATTTTTAGAGTAATTTTTAAATTTTACCAACATGTTTCTTCTGACTAGCACATTTTGGAGTGGCCTAGTCAAAGTCCTCACTTGAAACTGATTAGGGTGATGGCAAGTACAGATGGGAGATATAGATTTAAAAGTTTATTCCAATTATCTGTAGTATTTATAATGATAAAAGGGATGATAAAAAGTATTTTAAAAAAAACCCTTGTACTCTTTTTCAGCAATAGATTGTCTGAAACTGCACCTCACTGCACTCAAAGCCCCACACATACTGCTCATAAAAAAATAACCTGAATAAAATCACAAATGACTGTTAAGGCCACATATTAGTTACAGTAAGTGGTGCAATATTGTCACCAAGCAGCCCACAATGATAGCATTTAATCATATTTTTTAAAAATAGCAATATTTATTACCATGTTCATGGAACTAACAGTGGAAAAATAAGAAAAATAACAATAACAGCCAAAGTATTTGTTTTTGGGGTATTAAAACATCATCAGAGTTTATAGTTTTTATGATGAGTCAGAGGGCACAATAATGATAAACGGTTTAATAATTGCCCACTCGTAATCTCAAGGAGGCCCTTCCAACCTCAAAGACTTGGAGCTGATCACCAAACATAAATCATCAAAATACCAGGAAACATGCAAACAGCTGGTCAGTAATTAGAAGGGTTTTACTCCCTTAAAGAATTCAGATTACTGTCATGCCAGTTTTGAATGAAATGGATATAAATAATGTTTTTGAGCTTTTAAAACTGATTCTTTGTTTACATTGTTTTCCTCGAAACATTATTTCTGTTTGAATAATTTGGGGGCTTAACTCTAACACGTGGTTATTTGGGTTTGGTCACAGATGTCCTGCCTCCTCCAGCAAACGTTTCTGCATTGATCCAGGATGACTACCTTAATGTAAGATGGGATGTGCCAAGCAAAATGTTTCTGCCACATTGTTTCGGTTATCAGATGGACATGGGGGACCAGGTATGTCTGTCTCAGTGTATGTGTGGATATACAATGGTGTGAAAAAGCGTTTGCCCCTTTTCTGATGTCCTTTTTTTTGCATGTTTGTCACACTTCAGTGTTTCAGAACATCAAACCAATTCAAATATTAGTCAAAGACAATGCAAGTAAACACAAAATGGAGTTTTCAAATTAAGGTGTTTTTTATTAAGGGAGAAAAAAATCCAATCATACATGGTTCTGTGTGAAAAAGTGATTGCCCCCTTAACCTAATAACTGGTTGGGCCACCCTTAGCAACAACAACTGTAATCAAGGGCTTATAACTTGCAGAGTCTTTTACAGCTATGGAGGAATTCTGGCCACTCATCTTTGAAGAATTGTTCTAATTAAGTCACATTGGTGGGTTTTTCAGCATAAACAGCCTTCTTAAGGTCAGACCACAGCAGCTCAATAAGACTCAGGTCAGGACTTTGGCTAGGCCACTCCAAAGTCTTCATTTTGTTTTTCTTCAGCCATCAAAGGTGGACTTGCTGGGTGTGTTTTGGATCTTTCTCCTGCTGCAGAACCCAAGTTGGTTTCAGCTTGAGGTCACGAACATTCTGCTTCAGGACTTTTAGGTAGATTAAAGAATTCATGGTTGCATTCGTCACAACAAGTCTTCCAGGTCCTGAAGCAGCAAAACAGCCCCAGGCCATCACACTGACACCACCATGTTTTAAAGCTGGTATGATGTTCTTTTTCTCAAATACGGTGTTACTTTTACGCCAGATGTAATGGGACACACACCTTCCAAAGAGTTCAGCTTCTGTCTCGTCAGTCCACAGAATATTTTCCTAAAAGTCTTGTGTTCTGGAAAAACTGATAGAAGCCTTAATGTTAATTTTGCTCAGCAGTGGTTTTTGTCTTGGAACTCTGCCATGCAGGCCATTTTTGCCCAGTCTCGTTCTTATGGTTTAGGCATGACCTCTGACCTTAACTGAGGCAAGTGAGGCCTGCAGTTCTTTGGATGTTGTTATGGTGTCTTTTGTGACCTGTTGGATGAGTCGTCGCTGCGCTCTAGGGGTAATTTTGGTCGGCCAGCCACTCCTGGGAAGCTTCACCACTTTTCCATGTTAGTTAGTTAGCCACAAATAGCAAATATTTGTGGCTAACTAGCTCTCACTGTGGTTCACTGGGGTCCCAAAGCTTTAGAAATGGCTTAGTGACCCTTTCCAGACTGATAGATCTCAGTTACTTTCTTTCTCATTTGTTCCTGAATTTAATTGGATCTGATGTCTAGCTTTTGAGGATCTTTTGGTTTACTTTACTTTGTCAGAAAGGTCCTTTTTAAGTCTTGATTAAGAACAGGTGTGGAGGTAGTCAGGCCTGGGTGTGGCTAGAGACAGTGAACTACAATGTGATAAACCACGGTTATGTTACATTTTTACACATTTTACTGGGATGGACATTGAAACACTGAAATGTTACAAACATGAAAACAAACAAACAAACAAACAAAAAAAAATTACTTTTCACACAACTGCAAATTACACATCAGTTATGCTAATTCAACCTAAACTAAAACAAACAAACAAACACCCCCCCTTTCCCCCAATCTTTTCAAAGCAGGAGAAACTGAGAAACTTCACAAAAACACTGCATTACATGGAGCCAAATGCTGCTCACACCTACAGGGTGAGGATGAGGACAAGGATATTGTCTGTCTGCTATGGATGCACCCAGTGGAGTGAGTGGAGCCCCACAGTCAGTGAGTGCACTTTTGTTTTCTCAGACTAAAAGATTTGATCATTGACTTATTCCTGTTTTCATTCTGACATAGTTTGCACCCTCAAGCTGAATTACAGTGACATTCTCAGTCAATTAAGTGATCTCCATGTGCATTTGTTTGTATGTAGCAGTGGAGCAGCCACCGTACAGACTCAATCCTCTCGTAATCGCCGTGATTTCGCTTGGAATACCCATGATCCTCCTGGCTGTGTTGTTGATGCTGCGCCATCAGAGGTAGTGTTTTTCTGGTTAACAAGACTGAGCTGATGACCTATTGTAGCCATTAAAAAAAAAAAAAAAAAAAAAAAAAAAAAAAAAAAAAAAGTCTTTTTTGCTCATCAGCTTCTGAGCTGATACATCAAGTCTATCATTTCTCAAAAATGCAAAGCTGGCTTGTGAAAGAAATAAAAGGACAAATTTGACCTTTATGTTTGCAGAAGCTGTGAAGTTTCTTGCATAGAAAAGAGTGCAGAAAGAAGAAGCAAAAAGGATGTTAGTAGTGTCTTTTCATGTGAAAAACCACAGGCCAGTGCTTTCACCAGACTTCTGTTTTTCTCATAAAGCATATGTCTAATGAGTTCAAAAATAGCCAGTAAGAACAAGGAAGTCAAAAGATAATAAATTTAATAGGTAATAAAGAAAGCATGGGCGTTTTCTTTTTCTTTCAACATTCATGTGTCAGCTTTTTGTTTCATAATAAAGTTAATGTAAAGTGACTTTGAAATATGGATTCAAAATCTTCCTAAAGTGTACTTTGTGTCTCTCAGGCTGGTTAAAGTTCTGTTTCCTCCGATTCCTCATCCCCCTGCAAAGTACAAACATTTCCTGGAAAAAACCGATCCGCTCAGTGTAAGTACATCCTCGTACTTTACACACACACATGCACTCATACAGTGTCTGGCAGAAGTTTTCAAATCCCTTGAACGTTTCCCCATTTTGTGTTTTTTAAACAAAAACAAATTTGAATAACTCTTTTATTAAGATTTTATGTGATAGATGGACACCAAAAAACATAATTGTGATTATCAGATTAAAGGTGGTGGAAAACAACTGAACACCACACTTTTCAGAATTTTATTTGTAAGCAATTTTGGGAACCATCTGTGATTTTCCTCCAAATTCACAATGTGAAACACACTTTATATCTTTGGCACCAGTGTAGCCATTAGTGTTTGTGTACAGGTGGTTCTGATGTTTTTCTTCTTGTTGTGTTTGCAGTTCTTCCATCCTGTTCCAGCAACTAAGCCTGAGGAAGAAATCACTGAGGTGGAGGATGCAGAGCAAAACCCAGGAACAGCCAATTAAAAGCAGTTCAGGATAGAAGCATGTATTCACTGCCAGTCATTTTATATCATACTTATACTGATGAGTTAGCACACATATATAAAGGACACATAATGCTCCAGATACACAACAGCTTGTGTAGAAATTGCAGTTAAATGCTTTCATAAACCCCTTCTGTGGAGCCAATGGAGCCTGGTCCAAAGTCATATCAATAATCTGAAAAAGATATGGAAGATTGTGAATTTTGGAGCAAAAATAATGCTTTACAGACTGAAAATGTGAAAGTATGGAGGACCTTGCTATATAGGCGGTAAATGTTTTAAGAAACCGAACCCATAGAGAAGTGTCAAACATAACACCCTTTTAGCAGCAGATTGTGTGTCTTAAAAAGCAAAACATTTTTAAAGTAATCTGTTGGCCAGAGGCTAATTTTGAAAAACTCCACAAGGAGAAATGACTGAGATAATCTAAAATAAAACAATAACCCAAGTTAAAATGATCGGGCACAGTTTGTCTGGGTTGATTTAATAAATTAGGACATTTTGCTTTAAATTCTTGTCAACACACAAAGGCGATCAGTATGCCAGGAACTGTGTGCAGTCATTTGCAAAACATGCTGGCGGATTTGTCATAGTTTGGTGGAAGTCTTGAAATCTATTAATAAGAGAAGCCAACAGAGCATAGAAAGTGACATTCAGCAATTGGAAGTAGTCTGATTAACAGAAGGTCCCTTTTTTTGTTTGACAGTTATTAAATTATCAGTACAGTAGAATCATACCAGGATAGAATAAAACATAGACATAGAATAAAACATCATGATGAACTAGCCTCCCCAGAACCACTGTTAATGCTACATAAATCCTCAACATGTTAAATAAGTATGGGCTGTGATGGCAAAATAAACTGTAACTAAATACTGACCTAGAATTGTGCAAACTCTGTTTCCTGTCAGATATTGTTTGTTTGGACATGTTTGTTTTGAATGTTTCGTTGTTGGATTTTTGCTGTTGACCCTGGAGAATCTGAAGAAACCAGTGATGGTTTAAGACTTTTGCACATGTACTCACCTGAGCTTGTTCTACAGGGTTTATTCCAATCTTCTGCAAAAATTGTACTCTTTGTAATGTTTAATAAAATTGAGTTTTTGAGTATTCTCTTCTGTTGTTTTGGAATTTATTTATCTGCCCATCACTTAAAAAAACCCATGAACAGATTGTAAAAACAGAGACAGTGACGACTCTTTATTACTCATTTGCTTCCTATCACACAGCTCGGTGACATCATTATGATGTGGAGAGTGAACAATAATAAAATCTGAATACAGCATTCTGCGCTCAGTCCAGTTAAACAGAAAGCAACACCACCAGCAGAGCTGCTTTAGGTACAAAGTAAAAAGTTATGTGATTTTGAGAATTAAAAAGCGACCTAAGTGGAAAACTGTAACTCAGGACAGCTGATGTTGGTTTTCTGTGTTGATTTGGTCATACATTTAAGAACATTATCTTGCTAAAATACCCAATGATGACCCACGGTCAGTTTGCTGCAAGAGTCCACTGTTTTCAGTTTGTGGCCTGCAGCATCATAGATCCTCCACCATATTATACAGCGGATAATATACATTTTTTTTCTGTTCTTCACTTGTTATACATCATTTTACACCAAACTCTTCTTGGAGTATTAGTTGCAGAAAAGCTCAATCTTAGACTCATTTGACCGAAAGCACATGGTTCTGGTTAAATCCTCAGTAGAGTTTCGAAAATTTCAGATGTTAACGTTTGTGATGATAAAACAGAAAAGGCTTTATTTTTAAAAAAAATACCAGCATATTTTTCTGAAATGCCAGAATGTTTTGCTTCCCTTCAAATCAACCAATGATGTAAGTAACCTCTACAGCAGTAGTGTCCAAATCTTTTGCACTTTTTTGGGGGGTCAAAATTAGCAAGTTGAAAGTACTGTGGGGTCATACTTTTTTTTTGTTTTTTTATTAAGAGAACAAAATAATTTTATTGCGAATTCTTCTCTTTTAACCTGCTCAGTAATAAATTAAACTTGCAATATTTTAATGAAACAAAGAGAGCAAGTCTCTCAAGGTCCAAAAAGGGTTTCAGACGTTCACCTTCATAAAATAGAGTCAATGTTCCAGACGAACATGGTGTCTGCTTCTAAAGCTTGACTATTATATGCTGTGATATTAAAATGAAAGCAAATAAAACATAATTAGAATAGGTAAAATATCTTGTGTTCTAACCAAACATTTTCCATTTAGGAAAATATAAATTTAACTTTATCTCATCCTGAAAAACAAAAAAACAAAAACTGCTCCATTAGCATCAGCTCCATTTGTTGGAGAGCCAAATTTGAACCATTTGGGAACTTCTGTCATGTTTATGCTCCTGGTAAACAGCAAGTTAAGGATTACTTATTAAAGGGGTTAAAAGTTCATACATGCTCAGTATGGGGGATTGCTTCAAAGTTACTGGCACAACACAAGCAGTTGTCTGCTGTCACTACGTGCTCTCCAAGAGTGAATGTTGTAAGTCAATGACTTGACGCAGTCTGCTGGGTTTCCTTAGAAAACTTTTTCAACCAATTTCAATAATAAACTGATTTTGACTAAACTGTTTGATAAGGATCAGCTGGAATATTTGCAGTCATCTGCGTATGACTGGATTGAATTGTATTTTGTTTTATTTTTGGAAAGAGCATTGAGTTGACATGTTGTGAATTAGCACTATATAGACAAACTGAATTAAATTACTGAGTAGTTTAATCTTGACTGAACAACAAGTGTACTGTTTTTCAGATGTGTTAATGAAGCTAAATGAAATAAGGAAAAATGAAGGTTGTTTGAAAGTCTGATGAAGTCACGAATGTTAATGTCTAGAATAGAACAGTTTCATGAGGTGCATCCTCTGAAACTGTATGGTTAATAGGTTAAGCTACAGACTTTGACACGCTTTCAACTTGACCACATGGTCTCTCAATGCAGCTACCATTTTCAACTTAGCTGGCATTAATTAGTCCAGTAAAATTCTTAATTGTGTTCATTACCAGTAACATGCAGCAAAAGCCAAGGACAGCTGACAAATCCAGCACATTATTGCTAAACATGTCTAGAGAATAAAGTAAAACCACAGCTTCCCTGAAAATGAGTAGTCCAATGAATCTGAATTTCAGTTAAATATTTTTTTTGCCTGATACTGAGTGCAGACTTGTTCAAAAACAAATGAACAATTAAACTCTTGTGGTGAAACAAAATGTCCCACAACAGATGCTCATATCAATTGTACCTGTCCATTTCCTTTACTGCCACTATTCCCCCCCCCATATTTTAAGAAGAAACTAAACCATAAAGAAGCTCAAAACAGAGCTACCAGGATGCTGAATTAAACCACACAGAAAAATATCCACAATCCTTTGTGAAATATTTTGCTCATGGGCCAAAAAGCATCAGAATGCAGACATGTCAAAATTTTCCTCTCACGAATAGGCAGTAGGGGAGCTCAGATAAAGAACACAAGTCTGTATACAGGAAACCACAGAAGATCAGACAGAATATTACACACAATAATTATGCTGCATTAATTCACACACTCCAGCAAAAATTATAAACTTTCCAGAGCTGTTCCCAGAACTTTACATAGCAAATGTGTCACAGTTATGTCAAAATTATAGTTAAAAAAAAAATAAAAATACAAATGATATATATATATATATATATATATATATATATATATATATATATATATATATATAAAAAGGTTACAGCTGAAGCAGCAGAAGGGAAAAAACCAAACAAAAACTGATCCACAAGCTCTTCGCGTAAAGACAGGTTCTCACTGGCTAGAGTTGCGGCTGGTACCGTTCACTTCCATGTAGATGAGTCCTGTGGTACGAAACAGTGCAAAAGTTTAGAAGGTCATGAGCCAAATGCATATTTTTCTAAAACCCATTATAAGTCTGACTCATATCAATCATGCATGACAGTCTGTTTGAACCAATGAAAGCATGCAGTAGCAACCGGAGATGTTTTTGCATGTAAATTTTTGTGTCACACCTTGAACCCAGTTGCTTGGTAAGGTTGTTTTGTCCAGTGGAAGAGTGAGGGGAGCTATGCCCATATAAGAGACCTGGTGGGTTCTGTAGTGCTTGATCAGCAACTCCACAGTTCCAAATCTCAGCAGTCGGGCTCTTAAATCCTGTTAAACACACACACAGAGTTACCAGGAGGCCTTTCATGGCTGGATTTCCAGTGAGAAAGTAGACTTAAAACAGAGTAAGGTGGCAGTAGCAACCAGTTTATTCAAACTCAGCACCAATCAGCCTAACAGCATCAAGCAGCCTCTCAAAAGACACAATTTCAGCCTTAAATAGTCACAGCTGATGAAGGACTAAACCATTTGTTGCAGGGAGATTTACCAACTTACAACTTCCATCTGTAAACATACATTCTGTCAAATAGAAATATTTACACACATATTCCCACTTTTAATATTTTATATTTTTTTGACTTACACCTAAATACCCTAAAACACCACAAAAACAATGTGCAACCCCCCCCCCCACTTTTCCATGGCCTCTCCCGGAACCTATAAATGGTGTCTGGACCCCTGGGGAAGTATTTGTCCAAACACCTTGGAGAGGACACAGAAAAAACAGGTGAGTCACTACCTCTTAACACCACAACACTTTTCTTGCACTCACACTCTTAACAGATTTTACAAACACTTGCTTAAGTTTCAAAACAGTGGACCTTATTTGCTCTGAATAACAATTCTTTTCGTCTCACAGACAACCACCCCACTTCTTAATGAGGGGCAGCTGTGCAGCGCCTGGAACAAAAGGCTACATGCTAATTATTAAAATACTAAATTATTCAATAAATAGTTCAAACTTCTTGTGTTCAAATGGTTCTTTGTGCAAATTCATACTTAAAATGCAGTGCTAAATGAAGTGCTTGTTGAAGTGCTAAAGTGCTTTTAATGAAGTGCAAAGGAGCACTTAAAGTGTTATAAAAGTTATTTTTATAAAAATAGTCCCTGTAATGAAGACCTTCATTACACACACATACATTCAAACAGTTGTGAAAATGTTTCTGATCCCTTACAGATTTGTTTACTTTTTTTGTCAGACTTAATTTTTAAACGTTTCAAATAATCAACACCCCCAGGCCTGACCAGTTCTTCATATCTAGCCTGACTGGTGCTACATATGTAGAATCTGGATGTTAGTTGACTAGAACCTGCCTGACAAGCTGAAGTAGGCTAAAAGATCTCAAAAAGCAACATCTCAAGCCACAATCTAAATGAAATTCAAGTTGAGAAACAAAGTTGCTGACATCTATTGATCTGGAAAGCATGACCTTTGTAAGGATTTGGGACTTGGGAACTGAGGTGAACCTTTCCAGGAGTGGCCAGATGATCAAAATGACTCCAAAAGAGCATCAACAACTCATCCAGGAAGACACAAGAACCAAGAACAGAATCTGTGTACATCCTGTTACATCTGGTATGAAGTTAAACGTAGTGGTGGTAGTATGATGAGTCAGATGAGTGCTGAGTCAGATGAGTGCTGTGTCAGAACCTGGAAGTCTTTTTGTAAGTGATGGAAAATGTTTGGCAATCAGTTTGTAACTTTAAGCTCAAATGCACTGGGCATCAGGACAATAATCTAAAGCACACCATCAAGTTCACATCTGAGAGGCTCTAACAAAAATTTTTTGAGTGGCCTAGTCAAAGTAAGGACTTAAATCTGAGTTAGATGCTACATCATGACCACAAACAGTCTGTTTGTGCTCTATTCCCTCCACAGTGATGTAAAAGACTCATCTCCAGTTATCACACATGCTTGATGGTAGCTGTTGCTAAGTGTGTCTCTTCCACAAGGGTCAGATTGAGTCAAAGATTTTTTTTTTTTTATCCCATCATAAATAAAATCTTAATTTGAGCAATTGCACAGGTTAATTTTGTGATATTTGTATGTAATCTGAATTAAATTGTGACAAAAAAGCCAAAACAAAAGAAATCTGTAGAGGATCAAATAGCTTTTTTTTTAAACAGTGTTGTTCACATGAGTGGAAACAGTGATTAACTTCCTTGACTGTGTTTCAGTGTCTGTATGTGTGATTGACTCTCTGTTTACCCACCTGAAGATACCAGCCGCCACCGTCACATTCGAGCCTGTAGGTGTGTACATAGGGCGCTTTCCTGTGAAACAAAAACTTTTAGTGAATTTCTGCGAAACCGAAAATGTTTGAAACAGGCATGTTATGTGGATGTGAGACTGAAGATGACTCATTGATCTTCAGCACGCATTTGATGTGAATCTAAACTTCAGTCGCTCCTCTCAATGCTGTCACTTTACCTGCAACATTCTTTTTTATAGCAATGCAGTAAAATTTACTGTAATATTTTTGAATTTTAATCATTGATTCCAGTATTTCTTTTTCTGTGTGATCAGTTTCTTGAGAATTGAGATTATCTGGTAGTTACTAAAGGATTTGGGTTCCATCAGAGCAGCTTTATGTACCTTAAGATTATTATACTTTATACTTAATCTCTATAACAATGGCTGTTTCCTTAATGTAGAATGTCTTCCTTTGAAGGGCTTATAACGATTATTTCTGCTAATAACGAGGCTGGCTCAGCAATGAGTGGGGCTTCCAGGAAAGACACACCCAGACCAGTTTCTGGTTCCTGGTCCCACCCATGAAAGTTATTTGAGACAAGACAGACTGAGTGCTGATTAAATGCTCCCCCACTTCGCTCAACAGCCAGATATTAGTGGGTGCTTTTGCAGCTCTGACCACGGCAAAATACGTTGTTTCATATACAAACTGCTGTAAAATCTCAATTAGAAAAGTAAATCAAAAGTCTGTAATTAGATCTGTGGTGATATTGTCTAATTGTTACTACTAAAGGTATTTCTAAGAACTGTTGTGAATTTACTAGTACTGTTCTTTCAAATCCATTTAAAAAAAATACTTTGAGCCCTTCAACAATGAAACACAAAGAGTACCTCTGTATATTGAGCACTTTAATCATTACACGGATGAAAAATAACTAATGCTAAGCATCTGTAATCATCAAGGTGTTTTACTCAATCAGAAAATGTAATAAATTCTTGACAGCAGCTTTATTTCTGAGGTTGAAAGAGAAACCATTTTCAAGGAGCTGCGTTAGACTGATGGTTACTGTCAGTGGTGCATTTTGCTATCTGTGATATGGCTTTCCACCCAAGGTGTCATTTTGTCATGGGGAGGAATCAATACATGAAAGACTTTCTGTCAGCTCCACCCAGAGTTAGACACGGGAATTTTTTTTTTCTAAAACAGGAAAGTTTATAACCACTGAAATGACATTTTAGGGGAACCCTAAAGAGCAAAAATTTCACACTTGTGTTTTCATTTTCCACTGCTTATTTGCATGTCCAGTTAATGGGGAGTTGGCACCCTACACAATGGCATAGAAGGTCCCCCCAGGGTTTTATCCCATTCAGGTGATGTTCACTGTCACAAGCATATTGTGAATGAAGCTTTAATTCACAGTAAAATAATGAAATTCTATTTAAAAGTTTGATTCAAAACTAAAACATTTATAATACTTAGACAATACTAAGGCAATTTTCATCTTTGAATGTGTTATTGTTTGATGGTTGAAAGAGTTTGAAGATTTTTGACCTAATCCTGAGGGAAAACACATCTCTCATTTAAAAACTGATGGATGAGGTGGATTTAGAAATCCAACCCCCTGCGAAGTATATCTGACCTAGTGGTTGGTTTGCTCGTCCTGAAGTGAGATGGACTTCCAGAAGATGGAAGCCTTTTCTAGCTGTCAAGCTTTAGACACATCAGTGTGGTCAGACCTCCCAACTTCAGTTAGAACGTGCCATCTGTGGGACTTCCTGATCAGCAAGATCATTTGGAGTAACGTCATTTTGTTTACATGTCTAGTGCTTTCCATTTCTGTCACCCTGAAGAGAGACTTTCTGTGCTTTGCATTTTGAGGTGGGATATATTTTGCCCCTCCCACTCATAGCTACATCAGACTAAACACTCCGTGATGCCCAAGACTGACTCAGATGACGTGGTGGCAATATTTCCCAACCTCAAGAGACAGAGGTGAGGTTCTGGGACACATTGCCAGTGTGTGACCTCTTGATGAAGGAGAGACTGATGTCCTCTGCCACACAGGTGGAACTGCTTATATCACAGTGAGTTTTAAGGACAAGGAGTGCAATTCAGCCTCAATGGAGGGTTTTATATGGATGGTACCCATCTCATCATTTAAGATGAGCAGAGTTTTCCACATTTAAGAAGTCTTAAAAGGTCCTAAAGCTCTTGGGGCTTGAACTGGTTGATGGATGAATCGCCAAAGGTTGATTGTTCAATCCAAAGTGTTTAAAATTCTGATCAGTAGAAGTAAAGTATGTCTTATTTCGCTCGGCTTTGGTTTGGTTTGTTGCTTAAATTTCACATCAGTAAATACTTGGTCTGAAATATAGAATAGTATGACTGCAGGTGGTTTTTTCCAAAGGCTTTGAGTGACATTTCCTTGTCTAAGATAGAAACAAGTGCTGAGAAATAACTCCTAGTCTTTTTGAAGTACAGTATTGTGAATTAAAATAGGGCAACTATATGATACACCACTCTAAGTGATGTAGTAATATAAGGCTCCAGGGATGCATAATGGAACAGTGGTATGTAATCTGAGACTGGACTAATTTATTGCTCACCAAATATAGATCATTCACATTTTTTGATTTATGAAAATAACATAAATAAATTTTTAGTTTGTCTAAATATATATTCTGAATATTTTCCCATCACATGAAAAAATGTTTGCCCATCCCACAGATTTCTTCCTTTTTTGTTTTTTCATCAAACTTAAATGTTTACAATCATCAAACACATTTTAATGTCAGACAACCCCCCCCCCCAAAAAAAAACAGACAAAATGCAAAAGACAGTTTTTGAGTGATGATTTCAAATATAAATGGAAAGACGCTATCAAAATAACCTGGCCTTATATAAAGTAAAAATTGCCCTCCTTTGTAAATCATTAAGTAACTTAGAAAAACCAAATCGATGCAGATTCAAGAAATCACGTAAACGAAACAATGTCTATGAAGTATGCTAAAAAAAAATGACAAAAAGCAACACATTGTATCCCAAACTAAAGAAATTCAAGACCTGATGGAAAAACAAAGTCATTAACTTCTATCAGTCAGGAAAGGGTCAAAAAGTAATTTCTTATGGTTTAGGACTCCAGAAAACCACAGTGAGAGGCAAATAAAAAGAACAGGGAACTTCTAAGAAGTGGTTGACCTACCAAAATTAATTCAAGGGTTTATTGATGATTCAACCAGGAGGTCACAAGAGGTCACAAAAGATCTCAGAACAACATCTAAAGCGCTGCAGACATCTCCTGGCCCAGTTAAAGTAATATTTTAAAAACAATAAAGAGATGTTCAAGGCCAAAAGCACTGCTGACCATAAAGAACGCAAAGATTCATCTCAAGCTGACTAATAAACATCTTCATGATCCCAAGGATTTTTGGAAAAATATTCTGTAAACTGATGTGAAACATCTGATGTAAAACTAACACAATATTTTCGAAAAATAACATTTTACCAAAAGTTAAACATGGTGGTGGTAGTATTATGATCTGTGGATTTTCTGCTTTAGGACCTGGATGACTTTCTGCAACTATGAATTCTGCTTTCTGTAGGAGAATATTCGTCCATCAGGTCATGACCTAAGCTTGAACACACACGAGTTCTGCAGTAGGACAATGGTCCAAAGGATCCCAGCAAGTTAACCTTTGACTGCTCCAGAGGGATAAAGAAAAAATGTGGGAAAAAAAAGATCTCTTAGAGTGGCCTAATCAAAGTCCAATTGAAATGCATGACCTCAAACAGGGAATTCATGGTTGAAAACCCTTCAGTGTGGATGAATTAAAACAATTCTGCATCGAATGAGAACAGGCTTTGCCAGAGTAGTTTGGCTGTAATTGTGCTTACAGCACCTGGTTTTCTGAGGTGGTCTCCCTGTCCAAGTACCAACCAAGCCTGAACCTGCTTAGCTTCTGTGATCAGAAGAGGTGTTCACTCAAATATGAACTCAGGTGTTCAGACACACACCATCTTGGGTTGTGGTTGTCACTTGCAGTAATTAATACCACATGATTTCAGTGACAGTATATGTTTTTTGTTGCTGTGGTTCCTCTATTCTCTGCTCTGTTTTGAGTTTTCTCTCTTTCTGCAGGTCTCCCTTTCTTTTTTCTTCTTTCCCTTTTTTTCCATCTCCATTACAGCTGAAATAAACCAAAAGCAAATTCTAACAATTTTTTTTGAAGATATATCAAATGGAGCATTATAGTTAGCTGTAACACTCTACTTGGGAAGGTAAATCTGTGAGGCTTCTTTTTGGCACTCAAACAGCAATTCTGACTGCTATACTGTGGGACGGGATACAGTTAAAAAAAAAAAAAAGAAAAGAGAAAACTATCTTGCAAAGTAGTAAGTCAATATTCCTCTACAGTGGCAAGAAAGACTTAATAGCAGATATTGCAAATGCTTGATGGCAACTTTTTCCACTAAGGTTGGCACAACAAATTATTAGGCTTAGGGAGTGATTAGTTTTTACATAGAGCTCGGTGGCTTTGGACACTTATTTTTTTGTCAAATATTAAAACCTATTTACAGATCTGAAAGATTTACAGTTAACCCCAGAATTATTCAGAATAATTTAGATGTAAGACTAGACAGATTTAAAACTATTTTAAACTACTACAAGTAATTTATATTTTAGTATTTATATTTTATTAAAAAAAGGTGTGTTGAAAGTTATTTTAACTCAATACATATTGGAAAAATCATTTTTTTTGCATTAAAACATTCAAATTCTTCTTATAATTCCTGATTTCCTCTGGTATTTTGAGAATTTATCTTTGGTGATGAAATCCTTGAGGTTGAAAGGTCTGCGTGCCATCACCCTAATCGTTGGCTCCCTCCACAGATTCGGAACAAGATTGAAATCAGGATTCTGGCTGGGTCGCTCCAAAATGTTAATATCATTTCCAGCCAGAAGAAAATAATATTGATAAAATTAAAAGATTACTTTAAACCTAAATTTGCCAGAGATATGAATAGTTTTGGGCTTCACTGCAAGTGGGACAAAAAAGAAAAAAAAGGGATGAAATCAGAAAAGGGGGGCAAATATGTTTATATTATTATGTAATCAGATCATATAATCTACAATCTGGCTGGATGAAAATGGATGTCAGATTTAACTTTTTGCAGTGCAGCTGAGGAGATTTTATGTTTTCTATTAGTTGGAGATGAATAAAAAAGTCCTCACTTTTATTGTAATGTTTCTTTTACAGCTCCTTTGTTGGGGATGATCCTGTAAAGTTAATCTTCCATAATTTCACTATGTACACAGAAATTCCTGTTGAGAGAAGGCTCCTTTTACTTTAAAACAACTCACATCACACTCGCAGACCATGAGCCAACAAGGTGTCATCAAAGAAATTTGATTTGACTAAATTAAAAAAATATGCAGTGTTCCTTGTATTAATTATTTCAGAAAGTATTTAAAATGTACATTTTTGCAACTCAGACTTTTTGTGCTGCGTGTTCTTAGCACTGAAATTCACTGTTACTGTTTCATAATCTCTAAAAAAATTCTCAGCACTTTCAGTTATAGAAAACCCAGCGCCGTTCTTAAGCAATGCATGGAAGCACATATGGTATGGTAGAGACTGAACTGCTGTAGACAAAGAAATACCAAGACCACGGTTAACACATCTTCACACTCCAGTGAGAAGGCTTTCGTTGTCATGTCATATCTTGTCTGTCAGTCATGTCTGCCGACTTTCTGTGCACTTTTTGTTGCATTTGTTACATTTATTTTTCAAGTCTGTGTGTCAGTTGCAAAGTGAAAGCTTTAGACAGCACGTGTAAACATCTGTTTGGACACAAATTTAATTTCCGCTAGTATTTATTATTGGAAATAAATCAGAAAATTGTTTTAAATTTAAAAAGCTAAAATCCCTTAAAAAGATTGAAAGTAAAGGCAATATTGAGCAAACGTCTTACCCTGCCTCCGTGGGATCAACACAAAAATGTTATCAAGAACCAAATATTCCGTGTATTTCAGGATAAGCAGATTAAATCGGTAAAATTCTGTCAAATTTATAATGGGGCCACATATTTAGACCAAAACCAATAAAAACAACATCTTTAGGAGAAAACTGAGAACAAAGACGTCACCTCACACACAAACAGTAGGCCCCCTGCACCGTCTCGCTGTCTCTCAGCAGAAAGCTGCCATCGTGTCCAAACATCTCCAGCAGCTTCTCCGTGACTTTGCTCCCAATTCTGCCATAGTAGATGGAGCGAATGAGGACCCCCTCCGTCTCCATGTCGCCTCAGAGGCAGGTGTCCATTTACACTTTGCAGGTGAAGGCACTCTGCTGCAGCACAATAGCGTGTGAAAGGTTATGAGGCAGGAAAAGCTTTTCTGGTTTTCACACTTTTCTGTCATGCAGAGATAAAAAAACTGCAGCATGCATCTGATGATTTTTTTTTTTTTTTTTAAACCACAGTAAGGGGTTTACAGTGTGGAGCACAAAAAAAAAAAAAACAATGATTGTTTTTGCTTTTTCTACTTTTGAGGCTTTAGTGTTTCTCATGTAAAAACTGAAATGACAGCAATCCCATAACTAAATTCAATCATTTTTTTCTAACTAGTCTAACTCTAACGGAGATATTTTATACGCGAATGCAATCACTTAGTTACACGTTTTCTGTGCATCTTAACACATCAGTTGACCTCACGACAGAGAGGAGAGGATTTAGGCAAACTGATGTAGCCTGAAGCAGACAAACTACCAGCAGACCCCCACACCCAGAGCCACACAACATCAGTAGCAGCTGTGGTTTCATTTGAAAGTGTCAGGCGTGCCCACGTGTTTTACACTAAAAACACTTCACCTGAGCGAGGTCAGGCTTCTTGGGCATGACAAACAGCAAAAAGAATATTAAATGTATAATCATAAAAAAATCCCATAATCTACCGAGAATCAGTCTGAAGGATGAATCCTTTCCTTGCCGTGTGCTGTTCATTACAAATAAAAGACCCAGGGAGATTTCAGTGTATTTCTCATTTATTAAAAGAAAAAAAGTTTTACAATTCAAATGAAGCATTAAACTTAGTGAGTAATAAGTAAATGTACTCATTCTTGTTAAAATAGTAGGTTATTGTGATTTAAAACAATGACATGATAACCATTTTTTCTTCAAATAACCTGATATTCAT
The DNA here is from genome assembly GCA_014839685.1 of Anableps anableps. NCBI lineage: Eukaryota > Metazoa > Chordata > Actinopteri > Cyprinodontiformes > Anablepidae > Anableps > Anableps anableps. The sequence continues at coordinate 29,169,160 of CM026077.1, forward strand.
TCTGTGCAATTCAACTAAAAAACTTATAAATCTATAAGGAGAAAAATTGCATACGTTTCTACACATTTTATAATTTGTTGAAACTCTTTTTTTGATTTTTTTTTTTTCCCCACAGATTTGAAATTTAGCCGTTTTTGGTTGGAATCTGTCAGCGATACACATCTTGACTTGATCATAAAAAATATTTTAATTTGGATGCTGAAGGATATATTCTCTTTCCAACTTCAGCTTTTTAGCACTCTAGCACACTTCAAGGTTTTGCGTCAAAACTGGCTGGTATTTGGAGTTTTTTCTATAATTGCACCCACCTTCACAAAAACCCTAGTTCTATCTGAAGAAAAGTAACCCCAGAGCATAATGCTGTCACCACCATGTTTTACTTTGTGTATTGTGTTCTTTTTTTTATTGTGTTCTTTTCATAAGATACAGTTTCATTTTTCTGTCAAACTTGCCTTCACATATTCACATTTCTTTTATTGTTTGAAATATTATCTAGACTACATTGATCAAGAGTTCATCTGTTTCTCAGGAACCCAAATGAAGAAGTTTTATGGTGTAATTCTAAAACAGAGTATTTATTTCATCTTAGTGGGGAAAGGAACCATGATGATGAATTGAAAGACTTGAAATTCTTTGGAGATTTCTGTTCTCATCACCTGAACCGCCACCAAAGAAAGGATTGACTGCCTTACCTGGGTCCAAAATCTGGCTGCTGTTTTACTGACAAAACCAACTATGATTTTGCAGCTGTGCAGTTCCTGAAATCTCAACAAAAAAGACTGTTGTTTCTGTCCTAGGTTGTTGGATATCTTGGTGTTTCTTAATCCACTTTGGATTAGAAAACAGGTTGAATATGTAAGGAAGTTGTTGTCCTCCGGAGAAACACTTTACGCTCAGATGAGACAAAGCTTGAGCTTTTTGGGCATAAAAATAAAGGAGTATGTTTGAATGAGTCGAAATGAAGGTGTCAAACACAACAATAAAGTAATAAGTGAATGAAATAATGAAGACAGAAATTATCTCCACATTCTTTATTTTCACCTCAAATCAACAGTGCAAGCATCCTCCAACCCAGATTAAAGGTTTTCCCAACTGGATAAGATTTATTGCCAGTAACCATTAAGACAACAAAGAAAAAAAGAACCAAACATTTCCTTTCTTATGTGCTAAGTTTATTTGAACCTGAATGTTTAATTTTGACACTGTTTTAATTAGAGAAAATTCAAAGTTGTGCATCAAATCTTTGCTAAAAACACAGCATTTCTTCTGGGGAATTCCTGCAATTAAACTTGAAGAAAAACTAATAATGGCTTTCTCCAACACAATATTCTAACCTTAAAGGAAACTATAGAACAGAAGCCCTTTAAATCAAGCCACATTCTGGTAATTCTGTATTAAAACAAAAATAAAAAAAACTTGTCTTTGGATATTTTTACTCAAAATATTCCATTTAGTAATAACAGTAACTAAACATTTTTTTCTTCAAAAAATTATCTTACATTTGGCATTTTCCCTCCATATTCTTTTTTTAATAAACGTAAAGAGTCAAAACAATAAACTATTTATAATCGTTCTCCAACTTGAATTCTTACCGTAGCCCATTTCAAGCAATAAATACAAGTACATACAGAGTGTATAACATACTCTCACTCTCTTTTAATCTTCTTCTTCTCCTTTGACCTCCAGAGAGTTGATAGCTTGGAGCTCTGAGGAAAACTTCTCACCTAGATCTCTGTTTGCCTGGAGAAAGCCCTGCAACCTTTTCAGCTGCTCTGTGTCCTGAGGAAGAGACAGAGAGTTGGGGGAAACAACGCATCACGCATTCTTTATGTGTCTTGTTCAAAAAAAATGCAAGTGCACGCAGCCATCGGTATTTGTTCCGCCTACATGTGTCTTCGCATCCTCATCTTCCTCATTAGCAGCATGCAGACACTCCTGCAACACCTCTTGCAGAAGCTTAGCTTCCCACTGGCTGACTAACTCGGCGCTCGTCTCCTGCTCACTGACAGAGTTGGCATCCAAACCAGCCAAGAGCCCAGCAGAGTCCAGTCGGTCGACACCAAACACACATATCGAAAGATCAACAGCCAGCATCTGGACCAGAAAAAAAAAAAAAAAAAAAAAAAAAAAAAAAAAAAAAAAAAAAAAAACTCATCAAACATTATTCACACACAGTGAGTAAGAGTGAGAGCCTCAAAGTGGAGCTGCAGTGGTTTTACAAACATGCTCACATCTTCGATTTGTTTCCCAACGGTTAGCATGTGGGTTACGCTGCTCAGCTGCTGCACAAAGCGTCTCAGAGCGGTCCTGTAGTGCCTCATCCAGTCATCCTTCACCCGAAACTCACAAGAATGCATCAGTTCATTCCTGCACTGAATCACCTGGAAGCAGAAACACACACACATTGCAAAGTAGCAGTTAAAGATTACTGCAGCCTGGAAATAATCTGAAAATGAACCCGCTTTATCCATCTTCCCATCAAGTTTGACCAGCTTCCCTGTTCCTGCTGAAGAAAAGCATCTCCACTCCCTGATGCTGCCACCACCCTGTTTGTGGTGGGTGTAGGGATGAGTTTTGCATGTTGGCCAAAAAGTTCAGTTTTGTTCTCCTCTGACCAGAGCACCTTCTTCCACATGTTTGCTGCATTGAGATATTAGGTTAAAACCTAACCCTGTTTAAATTTTTATAATATTATCTAACAAACAAAACAGCTGGATATATACTGAGAATAAATTACACACATAAATTAGGTGACTTCTTTATTTAATGCTGTCAGAGTAAAGGGGCGCCGAATAAGCATGTACATCACACTTTTCAGATTTTCGTTCATAAAAATTTTGAAAATAGTGTTCACAGTTTTCAAAGCTGCTTTGCTTTGATTTATCACATAAGAACCCAACAAAATACACTGAAGTTTGTCGTTGAAATGTGACAAAAATAAAATAAGAATATTTTTGCAGTGCACTGTAAATAGTTAACATGAATTTGTTAATTTGGAGAAGCAAACGCTTAACGCCCAACTGAATGCCAACATCTATTAATCATACATTAAACAAACTGTGTTTTATGCAGAAATCAAACCCATTTAGGATTGCATTGGCAACATCTTAACTACAGCATTGAACGCAGCATTTTATTTGACTGATGCCTGCCAAGCAAGCATACTGGAGGATATCCATCCTTCAGAGTGTATATTTGGAAGTGTGAAGTCACAACTAAAAAAAAATAATAAAATAAAATAAAATCACCTCTGCACTTTGAGGCCCCTCCAGATTTATGAGAAAGGTGAATCTCAGATATATTGATATATATACCATGGTATTATATAGCTTTAGCTTGAGTTGTTAGTTGTTTTGATCATGTAAAAGCTCAACTAGGGACAAGAGCTGAAAAAAATTAGTGATAGCTATAATCTGTGTAGAGCACATCAATTGCACTCTATGTATTGCTATTATGTCTGACTGTATCATCTCTGTCAAAATAAAATTATTTTCTATTAGAATAAATCTTTTCTCCTCATCTTTATCTCCAAACAACTTTAACATTAAAATCGCAATGAATTTACGACAGGAGAAAGCATACGCTTTTTTTTAAATATACTAACAGCACATGTCCATCTATGCTTTACTTGGACTAAGTCTGTTACATATTCAGATTAGTAAATCTGATTTATTATTGCCATTCTCTTACTTGTTTTCTCTAAGCAGGGAATAATGATTTCCTAAACAAGCTCCTGATACATTGCGTATTTGCGTTTTCTATGATTAACGGTGACACTGGTGTTCCAGCAGTTTCCAGTTTGTGTCAGGCTTAAGGTTAGGCGATTCTTGACCAGAATCATAACCAGCCTACTTTCTTCTGGGGGTGACAGCAAGATCCGTCTTTAAAAAAAAACCAAAAAAGGAACCAGTTTAAATCAACTCTACCATCTTTGCTACAAACAGCGGTAAATTATCCAGTCAGAATTATTCCAGGAGCCTGTTAGCGGCTATGGAAAGCTTTTGGTCGAGGTTTAACAAATGCATACAGTTGAGTACAGTTTGATTTTGACCTTGTGTGGATTACAGTAAATGTAAAACTGAATTCTTGTTTATAAAAATCATTGCAACAGTGTATAGCATAACTAGAGTGAGAGGTAAGACAGAGAGGAATTAAGGGGGGAATCTGAAGATCTCTGGATGGAGTTCATGTCAGTATAAACTGGGCAAGCCTAGACCCCCCCTAGGCAATGATTTAACGAAGGTGAAAGGTGATTTCACATGCAGGGAATTAATACAACATTTGTGCCCATTATGGGAGGATGTAAACTTCTTCCAGGAATGGCATGACTTTCAAAAAAAAAAAAAAAAAAAAAAAAAAAAAAGAAGAACTCCAGAGAACAGAGTATTGCAGTTACTGAACTGGAGTTCCTGGAGGGTTTCACAAGTGTGCGTGCTCTTCTTTTTTGAAGAGCACGCACACTTCAACTGTCCTTAGCTGAGAGACTGATGAGTTTACACATATTCACATGAGAACAGCAGCTTCAAAGACTTTTTACACCTGTCTCTGTCAAACTGTGTGCATGAAAAACAGGTGTGTGTGCAGAGCGTTGCATGCAGATGTAAAATGCTGCAGCTTCATTAAGGTGAAAAAGTCCGACGGTTAGCTTGATTCTAAAATATAAAATCTCAAATCTGCAGTACCAGTCCTGAAATGCAAGACATGAAGCTGCATTATAAGTCCATATTTGCCACTGCTCACCTGTCTCACCAGCTTTGGATCCACGGAGCAGAAACAGTTACAGTAGTTGATCAGGTTGAGCAGAGCAGATGCGTCGCACTCATCGGCCCTCTTCACGTTAGCCTGACCTCGTGGCATGTACGCCTAACGAAACACAGAATCACAGAGCATGAGGATCCAACACTAAGAACAGTCATTTAAAACCCTTCTAATGGACATATGGTGATTTATATGCTGTCAAGCAGAAACAACCTTTTCTACAAATGATGTCTACATAGCAGCAAATGTTGCTCTGGATCATGTCCGCTGTTCACCGTGATTTCTGTTGTGTTGTATACAACCTTCTTCAGCAATGACGAATCCTGATCCTGTCACAGATGTTTGATATGTTATGTCTAACATCTTATCTCAGGTTTGTTTACATGCATTTTCATTTCCTCTGCGGAGGCGTTTCAACTTTCATCTGCTGGAGCGGCATCAGTGTGAGGTGGCCTGAGTCCATGAAGTGATTTCTGCTACACAAGCTTCCGACATGCTTATTGGTGTGTTAACACCTCCATGAAGTGGAGAGAAAAATCATACATGACTTTGTTTTAGAAATAAAAATCTGAAAAGTGTGTTTTAAATTTGTATTCATCTTATCTGTGATTAGATGTAGGGCTGGGCTTTGACTGGGCCATTATAACACATAAATCTTTGATCTAAACCACTTCATAGTAGCTGCCTCTTCCAGGTTTTCTTTCAGGATTGTCCTGTATTTAGCTCCATCCATCTCTCTATCGACTCTCACCAGCTTCCCTATCACTGCTGGAGAAAAGCATTCCCACAGCATAACACTGTCAAGAAAGCGATAGACTGCAGAAGAAACTATAATAAAAAAGGATTTAGAAAAACCTATTGAAAGTTTAAAAGATGAAAGAGGTGAAACAATAGGGATTAGACAGCATATGTTTTATTTAGAATAGAAGCATTACTGCCATCTAGCTGAACTTTACAGTATAGCAAACATCTATGTGTATTGCTCAGGGGTCTGCAACCTGCGGCTCTTTGGATGTTCTACGGTGGCTCTTAATAATCTTGGTTGAAAATGATGAAGAACCAACTCATTTTTAAAAATACAGATAGTCCAAAACTTTAAAGTAATCTTTTAATTTTACCAATTTGCGTCCTCTGAGTGACGCGGCCCAGCCAGAGTCCCAACTTGAATCTGTTCGAGAATCTGAAGAGGAAGGACAAGATTAGGGTGATGGCAGGGAAGCCTTTCAGCCTCAAAGGCTTAGAGCTCATCACCAGAGATAAATGATCAAAATACCAGTGGGAACATAGAAAAAGCTGCTCAGAATTTATAAGAAGGTCATAATTAATTAATGGCAATAGATATTTTTCAATTGATAATTGAAAAGAGTACAAAATATTATAAAATGCCATTTTTTTTTTTTTTTACTAAATTAATCAACTTAAATAATTATCTTTGAGTCCACTCTCTCAAATGAGAAGCAACCCCTCACAAGGACTGGATCAGGATGGTTTATTGTAAGCATGGCAACGGATTCATGATGGTGGGGAGCAACGTTATGCTGGTCTGCTGTTGTCCCTTTACATTCTGCAAAATTTGTGACTGTTCTTGATGTTCTTGCACTGCCTGTCTGTTGCCCTTCCTGCCACACGTCCAAAAAGTCTTTGCCTAACTGAGTTTGTATTTACACCCACATTAACCTGATGATAATGATGATGTTAACCAAGCTCTGCACCGGTGGCCAATACAATCCTGTCACAGTTCACCGTAGGAGACAGCATCCTGGACATCATGAAGACCTCTTCACTGAGTTTCTGATGTGACTTTGCGAAATTATCTAAAAATTCTGTGCAACAGTGAAGATTCAGATCTTTTTGTAATGAATGAGTCATTTTACACAATCATCTATAGAAAATATGAACTGTCAGCACAAGAAGTGGAGGCATAAAGTTTGGGGGAAAAAAAACCCAAACAAACTTTTGAGTCCCTCCCACAGCTGTATAGATGTTGTGTGACGTCATAAGCCAATTTTCGATGCAATCAAAGGCGAAAAGAACAAAGTCCAGCACTTTGATTCAGCATGAGTTTCTGCAGCTTTAGGTTGACTTTGTGTGTGGGAGAAGTAATATGTGGTCTACCTTGGCCAGCTCCCAGTGGTCTGTCCTCCAGGATGGGGGGAAACAGTTTGTCCAGTGGATGGTGGTATCTGGCTGTCTGTGGTGTCTCAGTATCACTTTCTGCCACTCTGAACACACCCTGCATGCCGACACAAGCTACGAGTAAAAAAGCTCCATTAAACACAATGATTGTGAGAAGATTAGGCGAAGAGCTGAAATATATTTACAGGCACAATTGTCTGATCCTACCTTATTCCCTCTGGGTTTACAGGAAGATGTCTCACAAGGTCTCCTCAGGGGAGCGTACTGGTTGAGCAGATCTCCGTGGAAAGCTCTCATCTGCTGGTCGGTGAACGGAAGGAGGCCATCCTTCAGGATGAGCAGGCAGCGTCCTGCTTTCAGCCAGTTCTTGTACTCCTTGTCGTTGAGACGGACCGCCAGCTCCTCACGGACCATCTCAGCTCTATTTCCTCAAAGTGAAACACAACAAAGGGGCAGAGCAATGTTCAGGTCACGTGTTCAGCTCCTCCCACTGACTGCAAACAGCGAATCGGCCGCTAGATGGCGGTGTGTGCTCTCGTATTCTAAATCACTCCTCTGCTGAAATGTTTTCTTCACGGTTTTATTTGTCTTGACATGGTGATTATGATGCAAATTGTCTTGCTGATGTCATTAACAAACATTTTGGGGAAATTCTAAATGAAACTCCCTTCATCCACGTCTGTCCCCTGCATGAACAGCCAGATTGGCTCTGTGAAGTAGTTATGGAGGAAGACTGGTCATTTGTGGAAGTCATCTAGGCTCTCTGCCCATCTCCTGCATATGAAAGAGGTTTTGATTTTCCCTAACCAGCCCACTGTTAAAGAAAGATTTAGTTCCATTTCTCTAAGTCATCTCTCTAAATGAGAGGACGGAATGATTTCAAAATCTTCTGCTAGATACAGATATTATTCCAGCATCACTATTTAAAACAGTTTTCCATTGTACTATACCATATATTTTAGCTGTTCCCTAACTTCTGGTCAAATCTCATCATTTAAAGATGCTGTAATTTCTCCTCTTCTTAAAACCCCCCACCTTAGATTCATCGTGTCCTTGTAGTTACAAGGTTAACAACTGTGGGACTCTGACGATTTTAATATTTGTGTCATATTTCAATCTGGTTTTTGAAGAACCCATTCAACACAGTCAATATTCCCTGGAGTAAATAACGATTTGATGATGTGGAAATTGGAGTCTTCATTGTTAGTGATCCCAGATTTACATTCAGCCCCTTATTACAGGGGATCCCTCTGTACTGCTTCGGAAACTGAGTTTTTCAGAAATATTTGTGTTGTTCAGTCCAATTTTCACTTAAGGTCTATTACTCTCAACCATGGGGTTCCACTGTGTTTCTGTTTTTGGCCCTAATTTATTTGTCTTTATCTCCTTCCTTTATGCAGTCTTTTAAAATCTTTTAATGAAATCTCTTATCATTGCTATGCTGACGATACTCAGGTTTTAATTACTTTTAAACCCCATTCAATTTCCAGACTATCTGTTCCACAATTGTATATGAAATCAATCAAACAAAGGTTGAATAATGATTTTCTCCAGCTGAATGAGGAAATAACAAATGTTCCTATCTGTGCCCCAGATAACTTGGTTCCTTCATTTTCTGACCATTTGAGTTCATTTGCCTTATACATTAAGCTTCCTATTAAAAAATAGGTTTCTTTGATAGGGCTCTATTATTTAAATAATATGTGAAGAATGTTGTTTATTCCTGCTTTTTTCACTTAAGGAACACTGGGAAACTCTGGCCTATCATTTCTAATGTTGAGGTAGAAATGGTGTTTCATGCATTAATTTTATCTTCCACTGATTATTGCAATTCCCTTAGTACCCTTTCTCAGTGAAAGCAATATTTTTGACTCCCATATGTGCTCCCATGCAACACCTCTGCTGATTACCCTTCATTGGCTACCAGTTCAGCACAGGACCCAGATCAAGTTTCTGGTGTGGAGTTTTAAGGCTCTTTATGGTAATGTTTCTGAATACATTACTGGGCTTTTATGTCCAAGTGTCACCACCGGATCTCCACGGTTGACTGATCTGGGATTGCTTAACTGTCCTAAAATCAGGATTAAAAATTAAAAGTGAAAAAGCCTTTGCGGTTGTGCCTTAGAAGTTCTGAAACTCTGTTCTTTCACGTGTGCCCGGCATACGCTTTAAATACAGCCCAACACTTATCAAAATCAGGTACAATGGTTTCAGTGTTGAGGTTTGTGCATGACTTTGTACTACAGTATCTTACAAGGGATTTGAGAAAGTTTCAAAATATTGTGGGTCACAAAAATGTGGGATGCCATAGGGTTCTCCAACAAACCTATACAACTCCTCCAGTACATTTTGGATCTGCCCTGCGGTCTCCTCTAAGTAGGACATGCACCAAAATCTTTCAAGGGGAAGCATTCTATTAGGATACCCGAATTACTTCACCTGACTTCTTTCGAAGTGGCAGATCAGGCTCTGAGTTTCCCTTGATAACGTAGGTCCTCACCCTATCTCTAATGCCAAGGCCATGAAACAGAAGACTTCTTTTGGTCCTGATCTATATCTCAGGAGAGAGAATATAGACAGACCAGTAAATCAAGAGCTGCATTTTTGGCTCAGCTCTATCCTCTCCTTGACAGATTGTATATCCATCTTCTGTTCCATCCTACCATCAGTCATGCACAAAACACCAAGATACCCCACTTAAGGCAGAGACCAACCCCCCAATTCAGAGGGATTATTCCACCTCTGCTGGTTTAAGCAAAAGCTAATGCAGTCGATGGTGCTGACAGATTACCAGTCTTTAGCTGGTAAAACTATGCAGTCTTTCAGTGAAGATATTTTTTTATAAGAACACTTCTCTTTGTCTCTAGCCTACATGCCCTCTGGTAGTTACCTATTTCCTATTAGAATCCGTGCCTTCCCTCGTGGTCCGACCATCTTAGTGGATGTTGGAACAAAGAGATTCACAGTTTTCAGTCGTGAGTCCATGAAACACTTGCTGGAATTCTTATGTTCTCTGCACTGCTCTCACAAAAGTTTTCCTTTACATATTCCAAGGTTCTTGAGTATACTCGCTCATTAAATACAATTTTATAAAGGCTTGCACAGCTAGTTTTTCTATTAGAGGGCTGCAGTACAAAGATATTTGCCCCGTATAGATTTCTAGTTCTTTTAATTTTGTTTTTTACACTTGTTTCTGATAATTCATCAGAAGTATTGAGTTAACAGTAAGAAATAGGCTGGGCAAAAATAGAATCTATGAGAGAGTTCCAAGGTGAAAATCCACTGCTGATTAAACAAAACACCACAAAGGCCAGTGTCACATTTGCTGAAAGCATCTTAATGATCAACAACACTTTAGGAGATATATTTTGTAGAATGATGAAAGAAAATTGGGACTTTTTCAGTGGGTGCGGATCCAATTACATCTTGTTTAAACAAGATGTAATTGGATGTAACATTCTCCACCATTTTGGAAAATGTTGATCATGCCGACAGTCAAACATGGTGGTGGTAGTATGATGATCGGAGGCAGCTTTGCTACTTCAGAACCTGGAAGCCTTTCTGTAACTGATGGAACCATAAATTCTGCTCTCTAGCAGAAGATCCTGAAGGAGAATGAAAGAGCATCAGTTTGTGATCTTTAAAGTCTGAATGCACCTCTTGACTTTTTGAATGTATTTTTGTCAATAGAATGCAAACTTGAACAGTAGAGAAAAAGACCAAAAATATAAAATGGACATAGAAATAGTCAAACATGAATCTGTCCAATAATTTAAAATATGAGTTCATTTTACTTGTTCCTGTTACTTCAGATTTGTGTTGTGGTGAAAACTAGGTCTCTCACAGATCTGTGTTTCACTGGAATTTTGGTTGAACATATTTTTATTCATAGCTCTGTGGAGAGCAACATGCAGTGTTCACTCAGAGATTAAGCCTCCCACCTTATCCCTATGTCTAAACCAATCCCTCTCAAACATACACCTACTTGGGAGCCTACATCACCTCGTTTTGGTGACTGATGTTACTGACAGTAAAACCTGTAAAGAAAACCTGTGAAGTGGCTGGTCTCTGTGAAAAGCTTGGCTGCATCTGATTAAGACAATTCCTACCCAGCGTTTCATCCACACAGAATCCCACAAGACTTACTTTAAGGGTAGCATAATTAGGCCACGTTCAGCAAGCTGTTCAGCAGTTCAGTCGTGACTCCATCTGAGGATGTGTTCTCTAGTTAAGAAGATCTAAAATGAGGACCAAAACCTCAATATCAAATGAACTGTCTCTGGATATGAAACTACTGCTAGTAGTTTTTGCTTTTCTGTGTCAAAGTTCTTCATATTTCTTCTTTATTTTGGACCAGAGCCAGGACTGCAGATAAGTCAGTCCATTACCTGCCTTTGAGAAATGTGCAGAATAGAGCAAATCGCTTTGTTGTAAAATGCATGGACATCCCTGGTAGAGATTAATGTATTACAGAGCAGGAGGGCATGTTGTTCTAAAACCTTAAAGTGTCCTTTTTCTGTATTATTTACAATGTTCACTGCAATCAGGACTTTTTCCGATTTTAGTTTGCAAAATATTATTGGAGCCTGCCAGTTCTACGTCTCATTAAAGTTTTCCTATTTCTATTGCCTCCATGTAACTGATTGATTTGGGAGACAAATTTCATTTTTAACTATGGGAATTTGGTCTTGGTGAAAGCCTTGCTACAATATTTAAATTGATTTTTATTTTAGGCGTCAGGTAATTCCTCACTTGCAGCTTCGCTCTCCTCCCAAGCTGCTCCGTTCCTCGCTCTTCCTCCAACTGCCCTCCAACCTTCTCTCGCTCTGCTCCTCTCTCATCATCTCCCTGCTTCTATTCGACTCTGAATTTAAATGAGGAAAATTGTCAAAGAAAACCATTAATATGAAGTGAAAGCACCTGATGGCAATTCTGACAGCACATGCGCAAAAGGCACAATTAACTTGACCCTGGTTTGCAATCCAATTTGTTACCTTTATGTCAAGAAATTGAATTATGATTGGATTACCTATAGGTAATATATATTTATAAATGACCTTAGCACATCTGACAGTTTTTATTGAATCAGTGGAGATGTTGGACATACCTTTTGAACAAATGTGCCAGCTTCCTCTTCTTTGCTTTACTCATTTTTATATGGGGCCTTAATCTCTGAAGATTCACTCAAAATAACTTAAGCAGAACAGCAGAAATGATGCTAAAGATAGAAAGTATCTAATAAGTTTTGAGTGAGCCAATGTTCACACTACACTGTCAAAAGTAAGAACTCTTCAAAATCATAAATATGGCTGTCAAAGAACCCTGCTAGCAGTGTTAGCTAAAACAAGCACCTATTAGCCTAAAGTTAGCAACATAAAAGTCATGAGAAGGCTAAGAAGTCTTGAATACTGTTTCTGCTAAAAGTACTAGTAATTTACTGTTGATTTATCTATTTGCAAAAAAAAAACAAAAACAAAACAAAAACAAAACAAAAAAAAAAACAACAATAAAATAGAACCAATAAAAATGGTATAGCTAAAGGTCCCAATGCTAGGTAAAGTTTTACTTTAATGTTCTGCATTTCTTCTGAAATGCAGAACATTAAACTGAGCTATAGTTTCAGTTCAATTTCATTTAATTGGACTGTTGTCCTTGTCTGAGGAATCCATTTCAGGGGAATCCATTTTGCCTCAAGTATGTCTGACTCCATGTCTTGACTCCATAATGATAAATGGCAATGTGCTCCCTTCCAGCTTATTAGCACTGGGCCCAACAATGCTAACAATGCACAACTGAGTGTCTAAGTTATTCATACAATATGACATGAAGTCATATTGTCTTCATCAATCTGATATTTATTATATTTGAATTTTACTAGTTGGAAGTTATTTGACGTGCAGCCTTCCCTTGTTTTACAACCTCAGAAGAAGAGTATAAACAAAATGGGTGTGTGTGGGAGGAGGGAGGGTTCCTCAATGTCCTGTATGGTTGCCAACTTCTCAGTACAGAAGTTAGCTTTTAGTTATTCCACATGCAATATGAAAGAGGAATGATGTGGGTCATTATGACTTGCCCTTACGTATGTACTGTATGCACATGGATAGTTTGTCCTGTTTGTCTCTTTGTTGCCTTGTGTTGGACAATAGTGACCTGTCTAGGGTGTGCCCTGTTGCCCAAGGACCGCTGGAGATGGATGGATAATGGATGGATGGATGGATGGATGGATCTCCACAACTGTAGAGTGCAATACAACTTTTCCCAGCTTCTTTCCCACCTCAAAATTTCATTTTTGGAGGTTGTACTTTCAATTACAGATTGATATGTGAATGACTGTAGCAGGAACAAAAATCCAGATAAACATTTGTCTTATTTGAAATGTACTGCAAACAATCCCAAATATTTAATCTCAGCAGGCCTTTTTTGCTCTTTTATCTTTGCATAATACCTGGGGAGGCTAGAGATGAAGGGTTGGCACCTCTGGCAGTGTAAACTCATGGTTAGGGTCAGAGATGTGCATGGGCAGTAAGGCATTTAACAAAAACACATTGATCTCTCTCTTTATTTAGTTCAAAGTTTTGGCATATGATTCATAATTAACTGAGTCAAAACAAGACACAATGTCAAGCATATCTATAAGCTCTGAAAGGCAAGAGCCAATCAAAAGATTGGATCTTCACAGAAGGGCAATCTGCTTTTTTGTTTGATTGGCTCAGACCTTGACTTGTTCCTATGATGGTGAACAAACACAGATAGACCTGCAGAGGAAAAGACATCAAATATTCAACACACCAGTGAAACTCAGGGAAAAAGAATTACTGTGAAAAGATTTATAGTCACGCACTCGATCAAATAGGTCACACTCTAGGGGCCTGGTATGCAGAGAGCAGTTCGGATCAGGTTGATTGTATATGTTTAATTGGACTCCCATGTGCATTTTCTGGTCTAGGGATTCCATAAATTATGATTCCAGACACCTTGAAGTCAGGGGAATGTGTTATTATTTTTTGGGAATAATAGTGTAATAGGAATATGCTGGACCATGTTGCATATGCTTCAGTGCTCTCGGGAAGTGACAGAAGTATGCATTGCTGTAAAATGGCTTTTGTGCATATTCTAAACAGTAAAGTGTTATTCTAGTTACTCTCATTTTAATTGTTTATTTTAACAGTATTGTTTCAGGAAATTCCTATCTCTTGGGCTGAAAACAGGAAAGGTCTTCTATACCTCTCTGTGCAATGGGACCACATCTGTTTCCAGATCTGAGTGGAGCCGGTGCACGGTGCCAGCCCCTCATGAGAGGTGGCATCACCAAGCTGCTACACCTGCTGCCTGCAGTGAAAGCAGAGTTGAATACCCAGAGGAGCCTGGCCAGCAGCTGCATGCACTGATGTCCCTGAGGCCGCCGCTGAAGGCGTACATCAGGGACTAGCTGACAGATACCATGCATCAACTGAGACTAGTGCCTCGCCAGAGGAAAGGAGCAACTAACCCTCTTGCTATTTCAAGCCTGAGCTGTACAGAGAGACATTCTGTAAATGTCAAAAGCAAGTGCATATAAAAACACTTAACTTTGCACCTTCCACTTCTATATCCAGACTGACTGTTTTGGTGTGCTTCTCCTCATTGCTGTAGACAACTGCCCAAACCCGGACACTGTCAGCATAATTCTCCTGACACAGCAAGTTTCACAGTACTGTAATTTCCCAGCAACCTGGAACTTCTGAATCTAAAGGAACAGAAACATTAGTCCACAGATTACAATTTATATTGAATTACACTCCTATAGGATGTTTTTTATAGATTGAAAAGCAAGCACCGACTGTACATTTAATATTGCACGCTTTGCGTTGATGGCTATTAAAAGAGATTAATCATGAATGACGTGGGGGAAATCTTATACTGAAATGGGAACTCGCCGAGGGCTCAGGACTGGAAACTAAAACTGAATTATGTCAACCAGGACTTGAAAGATTACCTTGAAACTTCACAACTATGATGGACATTTTTTATCGAGTTAATCTTTTCTGGTTTTGTCTTGTTTGCACCAAAATTGCCATCTTGAAGATTCATTCAGTCTGGTTTTGGGATAGGCTTTGTGGCAACACTACACTGGCCCAGAGAATACCACAACTTGCATTTCTTAGACACATTCAGCCCTTAGTGTAAATGTGTCTGTTGGGTTTTGTGTTCATCTTTTGACTTTGCCTTTTGTACATTGGTTTCCTTTGTCCTCTTCAGTTTATACATCTTGTTTGGCTTCCTTGCCTTGTCTTTGTTTGTTTTCCCTAAGGCAGCATACTGTTTTCATTAAATCTCTGCTTTGATTTAATCCCTCGGCTTGAGCATGCACAGGGTAGCAGGCTACAGTGGAAAGGAGAGCTGTACTTTAACTAGGGAAGAGCTTCAGAAGAACCAGGCTTAAGGAGGGTGAATTTCTACTCTGATTAGCTGGGGATTGAGAGCAAAACCAAACTATGAGCTTTCATAGACAGGATGTCCAATATTTTACAAGAAATATTCTGGGAAACTGTTTTTACAAGGTATACAAAGTCAGTTCTATAAACTTTATTTTAATTTAACAATTCAGTGTAAAACGGCTATTTGTTATGATGCGTAACCATGGCAATGAGGTACTATTTTTACAACTGAGAGCAGCAGATTAGCTCAAATAATACCTGAACTACAAGCCAAAGCCCAGAGGGATTGAAAAGAAGGCTTCATGGATGCAGTGCAGGACCAAAGAACGGAGAGAGATGGAGGAAGTTCAAACCATCTGTTCCACCAATTATAATGGGCAAGGATTGTATCCCTGACTGCTCTGCTTTTTAACCACATGGCCAAATAGAGATTTAAAGAGGAGCGGCAACAGCAAACAAGGTGGATTAGCAGTGCTTGCCAGCAACTTGTGATGTCATCCAGGACATGCTACTGTAGAATATAGTCTCTGCTGCCTGGAAATAGAGTTGTTAGCATGTCATGGTGGTCAGGAGACTGTCATACAGCAACAGTCTTCAGTCAGAGGCTTCTTTAGATTCGTTGCAAGGCTGACTGCTACCACAGATCCTTCCTGCCCACAGCATCACCATAAACAACAACTCCTTGAAGATATTTGGACAATATGAGTTACAACATTTAATTTTCCTTTAGGATACTTAAAGTATGTTTGAGTTGAATTAACAAACATAAAGCAATCCTTTAGTAATAGTAATTTTAAATGCAACCCCCCCACCCAAAAAAAAAAAAAAAAAAAAAAAAAAAAAAAAAATTAAGGGAATTAAACAACTATCCTCATTGCTGTATTAAAGGATAAAGTGCCTTGCAAAAGTTTTCACATCCTTTGAAATTCTTCCATTTTATTAGATTTTATGTGACAGACCAACACAAAATTGTGCATAGTTTTGAAGTACAAGGAGAAGGATACAGGTAAGTGACTTGATAAAAAAAACTGCAATTGCACTGGATTTTATAAGGGATGTCAGAATAACCTGGAGCAGACATATATACACACCACATTTTTCAGATTTTGAAAAAAAAAAAGTATAATTTTCCCTCTACTTCACAAATATGCACTACTTTGAGTTGAGCAAATAAAATCTCAACAAAACTGAAGTTTTCGGCTATAATGTTACAGTAATTTTGAAAATGTAAAGGTGGAAAATGCTGTCACCGCACTATTACAGCTGCCGCTGTGATTAAGTATTCTCTCGCCCCTTTCAAAAGTTTTATCATTTTTATGCTATCATTATGTCCTCTTCTAAAAGCACCTTACAATAAACAATCTGACATTTACAAAATGTCAATACCCCACATTCTTGGTGCTTTGTCAGAGTAAATACAGAAATGAAAGGCAACCAACTTACAGGGTCTGAACGGTTACCGTTAGGAGCCAAACACTCATCTGTGGGCATCTTTGGGTAGATGGATGATTGAGTCCCGTCTATCACGTGCATACTCTGACCTCCCTGACCCTGACTCAGAATAATGAAGGGAAGCACTGGGAACAGATTGGGTTTAAATCCGTATACTGTTTCTGTCTGTCTCTCATACAGGTTAAGTGGGTTAGAAAAAAACAGCTTGAACAAGCAGAAGCGGTGACAGGACTCCTAATTAAAACATATTACGTTACAATTATGAAAATGAAAAGACATTTGTGTTGTATCAAATAATTTCATCTTTACATGAAAATTTAATTAGTCTTTTAGGGTGTACAGAGAAAAACAAATATCCCTCTATCTTTGTAATTGGATCTCTGAGGATTTGATGATAGTTAAAGTAGATTAGACACCCTGGAGTACATGTTTGTGTGTGTGTGTGTGTGTGTGTGTGTGTGTGTGTGTGTGTGTGTGTGTGTGTGTGTGTGTGTGTGTGTGTGTGTGTGTGCATAAATGAGCCCTATTCAGCAGTCAGTCGAGGGGACACAACAACATTAATGCAACTGTGAGGATGTAGGTACGTGTGCAGTACATGCATGCATTTGCGTGCATGTTTTAAGAGTGTGTTTGTGCACGAATGTGTGCCCACAATCCCGGAAGGGCATTTCTTTTCTTTTTTTTCTTTTTTAGCAGCAGAGATCAAAGGGACATTAGTATTCTGAAATAAATCACATGCTCAGGCCTCGCTGTGTTGGTCCCCTAACACATCCACAGGAGACGTGCTCTCTGTCTCATTCTCTGCGTCTCTTCCTTTCTCTTTCTCTTTCCATCTCCATCTTCAAAAGACACCACCAAGCACCCCTCCACTCCACCCCCTCCACTCTCTCTCTCTTTTGGCCCCCAGCGGCCTTCCGAGCTATCTGCTTACTGGGCTCCAAATCCTTTGTTGCATCCTTTCAGCTTCTCACGTTCCAACTTGAGCTCCTTCTCCTCCCTCCGTCTGCAAATAAGTGGGAAAATGCTTTGTCAGAAAAAAACTGTTGTTCATTGCCGAAAAAGTCAGAACCGCAAAGTATGGGAATTTTGACAAGCATATCCGCAGGGAGAGACCTCTTATTCCACTGCCTCTCTCACACCTCTCTTTCGCTCTGCTTCTGCCATTCTCCAACTCTCTTCACAGCTCAGCGGCACAATCAGTCTACAGCCGAATGGTGATTATTATTCTTTTTTTCCGGTTTTCAGAGTGTGAATATCTTTTTAGTGGGGAAGTGTGAACACTTCTAAGACTTCTGACAATGTTGCTGCTCACTCCCAAATTCTTCAGTAATGAGAGCCGTTCTGCACAGACGGGCAGCAGCATCAGCCGGACCTTACTTTCCCTCAGAAAGATGGTCGCAGAATTTTGCCAGGGGGAGAATATAAAGGGAGAAAAGGGTAACCTCATATTTTTGATGAAAAAGTTCCACACTTTTTCAGACTCTAATTTCCACAGTTCTCAGTGCTCTTTAAGTCTGCAAAATAAAAATTCAGTCTGGATTCATGGCATATATTTCTGCAATGGCTAGGATTTACACATGAAAACTGAAAAATACAGAAGTTAACAGAAAGGAAGGACACAGGGAAGAATGAGAGGAAGGAATGAAGGAAAAAGGACACAATGAAGTAAAAGATGGAAGACAGGACACATGGAAGAAAGGAAGGCATGACACAAGGAATGAAATTAAAAGGATTGACAAAAAAGTATGAAGGATTTAAGAAACACAAGGAATTAAGCGAAAATGGGAGTAAGAAAGAAGAACACAGATAAGGAACTGAGTCATACAAAAAAAAAAAAAAAAAAGAACAGTAGGAAGTAAGGAAGCAAAGAAAGAGGGATAAACAGTGAAGGAAAATGTAAGAATTCAAAGAAGAAAAAGGAGGAAGGATGCAAGGAAACAACTAAAGAAGGACTCAAGGAAGGAAGGTATAGGAACCCTGGAAGGAAGGACATTAAGACTCAAGGAATGAAGGAAGGACACAAGGAGGGAAAGAATGAAGGAAGGCACAAGAAAGCATGGATGGAAGGATAGGAAGAAAAGACACAAGGAAGGATGAGATAAGCTCTCCAAATAAAAACATTTTTTCACAATCTGTTTTCTTTTTCCACTCTTAGACCTGGAAAATACTGAAATCAAGCTCCAGACTTTTCCAAACTTTCCCAGACTGCTTAGGAACCCTGTAAGTGGAGGCAGCGAAGTGAAAAGGAAAAAAAGGGGGAAATGATTGGCATAGTACCGCTGGGAGAGGAAGAAGCTCATTTTTTAGCCAGAGAATTAGAATGAGTGGAACATAAATGCCCCCTGTAGCTCCCTGACAGTTACAATATCCATGAGATTCAGCGTTTTCTTTGTGCCCCTGCTGTCTGCGCGCGTGCAACCCGCATGTAAGCGCGTGCGCGTGGGCACGTGTGTGGGATGGATAAGTTCGCACCAACGTGTACACGCCTGTACTTATTTATGTGTGCGCTTGTAGCTGCGCGCGTGTCATTTTGATAGCCACCCACATGAATATGCAGATCAGTTTTAGAGAGCGTATGTGCTCAGCATTAAAGCCCACTCTCCACTGCTGACCCAATTTCACACTGCGATGTGTGCATGCACTTGCTTATCAATGTATTTCTCCGAGCTTGGATAAAAAAGAAAAAAATCAGGCGGTTAAGACCTGGGCGTGTGTGTAGGTTTGAGTTTTTATAGAGAAAAAAAACCCCCATGAACACACACATATGCGTTAAGTCTCAGCCAGCACACACACGTTTCAAAGCTGCCTGTGAATAACAAAATTCTCATTAATGCAATCTGACCAAAACCCAATCCTAATGCTGAACTAGCTGGACTGTACTCTATCACAGTCTGAGGAGTACTTTATTTCTCACACCCAATGACTACAGTAATACCTGTCTGCTTTGGTTTAATACAGCACCATAAAACCTAATGATTGAAGACCTCACAAAAGACATTCCTGCCCAGAATTAGGTGAAAACACCACTCCTCTCATATCTGATGAATAAATATGAGGCTGTGGCCAGCAGCTGGTGCTGGTACCAGATGCACTTGGTCTAACAGGTGGGCTCCTGGTCCTGGGCTTACAGATGGTGCCCGCTCTAAAGGGTTTGACTGTTAGTTACCACTGAAGGGAGCCGCTGTAGAAAAATGACGTATGTCAACCCTGCACCTAGTATTGACATCAGCCGACCTCAGAAAGCAAACAAGGCTGTTCGTTTATAAGTTTATTCATATGTCTTTGGAAATAAATGAAAATGAAATGCAGTACAGTAGCTCCAGCTTGTAGTTTCCCACAAATTATGTAAGATATAGACCAAAACATGTGGAAGAAGGTGTTCGGGTCAGATGAGACCAAAATTTAATATTTTTGGCCAACATGCGTTTATGTGAAGGAAAAGTAACCTTGCACAAAACTCAGAACACCGTTCCCACTGTGAAAAATAGGAATGGTGGCATCATGCTGTGGGGATGATTTCTTTTGGCAGGGACAGGCAATCTGGTCACAAATGATGGGAAGATGAATTAGGTTAAAAACAAGACACTCTGAGGAAAATCTGTTGGTGGCTGCAAAAGACTTGAGATTGGGGTGGAAGTTCATTGTCCAATGGCTCTAAATGTTAACAAATTCATGCGTTAGAGGGGCCCAGTTGAAGTCTGGACTGGGAAACTACTCTGGGAATCTGTGGTAAGACTTAAAAATAGATGTAAACAGGAGCTCTCTATCAAGTTTGACAGAAGTTGGGCTATTTTGCAAAGAACAGTGGAGATAGAGTTAAGTCTCTAGATGTGCAAAGCTGGTAGAGACAGGCCCCAAAGAACCTGCTGTTGTGATTTCTTCAAAGGGTAGAATTGTATTTATTACCTAAGCCTTATCAGCTAGGTACTCATAAGCAATTACTGAGACTGAAAACTATTGGGCTGTTATTTCCTGATAATCAGGTGGTGACCCAGCGTGGTAATTTTGATCTAAATCACTAATCTCATTGGGCATTTATTAATAGTTTTTTCATAGTCAAATCAAATGTTACACAACACGGTGCCACTTTGTGTTTTTTTTTTTTCTTTTTACATAAAATCCTACTAAAATACATTAAAGGTTGTAGTTGTAAGGTGACAAACAATGTGACATTTTCAAGGGCTATAAATACCCTTGCAATGTTCTGTGTATTTTCTGGTTTGTTTTTATTTTTTTCTGCTAAAACTTAGATTTTCGAAAGCCTTCCTCCCCCTGGGCTGCATGGTGTTCTGCCTCAGTGATCCCTGCTGGTATCTCTTGCACTTTTTCACATGGGTTATGATGAGCAACTCTGCCAACGGGAGATTTGTTTACAGGCAGGAGCAGCTGGTTGCGCTATGCCAAAGCTCCTACTAATGCCTGTGATAAGACCAGAAGTCCCCAAAGAGTTGAAGAGAAGACAAGAAGGATGCAAGAGAGTTGCTAAAAGGAGAGAAGTATTTCATCTTCGGTCGTCAGAGCCTATGTAAGGTCCCTGGGAAAAGTAATACATCAGCACATGAGGACAGAGTTTAAATACAGTACCTTTGCGAAAAGAATTACTTCAATTGAACTTGAACCTTTTCACATCTTGTTAAGTTTAACAACAAACTTCAGTGTATTTGGTTTGGAGACAGATCAATACAAAGTGGAAGGAAGCCACAGATGGTTTCCTTCCAGGAGAGCCTTGTGTTTAGCTGCCTCCATCCTTCCATCAACTCTGACCAGCCTCCCTGTTCCTGCTGATGAGACGTTTTGCCAATGCATCATTATGCCACCACCATGTTTCACAGTGAGGATGGTGTGTTTAGGGTGCAGTCAAAAAGTGTAGCTTTGGTCTGCTCACATCACAGTTTTCCACATGTTTAATATGTTTTTTCCTGTTGGACTGTGAGGCTTTAGCAGCATCTTATTTCACTTGTGCCCAGGACAGCTCCAATCAAGACAGAAACATGGCCTTTTCTACAGAAGAAGAAACTGGTGCCATTAAGATATTTGAGACTACTAGATCCATTTTTTCCCACAATGTTAAGCATGTCTGTCAAGTATGAGGCAACAACTTCAGCTAAAATAGTGCAAGAACCAGCTCCGACCTCAGTTTATGTTACACATTTTGACAGCATCTTCACTCGGATTTTATATTTAATAAAATGAAACTTTTGTTCCTTTCATATAAACCCAGAAGCAGAAAAATATGACTGTAAGAAGGAATTCACTGTAGTGATCCTAATTTAAAAAGAAATTGTACGGTGGAATGAAAAAGTTTTTGCTACTTTGCAGGTTTCTTGTTTCGCTTTTTTGTCACACTTAAATGTTTCAGATCATAAAACTACTCCTGTAAATGCCACCTTTGTTGAATCATGAATTAACATTTAATAACCACATTGTTTTTTTGTCCAGTTCCTCTAGCCACACCACACCCAGACCTGATTACTGTCTCACCTGGGAAATAAATAAATGACTTAAATAGCGCCTGTCTGACAACACGAAGTAGACTAAAAACTGGCCTTGAGCTTAAGCTCTCTTTTTATGTTATGCACCCGGATGATGATCCAAGAAACCAGAGTTAAAGTCTGATCTGATTGAGATATCATGTGACCTTAAACAGACTGTTTATGCCTGAAAATCCTTCAATGTGGCTGAAATAAAATAATTCTGCAAAAAAATGGGTCAGAATTCCTCAACAGTGATATCAAGATTGATTGTCAGCTACTGCAAATGCATGAAAGGTTTAGTTTTTCACACTGGAAGGTTGGTTTTGATAGCATTTGAAAACTGTTTTAGTTGTATTTACTGAGGTTTATCCTTATGTGATAAAAGTTGGTTTGATGATCTGAAACATCTAAGTGAAAATACAGAAAAAAAAAGTGCAACAGGAAGCAAAAGCTTCGAAATGACAAGAATCAAACTCCTGCAGCTTATGCAAAAGACAAGGAGTTGAAATATACAGGCAAAATGGTTCATTCCAAATGTAAGACAACCACTTACAAACGGTATTTGTTTGTTTTCACATAAAACAACTGTAAGATCATGTACAGGGATTTTTCTCTCTTCTTTTTATCCTTACCTCATCTGGCAATGGCTCCATGTTTAACTGACCAGTTTAAGAGTTATCTTTGGAGAATAGAGCTAATCAAACTATCATTTTATCCCAACATGAAAGAAAGCACTGCACTGGGCAGAAGCCCAGCCCATCAAATATTCACAACCACTCTTTCTTTCAACTTTTATGAATTTAGAGACCGGTGGTTTTGAGCTGCCAAACTGCTCCAGTTGGAGATGTGTTTTTGAGGAATACATTTAAAAATTTATTTTAACAGTAAACATTTATTAAATTGCAACAGACATTTTATGAACAGACTTCCATGTTGTCAAGTCAGCAGTGCCAGTCAGCAGCATGCAAAACAATCTGGCATTATATGAAGCCACCAGTAGGTGGAAACGTTGAGTTGGTGAGGAGGCAGAGGCAGTGTTGAGGTAATGCCTCTCTGCTCTATTGTTCCCTGCATTCATCCTCACCCTCCATCCTCTGCTCTCCTTTTGCCTTCCAGTCTAAACTCCACCTCACAGACTTCAAACGAACAGAAGAAAATAAGGTAATTTAATTTGCCCCTCTGCCCCTACATGCTTTTGCATATGTGCTTTTGAATTCCTTATGCTAAATACCTAACCCATTTCTGTATCTTTCCCCCCTCAAAAGTACAAATGCTGACTGTGGTAAAATACATCCCATTGCTGGAAGGTCCTATAAAGCATTAGAATGACCTCATGTAAACAAAGCAACTTGAAAACAACAAATCTGCTTCGGTGTGGAGTGCAACACGACCAACCGATGGCTTAATAAACTCTGGGACCCCTGTGCTGCAAACTCTGACAGACATTCCTCAGCATCTTTAAACCTCAACCCCAGAAGCCTCAGCGCAGACTGAACTCTGTGAAGTAGATCAATGGGAGGATTATCGCAGGACCAAGATGCCAGTTACAGAGCCGCTCTGTGCTGCCTCACTGAGGGGAGAAGATTGAGAGGCTTTCCTTTGATCTTGTGCTGGTGCATCTGAGAGGACCCGCTGCTGATGATAATGATGCCGAGGCCCGCTACAGAGAACCAGAGCGGGGCTCGAGCACCCCTCCAACCACCTCTCTCTCCTCTCCCCACTCCCGTCCCTCTACTGATGTTATTAAAGACCGGTCTGTTGAGGCTTGGACCGGACAAACGGATTTAATCGGACGGATTGTGGATTCATGAGAATTTATTTCAAACAAATGTGTTTCTGTCCCCCCCTGAAAAGGAATTATATTGTGCAACAGTGGTGTGTGTGGGTGTGTGCTCCAGTTGCTTCTTCCATCACATTAGATCCAGCTGAACACCTCTGTCCTCTTTCAAGGACACCCCTCCCTTCTGCATGTCTCCGTCCCTCAACTTCTCTCTCTCTTTCTCACACACACACACTCGCTCAGTTCTGTGTGACAGGCCGCGGTGCTGGAGAAGGCTGCTGACATTCTGGACAGTAAAATGCTTAGGGTGGAGTGTGTGTTTGTGTGTCTGAAAGACAGATGAAGAAACCTTGCAACTCTTCCTCCCGCTCCATCACTCTGTCTCAGCCCAGGGAATGCCATGCAGGGCTGTACTTACCGGGGCTATAGCCTGGGGAACACCAAAATACAGGTGCAGCTCATTAATTTGGAATATCATTGAAAAGTTATTCAATTTAAATTCTTCAGTTTATTTCAGTGAATTTATTTAAAATGTGAAACTCTGAATTAAGCTAATACTGAACCAGCAACAACATCAGCACTCTTACCTAAGATAGTGACTAAAAGGACTGAACCTTTGCTCTGGGGTACAAAGTCCTCTTTTCAGATGTATTTTATTTGGAAATCAAGGTCTGGAGGAGGAGTGGAGAGACACAAAATCCAGTGGTCCAATTGGTCCAGTGTGTTGTCTGAAGTCCAAAGTGAGCAACTGAAAAATGAGAGATATCAGAGGCAACAATGTAAATCCCTATTAAAGCATCCTTAGCTTCCTGAACACTTCAGCTGAGTCACAGGCTTATCGCCTCCATGCTACGCTGCAGTAATTATTGCCAAAGAAGCCCTGATCATGTGTTTCGTTCATATACTGTTCAAGACATGGACATACTTTTACATGGACAGTCATTTCTACAATAAATATTCTTTTTTGATGATCTTATGGTTTCCTCCACTCAACATTCTTTTAATATGCCTGGAGACAGCATGCTGGGAACAGCCAGTTTTTTTATGAACAACTTTTTTAAGCTTATCCCCCTTGCAGCAGGTCAGGTCAAGTCAGCAGTCTTCCTTATGATTGTGTAGCCCATTTGCTGTAACCCATAATCAACACAATTAGCAGAAATAAATGTTTGAAATGTATCACTCTATGTATAAGGAATCTATATGAGTTTCAATTTTTGAATTCAATCACTGATATAAATGTGGTGTAAATTTGTATACCACCCTCATTCCTCTGATACCCCTATATAAAATTCTGCACAAGTAATTGTCTTCAGAAGTTACATGATTAGTACGCAGAGTCAATCTATCAGTTTCTATTATTTAAAAGAAACTTATGTAGGTCTGTCCCCAACACTGGCTCTACGACACTGGGTAATGCCTTCCTAAAACCAGCCTTGGTGCCATGGTCATATAGAATCTGACCCCCCACTGACCACAGCTGCCATGTGATTGACTCCTCCTTGTTGCTGTTTGACTGTTTGTCAAAGCTCGATGATTACGATAATAGGATGTGCGGTCAGTAATCTCTTAATTAGTGCTAAATGGGAATTAGATTAGACTTTTGTTAATTTCAGGAACGGCTCTGGTTAACGAGATTAGCCGAGCATGGATTAGGCCAGACGTGAGGTCAGACGGCGAAAGGCTGACATGTTGGCTTCAGGTTAGATGCTGACAGGGAAAGCATTCTCTGATTGTCTGTCAGTTTGGGTAAGAGGTGTCAGGATCGGCTGCTGAGCAGGGACAACCCGGTGTTGCATGCTGGAGGGAAGAGTCTTTGATAAGTTTGTGGGGACAACTTTTAATTGCTTCTGAGTGTGCTATGATCCAACTCCAGACTCCAGAGTACATCTAACACCTCCTTCACACATTGTTGTGCTCTCCTCTCCCCAGCGTTGTGTCAATTCCTGCTCACTCCTTTACTGCTTAAAAGCTTTTCTGTTCAACTGACCTCCTATCCACTTCATTTGATGGGCCCCCGCTAAGAGGACTCCACCTTCTCTCCTCTTTCTCCCTTTTTCTTGCCTTCCATGTTCTTTTTTTTTCTCCATCTTTGCTCTCCCTCTCAGTCTCTCATCATCCTCCTCCCCACCCTTCCATCCTCACTCCCCCTCTTCTTTTCAGCAGCCCAGCGTGGGTGGCTGAGTTTAATGAATTCTCTTTTCTCTCTACAGCCAGGCACTGATTTCTGATTGTGAAGAGGTGTGTGTGTCGGGAGTGTGTCTGTGTGAGGCAGAGAGCAAGTAAAGCACATAAGCACATATCTTTCTCAACTTACTTCCACTGCCTCTACTGTGATCATTTCATAAGTCTAAATGAATCTTGGCCTTTGTCCTGATCAAAGAGTCAGGTTGCACTTCCTCTGTCTTTAAGGAGAAAGTGGTCCACTGCCGGCTTTAAAATAGATCTGCCCCAGATTGTGTTTGTTGTTGTTGTGAACATTACCTGCCATCTCCTGCAGCATGAAACATGAGTCAAGAGTCTGTTTTGTCCTCTGTCTATGAAGCCTAACTAATGCACAGGGAAGAGGATACGGTAAATGACTCCACAAAGTGTCACAGACGAGACGCATAATGATTTTCAGCTAAGCACATTATCTTTTTGCTGGATCTCACCAGACGATGAAACTGAGTCGACAGCCGTGCAAGTATGATTGAAAGAATCATAATGGTATTATTTGGCAATAATTCAATGGCTTTGGAGGTGATAGGTAAGATAATGCATGCTTTGTTTGATTCAAAAGGAGATAAATAGATCTAGTGCCTTAAACAAATATTCACACCCCTTAAATCTTTTCACATTTTGTCACATTTCATTGTGATCAGATTTTTTGTGACAGATCAACGCAAAATAGTGTATAAGTTGTGAAAAGAATTATTGGCTTTAAACTTTTTTAAAAATAAAAATCAGAAAAGTTTGGGATCCATGTGTGTTCTGCCGCCTTTGTTTGGACATCCATGAATAAAATCCACTGCAGCCAGCTGCTTTCAGAGGTCAAATGGCAAGTTGATGAAAGACGAAAAGCATATCAGAGATAAGGTTGCAGAGAAGTTTAAAGCAAGGTTAAAGTAAGAACCTACAAAACTACAAAGACATGATTGTCCACCTAGACAATAAAGATTAGACAAGAAATGCATAAACCAGAGAAGCTGCCAAGAGACCTATGGTAACTCCACAGCTCAGGTGAAAGAATCCATTGATTGAGACCAAAATGAAACTTTTAGGTCAACATTCAAAATGTTATATGGAAGCAAAGTAACACTGCACATAACCCCGAACACACCAACAGTGAAACATGGTGGTGGAGATGCTTTTCTTCAGCAGGAAAGGGGGAAGCTGGACAGAGTTGACAAGAAGATGGATGGAACTAAACACAGGGCAGCTGACCTGAACTAGACCAAATTAGAGGCCAGAAAAGAGTTGCGAGTGAGGCAGAGGGCCGTTGTCCCTTCCAGCCGGATAATAATGTTCACTGTCTAGACAGTTTAGAACCGATTTTGTCTGATCCATACTTTTCTTGTTCTTGATCAGCAGTTCCCTAGGATTTAATTTACCTTGAATGCTTTTCACTCATTCTTCATCCAACCCTTGTATCTGAAACTATTTGCCTTCTTTGTATGCTATTGACATGCTATTGACATGCTATTGACAATGCTATTGACTATGACTAATTCATTGGTGAAAGTGTGACAGAAAAGTTCACCATGAGATTATGGCACACATTTAGGCAGCAGGCAGGATTTACTGTAAATATAGAACCTGGAAGGAAGGAAGGAAGGAAGGAAGGAAGGAAGGAAGGAAGGAAGGAACATCAGAAGAAAATGAGGTAGGACACAAGAAAGGAAAAAATTGAAGAACCAAGAAGGACAAAACGAAGGAAGAACACAAGAGAGGTAAGAAAGGAAGGACACAATTTAGTATTGGAGTTAGGATGCAAGGAAGAAAAAAAGAAGGGAGGGATATAGGACACAAAAATGGGAAGACAGGGTGAAGGAAAGAAAGACAGAATGAGGAGAAGAACCAGTAACACTATGAAGAAAAAAAAACAAGGAAACCTGTAAAAACATAACGGCATAGGGAAGGAAGGAAACAAAGTATACTAGGAGGGAAGGACACAACAAAAGGAAGGAAGGGCACATTCAGACCTGGAATATGCTGAATTCAAAGAACAATACAATGGTAAAGATGGAGCTGGCTTTAAATGCTTATTGGGCGTTTATTACACAGCAAAATTAACTTTTCAGTTTCAGCATGGCTTTGTTGTGCTTCCGAACAATTCTAGTATTTAGGTGATGCCATACAGCATTATTATTTTTCACAGAACATCACATATTATTTAGAGATGGTGAGTCTTTCCAAAGCCCTGGATAACAAAAATACTTTATTTAAATAGAGCTGGACTTTTTTCCTTCCTTGCTGTAGGGGCACTGCTTTATAATGTGTGTTATTAAGTATCATTATGATTCATCCAATCTCAGCCATCTTAAGGGTCCATCTTCAAAATGCTTTCACTGTTATCACCAACTGCCCCCCCTCTTCCCTGAAGGACTGTCATCATCCCATGCTGCTCTTTGTTGTGTGGCTTGTTTCTTACATTCTGATGGTTGACTGCACAGTTTGATGGTATAATCATCATAATGCAGTCTGCAAATTATGGGGAGAGCTACGTACAGTGGACTTTGGAGCAAAAATAATTTCCTTTTTATTTCAAGGCTTCACTTCAGGCTTCTCTGCTTCATAATTGGACCTGGTATTTACACAGTTGCACAAACATTTTTTGCAGAAATAACTAGATCTATTGATTTTTGCAGACTGTTGTTATAAGTGTTTCAAGAGCTGTTAATTTAACCAAAATGTGTAGAAAAAAACAGTTTCAAAAAGATCCACAATCAGTGAAAAAACTAGGCAAATACAGAACAATGTGATACTTTCAATTTTCACATCAAAAGTCCAAGAATTGGCCAAGTAGTCAATGAGTGATGGTTGGGATTATTGCCTAATTCTGGAAAGTTTTAATTGATCATATAGAGATTTTAACAGGCAGTGGACCCCCAGTATTCATGGGGTTAGGGACCACAGCCATCTGCAAATATATAAAATCCATGAATACTTGAGACCCCCTCTAAAACTTGCCTGTTTTAATAGTTCAAACACCAAATATACCTTAATATGCGTTAAGGTTTTTCTCAGTCACTTTGGCGTAATTCTCAAATTATTTTCGACATTTGCAAAACTCTAAGTGCATTTCTCAAAACAGTTCGTACAAACAGCAAAACACCATGAATTACCTGCAAAATCCAATCTCTTTCTCAAAATCCTTAGTTCATCACTAAAAAGTAAATATCTGTGTCAATGAATGTCAGTGCCACAGTATTAGAAGTCCTTGTTTCATTGTGCATGGATAAGACAGTCACATTGCTTAGTCATGTTTTCGATATAACAGTATACTCTTGCGGGATGTAAACTATGGCTAAAGTTTAGATGACAAGTATTGTAAATTGTAATTGTGGAAGATCAATGGTGAAAGGCTGGACAAGATTCACATTTACGCTTTTATTGTAAATTGTTGACAGACCATATCATTGTGAAACAAAAAGGAAAAGACAGCACTGCAGAGTACAAAGAAAAAAAAGTAGAAATGGAAACATAAGCCAGTCTCCTTAAGGAAAACTGTCCATCCAGTGCTGTAGGAAATACAGTGCAGTCTTCCTACACCTGGCACTCATATACTTTTCATCTCCATGCTGAGAAAAATTCCTCCATGGGGTTAAGGAATGAGGAGTAAGGTGAGAGGAACTCCATCAGCATCCTGTTGTGGGTCACAAACCATTACCTGATTATGTTGGAATAATGGAAACTAGCATATGTCTTCAGCCTCTTCTGCCCCTTCCTCTGTTTTGCCTCCTAACTCCTCTGCTACAGCCTCACTCATCTTCCTCTTCCTCTTCTTCTCTTTGGCTGTTGACCCCGTCCACATCCTTGTCCTTTCATTGTCAGAAATATAATATTGTGCAACTCCTTTTGGGGCCAAAAGCCCAAGTCCCATAAGAAGAAATGCTGTTTTTGTATTATAGGTTAGGTTTAGGACTAAGGTGTGAATAGGTGTGAATTGAGTTTAGTTTAGGTTTAGAGTAAAGCATGTACTGGTAATGGTTAGGTTTATGGTAAGGGTCAGGGTGAGGAATAGACTAGTAATGGTTAGGGAAAATGTCTAGGTTATGCATAAATGCAGTTACTGAAATGAATGGAAATCAATACAAAGTCTGACAGTTTTTCTAGGTCGCATTGGTGCATTTCTCAGAACAGAATTGAAATCCTCTAAGCTACTTGTTCAATCTTCAAATCATTGTCATTTGTGCACATCAAAAAAGCAATTTCTGGTTCCTTTGAGCAAGTTGCAAATGCTTTTGAACATCATGTAAGTGATGATGTGCAATTCTCTGCTTTTTCCTACATTTTCAGTTGCTTTTGTCTTGTTGATCAAAATGAATTATATGAGTCTCTGTTGAATAGTCATAACCTACACAACATTTAAGCATAAGTTCATTGTATAAATCTTTGCACGCAAAATGCTTGAACAGGTTGTCATAATATGTTGAGCATATTTCTATACATTTCCATTAGACTTTTTTCTAAATCTGTCCTGAACTGATAAATTGCTCCCAGGTGAATCCTGAGTTTCTCCAGTGTAGGTAAATGTATGAAGCATTAGATCAACCGATGATCAACCAGTTCTCTGAAATAGCTCAAAGGTGACATGAACAGTCAACTTGCAAGAATATAGTCAAGTCAGATTTATTTGTATAGCACATTTCAGCTGCAAGGTAGTTCAAAGTGCTTCACATCATAAAAAACATCAATCAAGTAAGCAGCAAATCATCAAAATCATCAAGCAAATACACATGAAAATGATCAAAATTATCACACAAATAATGCATCAAAGTCACTAGGATCATCAGTCAAATATAGATCAATGTTCTATTTACTACTGATCTAAGGCAACTCTAAACAGGAAGGGTTTTAGCTTTGATTTAAAGGAACTCAGTGTGTTGGCTGTTTTGCAGTTTTCTGGAAGTTTGTTCCAGATTTGTGGTGCATAAAAACTAAAAGCTGCTTCTCCATGTTTGTAATGTACATAGCTGGAACACAACACAATATTACATTTCTGACAATGGAAGGACAAGGATTTGGACAGGGTCAACAGCCAAAGAGAAGAAGAGGAAGAGGAAGATGAGTGAGGCTGTAGCAGAGGAGTTAGGAGGCAGAGGAAGAGGAAGAGGCAGAAGAGACTGAAGATATATGCCAGTTTCCATCACTCCAACATCATCAAGCAATGGTTTGTGTCCCTCAGCAGGATTCTGATGGAGTTCCTCTCACCTTATTCCTCATTCCTAAAAGATTCTTTCCACGCTGCATCACCAGAGAGGACATTTGTTGTGATGTGGATGAGAGTTTGTGGCCCAACAGACAAGAACATGAGGAGATGTAGGAAGACTGCACTGTAATTCCTACGGCACTGCTTGGACAATTTTCCTTAAGGAGATTATCTTGTGTTTCCATTTCTACTTTTTTTCTTAGTGCCCTCCAGTGCTGTATTTTCCTTTCTGTATCACAATGACATCATCTGTCAAATTACAATAAAAGCGTAAATGTGAATCTTGTCCAATTGCTTGCCATTGATCTTCCACAATTACACTTTACAATACTTGTCATCAAAACTTTAGCCATACTTTACAACAGAGCATCCCTTCAGTCTACTGCTATGTTGACAACATGACTAATCAATTTGACTCTCTTATCCAAACATACTGAAACAAAGACTTGTCATTCTGAGCCACTGACATGGTCATTGACACACATGTTTAATTTTAGAGATGAACCAAGGATTTCGAGTAAGAGACTGGATTTTGCAGGTAATCCATGGTGTTTTACTGTTTGTATGAATTGTTTTGAGAAATGCATTCACTGTTTTGAAAATGTCGAAAATGATTCAAGAATTGCACCAAAGCGAATAAGAAAAACTGTAATACGGTTAGAAATATAAACTTGTGTATGTGTGTGTGTGTGTGTGTGTGTGTGTGTGTGTGTGTGTGTGTGTGTGTGTACGTACACATTGCTGTTGTCTCTATGTTGCCCTGTGATTGACTGGTAGGCTGTCCAAGGTGTCCTCTGCCTCTCGCCTGATGACAATAATAGGGACCAGCCCCCCACAACCCTGCAAGGATAGCGGGTACAGACAATGGATGGATGGATGGACAGTCTGATGGACGGATTATTGTTGATCTCCCAAATCCCATTATGAAGTTGCCCCCACTACTAATCCAGTTTGATTGAAGTGTTTGTTTTTAAATTAATTGTTTTTATTACTAATTACTTATTAATCACTAATTATTTTGGAAGCATTTTGATTGATTTCATTTTAATTATGTTGTGTTTGTGATTTTCTATTGGTGTTCTTTTTGAATTGTATGCATATCAAACTTTCATATTTTCAATAATGGTTTACATTTTGTCAGGATTTTTGTGTGCAACCACAAACGAGATAGATAGATAGATAGATAGATAGATAGATAGATAGATAGATAGATAGATAGAGGGAGAGAGCAATCTGTAGTGCTCTTAGCAACAAGGCTGAAAGTCAGTCTCTGTGATGGAATGGGTTCAGTGCACTCGTTCCCATACCAAAGCTCAGTTAGCCACATTAACCGCATTTCTCCACACATTACAAAGGCATTTTACAGCAAAAAAATGCTATTGTAATGGCAATTGCTGAGGAACAGGAGGGTTCTGATCTCGCCCGCCTGCAGTCCTGACCTTTCCCCAAAAGAGAAACTATAGAATTTTGAAACAAAAAAATGCAGCAACAGCAATTCTGCACTGTTGCTTACCTTCAAGTTGGCTTGCTGAGAGAAAAGGACTGAACAACACCTGCACAGGGACATGAAAGGTTTGAGGCTCATATTGGCGACAGTGAAATAAGAAGTCAAAGAAAATGTTTATCTGTTTTTTATTTTAGATTTGATTTGTGAATTTATATATTGTTAAAAGCCTGACTGAGAAGAGACACCAGTTCTATAATAATCAGACAGAACCTCTGCTTTATGCTCTGAGTTTGATCAACTTCCTCAAACACAAAAAGAAGATTTCTTTCAAACTGGGTTGCAGTCCTCTTTTTATGCCAAACGCAGGACTTCAAACGGATGCAACAAACAATCCTCCCTTGGATCTGGGCTGCTGTTCTGGAAAGTGGATCATCTCCACATCTGTCCGGGGTCACAGCCGCCGCTGCCTCCTCTGTCTCCTCTGTCTCCTCTATCCTCCCCCCCACTGATTGGACAGATGGATTAGCTGCTTAACGAGGTGAATTTGTTTAATCTGCTGATTGTCTCGCCGATGAAAACATATTCAGTTATTCTCTACGGCCTCTGTTTTTCTGTCCTGATTAAAGACGCCCTCGCTCTGGCACGCTCGTGCAAATAATGGAACAGTTGTTGTTGTGACCAGAAGACAATACTCTGAGGTGTGCTGGCACAAACACACACAGTCAGAAACACACAGTTCCCTGTGCATATCCCCCCGCCCTACCCCTGTGGTATGGTAATGAGCTGCTAATCTCTATGGTTTACACAGCCAGAATGTGTGTGTGTGTACATTAAGGTGCAGTGTAGAAAAGCCTAAGGAATTCTCTCAGGCCGTCAACCTTCTGCTCTCACTTGGGCACAGGCTGTCAACACATTAAATTGTAGAGTCTGAGTGTGAGTGTGTGTGAGGTGGAGAGAGACAAAAAGTTAAAGCTCAATAGTAACACTGAAAATGTGTGGGGGGGAATGAGGAAATGAGGCTAGAGACAGAAAGAAACCATGTAGATTATGAATTTGTTTATTTCCCTTGTAAATGTGCGCCTGTTCCATCTGATCTGCAAATCCCGAGCCCTCTCTGAGTCCCTCTTTGGTATTCTTTTATGTGTTTTAATGCTGCACTGGCGTGTGCGCGCGTGTGTTTATTTATCATGCCGAAGTCACATCACTAATTAGTCCCTGGGAGAAGCCCGAGGCCATTTGCAAAATCCCACTGATTAAAAACAAGACCAAATCCAACCTTGTGTCACACACACACACACACACACACACACACACACACACACACACACACACACACACACACACACACACACACCCACACACACACTCCCATATACTGTTTGCTCTGGCACGTCCATACAGGCGTCTGCATCGAGGAAAGCTACTTACTGTCAAGGCTGGAACACGTGTGGGCGAGTGTTTGTGAAACGCATGTTGAACGGCTGCTGAACGGTTGTGAGGGAGCTGTCAGCCGTTAAGGCCAGTTTAATATTTAAACCGGGCCCTCTAAAGTTATCATACCCCAGGGTGACTCCTGTCACGCAGGAAACAAACTCTCAGACGCTCTCGCTGCCGCCTGCACGCGCGATGCCCGGACGCACGCGCTCAAAGCCTCCAGGAGCTCAGGCTTGTCACAAATCACACTCAAGATGTCAAGGGCACCTCGAGTTAGCAAGTGTGACAGACAGAAGCCGGGGAGACAGACAGAACAAAACACAGAATCTCCACAATGATTCTTCCTCCCCTCATCCCA
Organism: Anableps anableps; assembly: GCA_014839685.1. NCBI lineage: Eukaryota > Metazoa > Chordata > Actinopteri > Cyprinodontiformes > Anablepidae > Anableps > Anableps anableps. The sequence goes on from CM026077.1 coordinate 29,203,827, forward strand.
ATTGTGAATTAATTTCACATCCCCACCTTCTGCAACCTGCCTCAACCGACAAATTAGAACCATGTCGATTAATCCTATCTGAATTTTAATTCATGCTAAACTTTGGGGGTGGGGGGTGAGTGAGAGAAAGAGTTGGAGGAAATTGTGACATGGATGGGGAGAAGGAGGAGGGGATGATGGGAGACACATATGAGGAGGAGGTGGAGGATGAGGAGGGAGATGGTGATAAATTGCTTTGAACTTTAATGGACGTCTCAGATGCTCCTCTGGTGATGCATTCGGACAATACACAACATTACAGGCACATGTAAGGGCTGATTGCAGCTGACAGCAAAAGAGACCCGTCACCATCGACCTAGAGAGAGCGTGCACGCCCGTCATGCACACATGCTGACATCCAAAAAAAAGACAGAAAAAGAATTCAACTGAAAGAAATAGGAAGGGTTTAAGATACAGATGACGATCTGAGTGATTCTGGCTAATATCCATTTATCAATTTTCTGTAAAACTTTGACCTGCTGGTACTAATTTTGACAGGTTCTACCTTCACTTTAAGAACAATTTGCTTCATTTCTGGCAGTTCTTCTGTAGAAGGATTGTGATTGCAACTATTGTTAGAGATCGACGGGTACAGTAAGCATGCTTGTTTTTGGTTCGTATGTTAGAAGCTGTTGGCTCACAGTTAAGCTCAGTTTGTTCCTTTGTATTGTTTTGGATAATAACCCACCTTTGAACATGTCCCTCCCTCGCTCGAACATGTCCAAACATGACTTCTATCGGTGCTGTTTGTGTCATGTTAATAAGTAGTTTTCTGACCCACATGCAGAATCAATTCAAGGACACCAGCGATATAGGAAAGCAGGTTTATCTACAGTATGTACAATGAGTTGAATGTGCAACTGACAGTGTTCTCTCACTGGTTCAGTTAGCAGAGGTGTCTGGAAGCAGAAGGAACGGTTAATTGGTTTTAATAGAGTTCGGAATGAAACTGGGAAGTAACAGATGGGTGACGGCTTAGGACACTGAGGCGAGGATGGAGTATGAAGGGAGGTAAGTCTGACCCTAGTGTGTGGCTGGAGGGTGATGAGTTCCAGAGCTGTATGGTGGTGGAGTGGGTGTTAGAGAGTGGGCAGGCAGATGGAGATCCAGAGGACGCTGCAGGTGCAGAGGACAACTATGAAGAGGACTGATTTCAGAGGAGATCTTGACACTGGAGGCTTCTGGATAGAGGATTGCAACCTTAGGAGCACAAAGACGGAGAAGTAGAAGTCAAGTAAGGAAATATGAAATAATAACACTAGAGAGTTTCTACACAGGAAAACAGAATGCCTAGAGCTACCCAACAACGTTAATCATAGGACAAAGAGAGGTTGTCATACAGTTCCTTAAATCCTCTGAATCCAGTGAGGTAATTGATGCCAGATGTGCCAGCTGCTCAGGGAGGGAACATCCAACTACAAAATGGTAAAACACTCAAATATACACAAACACACCAGAATCATGACAGTTTGGAGCTGCATCTATAATCAGGTGAATCTTAACTTGTGATTTCAAAAACTGAAACATGTGCCCAAAGTGAAACAGGATTATTTTAGTTGATTATTTTCCATCGGTTACCAATGAAGGAGGAATTAAAACAAATGTGGTGTCACAATTTAAGGTGACTGCCAAAAAGACCTTTAGGTTTGTCAACAAAACCCCCCAGAGGGAATTCTTACCCCATGTTGTGACTGAGCTGCACCCATCCACCAGGGAGGAAATGTTGGCTTCTGCAAAAGGATTAACAGCACTACTAAGAACAGGTCAGGTATGATTTTAGGCTTAAGAAATGAGTATGTGTTATATGTCATTGATTTTTGCATGATATCACTGTCCTTCCATCCTTGATCATATTCTCAGCCTAGAATTGAAAATTGGCACTAAAAACTATACAACTAAAGTGTTTTCAGAGATTTAAAAGCATAGAAAATGATCAGAATTAATTAGATTATATTTTGACTGCCTCTTTGTTCTTAACAATGGAGCTGATGTGCTACAGCAAAACCCAAAATTATTCATAGAATGCTGATTTGAATCTGATAGAGAATCTGCGGAAGAGCTAAAGATTAGGGTGATGGAAAGAAGGCCTTTCAATCTCAAACACAAACAGAAAGATGAACTGTCAAAACACCAGTGGATACATGCAAAAAGCTGATCGGTAATTATATGAAGGGTTTGCTTGCTTTAATGCGAATATAATTTTTTGTATTAATTATTGAGAAGGCTATTAATAATGTAAATAAAAACAGATTTTTTTGGGGTTTTTTTTTACATTGGTGTATTATCTTTTGAGAGACCCCTGTCATATTTCCTGGGAGAAACAAACTTATTTCTACAAAAATGAGTAAAATCAAAATCTGTCAGGGGTATGAATAATTTTGGGCTTAGGTGTTAATATACTATATGCAATCAGAGGAAATTCCGGTTATCAGGTTATCCCTCCTGTTTTTGAAAGATGAAGGTACAGCTATGATTATAATATTCTATTTAAGGTATAAATGTTAATTTTCTTTCATGTTGCCCAGGGAGAAAGAGTTTTGTGTCCTAAAAGTGACTCTGCTGTTGTAACTTCTAGAAAGCCAAAGTGAGCACATCCAGTGTAGGCCTCTACCTTTAAAAACTTAACCAGCTAATAAAAACATCTGCATGTGACCGAGAGGTCCAAATGCAGAAAAAAAATGCTGTTTTCAAAATTATCTGTGCTAGTGTGGAGTGGCCAGTCATAATCAGACACTAGCCCTTTTATACAGTAAATCTCTAGTTGAAAACAACTTTTGCAGCAGAAGTGTAAAAGTTATGGATTGAAGAAATTATCTGATACTGATGAAAGTGTAAGGGTGAGAGTCACGAGTTCAGAGAAGGAGAAGATCTTTGGGAAAAAGTGATGGGGAGGAAAAGAAGCCATATGGCTAGGGTTGAGTTCAGACAAATAAAATGTTGCCTTTTTCTCCACAATGGTTAACCACGCACAAATGAATCACTAATGGGGCTCCTATTCACGGTGAGAAAACTATAGACACACACAGACACGTAGAAACACACACACACACACACACACACACACACACACACACACACACACACACACACACACACAATGGCCAACATGAGAATAAAACTCGAAGATATTCACACAGAAGGAGCAATAAATGTCGACGGAGGAGGAGGGGGCCGGGGATATGGGAGGGAAACATGGAGGATTGTTTGTGTGGCTTAAGCTCTGTGTGTGTGTGTGTGTGTGTGTGTGTGTGTGTGTGTGTGTGTGTGTGTGTGTGTGTGCGCGCGCGCGAGCAGGAGTGTATCACTGGAGCCGCCCTGCTGCCCTTCCACCCGACTGCCTCTCTGTGAGTGTGTTGGGGTGTGTGTGTGTGTGTGTGTGTGTGTGTGTGTGTGTGTGTGTGTGTGTGTGCAAGTCTGTCTTTGTGTGTGCTTGAATGGGGGGTTTGTCCCTCAATCTGTGGCCCTCTACTTCACCAGATTTCTAATGATTTTCCAATGATGATTCAGTTCTTATATGTGTGTGTGTGTGTGTGTGTGTGTGTGTGTGTGTGTGGGTGTGTAAGTGTGCATCCATGGGCTCACTCAGCCTCTCTTTCTCTCCGCTCTCCGCCCAGCTATTCTTCACGGTGCAGCTTTGTGCTTCTTTTCTGTTTTCATCGCTCAACAACAGCATCGCTAGTTCAGCCCCAAACACAATAGCTTTCTCCATTTTGAACATTCTATAAAGAGACAGCAGTCAACATTAGATATTAAATGCCAAAGCCCTAAACTACACCCGGTGTTTACAGTGCTTTACGCTCCTTCTCATCATTTTGCAGAGTTTACCATAAGATTTACATTTCATTTCCTACCTTCCACCCAGCTGTTGTTTTCTGATCATCTCAGATGGAAGTCAGCTTGCAGAAGCTTATCAGATTGTAGGAGGGAGAGAAAAAGCCATTCTTTTTTTTTCCTCCTGATCATATTTTAAAACTTTTTTTTGAAGTGTTTTCAAGGTTCCTTTCAAACCTAAAATGTTGGCCAACAAAAAGCCTGAAACTATTGAGCCACTAAAGGCCTTGGGCACAACAGAAATGACAAACCTTGTTCAATATTTCTGACACACACATGGACAGTGAAAAAGCTTTAGTTTTTCTAGTTGCTTGGATCTGATCGTTCCTTAGAAAAACTGTACGTCTTTAATCCAGAAGGTTTGCTATAAAATGTAATCCATTCCAGATGTTTTTACTCCTTCTTTCTATGGTGGTTCAATTATTCAGTTTTACATTTTTAAGGTTTATCTCCCATCTTAATTTTTCCCCCCAACTTCAAAATCCTATGTGATAGGACAATGTTAATCTTATTCCTCTTACTTGTTAGAATGATTATAGTTGTTTTACATTTTTTGTGAATCAATAAACATCTTAGATCAAAATTATGTTTTCAGGCTCAAAGATAATCATACAGCCCCACCAATATTTGGCAAAATATGCTTCAGCTAGTTGCTCTATAGCCCTATGTTTTTGTCCTCTGGAATAGTTCTGGTTGGATATTTAAATCTAAGAAACTAAGAAATAATAAAGAAAACTCCTGCTTAGCTGTATATAGGGAAAATAATTCATATCGGATTAATTAATTGATTGATAACCATATAAGACTGGTCTCCTGATGAATAATTTAGTGGTATAATGTAACATAACATAGCGTTATAATATAAATTTGTCTGCACATGTCTACTCATATAAATGTAACCGAGTAAATGTAACTAGTTACTACCCAGCTCTAAATGGGAGACAAACTTTCTAGATTGATACTGATTTGTTGCTCCAACACCAAACCCCTTGGATTTCAAAATAATGTCTTTTTTGTTTGTGTTTCACAACAATTTCACAAAATGCCCAGAGATGGTATTCCACCATGCCGTTATTATTTTTTTTTTTTTGTACACAACCACCGAAGAGAAATCACTTTCCATTGCTCAGAATGGATGGTGGTTACAACATTTATACAGTTTTTTTATAGAGCTGCGCTGAATAGAGTGGTATCGCACAATACAGTACCTACACCCCCTTGGATGTCTTACTCTTTTTATTGCTTTTACAAATCAATTAGGATCAACAAAATTTGACTTTTTAAAAAAACAAACCCCCCCCCCAAAAAAAATCCTGTGTTAAAATGAAAACTGATTTTTTAAAAAGTAATGACAATTATATACAAATATATAACATATTCACATAAAGCAACAACAGAGCAAGACAACCAAGGGGGTGAGCACTTTTTATAGGTACTGTAACTGTAGGAAAGCCAGAGTGTTTGTGGCCACATTTCTACAGAGACTGCTTAACAAACACACAGTGGAAGTGTTGCTTGGGGTTTAAAATGCCACAGGGCTGCAGCAGAGCAAGGAAATAATTGTGTTTGCACTGGAGTTCATGCCGTATGTGTTAACTTTGCCTTTACTAAGGTTGTTTGTTGCTCCTTTTAATATTAAGGTATCAAAGTTTTCATACCCCTTGAGCTTTTTCACATTTTGCCACATTACAATCAAAAATTGCAATGCGTTTTATTGGGATTTTATTGGGATAGACCAGGGGTGGCCAAATTCAATCCTCGAAAACTACTATCAAGCAAATTTTAAATGCATCCTTTCTCGAACACACCTGAATCAAATGGCTGAATTCCCTCATCAGCAGCCATTCAGAACCCTAGTAATGAACCACTGATTTGATTCAGGTGTGTAGGGGAAAGGATGCATCCAAAAAATGCAGTGTAGTAGCTCTCGAGGACTCCCATCTGGGATAGACTAACACAAAGTTGTGCATAATTTTAAAATGTGTCATGTTCTGTTGAGCAGTTGGACCCAAATGCAAACAAGAGAGTGGCAGCTTCACATTGCAGATAATGGTGATTTAGAGGGAAATATACAAAAGAGGAGGAACAGGTATGAGAGGATCTGGGGAGTATATGACTCTAACAGCAAAGCAGGGACACAGGTAAACCAGCATTGAAGGATCTGATGAAGATAAGAGGAAGGGTGATAGAATGACAACCAGGTGAGACTAATCTAAAAGTGAGGAATTGGGGGTCATGTCCGAGGACACACAAAGATCTTATTAAACCAAAAGCAAACAAGAAAGTACAAACAACCACACAAGCACACAAGAAAGTATTTTGAATCACAAGTCAGAGAGTAAATTAGGTATGACATGCTGTATGTCACAATCCAGAATTGTAATCACAACCCCAAAACAACTGAAATGTAAAACCAAAGCCACTTGTGAAACACAGGTACCCATAGATCATGAGAAAATAAAGGAAAATGATGTGTGGTTGACTACATTTTTTTTTTCCACAAATAAAAACATCTGAAAACTGTCACCACCTTTTCTTTCCATTTGTAACTTAGTTAGTTGCAGATCTTTTTGGGTATGTCTCAAGCAACTTTGCACAGCTAAAGAACAAAAATTTCTCCCATTCCTCCTTGCAAAAATAGGTCAAACTCAGTCTGACTAAATACACAAAAATATGCTTTGAAATAAACCCCCTCATTGTGACTCTGAAGGTCCACCATGTTTGTTTTAACAGGAGCTTTTTTCTTGTCCCCGTTCCATAAAGGGTGGATTTGTGGAGCCCAATGCCTAATGGAGGTCCTGTGAGTTGTGGATATCTGCAGCTTATAATGAGGGTCTTGGCTACTTCAGCAGTTAATGATCTCCTTTCCCGGCCTGTCATTTTTGGTGGACGGCTAGGTCATGTAGTGTTTGCAGCTATGCCATACTCTATTGGAAACCTCTCCAAAACTTCCTCCCTGACCTGTCTGCTGTGTTCCTTGGTCTCTATTAGAGCTTGCTCCAGCCATTTTGGTGCCTCAGGCCTATCCCTCGGGAGCCATATGTATACATACGAGTTATTACAGCAGTGACCCTCCAGCAGTTGCCACACTAAGCAACCATCTATATGGCCTATGCCAAGAGTTTGGTTGCCATGATGCTGGTTGTCCTCTACTGTTCTCTAATAAACCTCAGAGGCCCTTGCAGAACAACTGGATATAAATTATCCACAGCTAGACACTAATTACTAATTGCATGATTAATGAAGGTAACTCGATTTTTTTTTTTTTTTTGGGGGGGGGGGTAATCAGAGTAAAGGGTGCTGAAAACACGTCTATTTGCGAAAAAAAAAGATCAAATATTTTTTCTACTTCAGACTTTTGCACCACTATATGTTTGTCTATCAAATACCTAAATGACTAAAAAAAATACACTGGAGTTATAATCGGACAAAATGTGGAAAAGTTCAAAGGCTGGTTTTTCAAGACACTACATATGAGGTAGGGCAAAATAAAAAAAAAAGTGCTGTTGTCCTTGTATGGAAAGTCTTATGTAATGATATTTAAGCTAAGTCTTGAATAAGAATTTTTAGTAAAAAAGCTATTGCTTAGGACAAAAAAAGCCTGTTATTAGTTGAAAATTTCAACAAAAAACAAATGAATGTCCAGCAAAAACATAAAGATTTTACAAGTTATAGTTAACAGAATAAAAAAAAGAAAAAAAAACTTGTGTCATCGGGAAGTGGTACAAATGGGAAGTGGTACAAACTGACAGCTGACACATTTGAGGTGCTGGTAAGTAGGTCAGAACTATGAAGGTTTTCACCAAAAAGGAGAGGAGACATGTTGGGAAGTCAGTGAGGTGGCAGACAAGCCCCCAAAGTGACTATTGAGTTTGTGTGTGAATAGAGGATGAGGTCTGAGAGCTTGTATCAGTCTGAACAAGGAGCTGAATGTTTTATTGCAAGACAATAGGGATACATTTGTGTTAATGTTTCATGACCATATGTTTATCAAGACGTTCCATGCAGGTGACTGCACCCTCGGCCTGTTTGCACAGCTTAATGAAGCTTTGCGGTTTCAGAGAGAGGTGTTGTGAGCTTAGTAATGCCTCACTTCCTTTTCTGCGGGTGTATTCACAGGAGGATGACCTGTGAGCTCCAACGTGTGGCATCAGGCGTTCGTGTGTCGAGGCTTGTGTGGGCTTTTAAGTGGGTGTTGTGGGTAGCAGCAGTGGGGCCAATGAAAGATTTAACTGCTCCACTATATTGTTGAGGAGATAACAAATGTTTCCATTTAGTGATCATGCATGAGTTATAACTCCCAGGACATTGGGTGTGTTTGTGCATGCCTATGTGTGCAGTTACTAGAATCAAGGTGTACCAAGTTTTTAAGAACTATGGTAAAGAAAAAACAATGCAACAAATTTCCATTATATCGATGCCAGTGTGATCTGAGTTTTCCCAAGCTGTATGAAGGAATCAAAGAGCAATACACACCTCCTTTCCCATATGTTGCTTTGGACTGCCAGTCAGCTGGCTGAAAAGAGGCTCCTGCACTTTTTCCTCCTTAGAGTGAGAAAAAAATTCGGATTTCTGTAAATGTTTTTGCTCTTGAAAAACAAGGACAGTGATGTTTTGGAAACTATGGTCATGCAACCTGCCACACACAATCTGAGACCCATGTTTTACTGTTGGAAAGCTAACCCAAAAGGACAATTTTCTAGCATAAACTAAAACAACATCATCGATCACATTTCTGAAAATAAAAACTTGTTTTCTTCAACTCATGTCAAGATTTGCAATATGAAGTGTTTGTTACATTGGAGGTATCCAAACAATATATTTAGTATTTTAACATGAATCAGCTTGATGATTTATTTGATTGGCAGCATCCATCAAATAAATGGACGCTTAAGGATAATGCTTATCCTTGCGGGGTCGTGAGGGGGCACTGGTGCCTATCTCCAGCTGTCATCTGGCAAGAGACGGGGCACACCCTGGACAGGTCACCAGTCCATCGCAGGGCAACACAGAGACAGACAAGACATACAACCATGCACGCACACACTCACACCAAAGGAGAATTTAGCGACACCAATTAACCTAACAGTCATGTTTTGTTTTTTTGGACTGTGGGAGGAAGCTGGAGTTCCTGGAGAGAACCCATGAAAGACCCCAGGCTGGATTCAAACCCAGGCAACAGTGCTACCAACTGCACCACTGTGCAGCCCACTGATTGGTAGCATATGCTTTCTGTACTAAAAACAAAATGTGTGAGAAATCTTAAAATACAGCATTGACTGTGAAGTTCTTGATGAAAAAAAACATCTATCAAGAGTAATAAAGATGGACTTTCATCATAACTTATGAGCTTGGTTAAACTTTTTTGCTACTTCTATAAAATTACACTTTTATGTCAAATTAGATTATGTTGATACCTTTTTTATGTTCTCATCCATTCAAATGTGCATTGACCTTATCCCTATGAATGATAACAACTAACACTAACTTGCTCAAACAACTCTTTATCACTTTTCTTATGGGATTTGTATGCCACACAAAAATCTCCTTGAGTATGTTACTGTATCTTTTAAACCCTTATATGACATTGATGTAATCATTTTTAAAAGTTGTTTTATCAAAGTTTTATCAAAGAAATGTGTTTTTTAATTAATCAAAATATAATCAGCTGGTTCTGTCACAGATGGTGACTAGGCACACCTTCATTTTAGAAATGGCATCACAAACTCACACAGTGTCACGCAGTAAGAGGCTGCCCCATCCTTTGTTGGTACAACAGGTTTAACTTTTCTGGGAAGGCTTTCTACGAGGAGTTTCTTTATGGAAACGTTGGACCATTGTACCAGAATCACACTGGTGAGGTCAAACATTGATGTTGGGCAAGGATGCCTGCCACTTGGTCTATGCTCTAATTAATCCTAAAGGTGTTTTGTCAGGGTAAGCTCAGGACTTTGTACAGCCCTATTAAATTCTTTTCACACTGAACCTCCTTTTTTGTGTCCATTGTAGAACAGAAAGAGATCATTCTCAAACTGTTCCCAAAAAGTTTGACGCATGAATTTATCAAAAATATGTTGGTTTGCTGAAACATCCTTCATCTTGATCTAAGGGACTGAGACCAACTCCTAACAAACAGCTCCACACCATAATGTCCTCTGCACCACACTTGACACAATGCAATCAAGCAAGTGCTGTTCATCTGGTAACAGCCAAACCCAGACTCATTCATAGGATTTCCAGACAAAGAGACATGATTCATAATTAAAGAGAACATGTCTCCACTGCTCGAGAGTCCACTGACAGCATAGTTTACACCACTGCATCCAATATCTCCATGCACTATTCTTGAGCTATTTTGAAAGCCATGTGAAGTTTGAAGGTCTGTAGCTGTTGACTCTGCCGGAAAGTCAGTGACCTCTGTGCACGCTGCACCTCAGCATTTGCTAACTCTTTGAATTTATGTGCCCTACCACTACCTAGTCCCTTTCACTTTGTCATAATACCACTCACAGCTGACTGGCAATGTGAGCCCATCCCCCACCTGTTGCTGGGGACTCCCATCAGCTTGCTAAAAAAAAGACACTCCTGCATATCTCATTTATTATCGTTCTTTTTTAAATAGAAGTTTGGGGCCGGGGGTTGGGTTGGTGTCTCCTCACATTCTGCCACCCTACAGCTAGGGACATGCCTAAATACACACGAGGTGGTAGAGCACCTGCCCTTTTTCCTCTGGACAGAAAAGTGCCCTTCTGAAATCACATAAAGCGAACAAGTGGACACAGTTGTTGGTGCAGTACCTTCTCTTCTATCAGATAGAGCCCTGCCCTGATGACAAGCAGGTTAACTATCCAAGTAACAAACAAAGTGAGTATAATTTGCCTTCTAAACCTCAGATGCAAAACTTAAAATTTCACTTGTCTCAATTTTGTCTAAACAGTCAATGGCATACCCTTCCCTTCCCTGCTATGTCTTCTATGAGTGACACCAGCCAACAGGAGACTGTTTAAAATGTAGCTCATAGATTAAATAAAAAACAAATAAATAAATTCAAATGTATCTTATAGATGTAATTATTACATTTGCTATAATGGTCCCTGATGAATTTTATTTGACTCATGTCTTTTTAATTGCAAACACAGTAGACATGTTACCTCGGTCTCTCAAGAATGTCATTTAAATATATAAATAAGGCTAAATGAGCTGGGCAACATTACAATTCATACGCTACAAAAAATATCTTTAGTAAAATTCAGTAAATTTGGGGCATGAAGATTAAGATGTGTTTTCTATTTCTGTGTGTGTAAAATTATGATGTGATGATCAGGTTATTTTAATATGCAAATAATATCGCAAAAATCATGTTTTCAGTTCTCAGGGCTTGTAGTTAATCTCATTAATCTTAACTCTAAGAATAATTTCTGTCATATATCGCACTGGCTAATGCAAAAGTACAGGTGATTCTTCTTCTTACCATATTATGTGGTGTTGGTTTAATTTTGAAGCTACACAGGTTTGTACATGTATTTTCTATAGGTTATAGGAGGACTTTACTACTTTGTTATTAGACAGCAGTTGTAGTTGAGTTAGTAATAGAATTTGTTGCATAAGTTCCTCAAGCATCTTTTGTTCATTTTGGTGAGCACATTAAACACTATTCTGGATATAGTTGATTTAAGTTGTAGAATAGTCACTGGTTACTCAGGTTTATGAAGATAACTTGTTTAATGTGACCTATAGCTTCTGTGAAGAGATCATTTTCAAAGCTGAAAATTATTAAGAACAAGTCTGTAAGTAGAAGAACAGTTTTCTGACCTTTTCCTGCTTGCCATAGAAAAAGACATTTAGATCAAGCATAGTGAGGTCATCAGTCTTCAAAAACATGGCACAAAGGAGGATGCTCCTTTAAAGCAGGAGAAAGAGAATGATGAAGCTCACATAAGTCTTTGAGCAAAAGGCAGTCTAAGTCAAGTCTCTGGTCTTTGAACAAGTCTATTTTTTAAGGTTATTTATAAATGTGTGGATTTGAAATGGTTATTTCTTTTATATATTAATGTAGGGATGGGAACTGATAAGAATTTATCAATATCAATTCCATTATCAATATCACTTATCAATTCGATTCCTTATCAATTCCCAATGAGTTAGGTAATAAACGCTTTAATTCAAAATATGCACCATCTTGTATTTGATTCATAAAGCTGGCTTAAAAAATAAGAATCCCTCTGTCAAGTGAACATGAAATGAAACTTTTGCACATCAATAGTTTTTGTGCAGACAAATTTGCATGTTTGTCTTTTCAGGAAGGATCTTGCAAGACTTAAGATGTCTCCAGCTGTGGAAAACACCATCTTAGATGTTATTTATTTTTGCCTCTGTCATTTTACTCTTCCCTGCCTCGATGAAAAAGGTAGCTAAAAGTCTGCAAGAGCCAGCATCGCTCTGGCAGTCCTCATAAACAGTCATATTCAATAAATTAGAATATTAATGAAAAGTTCATGTATTTCAGTAACTCAGTTCACAAGTTAAACACATTATATAGATTAATTCCACATAGACTGATGTTTTAGAGCTTTTATTTGTTAATAATGATTTATTTCTTACGGCTAATGAAAACATGACATTTAAGATTACAATATTACATCAGACCAATAAAAAACATTCTTAATGCAGAAATGTGGGTCTAATGAAAAATATGTTGAATACCTGCTTAAAGGTTATTTTCAAACGGTGCTTTTAATCTGACAAACGAGCCTCATCAGAACCCATATTCTAATTTATTGAACATGACTGTAAATGTTAATATGAGATGGAGACTATTCATACACGCCATGATGCTAACATTAATACAATAACCAGGACCTGGAGGAGTTCAGCGTTACCTGGGACATTCATGACAGAAGATGCTGTGCTTGAGGCTCCCCGCTTCGAGAATCACTACTGTCGCTAAGCAACGTATCAAACATTTTACATTCATGCCATCAGTTGCATGCTGTGTATTCAGCTGTTTGAGGATGTTGGTGGTATTTCATCCATTTATTGAGAATAAAGCTCTGCACATGTAACCAGACTTTGGAGTGCTTCTGACAGGACGTCATCTTGGATATTTTCTAAATCAAAATGTAGTTCGCATACAATACCCCATCACGCAAATACGTCACACATTACTGAGACTGACAAACAGAATCGTTAAGCAGGCAGGTTTAACGATTCCAAGGAATTGAACTACTGAGAACTGGTTCTCTACAAGACCTGGTTCTTAAGTCCCATCCCTGTACTAATGTTACTATACTTTGTTCTGTTGTTGCCAGTTTGATTGTCATATAAACCAACCTCTAGAGTGTTGAACATTATTAAACATCTGCATCAGACAACATATGGCAATTGATTTGAAATAAGTATATACATGATGTTCAAACTGTACCTGTAGTAAATCATCTCACATTACTGAGGCAGCTGGCTGTTCCATGTGCCACACAAGTTACCTTTTTTTCCATTTGAGCACTTGCCCTCCAAAATGTCTGTGCAGGCCACTGCCTACAGCTAACAATGGGGCAGAATGAATGGAGGCGAGTTAAAGCAGTAAGAAAGGAGTCCCGTGTGCTTTTCCCAGGCTTTTTATTCCACAGGTGAACATACGGACACATTGCTGCTGGGCATACCACAGAGTTCGGTTTGATTCTTCCTTTCATCACTTTACATGGACAAGAAGGCAGGGAGAAACACCGCTAGATACACATACGCAGGGAGCTCTTTATCCAGCTTATCAGATACATGAGTTTAAGGACAGACAGGAAATATTCCTCCTCAGAGAGCCATGCATTTCTGAGAGAACAACTAAATGGAGCTGACTTTCCTCACTGTACACCTTTAAAGCATTTGTCACGCTAAATAAATGGTAACAACGATGGGAAACGGTGTCGGTATTTAACTGTGTCTGTATGTGTGCATCAGTGTTGAGCAGCAACGCACTTCAAACCCAGGTTCTAATCAACCCCCTATAGCCCACCCACACAACTACTCTCTCCCTCTCCTACTCATCTTCTTCTCGTCCCCTTTTCACCTCCCACAGTCTTGCTTTTGGATTCTGCTCTCCTCTCCTCCTAATCTCCCCACTCCCCCTCTGTCCCCTCTTCTTCCTGCACCTCCCTTGAGATGGCAGCGGCAGTGTTGGTAGCGGCTGGAGAATGGATGATGGCAGTAAGGGAGGGAGAGAGAAGGAGGGGGACCCCTGGGAACGGTGGGCACAGCAGCAGAAGTTTAACTTTGAGGTCATTTGAGTGCTTTTCCTGTCCTGGTGGGGGATGTCGGCGGGCTGATCAGGGATCTGTGTCCCTCTGGGAACGAGCGGTGACAAGGCTGCTGGCGAACGCTATGACGGTGCTGAAATATTAAAGCTAATGGGACTGTGGCGAGGCTCGCTCGCATGTGGGCTTTGCATGTGTGTGCCAGCGTGAGCTTGTGTTGCTCATGAGTTGCAGCCACTTGATGTGAAGTGGAGTGAACAAAGTGGAATGGAGATGGATAATGCATTACACTCCAAAACAATGGCATAGACGAGAGAGCTGGAGACATAACAAAGCAAAACTTAACATCAGAGCGCATAAAGGGATGGAGCAGAGGAAGGAGAGTTGTTAGGAAACAAGGCAAAGATAGGGAAAGTGAGAGGAAAATAAAACAGGAAGGATGAAGGAGATAGGGATGCAGTGTCTTGCAAAAGTATTCATACCCCCTGTTCTTTTTAACATTAGAACCACAAACGTCAGTGTGTTTAATTTAGATTTTATGTAACTGACATACATAGAAAAAGTGCATATTTGTGAGGTACAAAAAAAGCGAAAAGAACAGTTTTAAAATTGCCTAAAGATGAAAATCTGTAAAGTGTAGCGTGCCTTTGATTCAGTCTTCCTGAGTCAATGCTTTGCAGAACTATATGTTGCTGCAAACACAGCTACAGCTCTTTAGTGGTATGTGTATCGCATCTTCTTATGTGCTCAGTATTCTTTTTAACCGAGCTTAAGCTCAGTCAGAGTGAATGGAGAGCATCTTTGAACAACAATTTCCAAGTCTAGTCACTGATTTTCACATGGGCCATTCCAGCATGCCTTGATCTAAAACCATCCTGTTGTTGCTCTGATTGTGTGCTTAGTGTGGTAGACTACCACACTACCTACTGTTCCCTTTTACAATGAAGTATTTCTTTTTGTTGTTCCATCATTCAAAATTGCAATGAAATACACTAAGCATCCCCACAGTATGATGCTACCAACACTGGCCGTGTTCAGAGTTCAGGCATAGCAAATTATATGTGGAACAAAAAGTTGAAGTTTGGTCTCTAATGACTGGAGCGCCTTCTTCCACATGGAAAACTGAAAATGGGACTCATATGCCTTACTTCTTGTCACTCTTCCATAAAGGCCAACCAACAGTTGTCCTGTTGCTCTGAGGCCCATGGTGACTCCTCTTGACTCATTAATGCTGTTTTTACTTGGCCTGTCAGTTTAGGTGAATGGTCATGTCTCGTTAGGTTTGCACTTGGCCCTTCCTCTCTGTCGAGTTCTCATATGATGAACTTAACAGTGCTCCCTAAGATTTTTAAAGCCTGAGATATTGTTTTGGAACCTAAGCCTGCTTCAAACTTCTTCTCAACTTTCTCCCTGAACTGTCTGCTGTGTTCCTTGGTCTCCATGATGCAGTTTGTTCACTCAAGTTCTCTGACAAACCTCTAAGATCTTCACAGAGTAGCTGGATTCATTCTGAGATTCAACTACACACCTATTTTATTTGGGTGTTATAACATAAAAGGGGCTTACTATAAATGCACATACTTTTCTTTCCGTTTTCACTGTTATGCACTACTTTGTGTTGGTCTGTGACAGAAAATACAATGACAGTTGGAACATGACAATATGTGGAAAAGTTTCAGAGGTATAAGTAGTTTTGCTGAGGAAAGAGATGGTGCAGGAAGTGAGGAGAGGAAACAAGAGACAAGAAGAAAGTGAGACAGGAGAGTTGCACATAGAAATTAGAAAAAATGAGAGACTGTTAAGATCCCTCAGCTGCCAATAAGTAGGAACACATACCCTAACACACACACACACACACACACACACACACACACACACACACACACACACACAGAGAGAGAGAGAGAGAGAGGCTTGGAGCTATCATACACATCGCCTGGAGCACAATACAGCTCGTTAGTGGGTACATGCTCAAAATGAGTCCCTCTCCCTCTCTCAGCCCCTCCATCTCTCAAGCAGTTGTCAATGTTATTATTTCCAAATGAATGCTCACAAATGCACTACATTGTCTAACAGAATATGCTATAAATACACGGCGTGCGCTGTATGACAAACACCGAGCGCCACGTTTGCAAAACAGCAAAGTATTCGCTGCTATATGTTTGGGGGAGGATGAACACGAACAACAATTAAAAACGAGGTGGTAGGTTGGGAGTGTGCATGAGCATGTGTGTGTGTGTGTGTGTGTGTGTGTGTGTGTGTGTGTGTGTGTGTGTGTGTGTGTATGTTTGTTGGAAAACACCCACAGCAAACACTTGTTCATGTGAGACCTGAAAGAAGAGGGTTGAAATCAGTGTTGCTGTGTGCAGCTCGTAGGCATTCAGTTAAATTATGGATTTTAGCTCACACTTTCTGTCACTCCCTCCTCTTCTCTCTCTCTCACACACACATACACACACACACTGACAAAAGGCGGGTGTGGGATGTTGTTGCTGTAAGATATAGACATAGCGCTGTTTTATCACTACCGCTGCAATGTTAATTAAAATCAGACAGACTTTTACAAGGAAATAAGTTGAGACAATTTCTGTCTAAGAGCAGGAAACTAGGCCAAGTTTTGGAGGATCTGGATGTCCCACAGATGAGAAGTGACTGACAAGCCAGGAGAGGAGAGGACAGGAGAAGGAGCTGACCCCCATTGTTTCTTATCCCCCTGACAATCCACACAAACAGCATACTGCCATGCCAGTGTGTCACGCACTCTGCTTGTCACCTATCAAGTCTCCGAAGCAAAGAAGTGGGCCACAGACTTGACTGCTTGCTAATTCCTCCCAGTGCACCTCATCTCAGGGCCTTCCGTGTCACCCCGCATAAGGCCCATAAACTTGTCCCCTGCCTGAGAAAAGCTGCTGCTCAGCCCTGCTGGTGCGCCGTGCCTTGTTAGTCTCGGGTAAAACACTGGCAGAGCGGCACATTAAGACTCTGTGTGAGGCACAGTCGTCCCCTGAGTTGGTCATACCAGCTGATTTGCATAAGCTGCCTTTTATTCAAGCGATGCTCACGCGTACACGTAACCACCCACAGCGAGCATGGATGTGCACAAGTGAGCCTCCCCGTCGGCCCTCGAGATCCGTGCACATACCTCATTTCCCAAAAAGCCCACCCCTACGTGCCGGGTGAGATTCAAGGATTTAAGAGACTTTGCCTGCCAAAGGGAACTGTGCTGGATTTCATCATTCAAATATGATATTCATATGCCTAAGGAAAATTTCACAGAAATAAGATGGAAAAGTATTCTGCTGTCATGAATCAGTAAATTGACACTGATGTAGAAAAATGAAGTGGAGAAGATAGATTTGTCAACATAAAGGAGGAATTTATTCATAGTTAAAAGTTTAAGTTTTATTCAAAACCTATTATTCCATCAAGTCAGAGAGTCTTTTCCCAAGAAAAGCAGACCCTGGTAAGGTAGTCGTTCACCAAGGTCATAGCTTCAGGACTTTTACAAGTTTGTTACTGTGTCCTGAAAGAACTGCTACTGTATTTTCTGGTTTTGGCAAAAAGTTTCACAAATAAACCATTGACTGACACCTTTAGCACAAGTGAATTTGTACATTGAGACAAATAAGAATTTATAATATTAGCGGCAGGCAGCGATAACGCCTACTTCATTCATCCATCCATTGTTTATACCTTTTTATTCATGCATGGCCATCTCCACATTCATCCGGCGAGAGGCAATGTACACCCCAAGCAGGCTGCCTGTCTTTCACAAGAATTCATGTTGTATGTTTAAAACTTTTACATTGAAATGTTTACGCTGTAATAGCATTTAAGTCACAACTAAAGTTTAATCTATTTCTTTGATATTTACAACCCCTGCCAAAGATAAGTAGAATGTTTAGGTCAATTCTACTTTGTAAAAACAGAATAAAAGATATTTTACTATGACTCAAAACTATTTTACTTTTCATATGTCAACTTTGTGAGGGATGATTGATCAAACTGATGAGGGATGGCAGCAAAGTCATAATCAAATGAGTCCTCTTAATTCTAATGATGGCGTGATTAGATCACATACCACTGAAATAAAAGAAGACTATCATCATCACCATCCACAAGAAAGGAAACAACCAAAAGTGCAAGAATGACTTTGGTGTCAGCTTTCCAAACATTGTGAGCAAACCAGAGAGAGGAGCAGGCTGGTGTCTGACCTGGTTGAGGATTCCATGACAAAATCTTTGCCCTACCTCAGCCGACAGAAGAACCAACCCACTGTGGACTGTGAACATTTATTGGGATGAAGTATGTAAAATTTACAGTATACTACTGCAAAGTAAGTTACTTTTTCTATGACGTCACCTTCTCAGTTTTTTCTTTTTTCCATACTTAATGATTGCCTAAACATTTCAGCCTGGAAGCTGATTGCTCTATACTCAGCCTACGAGACATTAGTTGTTTCTTAGCAGAATTAAACACCATCCTTCCGTTGGAGTCCCTTCAATTATACGGCATGCTGGCTGAGTGAATCTTCATTGGTACTGACTGAGGATCTGCACGGCTTTGCATGAGACTATGTAATCTCATAATTGGATCATTGCTGCAATGTTTGAGGAGCACTTACATAAATTCAATAGCAGTGGCGCATAGTATGTGAAATATGCACCATGTTTCCATTGTATGATAGTCATGTGATGGAAATTTTCAACATGTCCAATAAAATCAATGGTAGCCTGACTTGGCCTGACTTGGTGTATGCTATAGTGTCGGATACGCAGAAAGGTGATGTCAGAGGGTTATTTAATAAAAGCAGCACAACTTTGTATAGAACAGAAATGCGAAGCCATTACTAGCGTAAAAGGGATATTAAAGGAATTACTTGTGACATAAAACCATCAGGCTATAAAATATGGAGATCACTGATTTTGTCTGAAATGTATAAAACTTTAATCAGCTTTTTAGAGAGAGTTTGACATAAGCCATCCAGTCTGATTGTATCAGAGTCCTCTGTGACATATGATAGCTTTGCTTTTATACTCATCACTTCTGAATGTAGGCATGGAGTTTACAAGAAGATGTTCCTGAGCTGGTTCCTCAGTATCATAGCCCATATTGGATCTTTAAGTATGTAAGTCACTGAACCTCTGTCTGTTGTTGAGGTTGGTCATTTAGTTAATTTAGTTACTTGGCATCATGTGGTCAATCTTCAGCCTTCATGATCATCAAAATGCAGTCAATTCATAACTGTAGAGTGGGTAATATATTTCACGTCAAAACCATGAGGTTTCACATTTACAACTCAGTCAAAAATCTCTACCAAGTGAATAGTCACAGACGTTTCATGTGTCTTGTTAGGAGTTCAGACTTACATACTCGGCTGGTTGACCCTGTGGGGTCTGCAGGCAGTTGGGGGGTGGCTGCAGCTACAATATAACTCCTGCTGTTCTGATCCATTCTGCAGCGTTTAGTGGGGAAAAACTCTCTGATGGCTTTTGTCTTGTATATGGCCTAATGGCAGAATGGCTCAGCACGGCACGCCTTTGATGCTTTTGATGCACCTCATTAACAGTTTAAATTTACACCTGCCTCGTGCATTCCTATGGGACCCCCGCTCATGTGTGAGGGGGACTGTTTGTTCTGCATAACGAGCATCGTGAACACCTCGGTCTCTGATGTGTCGATGAATCCGCAGCTAATTGGTTTTCAAAACATTTTTTGCATGTGGTTGGAACGTACCCGAAATGGCATTAATATTCTCCTCCTGATCTCTGTGAATTTACAGCAGCTTGCTTTTCTGCTGCAGATCTGCACCAATCCTGCTCCGTATGGCAACAGGAATCAGCTTTGTGAGGGTTAATTAGACTTGACTGATGAAGCAACAGAATGACCAAGCCGAAGGAAATATCAAACATGGTTAAGAAGTCAACCCAAAGGCAAGACTCAAGCAGTGAGTTCACTGCTGGAAGTCATTATTCTTAGTTAATAAATGCAAACATTTGTTCCTGATGGCTCACTTAACCTCTTAATTTATGTATTACCACCAGAACCCTATTCAGTGGAGAGCCATCGGTCACACAGGCCTTCACAGAAAGGCACTGCATGGCCCCTCTTTCTCTTTCATCCAGCCTGTACTCGCTGCATGCTTCTCCCAGCAAGGAGCACCGCTGCGCAGCCAGAACTGGCTCTCAAACGCTCCTAATTGTCCTGCTTATTGACTGGTTGGTTCCGGTGTGTTACTGATTTTCCACTGCTTCGTGATGGCGCTCCGGCTTTAGTTTGGGACATCTGTGGGGGGTCAGGGGTGAGGGCAGCCCTGGGGCTGTGTCCATCTGCCCAACAAATATTCAAGTCTTCTGAGACAAGCCTGCTAAACACCTCTAATAGCCTGTGTAACATTTACATTATGAGCCCCAGAGCGAGCTGACATGAATAGCGATGGGAGAAAAAAAAGCCTCTTAAGTTATCAATGCTGTACCGCCAATTTGAAATGATATCCACCGAGTAGAATAAAAATAATGACACTGTGCAAATTTCTCCCCATTATCTCAAACCACAGCACCATAGCCTGAGTAGCTTTTTCTGAAGATATCATTGAATCTAGGACACAGACATGAAAGAGCAGCTCAGAAATGGTTTCCTAATCTTCTAAAACTTCTTCAGGAGGACAGTTTTTATTTAGTTTCACAAACTCAGGCAGCTGCTTTTTAAAGATTAACTGCCTCAAATCCAAATGAGTCTTAAAGATAAAAAAAACAACAAGAATGGTAAATTCATCAGTGAAGTTTAGTGTTTATTCTGAGCGATTTAATTCAGCTTTCAGACTGGCTTCTCTTTGGAGCTGAAGGTAGCATGCAGTCAGCTTATTAGGGCTTTTAGTGCCTTTAGCTGTCTGTAATTGTATTGGTGAGACTGTGAGAGGAACTAAAAGGGAACAGAACAAGTTCAAAAACCTTAAGTAGAAATCTGTCAATATGCATTTATGGTTTAATTAAAAAAATCAAAACACAAAAAATGTGGCTTGTAGTTGTATTGAGCCTCTTCACTCTGACACCCCTAAATACATGCATGTACAACAAATTACCTACATAAGTCATCCAGTCAGTAAATATAATCCACGTGTATAATTTGTTCTCAGTGTAAATCCTGCTGTTCTATAAAGGCCTCAGGTGTTCTTTGACATCTTGCAAGTCAAGGAACAAAGCAGAAAGATCACAGAGAAAGATGTGGAGAAGTTTAGGTTCTAAAACAATATTCCACATGCAGAACTTTACAATCCACTGTTGGAAAATGGAATGATTATGGCAGAGAAACAAACCTACCAGAATATGGCTGCCCACCTAAACTAACAGTACGATGGCAACTCGGGATAAGGAGCAGTGAACACTAAGTTTGAGAATCAATTGACAGAAGAACTATTAGTTGTGCACTCCATAAATCTGGCCTTAATGGAAGAGTGGTGAGAAGAAAGGCATCATTGAAAGACAGCCAAAAAAAAAGTTCTGGATGCAGTTCACCACAAACCAAATAGAGGACACATAAAACATGTGGAAGATGCCCTCTCATCACATCGACCATCGTTGATCTTTTTTTACCCACATACAAAAGATTTTGTGTGGATGGAAAAATAGCACTGCACATCTCTCTGAAACCACCATCTGCAATGGTAAGTGTGGTGGCAGTATCATGGTGTGGGAATTCTTTTCTTTAAGAGGGATGGGGAAGGTGGACAGAGTTAATAGTAAAATGTAAAAGACTTGAGACTGGAGTGGACCGCTACCTTCCAAAAAGACGACCCTGAAAATTAATGTTCATAGACACTTTCAGACCAGTCAAATTGAGCTTTAGTTATTTTAAATGGGCAGTATTATGTAACATCGATTTTTTTTAAAGTTTTACATCATGTTATAATGTTGATCCCTCATCAAAACATACCTGGAGTGTTGCCTTGATTCTTTCATGCATGTTTGAGAAATCCTTTAATCACCTGTGGCAACCATTGAGCTGTACAAAATGCCTGGGTGAATACAGCTTCACCTTCTAGCTGCAGCTTCTCCTCAGAGCTGCAGTTTCCAAGCTTCCACCTCACAAAACACCACTCCCCTGCAACTTTCCCACTCAGCTCCTTCAGAATAGCCAGCAGCAATAAGCAAACACCTGGTGGAAGTGCGCACCTATTGAATTCATAATATGAGCTACTTCTCAGAGCAATACTGGTAAAAACATTGTTTAAAGGTTAATAGAAGAGTGCTGCTGCCATGACTTCCTCAAGGTGGAGTTTCAGAAAGAACAGGACTTTCTTAAAGAGGCCCAATTTCAAGGAGTTAAGTTATGAAGTCCAAATTATTTAAGCCACATTTGATATATACAGCATTTTTGTAACAACTGAAAGTAACATAGTTACTTCATTGTTCTATAAAATGATTCTATGTGCCTGGAAAATACATAATACTGCCTCTTTAAGGATGGAGGAACCATCAGTTTCTAGATGTGTGAAGCTGGGAGAGTCTTACCCCAAATGACATATGGTTACAATTGCAGCGAAAAGTGGTTTTATTAAGTATTGATTCAGGGGAGCTTAATACAAATGCAAGCCACATCATTCAGTTTGTAGCTTTAAAGAGGAAAAATATAGGAATTTTCAGAGGGTATGAATACGTTCCCAAGACATTCAATACTGATTACGGCAGCTTCAAAGAACCATTCATTGAGGTTTAGTGCCGTTAATATGTCTCCTTTTTTTGTTATGCTAGAACTGGCTTGAGATTGGGGAATCCAACACAGCTTGAGCACAAATAAGAGACCTAATTATTTGCTAAACCTAAAATTTAGAAAAACAATGCATATTTTTTTGGCATCTATAAAAAAATTTGTTTATTATAGTGCATATGGTGTTTTGACACCACCAAGTAAAATGTTGTCACTACAGAATGGAAATGATTATGAAATAGCTTAAAGTTAAGGTTGCAGTCATTTATGTCTACAACTCTTTATATTAGTGTTGACTTGGGGTATTCCACTTTCAAGCATCAAAGTAAATGGTCAGTAGCTTTATTCAGTCTAAGATCATATCAGCCCCATGCTTTGCATTGCATAATAATGTCACACAGGCCCAAAAACTGTAAGATTATTTCATCTTTAATGCAACAAAAATATCAGAAGCACACATTTCTGTATACAACAGTCACAAAATGATTGCTCAGTGCAACAATATGCAACTTTAAGATGAATTTAACTCAGTACTGTTGAAGTATGTTTTGTATTATAATTTTTCGGTTGGTGAAATTCAATTTTTTTACATACCTAGCTATGCAAACTAGAGTTGGGCATATAAATAATTGGGAATGCTAGGAGTAAGTACTAGTGTTTTAGTCAAGATCACTTTATCCAAGACCAACCAAGACTTTGAAAATGTGATCAAGACAGGTCTGGAGTACCACATCACTAGTTGGTGGGTCTAGAATCAGAAACAGAGTGTAATTGGTGTTATGATAAGGGGAGGAACAGAGCTATCAGGCAGTTACTTGATCATCTGACAGTCAGTTAAAACAGTGAAAGAAGGTCAACAGACAACTTTTTTACTTTAGTGGACTGCATTACCACTACCCAAGAAACATGGGTCATGTATTAGGTTTGTATGAGGCCAGCTGGCACTCTTCACAACACAGTGAAGGTTGACACAGTAGGAGAGGATGCACTTACATATCCATTGTGATACATATGTACACTCCATATGTGGAAAAATTAAAAGATATGACTGGCTGACCTCATGCAAACCCAAAATATGAACCCTAATGCAGTCTATCATAATGATAGCCTGTAGTGATTTCTAATGCATCAATGAGGCATCCTCTCTCTGTCTGATGATCTCTACTTTCTGATTTGACTGGCGGTCAGATGCTCCTACTGCTGTCTATAACACAACTTCACGGGTGAAGCCACCACCTTCCAGAAGGGCCAGCAACTTGAGAATTGAATTCTTTACAGAACAAGGACTGGACTGCACGTGTTAAAAAATTCCATCCAAACTGAACACTAAATATGATTGCCTGTTTTTTTTTTTTTTTCTTTTCAGTGAGTGTAGTAACAGTATAAGCTATGTAGACAAACATATCAATATGTTTTCATGTGAGACTGAGATTGTTCTGTTTTATACATGTGGACAGAATAAGGAATTACGGTGGCTTCTAAAAAACAGAAAAATCTTCTTTGTAAAGTCAGTATTTGCCCATTATGGGCTTCTACAACAGCAACGCTGTGCAAGATGGTGAGCTATAAGCATAAGGATTTATTCTGCAACGAATGAACGTCCGCATCAGTCTCAACTTCTGGACCCTCTAACAGGTATTCTTCCAGGATTTCCTTGTTTGTTTTCTAAGTCTGACCAGCTTCCCTATAGGGAGAAAAGTAAGATGCCACCATACCAATTTTTTATTTTTTTTTAAACAACAAATTGTTTTCCCTTTGCTTCACAATTATGTGCTTCTTTGAAATCCAAGAAAAATACACATTTTGCTTGAAGTATAACATAACTTGACTGAACATGGAGGATATGAGAACTTAAGTTACAGCCTCTTAGGAAAGAATGAATTGTTTGAAATCACCCAATCCACTGTGATGCACTGAGAGAAAATAATGATGTTCTGTCTGCAGAGAACATATTTTAGTATATTTTCCTGTTCACAAAGTCCTCTCAGCTGGGAAAAAGTACTAGTTTTAAAGGGCTGGCCTGTCCACAGTATCCCAACCAACTCCACCCACTGAGCCCAGACAAAAAGGCCCTTGCTCTGGCGTAACGAACCGAGTTTGGCCCACTCATTGCATTTGTTAGCCCCAGCGAGACCCTGAATATAGAACAGCTATTTCATTTAATGAGGCAGAACTTCATGGCTGCCTCTCTAAAACTTTGTCAGCCGTCTGTTCTCTGGAAACAAAGGCTGAATTTTTTAAAAACATTCATCTATTTCTTTTCCCAGCGACACACAAGCTGTTAAGATGAGTCGAGCGCGGGCTTTTCCCTCTCTGTGACGCGAGACAAGTGTTGCAAACAAAGATGGCTGAGTGAAGAAATAGGACGCTTAGATGGGAGGAGCGCTGAAGAATAACGCCTCCGCAGGGAGAGCTTTGATGACATGGGGTTGTAGTTTTATGAAATAGCCTACATTTGGCTTTGTACTGAGGGTTGAGAAGAACTGTGAGTGAGGACGTTTTCCCCTGCTTATTATATTCTGCTGTACTCTCTGAAGACGCGCACACCCTGTACTAATTTGCCTATTTCTCATTTACTATGAGCAAAGATAATTGGGTGCTGCCTGCTGTGTGCGTTTGCATGCCTGCAAAGATCTCTGTTTATAAAGCTTTTTGTTTTTTAGAGTTTTGCTGATAGCAGTGGAGAAACAAAATGTAGAACACCAACATAGCTTCATATCCATCATTTGCACTTATACTGTAGTCCAGGAAACCCAATATTTCATTTCAGCTGTTTATAGCATTGGTGTTGGGGTGCTGGACCAACGGGTTCACATCTGAAATCAGAGACAACCGAAAACATTTGCAGTAAGGGCAGGTGTCCTCTACTTTTGACTCTTTAAGATGCAGGAAATGTTGAATTTTAAAGCACAGACGGAAATGTTTATTTTGTTATATTTAGGGAAGTGAAGCTGAGCACATTACTCTTAGAGGTACTTATATCAATTTGTGCTGAGAGCTGGAATGTTTATCTCCAATAACCAGGTCTGGACCTCTAAATTTATTGGATTTTTCAATTACTGAGTGTTGTTCCCTTCTCAAACCACAGAGAGCAGCTAATACCTAATATCTGTGCTGAGTGGAGAAAAAATATGCTCAGGATTCAAGCAAATATTATGAATTTAATCTGTGTTTCTCTACATTCCCTGTTTTAAAAAAATGTACTCTGTGTGAAACGTAAGCAAAATGCTACGATGCATCCCCACCACCACCCCCCAACTTAAGAATGTTGCAGTTGGAATTTAGAAAGCCAGTGGGATTTGCTAATTATTGTGCCCAATAACCAGGCTAACTGTAATTAACATTACAAACCAGTAGCAATGTATTTCTGAGCATTTTAGGCATTCAAGCAGTGTAACCATTCAGTAATAGAGGTAGTACAGCACTGCAAAGTGCAAATACAGTTTATTACTATGTTTTATATAAAACACCCAGCATACTGAACTTGAACTTGAGCTTGGTTTTACAATGGGAATTTCGACCTGGAAATTTCAAACTAAAACTTTTACCAACCCGGAACTTAGAAATACAAACTTCAGAGTTAAAATGGAACACAGTGTTAGTATTATATTTGGAGTTTGGCTTTTGGTTTGTGAAGAACGACATCCACACTGTGTGATGGCAGCAATGGCTGACTGTAAGTATCTTCTTTTCTAAGCCACACCATATATTTATTCATATTTAAAACTTATCCTGTATTTAACTCTAACCTTTATTTCCAACTTATAAGCCAAACCAATTACAGGTGAGACTTAAAGAAAGCAATATTGCAGTCAAACTACTCTCTCTTCTTTACATTTACATTGCAACTAAAAAATGTTACAGCATTGCCTTTATGCACATATAATACTGCAGCAAACTTAATTTCATCTTCAGTCAAACCAGGTTCCCACAGATTTATTGAACAAGTTAAAAAAAATTGTAGCAGCTACAAAATGTATTTAACTGCCAGACAAATGTACCTGTAATCACCAGATAATGGCATGATTTAGTTTCTTGCTATGCTAGGCAGATACTCGGTCTGCGCTGATGAAGTTCTAGTTATGTCAGTATGGAGAAGCCTTACAGTGGCTGAAACGGTAAAGCAGTCGGCCCCAACAGTTTACTAATTCAGCTAAAATGATTAAACCACTTGGAATCCTGAGTAATGAATTATGGAAAAAGAAAATATGGTGATTTCACCACAAAAGTAGCTAACTTAATCCTTACGTGGGTCCTCATTGTAAATTTTGCACTTTTTCAAAATACACATGCAATACCTGTTACCAGATGCATCATAGACAGTACAAATACTTTATGTATATTACAGGACTTGATGTTTTACAATGTGGATTTAATTTTCTTCACATTTAGACTCACATGGGTTTTAAATACACCAACATAAAGTACATTCAGCATGCAGTACAACAGCCTGGTTCTGGGGTTAAACTTGAAAAACTGGCCATCCATTAATAAACAAGGAAAAATACAATAATAAATTAAAACATTTTCCTTAAGGCAGTTTACATCAAATGCTGCTGACATCTGACTGAAATTGACCTTTCATTTTTCTGCTCTTTTTTATTTTCTTATATTAACTGCTAAACATGTTTTGCAGTATTCTAAATCAAACAGACTGTAAAGCTCCACTATCTATGAATGGTTTATAGTACCCAACATAAAAGCTGGGAAAGCATCCTCAGAGCAGAGAGTTGTCTAACAGTGCAGTATACTGTGACTCTTTCCCCATCCAACCTAACGAGCCCCCAAACTCCCAAGCAACAAACTCTTGATATTCTTCAGCAGCCACTGAGTGTGTTTGGAGCATTGTGGCTGTTCAGAAGCAGATACTATTGTTTGAATACATGAGTTTGAAAGCATTTGCAGTGCCAAGCAGCAATCACTGTGTTCAGTCAATGCTCAAATTCAGTCAATGTGTTTGAGTCAATGCTCAAAGCGGGGGTTTACTGTTGTGAGTTTTACCTCTAACCATGGATAAACTATCCATGTTGTTATTTTTAGATTGTTAACATTTAAAAGCTGAGTTGGCAGCAGATGGTGTAATTTCATGAAGAACTTAAGTCTTATTGCAATGTTTCTGCAATTATCTTTCTTTTTTTTATCACAATGTTATACTTTTCCAAACCCAAATCTGCAAAATTCTCAGTCCTCCTTAATTCCTTTATATCTAAATGAAAATGTTCCCTTTGAATTTATGGCAGAGATTTCTACAACCATGCTGCAAAGTATTGCAGTAGTTAATTTTTGGGCATGGATTTTGCATGCTCTCCCCATTCATGCATGAGTTCCCTGGGTACACCAGCTTCCTCTGACCACTCAGCAACTTTCATTTTATGGTAATTGGCCTCTCTAAATCACTCTTAGGCATTTGTATGTGCGTTTGTCTGTTCTGTGTTCTGCTGTGATGGGCTGATGATCTTTACAGGGTCTGGGTCACGACCCACACATTACCAGGGAGAACAGGCAAACCCCATCCAGAAAGACCCCAGGCTGGGATTTGAGCCTAGGACCAACAGTGCTACTAACTGCACTACTTTCCATTATTTATTGTCTTATCCAAACCTATCCAGACCTGCAAAACACTAAAAATTAAAATGCAGACTTTTCATATATATTTTTATTTAAATATACCCGTCCACACTTGTTTACTTTTTGCAGTGAGCATCTTCTACATATATTTTGTTACAGTATCATGGCTTCTCCCTCAGCTGAGGAAGGAATTCAGCAAACTTTGCTGCAATGGACATGCATGAAGCATTAAAATGATATTTACAGGATCATTTTTCATGCCACTAAAAGTAGAAAAAAGCAGAAAACTCATAGTTTTAGGACAGCACATGAACAAGATAGATGATCCCATCTTCTAAACAGCAACCTTTGTTCTTTCTCACACTTTCTCCCACAGCAGAACTTTAAGTTACATAATGCATGCATAAACATTCCGCAAGCTGTCATTTAAGGGCGACTCTGACAAGTAGGATTCACAGGCCATCCACGTTTCGCACATAAAGTACAATTCAAAGAGAGTTGACAACAATAAGGCAGGATTGCTTTGACAAAGCAGATCAGAGGGAAACCACATCTGCCGCTCTCTCAGAGAGACATGCCCACTCATTAGCTGTCATGCATGAGAGGGTCTCGGGGGCTTCACTTTAGTAAGTTCTCATTCTGAGGAGAGTATGAGAGAACCTGCAGAACCGAAGGATCATTTAGTCTTTTAGCGAACAGCCTACTTTTATGGAGCACATTGTCTTTGCAGCTTTGCTTCATTAGCCCTCTTCTGGCCTGCATGAACAATCAAGGCTGGGCTGTTGAAATATTGATTAGAGCCATGCTGGACGAAAAGTGCTGTATGTGTGTGTGTGTGTGTGTGTGTGTGTGTGTGTGTGTGTGTGTGTGTGTGTGTGTGTTTGTGTGTGTGTGTGTGTGTGTGTGTGTGTGTGTGTGTGTGTGTGTGTGTGTTAGTCTTTTAGTGCATTTGGACTGTTTGTTGAATATAGTTATTTGTCTTCTATGGGTGTTTACTCCTGAGGGAAAACAATGCCTCCCCTTCAAAGTCTTGCTGGCACATGCAGAGAGGACACACTTATCACATAAAGCCGTGCTTGTGTGCACCCTGCCGTTAGTGTATGTTTGTGATGAGCGCCTGCAGCTTTATGCGTGGGCGTGCATGGTGTCCCCTCTTATTTTGTGCTGTTTTTGTAGCAGGCATGGACCGTGGCGTTCAAAGAGAATTACATAGCACCGTTCAGGGAGGGTGACTCAGTAAACGGGGGCTCTGTGTTGCTCGGTGTGGAGCCGCACTGCTGAGTGCAGCACCAGCTGGACTTGTGTTACCTGTGCAATCCTCTTTAGTCCCATTAATATAGCTCTGTGCTATGCTCTAAATAGCACTGCGGGGACTTGAAACAGCAAGAAAAGGTAGAGAGCTGCAGAGAGGAAAAGGGAATGGGTGAGATGGGAGAGGAGTGGGGGAGGAGATAAGTGTGAGAAGCGGCAAAGTAAGTGAGAGTGGGCGTTCTGTTGCCTATCAAATAAGTAAGTTTAAGAAGCGTTTCCACCTTAGCTGCAAGTGCACACTGATTGTCTTATGTGACTCATAAAGTCTATAAAGTAGGTCAGTGGGTTGTTGCTTAAAGTTAAAGAACTAATATGTGCCTTATTCATAAAGTGAAAGTTACTGCAGTGAAGTTTGTGTGTAATATATGAAATGTCTCATAATAATGTAAGAAACCCACATTGTTAAAAACATTCTTTTTTGTTGCTCTATAGATATAATATTTGATCCTGGAGAATTTGATAGTTGAATCTTAATGTCTGATTTCTCACAGCTTCAGTAATGTTTAACACTTAAAGCAAGTCGAGAAAGAGGGCTAAGGTCTGCAGAATGAGAAGCTTGATTTGATGTCTGGTCTGTTGATCTGGCGATACTCTTTGAATCAATAACCTTCTGAAAGACCTAATGATGACCCAAGATTTCCAAGAGCCCTGGGAAAAGAAAATACAATACAATATAATACAATACAAATTTATTTATAAAGCACTTTAAAACAACACAGTTGGCCAAAGTGCTGTACTCCAAAACAAATAAAACAGACATAAAAACAAAACAGGTAAAACATTAAAATCAACATCTTAAGCTAACTCAAAAGCCAAAGAGAAAAAATAAGATTTAAGAAAAGATTTAAAAACAAAGTGAATCTACCTGTCTGATTTTCAAAGGCAATCCGTTCCAAAGTTTATGGGCAGTGACTGAAAACACTCAATCACCTCTCAACCTCTTGTTTGATTTAGGAACAACCAGCAAGAACTGATCTGCTGATCTAAGAGCGCATGAGGGGACATGCAACTGTAGCAAGTCAGCCAGGAACTGCGGGGCAAGACCATGAAGACATTTAAAAACATATAAAAGAAGTTTAAAATAAATCTGTTAAAAAAAACTGGGGCCAATGCAATGATTTTAATACAGGAGTAATGCGCTCTCGTTTTCTTGTACCAGTTAAAAAGCGAGCAACAGCATTCTGAACCAACTGAAATTGGGACAGTAATGAGTGTCTCAGGCCGACATAAAGTGCATTGCAGTAATCTAAGTGAGATGTAATGAAGGCATGGATTAAGATCTCAAAGTGATGTGAGAGAACTGGCTTAATCCTGGCCAGTTTATTACTAAATTAATCTGTGCATTGAGTTTAAAATCGTTGTCCAGCACCCAGGTTGGTTGCTGTCTGAGTAAGATGTTCCGTTAAAGAACCCAGATCTGGATGGACTTTAGAACCATCATTAGGGTTAAACAACAGTACCTCGGGTTTTAGCTCATTGAAATGTAGAAAGTTCAAAGACATCCATGCTCTAATTTCTGCAATCCACTCCAGGAATTTGCTCAAGGAGTATTGAGCAATGGAACATAGATTTGACTATCATCAGCATAAAAGTGAAAGTTCACACCAAGTTTCCGAAGAATAGATCCTAAAAGAAGTAAATAAAGTGAAAAAAAAACAAAGGGACCCAAGTATGGAGCCCTGATGGACTCCACATGTAAGGGGGGCAGCGGAAGACTTGGCAACTCTGAGTTGCACATAAAAGCTTCTCTCTTTTTTTTAAATAGGATCTGAACCACAATGGATCAGAACCCTAAATGCCTACCCAGTTCTTCAAGCAAGACACTGCGTCAAAAACAGCTGTTAGGTCCAAAAGCATCAAAACAACACAGTGGCCAGAATCTGTAGGTAAAAAAATATCATTAAAAAACTTTCAATGGTGCTGACTCAGAACTGTGGTAAGATTTGAAGCCCGACTGAAAAGGTTCAAGAAGATTTTGCTCATTTAAATAAGGTGTCAACTGGCTATAAACAATTTTTTTCCAGGATCTTAGACAAAAAAGGAAGCTTAGAAATGGGCCTAAAGTTTGACATTATTGTCAAATCCAAGGCAAGCTTTTTAATCAGTGGTGTTACTACTGAATGCTTAAGACTTGCTGGCACCTATCCAGTTGCCAAACTGGCATTAACAATGCTGGACACATACGGAGCCACAGAAACCTCTTTAAAAAGATAAGGTGGAAGTGTATCATTAGGAGATCCAGCAAGCTTCATACGACCAGTCGTATCTTTTAAAAAGGGCAAAGTAACTAGCTCAAACTGGTTAAAAACAGCAGGGCACATAACAAAGATTGAAGAGTCATATGATGGAGGAATTATGAAGGCCCTAATGTTAGCAACCTTGCTAGTAAAAGACCTTGAGAACTTCTCACACATTTCTCTTGAGCTGTTCAGGTTGGATGACTGTGGGGTATTAAGAACAGAGGTAATAGTTTTAAAAAGCATATAAGGGTTATTACGGTTAGAGACAACATTATCAGAAAAAATATTTGTTTTTGCAGCTTTGACAGTTGTCTGATAATAATGCCAGCTGTCCTTCAACATTTGGAAAGACACCTGTAACTTGTCCTTCTATTTATGTACCGCACTGATGCCTCGCTGTGCACATGGCATCATTTATCCAAGGCTCTGGCCTGAGTTTAGTTTTCAATGGAGCCACAACATCCAAAGCAGATAGACAAGTTGAGTCAAAGTTAGATAAAAGAGCTTCAACATCAGAAAGAAAGACCACAGTATCCTTGAAGCCGATGGTGGAACTCAAACCTGCCAAAATGGCCCGCAGTATTACAGATCCTCCACTGTACCATCAATGCTTAACAGCTGGCATTGTTAAAGTGCAGTAAATGGAGGAACCAGATGTAGCTAGGAAGGTCAGACATGTATGATGCAAAGCAAAGTGTTTAATAATAGAAACAGAAGCTGACTGAACAGAGTGCAGAATTAATGTCAAAAACACAGGGAGCAAAAGGAACATACAACTGTAGGATATTGCAATGAAGTGAAGAAACAGAGAGGAATATATAAACAATGAGGACCCACTGAGATAGGGACCAGTTTGAATGAATGATTGAAACACCTAGGAGAATCTTATGAAATAGAATGGCTGAAGAGAAGGTAGAAAGCTGTACAAACATAACACAAAACATCATCCAAAACAGCAATGACTCAACTACCAACCCATAAGGAGACAAAAAAAAAACTCAGAATAACTGCACAAAAAGAACAAGACTACCTGTTGTAGAGAGATGCAATATACCCATGTGCTTGCTCAAAATCTCAATAAGTCCTTAGAGTGGAGGACGCTAGCAGCTAGTCAGACATATGCCTTGGGTTTTAGCTGACTTCAGCAATTTTAAACAACTCAAATTGAAAATGGATCTATTAGTTGGGGTAGAATGCTGAGTTGGCGGATATTATCAGTCTATTTTTTATCTTTTTCAGCTAACAATGTCTGTGTTTTAATGTGAAGTTACGATGTTTGAGGCTGCTGGCTAGATCAGCTAAAGATACCTTGAATCCACAAAAATAGAGTAAAATTTGGGATTTTGTGTCAGTTGAGCAGCAGTATTGATAATGGTATGTTCCTGTGCTTCCCAGGTCTTGCAGTATTTTTTTAAAAATGATCTCAGCAGACTCAAGGTCAGTTGATCTGCCAAATCAGCTGGTGAGTGAAACTGATAGAGCTGCCCAGCTCAACCAAGATATCTCTACATAGAACCACGGATGCTGTTTGTCTGAAAAAGTAGCACCAAACGTAAGAATGGTGTATTGTAAGATTGTCGATTGCTAAAATCTACAAAATACTGTTCTGTTACACTGATATAAATATTTTCATTCTGAGTTGTTGACTCCTCCTAGGCTCGGTCTGAATAACCTACAGTAATCCACCTCCACATGGCCCATCATGTATAATGAGGAACGTTGAGCTCAGGTACCTAAAAGGAGAACCTGCATAAAATATGTGTTGGACATTACTCCAAAATCCAATAACTTCCAGCACAATAATCATTCTGACATTTTAAATACATTCAGCGCTTTAAATAACACCAAAACTGTTTTGCGCCGTCTTTGACCAACACTAGAGGATCATAGAGCATTGCTACTTTAGTGCTGTCTTAATCACTGATGGGACTGTAAATATTCACATGTTTAGGTGACTGGGTTGTGTCAGTTTAATCAATCATTACTACACCTCTTCCTTACCTAAATGACATGTTTTGTTGTCTTTCTCATTTTGAAGAGCTGGTAACGAGCCACAACATATTTATACCCCAGGGATACAAGAAGTCATGGGTTATTAAAGTAAGTGTTTGTTAGGTGGACATATATTCAAACTAAAGGTTGTTTTTGAATTTTCAGTGTGGAAATGTGCCACTGCAATAAAGAAATCACTTGTCTGAATGCTTTTTGCACATCTTTACCAGGGATACCAATAATAGCGGAGGGCACTGTACAGAAGGTGTGATTGTGGGTTGACATTGCAGAAAATCTAGATGAGACAAATATTCAGTAACTTGGATTTTGCTTGTATGCTGTGATATGATGCTGTTGTGAGTTCAGAGTGAGACAGTTGCTTATTCCAATGTGCTTTCAAATGTTCAAGGTTAAGGCTAGAGCCCTGCGCAGGCCTGTTTTAAATAATCATACTCATGCCCTAGAGTTGTGACTATTACCGCCTGCTTCAGACAACTCATGCAGCTCTGCTGACCTTGTGCTGTCTTCTGTCTTCAATTTAATCCTTTACGTATAAATTTGAATCAGAAAACAGTCCAGCCTAGCTCTGTGTTTGTACTATAACATCATGCTTCATGTCTGAATTGGAAGATTAAGGAGGCTGTGCTTCCTTCAGTCTGGGTGGATGAAGGCTGTACATTAAAAATTGATGCTACAAGGTCACAACATGACGCTAAGGATCCTAAACAAGAGACAATACTCACATATTGGTTATCATTTTGTTTAGCTGTCATGTACTTGTTTTCAGTTTAGGCCACATTCTGGACTCTATATTCTAATATGTCAGATTATGTAGCCCTTAGAATGTACCCAAATCCATGCAGCAACAAGAAAATTGTGCTACTTTAAAGTGGCCTGCCAGCTTTAAGTGTATCATGATGTTTGTGCTTTGAAGGCAAGGGAAGGTTAAATCTGTAGCAAATACATGGAGTGCTTCATTGGTAGACAAATTAGTCAAGGTAAAGAACATTTCATGAAGAATAAGAAAAAGCATTAAAAATGGTAGAATTATACAAAGAAATAAACAGTAACTGTTTTCCTTGCTGTAATGCCTCTGCAGACAAAGTGAGTCTGAAACATCCCAACCTCTTGAACTTCTGTACATTTTCTCACTTCACAAACAAACTTTCATTTTTTGAATGGTATTTTGTGGAATAAACCCACATAGATTAATGTGTGATTCTGAAATGGATGAAAAATGACACATGGTTTCACACATTTTTTACTTATACAGTAACAGTAATGCAGTAAAAACTTTTACCTGTGTTTTTGTTGAGCCTACTCTGACTCCACTGAATAAAATCGAGCAAAACCAACTCCATTTACACGTCTCCAGTGATCGGAGTCTCTGACACCGGCACTTTTTGAAACCGGGTCTCAGAGTGAAACACCCACAGCAGAGGTGTGAAGTACTCCACAGGTGTGAAAGCGCACATGTGCAGAATGCTCAGCTACAGGATTTGTTCCATGCATGCATGGGCAGATAACAGTAAAAACAATAGCGAATAGCATTGTGCTGTGTGTGCTACTTAACCTGTTCAGTTTAACACAACTTCTGAAAAGGAATATATATGGGTTATATGAACACTTGGTTCATTGGAGACAGATCTTGCTGTTTTCTAAATGAGGTAGAAGCTAAGGGTCAAAAGCGCATGCATGCTTTGATGACATGCTAAAATCACAGCGCCATATAGTGCCCTGGCATAATAACCACAGTGGATTCAAGATGTCTTGGAGGTGCCGTCTAAATATGTATCAACATTTGAAAATACTGGCAGTTTCCAAACAGCGGTCTCGTGTAAGCATAACCTAGTCAACCAGCATCATGGTGGCAGCATCATGCTGGGAGGAGGTATTTTGTTCCATGTCTCGAGCAGCTGTGTGCAGACATTTTGCCTATTCCTTTAAATAATAAAATCCAGGGCAACTAGTTGATTTAGAAGTCACATAATGTAGTAAATAGAATCACGTGTGTAATTTAATCTCAGTATGAAAACCAGCTAGTCTGTGAAGGCTTCAGAAGTTTGTTAGAGAACATTAGTGAAGAAAAATGTTCACTATGAAGACCAAGGAACACAGCAGAGAGGTCAAGGATAAAGTTATGTTAATTTAAAGGGGCAATATCATGTGTTTTCCAGGCACATAGAATAATTTTATAGCACTATCAAGTAACTATGTTACCTTCAGTTGTTACAAAAATGCTGTATATATCAAATATGACCTAAAAGAAATTTGACATCATAATTTAACACCTTGAAATTGGGACTCTGTCTCTTTAAGAAAGTCCTGCTTTTTCTGAAACTCCACCCCCCAGGAAGTCACAACAGCTAACCTTTTAACAACATTTTTACCAGCATTGCACTTAGAAGTAGCTAGTATAATGAGCGCAGTAGGTGCACAGTTCCAATTACTGCTGGCTAATTTGAAGGGGCTGAGTGGGGAAGTTGTGGAGAGGGGTGCTCTGTGAGGTGGAAGCACAGAGGCTTAGAACCTGTAGCTCTAAGGATGAGCTGGGTCTCAAAGGTGGCACTAGGTTCATCCAGACATTAATCAAAAGCAACCAAGAGGCCCATGGTAACTCTGGAGGAGCTGTAGAGATCCACAGCTAAGGTGGGAGAATGTGGATGGACAGCTGTTAGTCCTGCTGTCTACAAATGTGGCCTTTTTTGAAGGTGAGAAGAAAGTATGTCTGCAGTTTGACAGAAGCCATGTTGGGGACATGGTAAGCATGTGGAATAAGTTGCTCTGGTCAGATGAGATCAAAAGTGAAGTTTTTGGTCTGCATACAACATGGCACGTGTGACTGACAACAAGCACTCTAGATCACCCAAACAAGACACAGTGAAACATGGTGGTTTCACCATCATGCTGCAGGGATGGTTTCTTCAGCAGCTGGTCAGCTGATAGGAAGATGGATGGATAATACAGGACAATACTGGGGAAAAAAAACCTGTTGGAGGCCAAAAAAGACTTGTGACTGTGGCGAAGGTTCACCTTCCAGCAGGACATCCACCCTGAACACACAACCAGAGATACAAATGAGTGATTTAAATGAAAACATGTCATGCCAGAATGGCCCAGTCAAAGTCCAGACTAAAATCCACGCAAAAGTCTGTGACAACACTTGTAAATGTATGTTCACCAAGGCTCTCCATCCAATCTGACAGAGCTTGAGTTATTATTTTGTTTAATTACTTTGTTTAAGAAGAATAAGCAAAAATGTCAGTCTCTAGATAAGCAAAGCTGGTAGAGACATACACCACAAGACTTGCAGGTGTAATTTCAGTGAAATGTGGTTCTACAAAGGGCTGACTCAGGGGGCTAAATACACTTTAAGATTTCGAAAACTATGTACCAAAATCCTCCTACTTTCTGCACTACTTTGTTCTGAAATCCCACTGAAACACGTTGAAGTTCATGATTGGAACACGTCTTTAAAAAGTTGGAAAGTGCACTGTACCTGGCAAGTTTACACTCATTCATGTACAGTAAGTCTTGACAGATGGATCATCCCAGGCTGTATCACTGTTTTCTACTCTCATATAGACCACATCAGCGGCACACATCAAATGCAGCTGCATGTCTAAATGTATATGGCCCACACACTAAGGAAGGCAACAAGACATAGCTTCACATAAATGATATCCAGACGTCTGCCATTCCCTTCCTCCAAGCCTTTCTTTACTCATCCACCCCCATCTGTTCATGTAAGGCACAGCGCAATCTGGCATAGTGCAACCATCAGGTGCGCTGCACACAAAGCCCCCAAGCTTCCCATAATGCTTACGTTCTACCTTTAAGTTCCTACTTGTTTTAAAAAGAGGGAAAAGGGGCATTTACAGAAGTTTGCATTTCTGAAACCTCCTCAGAATAAATTCAAGCCCCCAACTCCCCCCTCCTCAGATCTTGCCTGTGTGCTCCACTGAAACAGGGGCCAAAGTTTGCCCTGTGGAACTTCTTTATGCAAGGCTGATGTGTGAATCTTTATGGTGATGGAAACTGCTCCAGACAAAAGCGCCTGAAACTGAAAAGCGGAGAAAGAAAGAATGGGATGGGGAGGTGGGTTGGAGTGTGAAGGGGACAGGGCCGTGCAAGCCTTTAAATCATCATCGGAAAGTCATTAGAAAGCTGGTGGGGCTGGGCAGAGATGGCCGCACAGATTGCGCGCTCCCGAGCACAATACTGGTAATGAAGTGGAAGGAAAGAGGGGAGTGTCCGCAAACAGATTTCTTTGCTCTACTTACTCCTGCGGCCCTAAAGTTTCCCCACAATCTGTGTGCGGGGTGTAAAAGCTGTATTCATGAGGTGTTAACTGTTTTGTTTGTCGGCACAAGGAATTTATTCAAAGTGTTGCGGCTATCAGCGACAGATGGGCTGGAAGGTGATGAATTGGAGCAGGAGTTAACTGAGAGAAGGAGAGGTGGAGGAAACAGAGAAGGAATGTTGGGGTGTAAACTGGACGTTATCAATCTGCTGGCTTTGTGGTGCCAGCCCAGCCCAGCCCAGACCTGCTGCTGCACTCAGATCAGCCCCATTGCTGTTTACTGCTTGTCTACTGACCGACTGGATGCAAAACCTTCTAAATTAAACTATTTCATATGGTTCTTAACGTGTATTTGTAGTGCAGATTAGTGCATTGTACTTTTAAACATAAAAGAAACAGGAAATGATAAACAGTTACACTGGAGAGCACGTAATGTCTACATGCACTGTAGGACATACACTGATAAAATCAGTTAAAAAAAATTGTTGTCATTTTACCAAAGTAGATTTTCATATTTCTAAGTAGAAATTATGGAAATTTAATATTTGGAAAAACAACATTTTAGCATTTTGCCTTCAATATCTCACAATACCCCAAAATGACAATGTGAATAAAGATACTTTGTAAATTCATTAAAAACTACAAACACCAATAACACATATTGTTCATACACCTGGCAAATATTTACATTTTACCAACATATTTCTTTTGTATGGAAGTAATTTAGGGTTTGAAGTGGCCCTGCAAGAGTCCTGAGTTGAATCTCAGAGAGAATCTAGCGAGTTAGCTAAAGATTAGGGTGATGGGAAGGATGCCTTCCAACCTCAAATGCTATCGAAACACCAACGGAAACATCTGGAATGATTTTTCCAGCTATTACTGAGAAGAGTATAAAAAATGTTTGACATGACATTTTTTAATATAATATTTAAAAAATCTTTCTCAACTGATGCTCCTTTTACAATGTTGCATTATCCTTTGAGAGAAACCTGCTTGCTTTCCTGTCAGAAACAAACTTCTTGACTGAAAGAAAATAATTGAATTGCTTAATGATCCTGGCCATTGCTGTACATAAGTATTCACAGTCTTATGTAGCCAAAGGTGCTACATACTTTGTTGAAGCACCTTTGGCGGAAATACTTGCATCAAGCCGATCAATGGATGGTTAACATCAATAGAGAGATTTTACGTCCATCCACAGATTTTCTATTGGATTTAAGTGCAACCTTTGTCACTCAAGGATTTTGTGTTGATAGATAAATCAATGCCTTAATGTGAATTCCAGAGCAGTCTGGAGGAGGATTTCATGAAGAATCGTTCAAGTTCTTCATGTAGAAAAATATCTCCACACTATGATGCTTGCCCCATTATCTTTGACTGCAGGTGTGGTGTTGGCCAGGTCATCAGCAGTGTCTGTTTTTCTTCTGGTCTCACAATCTGTAAGGTGCATTTCTGAAAAATTCAAGAGCTATTCAAGGCTATTGTTGACCTTCAGGATGGTTCTCCAAACTCCACAGGAGACCACTGGAGCTTCACCTAAGTGATTATTGGACTGTTGGTCACCCCCTTGATTGAGACCTCTTTTCCACATTCACTCAGATTGGTTGGTGGTGAAATTTTGGGATGGACCAGGTGGTTCTAAACTTCTTTCATTTACAAACAATGGAGACTTCAGTGCATTTCAGTGCAGCAAAAAATGCTTATGTATCTATACCCAGATTCAGGCACTGACACAATTTGGTGTTGGAAGTCTAGAGACAGTTTCTTTGATTTCATTGCTTGGATTCTGCTCTGATATGCACTCTTTGCTGGAAGCAGTTGTGTTCCATTCTAATCATGTTCAGTCAGCTGAACAGATGGACTCCAATTAAGTTGTAGCAGCATTTAAAGGATGATCAGAGGAAACAGGATGCACCCTAAGCTCCATTTTGAATTTCATGGGATAGGCTGTGAATAGTTATGTACATGTGATTTTTGTTTATACTTTTTTGTTTGTCATTGTTGTGTGTGGGAATTTGAAGGAAAAACTAGCATAATCCACTTTGGAGTAAAGTGGGTCTGCACAATCAACAGTTTGTAGCCAATTTGGTAATAGCATCTTTTTAACATTTCAATCAATTAATGCCAAATCCACTTGACTATTTAAAATACAGTTTCAGAGCTGAAGTCATTACCTCCCAGAAGCAAAGATTTATGGATGCAGAGGATCCCCTCTATCACAACAGACACCTCTGGTGGAACCTCCTTGGCAAGAGAATCATGATAAATAATCAACATAACTGTTTCTTTCATAACGTTATCTAGTTTGTTTTCCATGTTAAGAAGAAGTAAAAACTAGGAATTGATTTGTGATTAGGGTATGAAATATAGAAACTGCAATAAACTCTCCAAATCTGCAAAAGGTTTTCTGTGCTGTTCACTGGCAATCACTGTCTTGGGGTTAAGAAGTTCAGCTTACTAGCAAGTTTGACTGCAACATTAGCGCTGTTGCTAAACTAGTAAAAAAACTATGCAAAGTTACATTTTTGCTCCAACACAAAAACTTTCTCAATCAAACGTCTCATAACAGTTTTTAACTTTTACTAAGATGATGTTTTCATTGGGCACAACTCCAGTCTTATGGTGAAGAAAGAGCTGAGACAAAAAGCATAACTCTTCATTTGCCAGTCAGTCTATGTTCCAACCCTCAACTATGGGCATGAGGTATAGTTCATGGACAAAAGAATGAGATCTCAGATACAAGCAGCCGAAATGAGCTTCCTCTGGAGGTAGAGATAGGGTGAGGTGTCTGACATCCAGGGGGAGCTTGAAGTAAGGGAGTCAGTTGAGGTGGTTCGGGCATCTAACCAAGATGCACCCTGGGGGCCTTCCTTTGGAGGTTTTCCAGGCACGTCCCACTGCGAGGATACCTAGGGGAAGACCCAAAACTCACTAGAGGGACTATAAATACAGTCTTGCCTGGGATCATATTAGAATCACCCCAAAATGAGCTAGAGGAAGTTGCTGGGAAAAGGGATGTCTGGAGTTCCCTCGTTCCCTCCCTTATTGCCCCCATGACCCGATAAAGGATATGTTGGATAAGCTGAAGACGATGGATGGATGGATGGATGGATGGATGGATGGATGTTTTCATTCATAATATAACTCAGACTAACATATAAGCCTTTCTATTTTTTCTTGTGCTCACTACAAATGAGATTGAACATTCAACTCTCTAATGTCATCAGTATAATTAAAATTAAAATAATTTGGTGTGATTTGTTGTTTGAATTTAACCACCACTGAACAGTAAATTTAAAAACAAATGCTTAATTAAAATGCAACTAGATATAGTTTCTAATCTTTAATATGCTCTAAAATTCCTTTTTACAGTTCATAGGCTTAGAAATGTTAAATGACATTGTATGGTTGTAATGTTCTTTTTGACAACATACAAATAGCAACAGGCCTACTTGAAGTTCTGTTTAGTTAGACCTTTACAAGGCTGAGCAGTTTGTGTACCAACCCAAAGCAAACACAGTTGACTTAAAAAAAAAAATCCAAGTCTTTGAACACATCTTAGACTGAAATTTTAACTTAATTTTAACTATAGGCTGATTTGGTCACAAGTATTTTTAAAGGAGACTTCAATGACTTAATAAATCATACAGGCAACTTTAAAGGCCCCCGACATACTTCATCTAAAGCCGAACAGTGGCACAGACCACCTGGGGGACACCCCTCCCGCTTCAGTATACCTCACGCCCCTACTCACTGGGGTTCCCCCTCCCTCCCTGCATCCTCTGTTTTGCTTTTATGAAAAACTGACGGAGAGACCATCACATTTTTGTGCAGACAGCCTTTTCTGTCTTCTCTTACAATTTCCATAACCATTTGCCAATCTTATTAAAGTAGTTATTTAGTGAGGAATGTACAGATGTACATAATTCCTCACCTTGTCAGATTAAATGTTCCTCAAAATATTCATGTTTACTGGAGATATAAAAACCAGATAGTGGAAGTGGACTAGTTGAAGAGAAATATTAACACTGCTGTCAGAGTGCATTTCTGCATAAAACACACAACAAACTTCTGACCAGTCAGACAACACTTGGCATAGAACCCTATCGAAACAGTTCGACCCGGGACTGGTGTCGAGTTTGGCAGGCAAATGGCTCTCTGTGAATAAAATGAGCAATTTTCATTGCATCTATGTCAATGACAGACTTCATTTGGTGCTCAAAATGAAGTATGTCGAGGCCTGAACTTGCAGCATTGTGACTGACTGTGATACCAGTGGGGCCACAAAGGGAGGGCTGGAAGGCTGCTGTGGTCACTTCAATAAATTTGTTCTTTCTTTACCTTAAATATGGATACAGCATGATAATATTCCCAAAATTCTTTTTTGACATTTTGTTTTGACTTGCAACCCCAAGATTATCAGTGGACCCCATCTGCCTACCCCTTTGAAACATTTCTGGAGATGCCCCTGTCCGAAAGAAAATCCAGAAAAAGACTGTACATGGTAAGTTCACAGAGCTTAGTGCAGATTGTTGATGTTTTGGGTTGTTTTTTTTTAATAAAAAGATTTTAAAAAAAAAAACAAAAAACAAAAAAAAACAAAACAAAAAAAAAAAACATTTAAAAGTTAAATTAAGTTTAACGTCCCAGTATTCCCGTGAGAAGCCACCCTCTGTCAGGCTTACAACATTTACTTCATAATGGCCACACAAAGGGCCCAAATTAACCCGCCAACCACTTTATCATGAATTCAATTTCGATAAGAGTTTGGGAATAATGCTGGTTGAATGGTCTCTGTATGTGAAGTGGTGCCCTCACGATAAAGGCCTCTATATCACCAGGAGCAGTAACACAAGCTTCTCAAGTGTTGCTCTCTGGAGCCAATGGGCGCATTCACTCTTAATGATTTCCATCAATAGTGCAGAAGGGTGAGGCCATTATCCGGGCCAGCTCTGCGTTGAGAGCGGCTCTCTGCTAGAAAGGCGGTAATTGGATAATTACTGCTGGAAACCAATTAGAGCTCAGGGCTTGTGATGGCACGCGAGTTCAGCAAAGGATGGCCGCGTGAGCAAGTGAGATGGGGGTGTGGGTTCTGTGCGGGTCACCACTCTGATCGATTATCCTACAGACACCCCTCCTTCCCAAAGTCACACACAGGCTAGTTCTCCTTTCTCACCCTGCTGCTCCCCTATAGCCCCCCCACTTGCAGAGCTTATCTGCTGGACACAAAAGCGACCAAATCGCCCATTTCCATGTGAAAGAGTTAAACCCCAACAAAAGGCACGGATTGGGCGAGCAGCTTCAGACCCCGAATACCCTGCGATCACTTGAGCAAATGGAGCCACAATGCAGAAGAATGGAAGGAAAAAGGGGGATAAGAGGAAGAATAGGAGAGGGGGGTTAGGGCGCTCTAAAGACATATTTATATATGTTAAAGAAAATGCTAATATGTCTCGTGAAGAATAGAGAGGATTTCAGAGACTCCCTAATTCTGCTTTTGTGGTACTCGCGTGCAGACTGGCGCGATTGACACAGTGATCACGTGACAGAAGTTTTTGGAGTCTTCAAATCAGAGCTTTTCTTGTCAGGGAAGTTGTATGTCTCTCGCTGTCTCTCTCTCTCCGTGTGTGTGTGTGTGTGTGTGTGTGTGTGTGTGTGTGTGTGTG
Organism: Anableps anableps; assembly: GCA_014839685.1. Taxonomy (NCBI): domain Eukaryota; kingdom Metazoa; phylum Chordata; class Actinopteri; order Cyprinodontiformes; family Anablepidae; genus Anableps; species Anableps anableps. The sequence goes on from CM026077.1 coordinate 29,247,727, forward strand.
TGTGTGTGTGTTGGAGGGAGGAGGATGCAAGAGTCTGTCCAACAACTGTTTTAAAGAAAAAAAAGTGTTTGTGTAGTGCGCGCGCGCATGCACGCGCAGCGTTGTTTTTTTTTTTTTTTTTTTTTTAATCCGCCAGGCGAGACGCGACATACAGCAGCGTTATTTGCTTTTGATTGCTCTGTACCTCTGGGTGTGAGAAAACGCTGAGCGGTGTTGAAATACGCGGGAATCCGGTGTACACTTTGAGCATGTTGTTGCTGTGGGCTCAGAAAAAAGCCTCTCTGTCTTCATCTGAAAGAGCTCTTCTCCGTGTCGTCTGAATGAAAGATCTTTTTGCACCGGGGTTAATGTTGCAGCTGCAAAGCAAATTACTACCTTATCCTATGAATATCATTGCTGTTTTTGTTGCCCTCTTTGTAGGGCGTACTGCATGAGTTATGTTTTTTAAATGCTCTAAGGTATAAAGATTTTCTTCATACTGGATGTTTGCTACTGCTGCCCAAAATCTGCATATAATTCGTTTTTCGAGGGGAAAAAGTAGAGTGGTTTTCAATAAGTGAAAAAAAAAACAACCAAAAAACAATACAATAAAACATCTTAGCTGTTATGAAGTTCATCAATAACATCAACCAATCTTGACCAGCAGCTCTGTCTTTCTGTGGATTTGGATCCCTTTAAAGCCTTTAACACCATTAATCACAGAATTCTATTGAACATCTTGTAGATATTTTTTTTTCCAAACAAGCAGTTGAATGGCTCGGTAAATCAACCACAGCCCATTGATGGTTTAAACTCATAAGCAATGCAACTCCAATATTTTTCTTTTATTGTATTTTACTTTGTACACTACTTTATTTTCAAAATTGTTGTATATATCTAATATTTTGTCTTTCTCTGTCCTGGGAGAGGCTAAGTCTGACACATTTGCAGAAATGCTTATTAAGGTACAATGGTCATGTCACACCAATAAATACAATGAAGGAATTCCACAAGGTTCAGTACTTGGTCCTTTATTTTTACATTATAAAACTCAACTTTTGTCTTCCATGCTGATTACTCTGTAATTCACTGTTCCACACCTACTCCTGCAAAAGATTTTTAGCATCTCCAACATGCCTTTTGCAGAGTACAAGAACAGCTCTGCTGCCTACATCTTGTTTTAAATTCAGAAAAAAGAAAACTTTATGTTTTGGCACTTTTCACAGGGAATGGCCAACAAAAAGTCATTGTCTGTTTTTAAATATTTAAGACTTAAATGATGACAACTTTTGTAAGGAGCATGTTAATCATAAGCGTTCATTATGAATTTTAAATACAAAAGTTGCTTTTCTTTTAATGTACTATTGAAATTGGGCAAATCTACATTTTTTTGCCTGTTGTTGATCATAGAAATGTGATTTATATGAATGCATTTGCTTATTGAATGCTTAATGAATGCATGTTGGATATCATGGAGTACTGAGAATTATTCATAACTGAAAATTAAACAGCACAGCAGTGTTTCAATGCATCTCTATGTATTTTACCACTCCTTTGAGTGATCTTTGAATTTGTAGCTACTATCTCGGCCAAATATTGGTTACTAAAGAGATCAGAGATCTTCGTCAGACAAACTGGGTTGAATAAAAGAAATGAAATGAATAAATAGAGAAGTAATTCTAGAGGTGGTTTTAGTAAGGGCAAACTGAGCTCATTCCACAGGGCAACATGGCCTAGAAGGGCATAAGTGCTGGGGAAAAAAAGTGTTTTCCATCGTTCCTGGCTTACAAGAAGTTTTTCTTTTTTTGGCTTGCAAGTCCACTCAGTGGCCATGTGGGGCCCTGTATTTGAGACTTTATTACAGTGGACCTCTGCCTATTCGCGGTTCAGTATTAGCAGATTCACCTATTTGCAGATTTTTTTTTCTGTGGAATGTAACTCCAAATTATTCACAGAATTTTCACCTATTCACAGATTTTTTTTCATAGAGTATATGTAAAGTATTTGAAAGGAAATGCAGCTTGGGAAGCTGAAATAGCAAGGCACAATGTTACTTTAACACTATTGGCGAGCGATTCCAAAACAGTCAGTCCAGGAGCAGCATTAATTTTCCTTGGCACTGATTGGCTGTACCCCCAAGAGATAGGAAGCCTGTGGATGTTAGCTTCTGCGGTAGTGCTAAGACAGTTTCTGCTGTGCATATTAATGCGTATTAAGGTATATTTGGTGTTTGAACAATTAAAATAGGCAGTTATAGAAGGGCTCCCAAGTATTTGTGGATTACAGATATTCATGGGTGGTTGTGGTGCACTGTTATCTTACTGTGGCTGTCTCTATGTGTTATTTAGGCATGTTGGACTTTAATGTACGGGATGGGAAAAATCTCTGACTTAAAATTTGAAATTCCAAGTTTAGGGATTTTTCCTGTTTATGTTTCCAACTTGAAACCTGGAAATGTTCTAAGTAAAAATAAAACTGATATTTACATTGTATTTTTCAACTAATGATGCAGTGCCAAATAATAAAGCCTGGAATTTTTTCTTTTTCCCAACCAGTTACAGTGTGCACATACTAACACAATTTGATATCCTGGTCAGAGAGAATAAGAGAGCAAATTGTAAATTAAAAAAACTTTGAAAACCCTTCAAAAAGCCTCAGGATCTTAAGTTTGGCTCATTTAAAGCATAAAGTCATGCGGTGATCTCATTCTTCTGGGGTAATTGGAAAGTGATGTCATTAATCAATCAAAGTCTCATGTCTACTTCTTTGGGACAGGCCCAACTAAGCTGGGCTTGTTCATTCAGGTGCCTTCTATTTGACTTTCAGTGGCAGATGGGTTCTTTATAGAACATGCCAACCTGTATTAGCTTCCACTGCAAGGCAAGTGTTGCCCCTGGAAAAGGGCTGGGGGTGCAGCATGAGGAGGGGTCGGGAAAGAGCGAGTGAGCCCTATAGGAAGAATGAGAAAATCTCTTAAAGAGCCGTGACAGGGCCCCGGTCTGCCTCTAAATGTATTTTAATGGGGGGAACCCTGGTGTCCGGGGCAATTCATCTCCCATCTCCAAGTAATGAAAGGAGTCATAGCTGGGACTGTTTCGGGATCTGGAGAGGAGGGGGTGGAAGGGCATGGTGCTACAAAGGCTACATGTGGCTTTGCTTCATTATGCCACAGTTAGGCTGGGGGGAGCTGTGTGGGGCCAGAGAGGGTGAGGGCCCGCATAGACAGATTCAGAGGGGCCACAATGCAGGCGAGGACGGCTGCAAAGAGAGACCCCGTCATGCCATTATCCCGCCGCTGCTAACGAGGGCTTCATAGGCCTTTGATATAATCTCACCATTGAAATCCTGATAAATCCCCCCTGCGTTTACAGCTAAATCCCATTTGTAACGGGTAAAAGCTGGGAGTATTTGTGCGTCTTCACCTGCGCCTCTCTGTTCTGGCAGCCGAGGCCACTGGGAGCTGCATGTTAAATGGTGCTGTTACATAGGCTTTAATTTAAAAAAAATCCCCTCTATATCTCTCTCCTGCGCAAGACATCTTGTGAGCCAATCTGAGCTAGGGTTGAATTAGAATAAAATCAATGTTTAAGTGCATATAGTCCCTGTGTAGCTGATGATATGATCTGAAAGACAAACAGTTACTAGATTAGAGCACAGCGGGGGATGAGTGAACAGGAGGAAGAGCAAATTTATAGACTTTATTAAATGATGCTATTAGCAGCCGTTACGCCACATTCTTCTGAATGTATGCAGTGCCCCTTGAACTTTTTCACAATGTAACGTTACAACCACAAACTTCAGAGTATTTTATTGGGAACTTATGCTATTTACCAACACATAGTAACACATCATTGTGAGTTGGATGAAGAATAAAAAATGAAAAATTTTCAAGATTTTTCATCAATAAAAATCTGAAAATGGGCTGCATTTAACCCCAGTTACTCTATTATCCCTAAACAAAGTCCAGTGTGACTAACAGCCTTATAGAAACCTACCTTACTAGTAATAAGTGTACTTCGGAATATAATTTGTTAGAGATCATTTGTGAACAAGCATCATCATGAAGGCGAAAGAACACAATGGTTCAGTAGGGATTTTGTGGAGAAGTTTACATCCAAAACTGTGAGTATTTTACAAAGCTCTGTTCAATCAGTTATCTGAAAACAGAGACAGTTCCACACATACTAAGACACGGCTGTCCACCTAAAGTGACAGGGTAGGTAAGCACCGCATCAGTCAGAGGAGCACCCAAACGGCCCATGGTGGCTTGGTAGACAAGACAAGTGTTAATCATGCACTCCACAAATGTAACCTTTGTGGAGTAGCAAGAAGAAAGCAAATGTTGAACAAAAGTCACAAGACACTACAAACATGTGGAGGAAGGTGCTCTGGTCAGATGAGGCAAAAAATGGGCAAAATGCCATATGGGGGAAAACTAACACAGCACAACACCCGAAATACACCATGCCCTCAGTGAAACATGGTGGTGGCAGCGTTGTCCCATGGGGATTCATTTCAACAGGGAAAATAAGGCTATTTTGAATTAATGAGAAGATCGTGGGAACAAAATACAAAACAATCCTGGAAGAAAACCCATTAGAGACCGCAGAAGACTTTCCAGCAAGACAACAACTCAAAACATACAGTCAGAGCTACACTGGAATGGTTTACATCAAAGCCTATTCCTATGTTGGAACGGCCTAGTCAAAGTCAACACCTAAACCCAAATGCGAATGTTCAGGAAGCCTTGAAAACTGATGTTACATCCAATCTGACTGAGCTAGGGTTATTAAGCAAAGAAGAATGTATCAAAAGTTTAATCTGTCATGATCGAAGCTACTGAGATACACTTCAAAAGACTTCCAGCAGTAACTACAACAAATGGTGATTCTACTATTGACTTAAGGAGGGTGAATATAAACACACACCACACTTTTCAGATTCTTCTTTGTAAATGTTTTTAAAAACTCCATATAATTTTCCCCCAACTTTACAATGTTGTGTTTTGCTATGACATACAATCCCAATACAGTACATCGTTGGTGATAATGTAAAATGTGAAAAAGTTAAAGGGGTTCAAATACTTTTACAAAGCACTGTAGCTATTTCTGTTATTCTGCTTATTTTTCCGGCCGAGGAGATAAGAGCGCTCAGAGGATAAGGCGAAAAAGATAAATTGTGTCCTGCATGCTTAAAGTTTAAGTCTCCTCCTGCTTTAGAGGTGGAGAGGTCAGTGGGACATCTCAGCCTCGTGTTTTCTTTTAGTGGGTTACATGGGACACGCGTGTGGGGATCCAAACAGTATTTCAGTATAAATCTCTTCACACTCAAGCGCTTTCAGAGGTAAAGCAGTCCCATCAGACACTCCTATTCAAATGCTTTGTCCTCTAGCTCAGGGACACTGCGCATCTCCGTGCCTCCCCTCCACCCATGTGTCGGTGCGCAGACTCATTTAACAGCCCCGAGGAACATAAACAAGCAACGGAAACTATAGCAGTATTGAATCAAGCTCTGCATTTAGCCCACAAATTGGGTGCCAACTTGCTCCGGACAGCCCAGGAATCTCTAAACAGGGTTTAGAGGTCTCACAGAAGACCCCCCTCTTTTTTTTTTTTTTTTTTTTTTTTTTTTTTTTTTTTTTTTTTACCTCCCCATCTCAAAGCCCGGATTGGTCACAGTGCGGCTCATTTGCATGCCTCGCCATATAAACCCTCCTGCAGACGCTGCAGCCCGCTTGCGCTGACAGAACAGCACACCTCCAGTAGTGAGTGAGAGAGAGAGAGAGCGGAGCGCATCCAGAGTGCGCATAATCAGACATATGGAATATTTATCACGGGCTTTGTTCTGAAAAACAACCCAGGAGAGTGGACTGAAGGGAGAGGAGAACACTTTTTCAGCAGGTGCATTTTTGTTTGGACTCCTAAGTTGGACTCAGTGAGGACAGTTTGCTGAATTTCAGAATATCAAGATGGGAGAAACAGGGTGGAACGGGTTGTTGGTGTTTATGTGCGCCTCCGTCCTGATTTTGGCTGCTTTTACGCAAGGAAAAACGGTGAAATATCAGACATTTGAGGAGGACGCACCGGGGACAGTGATTGGAAACTTAGCAAAGGACATTTACTCTACTTCGTCCTTATCAGGAGGCTCCAGGAACAGTTTCAGGATGATGAAACAGTTCAACTCCTCTTTCATCCGTCTCAGGGAGAGCGACGGACAGCTGACGATAGGGGAGAGGGTAGACAGGGAGCGGATCTGCAAACACACCCTGCACTGTCTCATCGCCTTCGACGTGGTCAGCTTCTCCAAAGAGCAGTTCAAACTCATCCACGTAGAGGTGGAGGTCAAGGACATCAACGACAACTCCCCCGAGTTCCCCCGAAAAGAGTCGAGTCTGGAGATCTCAGAGAACACGGCGGTGGGCACCCGGATCCCGCTGGACTTCGCCGTGGATGAGGACGTCGGGGTGAACTACATCCAGAGCTACCAGATCTCCGTCAACAGTCACTTTTCCATCGATGTGCTCAGCAGGGCCGACGGGGTTAAATATGCGGAGCTGGTGCTCATGAAGGAGCTGGACAGGGAGACGCAAGCCTCTTACGCGCTGGAGCTGGTCGCCATGGACGGCGGCAACCCGTCCCGCAGCGGGACGACGCGCATAAACGTCAAGGTGAAAGACTACAATGACAACAGCCCGGTGTTCGACAGGAGCAGCTTCTCAGTGGACCTGCCCGAGGACGCGCCGGTGGGCTCCCTCCTGCTGGACCTGAACGCCGAGGACCCGGACGAGGGACTGAACGGTGAGGTGGTGTACGGGTTCGGCAACCAGGTGCCCCCTGAGATACGGCAACTCTTCAGGGTGGACAGAAAAACCGGGCGGCTCACTCTGGAGAGCCCGGTTGACTTTGAGAGCAAGAACACCTACGAGTTTGACGTCCAAGCCACCGACCTGGGTCCGAACCCGAGCCCGGCCATGTGCAAAATCGTAGTTCAGGTGCAGGACGTGAACGACAATGCGCCGGAGATCTCCATCACCCCGATGACCTCTATCACAGCGGGGATAGCGTACATCACCGAGGCTGCAGCCAGAGAGAGCTTCGTGGCTCTGGTCAGCACCTCGGACAGAGACTCTGGCGCAAATGGACAGGTGCACTGCACGCTCTACGGACACGACCACTTCAGACTGCAGCAGGCGTATGAGGACAGCTTCATGATCGTGAGCACCAGCCCGCTGGACCGGGAGAAGATCCCCGAATATAACCTGACAGTGGTGGCGGAGGATCTGGGCTCGCCTCCTTTCAGGACCATCACCCAGTACACCATCAGACTGACGGATGAGAACGACAACGCGCCGGTGTTCAGCAAGCCCGTATATGAGGTGGCGGTGGTGGAGAACAACGCGCCCGGCGCCTACATCACCACGGTGGTGGCGCGGGACATGGACATGGGGTCAAACGGGAAGGTCACTTACAAACTAGCGGACACCTATTTCATGGGCTCCCCGATCTCCACCTTCGTGTCTCTGGATCCCGCCAGCGGCTCGCTTTACGCACTCAGGAGCTTCAACTATGAGGTGATGAAGCAGCTGGAGCTCCGAGTTACAGCCAGCGACGGCGGCTCCCCGCCTCTGTCCGGCAGCGCCAGCGTCTATGTGCGGATCATCGACCAGAACGACAACGCGCCGCTCATCTTGCAGCCGCCGCTCAACAATGGCTCCGCCGAGATCCTTCTGCCCCGGGACGCGCCCACGGGCTACATCGTGACCCGAGTGGAGGCACGGGACGCTGACGAGGGCATGAACTCAGAGCTGTCATACGGGCTCGCCACCGGGGAGCCCTCGGTGTTCTCCGTCAACAAAGTCACTGGGGAGATCTACCTGAATCAGGTGCTCAGCCACGACGTGGACGAGACCCTGAGCGTGACAGTGACGGTGAGCGACAACGGGAGGCCCGCACTCACCTCCACCGCCACGCTCCACTTCCTCATCATCGCGGGCTCCCCGCCGAGCGACAGGACGGTGTACCAGGCCGGCGGCGGGGACGAGGCGCGCGCGCAGTGGGACCTGTCGGTGGTGATCATCGTCGTGCTCGCGGGAAGCTGCACTCTCTTGCTGCTCGCCATCATCCTCATCGCGACCACCTGCAACCGGCGCCGGCGGGACAAAAGCGGGGAGGACAGCGACTCCTACGGGGAGAAGGGCACGCTGGAGCGGGGCAGGAACCACGCGGGGGACAACCCGCTTTTGCCCCTCCACGGAGCCGCAGGAGGAGGAGGGGTTGGAGGAGGAGGAGGAGGAGGAGGGGAGGTCTTTGATGGACACTCCTACAGCAGCCAGCCCGGTGCTTTCACCCCGGCTCACCCGGGGGGCAGCGACATGTGCTCGGCCTCAGAGGACGGCAGCGAGGTGCCCTGTGTGTATGACTCAGACAACAACAGCAAGCTCCGAGGGAATAAACACGAGGTGAGATGCTCCTTTGGGACAGAGTGATTGTGTGAAGAGGGGAGAAATGTGTTTATTAAGCAGACATTAACTTGTGTTTTCTTCTTCTTCTGTCCTGCAGGGGTACTCCACTCTGCCTGGGTATGGGAACGGTAAAGAGGCGGTGAGGCCCATCACCATCTGGAAGGGCAACTCTTACACCACCATCTCTGCCCGGGACCCAGCATTCAGTGGAAAAGACAGCGGCAAGGGGGACAGTGACTTCAATGACAGTGACAGTGATGTCAGTGGAGACACTGGCCTGAAGAAGGATGGGGCCATGGTTCCTCCCATTGGGGGCCAAAATGGTAAGGCGTGAACACACCAAAACAATAGATAAAGAGTTGTACCAGTGTGTATATATATATATATATAAGCTAACCTTGTTCCTCTATTAGCTCTGTGGGCATGCACCAGCGAGTGTAAAGTCCTGGGCCACTCGGATCGATGCTGGAGCCCCTCGGCCACCAGAGCCAACGCGGCCCCCTCTCCGGCCCCAACCCTCTCCTCCTTCAGCAGCCTGCCCAAGACGGCCTCGCTGCCCCGGGACCCCAACCGCAGGGACAACTACTACCAGGCCCACATCCCCAAAACAGTGGGGCTGCAGAGTGTCTACGAGAAGGTTCTGCACAGCGAATACGACTACGTCCTGGTCACCCCACCAAGACCAGTGAGGGTACAGGAGATCAGCGAAGTGACCATCCCTGTTTACACCCCGACTCCAACGCACTGTCCCAACAACGATGTCTAGAATGGAGTGACACACAAACCCTCACGCTCTCGATGAAATGTACAGATTTTCCGGAGTTTTATTTTATGATGCTTTGAAGCTGAGAGATGTGGCTGTATTTGTTGTGAGGAGTGTGCTTACAGAATCCTATTCTGGTATACAGAGCCGGTCCAAGACTGAATGGGGCCGTGAGCAGAATTTGATTTGGGGCCCTTCCAAATAGCATCAGTCAAGTAATCCATTTTATATCAGATATGTTCAAAAGTTAACACATCATACATATAGCAGAAACATTACTATGAAAGTTCACCCCAGCTTCTGCAGATTAAGGAACTGTACCACGTAGAAAGTGTAAAAAAAAAAACAACCCATATAAATACTAAATATGATTTCAAATATGTATAATAAGATCACAAGTTTTATTTTGCACAGTAACTGCAGATGTATTACACATACAAAAAAAAAAAAAAAAAAAAAAAAAAAAAAAAAAAGAATCTAAAACCTGACTTGTGCAAAGGTCCCAGAGCTCTTTGCTGCCCCCTGTTGGCTCTGGGGCCCTGAGCAGCTGCACAGTTCAGATATGCCTTGGGTCGGCTCTGCTGTTTTATGTATGTTTGTCTCTATGTACATAGCCGCCTTTGAGATCCAGTCAATCACTTTGGGACATTTGTTGGACATGAAGTGTATCATATGCAAGACTTGTACATGGAGAGATTTTTATTTTTCTATAAAAATAATAATTAAGCAAAAATATGTAGATATATGTAAATACAGATCTTTAAGCATGCTTATTATTTAAAATGCCCTCAGAAAATGTTCCATTTGAGGGCTGGTGACCCAAAATGTATCAAGTTGATAACCATGTATGAAATCATTTGAATGCAATAATACTTCATTGTACAGACTTTTTTTTAATCATCACAATATTCAGAAAAGAAATAAACTTTGAGATACTCTTGTGAACATGAGCACTGAAGTTTGTTCCAAAGGATGATGGAGCATCAGTCAGACCAGCCGGTAACGGAAGCCAACAGGCGTCGCTGTTATTGCAGCATGACTGAGCCTGCGTCCTTGCAGCCCGCCGAGGAAGGTCACTTAAGTTTTTTTTCCCCTCTGTGAATACATGATTTTGCTGGTGAGATGCCAAAAACAGACCGAGGCGCTTTTCAGCAATCCACCTCCCACCCCCATTTCACACACAAGTCAGCCAAAACCCGCCTTCGTAATCCTGTTCTTTATCAGTGACTTTGCAGCATTTCCAGTTGAAACCAGAAGTTTACATACACTGAATAAAAAGACACATACGCCTTTGTTTTCTCACTGTCTGAAGTTAAATCAGGCCAAATTTCTCGTTTTTGGTCAGTTATAATTACCTAAATTATTTCTATTTGCTAAATGTCAATAATGAGAAAGAATATGTCAGATTTATTTTTGAATGTCTTCAAAATCAGAAGCTTTGATATATTTATTGTATTTGTATGTATTTTTATTTGTATCAGAACTGTATGACTTGGGTCAAACCTTTTGGGTTTCCTTCCAGAAGCTTCTCACAATAGTTTGCTAGAGTTCTGGCCCATTCCTCCTGACAGATATTGACTTTGTTGTCCTCAAACCACTTCATAACAACTGTGGGTGGATATTTAGAGTTATTGTCCATTTGGAAAACCAATCTGCACTCCTGGCTGATGACTTCATATGTTGCTTCAGTATTTCTACATAATGTTCTTTCTTCATGATCCCATCTATTTTACCAGTTTTAATTATTTTACCAGTTCCTCCTGCAGCAAAACATCCCCACAGCATGATGCTGCCACCCCCATACTTCACAGTTGTTTCCCAGGTTTACAAGCAGCCAACCTTTTTCCTCCAAATGTAATGATGGTCATTACGACCAAACAGTTCCACTTTAGTTTCATCAGACCACAGGACATGTCTCCAAAAGTGAAGGTCTTTGTCCCTGTGGACATTTGTGAACTGCAATCTGTTTTTTTAATGTTTCTTTTGGAGTAATGGCCTCCTCCTCGCTGAGTGGCCCTTCAGCCCATGTGGGTACAGGACATGTTTCACTGTGGATAATAACACTGTCTTACCAGCTACAGCAGCATCTTCACTAGGTCTTTAGCTTTTGTTCTTGGGTCAATTTGCACATTTCAGACCAAACCACATTCATCTCTGGGACACAGAACCCGTCTTCTTCCTGAGCAGTGTGATGGTTGGACATTCCCATCATGTCTGTACTTGCACATGATTGTTCGAACAGATGAATGCAGTACCTTCAAGCATCTGGAAATTGTTCCCAAGGATGAACCAGACTGATGCAGCTCCATGATTCTCTTCCTGATATCTTGGCTGATTTCTTTTGACTTCCCCATTCTGTCAAACAAGAAAGCAGTGAGTTCCAGGTGTGGCCTTAATGTACATCCACAGGTGTGCCTCCAATTAACTCATGTATCAGTTAACCTATCAGAGGTTTCCAAAGCCATGACATCATCATCTGGGATTTCTCCCATTGTTTAAAGAGACAGCAGTCATTCTGTTTCTAAATTTCTGATTTTGAAGACCAAAACAAATGTCTGACATATTCTTTCTCTCGTTATTGTTGCGTTTAGAAAATAGAAATCATTTTGGTAATTCTAACTGACCTCAAACAAGAGCAGTTTGGTTGGACTTAACTTCAGACAGTGAGAAAACAGATGTATGTGTCTTTTTATTCAGTGTATGTAGATATCTGGTTTTAACTGTATTTGATGAAGAACTGGAAGATGGCGGGTTTAGGTTTTAACATCTTAAGTCGTTAGAAAATGAGATGAAAATGTGTAAAAGACATCTGTTGTTTTGTATTTAAAAGCTTGAAAGAAACAGACAAAACGTTTCACCACAAATGGTTATCTTGTCGACAGATTCCCCCCTTTCTGAGCTGTGGAACTCTGCAGCTCCTCCAGAGTTGCCATGAGCATCTTGCTTGCTGCTTTGCTGATTAATGCTGTTCTTTTCAGCCTGCCAGTTTGGGCTATAACTTGGTGGGTCTGCAGTTGTGCCATCCTCTTTCCATTTTCCCATGATGTATTGATCTGTGCTCTGTGGGATGTTGAAAACTTCGGTCATTGTTTTATAACCTAATTCACCTTTAAACTTCTCCACAACTTTCTCCCTGACCTGCCTGCTGTTTGTTTTCTAATGTTCTCTAACAAACCTCTGAGGCCTTCAGAGAACAGCTGACTTTATACTGAGATCAAATTACACAAAGGCAGACTCCATTCACTAATAAGGTGACTTTAAATGCAATTTATTGCTCTGAATTTTCTGTAGGGATAACAAAGTAAAGAGGGTAGAATTCAAACACTGTGATATTGCTGTTATCTCGATAGAACCCCGTTTTTGTCCATGTGCCAAACGCACATGTAATCCCGTCATTATCATTCATGGATTCAGGTCATTTTTTATTAACAGCAAATGCTGTGGAGAAGGCGTAGGAATGTGGCCCAGCGAGAGGACAGCTTTGGCTCATCGCCATGTCCATCAAGGAGGGGGGAAAAAAACCTGCGACATTCCGCAGGAGTAACCTTTGACCTGAAACAGTAAAAACTCTGGGAAAAAAAGCGAGGAGGTAGAAAAGGTGGGATAAAGAGGAAGGAAAAATAACACCCCTATTCCGCTATCATCATGATTACTGAACAGGTCCAAGTTGGCCCTGCTAGGGTTGTCATAAAGCCTAATGATATGAAATCCTGAGGATCAGAGCAGGATCAAACTCATGTAAGGTGCATGAGCAGCCTATGGAAGCTTCAAAGGGAAAAATGGTTAATGATTTTTCTGGAAGAAAGCATAACACCTCCGAGTTACATTAATGCCTTCTCTGCCTGATAATCAGCTTGAAGTTATAACCTTAGCTTTACCTTTTTTATTAAAAGTTATAAGACCTGAAAATGCTCAGTTTGGGCTAAGAAGTGAAGTTCCACTAAGAAGTGCCCTTCCTCCTCCTCCTCCTTTTCTAGGAAAGTGAGAGAGAGGGAGGAAGAGAGAGGGGGGATTCAGTGAACTGCGGCTTAAAAAGGTATTTGTCTGTTTGGCTTCAGTCATGGCCGGGAGCTCAGAGAAAATACCCATTGCAGCAGCGGAACCAGAGGACGTGCATCAGTTCATGCCTCCGGTGAGTTGCTTCAGGCAGACAGGGTGCACCTTCAGGGCCACGCTGCAACAAGCAGTCATGGGTACCTGCTGAGCATCCTTGGGGATCTGACAAGGATAGCAAAAAAAAAAAAAAAAAAAAAAAAAAAAAAAAAAAAAAAAAGATGACTAGTTTAACTGTTAGTTAAACATAAAACCAGTCTCATGTTTTGTGGGGTTGCTGTGTTGAAACCATTTAGGCCTACTCTGCCGTGGCGGTGAAACCATCCTCCACCGGACGGCTCCTGAAGGCGGGGATCGCCGTGCTCGTAACCGGAGCCGTCCTGCTGCTGCTGGGAGCCGCCGGGGCTTTCTACTTCTGGAACAACAATGAAAAACACGTAAGAGTGACATTTCACACCGCTGCTTTGTGTGGGAGAAATTCATAGCTTGCTGCAAAGAAATGAACTTCAATAAGAAGACTGAGAAGACAGCAAAAGGACGCCCCTGATGAGAGATTCTGGTTTATTTGATGCATAAAAGCTTTATTGTATGCATATTCAAACTTGTTCATTATTATTAAAGGGCACCAGCTCTTTTATGCTTCGTGTCTTTGTTTCAGGATTGTATCCAAGTGTACTTTGGTTGCTGCAGCTCCATTAAAGAGCAGATTAAAAAGGAGGGACGTGACTAATCAGTTTGCACCAGTTTAATAGAGCTCAAATACCCCAAACGCCTCACTTTTCCTCCATATGCATATAAAAATAAAAGAAAAACAGCTCTCTTTGGAGAAAATAACAGTTTAAAAAGATGTTTGTTGAGTATGCCCGAAATGAAGAAGGAAAAAGAAGGGCATTAGTCATCAGTGTTAGAATCTGTAACTTGTTTAAACTAAAATCCCAGCAGATCAAAGCAGATGGAGACTTTAAAAAAAAACATTTTTTTAGATGTTTTTTTTATTGGTGTTTAAGGCAAACAGTGAAATGTAAATCCTCTGCCTCCTATCTGTGGTACAGTGTGAGGCAAAGCTTGGTGAATGGAGCCATTGTGCTATGGGATCCTGAAAGGGTGCAATGAGGTAGAGAGGAATGGGGCGAGGGGCCCTCTCTCTGGTCCGGCTGATGCTCCGGGGGCGAGAGGTGGAAAGCATGAGCAGCAAAATGCAGCTGACGTGCTCGTTTTCTGCTCCTGAGAGACAGAAAGGGTCTGTAGCAAGGAAATGAGATGAAACAAGATAGCTGGAAGGACAGATTCAACCAAGTGTGGAATGTGCATCTCAGAAAGAGAATTTAAGGCGAGTAACATGGGATATTTGTGGAAAGGTGTCAGGTTTACCTTAGAGAAGGGGAGATGTGAATGTGAGAACACAAAAAGACGCATCAGGGTGGTTTGGGTTCACTCTCAGGACCCTCATACCTTACATGCTAGTCTGAAACTGTGTATGTAGGCTACAGAGCCTCCCAAAGTATTCAGATCCTCTAAACTTTTCCACATTTTGTTATGTTACAATGACAAAATTCAGTGAATATTTGTAAAACCTTTTGTGATAGACTCATTCTAAATGTGCATCATTATATAGGGAAAGCATCGTGATGCAAGATTTTCAAATATGTTTTACAAACAAAAATAGCATAGGTAGAAGCAAGGACAGCTGAGAGTCTTTGGGGTTACGTCTCATCAAGAGACAGAATTTCTGCCCATTTTTGTTTAAGAACTAGCTCAAGCTCAGTCAGATTGGATGGAAAGCATCTGCTAACATCTGTTTTGAAGTCTTACCTCAGATTCTCGATTGGATTTAGGTCTGGGCTTTGACTAGGCCACTCTAACACATGAACATGCTTCGATTGAAACCATTCCATTGTTCTGGCTGAATGTTTCAGATTCATTGTCCTCTGCCTCAAGTCTTTTACAGCAACTAACAGGTTTTCTTCACCAGGACTGCTCTGTTTTCAACTCCATCCCTCCTCCCATCAACTCTGATAGCATGATGCTGCCATCACCATGTTTCACCCTGGGAATGGTGTGTTGAGAGCAGAGGCCTTGTTAGGATCCTGAAACACTTAGGGCTTAACCCTGGCCAGAAACAGGTCCATTTTGTTTATATGACAGCAACATAGATTGGAAGTAATTTAATGTTAACATAATGAAGGGCTAGAGTACCAGTTCTCTGACTATATGCTGGGTTTTGGGATGGATGGTAATTAAAAAATGTATGTTTTCGTGAATGTTGACAAAACGCTTCAGATCAGCTTAATGAGGGTTCCAGGGGTGGGGGTGAGGGGTCAGCTCAGCGCAACCGTTACTGCAGAAACAGGAGGAAACTTTTTCTCCTCCAGTCTAAGCAGCACTTCTCCAATGAAGAAAAGAACCCCTAATTACTGCCTGACTAATGAACTGAGACACATAGGGAACAGTCACTGTGTGAGCATGTCCTTGCACCACCACGGTGGAGTATGTGCGCTAATTACCTGTTTTTGACACAAAGTACATAGTGCCAGATCTGGTGAAAATGAGACTGACTGTATGATATACTGGGGAAAAATAAAGAAAATTAGCTTGTTTTTTTTAAGTAATGATATGGAATTCTGGTGGTATTTTAGGGGCTTGATGCAGGACTAAATCCCTAAGGTCTAATGATGCCTGTGTTTGCAAACTGTAAACAGGACAAAGGTTTTCTTTTGGCCAGTCTTATAGAAGGGCACCACCAACAGGTGACCTGGCAATTGTAGCTTTAAGAAACATACAAAAACTGACCCTGAACATCTGCATACAACAGATTCTGACCAAGACAGTTGAAGTGGTGACATTAGACTAATAATCTAATAATCATCTTTTACACAGATTTTGCTCTTGAGATTATCCAATTTCAATGTTCTGATTATGAGAAAAGGTTTAAATTGTGCATTAATTTGTGCTGGTCTATCACATTAAATCCTAAAACACCATATCTGTGGTTGTAAGCTAATAAAATATGGGAAAGTTTGACAAGCACAATGATTTTGCGGGTCACAGTGTGTGTTTGTGTGTGTGTGTGTGTGTCCACAGGTCTACAATGTCCACTACACCATGAGCATCAATGGCAAGGTAGAGAAGGGTTCGATGGAGATCGACTCTACCAACAACATGGAGAGGTTCAGCACGGGCAGCGGTGCGGACGAGGCACTGGAGGTCCACGACTTTGAGATTGTGAGTTTCATCGGAAGTGATTGGAAAATATCACGAGGCTGTTGGGTGTATCGGAGGAATCAGTGAGATTGGTTGGAACAATGACGGCTCCTCGAGGGGGAGATTGGCTCATTAACTCAGTAGAGAAATGAAGAACAAGTAGACATCGGATCCCCTTGGGAAAAATCAGTGTCAAGATGCATCGTCCCTCTAATTTCCAGCACATTCAGACTGGTGGTTTTTGACCTTTAATTAAAGAGCCCCAATCAGGCTAATCAGAGAAGTGCAGCAGCAGTTGAAGGCTTTGAATATTAAAATTTTGACCTTTAATCACAGTCCCTTTGATCCTTTTTATTTGAAGTTGTGCACAAATGCATCAGATCTTGAGTGTGACATTATAGGTGAGGTGAAAAGATATAAATAAAAGGTTTATCGATTTAACACTTATGCTTTTGAAACTTTTTCAGGGAATTACAGGCATCCGGTTTTCAGGAGGAGACAAGTGCTTCATTAGGACCCAGGTTAAGGCTCAGCTCCCTGATGTGGAGCCACTGAACAAGGACTCGATGACATTTGAACTGGTGAGATGATTTTCTTCAGGTTTTTATTTGTGTATTTGCTGCTTCATATAGTTGCATCTTGTGGCTGCTTGTTATCCCTGCAATGAACTAAAATCTGACGAACTCTAAAGTACTTTGTTAGGTTTGGGGAATTTCTTCTGCTTCATCAAAAGCAGGTGATGCATCATATAGCTTGCTGACCATTATTGCTTGGATTTCCTCTGTTGCAATGAGGCACATGTCTACTAGTTTTAAGATGTAGCCAACACGTTTTATTCATCATGCAGAAATAGTAAACCATCTCAGGGGAGAAATTTAGTCAGATGCCTGCCCAGCTTCTGAATGATGTACTTTGTCTTTATACAAAATGCTTTCCAGTCATTATTCAAGAGATGGAAAATTATATCTGTAATTCTTACACCTAATTATGAATCCTACTTTTGCTAAAACTAATCCAGTCAGCAGCACAATAGTCAAAAATATATTCAGTTCACTTTGTCACTCAATTTGGAGACTAATCATCCCTCTACAGTAGTGTCCACACTTTTTGGCAAAGGGGCCAAAAGTACTTATGAAAAACTCTTTTTTTTCCAATTAAAAATTCAAATTCATATTTTATTTAATTTCACCTGTACTTTCATTGAATAAAATTGTATATTTTTGGTAGAAAAGGAACGTAAAAATCATTGTAGCTCCAACACTGTCTCCCACATTTGCCTTACAAAAAGGAAAACGTGCAGTTTCCTTACTTTCTTGGGATTTAATGTGTTCTGTTTTGTTGGTCTAAGCAGCAAGAACGACATACTGGTTCCTCCTTCTACAACACACATGCTGTATTTAGCCTTGTTTGATGAAGGAAGGTTGAAGGATACTTGAGTGAAAGTCGCTGGATGTTTGTGGTCCAAAAAAAAAAAAAAAAAAAAAAAAAAGTGGGGTTAATGAAAGACCAGTACTCTGTGTTCTATAAAATGTTTTCCATTTTCAAAAGATTTTAATTTGCCAATGAAAGTTTTGTCCTAAAAAGAAAAGGCATCCATCGGCATCAACCGTCAGGTTCCAACACTGAGAGGAGACAGGAAAGCCGGGCAGTTTAAAGGGATGGTTTAGTGTGTTTTAGGTGAAGCTCTCTGAAGTTATCATCAGTGACTGCTTTGTTCCCTGGACTAGAAGGATGTGACTTTGGTTTTATAGCACTCATATCACAGTGAGTTTTTAGAAAGGAAAGGGGGAGGGAGGGATTGAACAGCTAGTCAGTTGGGGCAGACTGACCAATAGCAGTTGATGAGCTGGATTAATACAGCCAGTAGCCTCCACTAACATAACTTTACTGCAACTTTTACACAGTGACAAACTGAAGTATTTCTTGTGAAAGTGTAGAAGGTTAATATCTGCTGACATCGAGTAGTTTCCCACAGACACAACATTTTCAGTTTGAGACTAAATCTGTCTACAAAAGGTCAGGGACCTGTTACAGCTAATGGTGTCATAGAACCCTCACTAAAATTAAAAACAAATTGCATATCACCTCATATAATTGATATTTTCTCAACCTTTTATCTGCTGCCACTTTGAATCAGTGGGAAAATTAAAGAGAAGTCTGCAGTTACTGTATCTACAAGGAACATTGTGGTCTGGCTGTGGTCTAGAACTGTTGTTTTTAACCAGAAGCACACATGGCAAAATCAGAAATTTTAAATATGTCTGACAAGAGTAACTTTCTGTAACTAATTGAATAAAAAAATAGCAATCCAATGCAAACATCACTGTGGCTTAAAGGTTTATGCAATAAAGTCTGCTTAAGTCGCATAAGCTGAAAAACTATTCACTGTTTTATTTAACTGAACATATTCACACAGTTCTCTGTTGATGGCAAGATATTTATTGGTCATAACTACATAACAGAACCCCATTTAATAGCATCAGCAGTCAAGCAAAAGATTTATACTAGAAATATTTGGTGAGGTTAGGAAAAAGGGATTTCGTTTTTTGATTTAAGGCTGCGATAATGCAGTTTTAGCCATTAGAGTGAGCTGAACTAAAAACTGATTTTCCCCACATTTGGGGGCTCAGTTTTGTACATGTAAATCAAAGTATCTTCAAGTAACCTGCTCTGCACAGGATTTCTGAGCAAGGCTAATTTTAATAATTGCTTTACAAAAAGCCCAGCCTTTATAAGATGCTGTGTAATGGGCCAAAGTTCACTTATCATGGTTTCAAAGTCAACACAGATCTCAAAAAAGGGGTCAGAGATGCTATGAACTTTGACCTGATGGTGAAACTTGACAGCCTAAGTTGGTGTGTGTTACAGCATTAGACTTGGCATGAGCTAAAATTAAAATTAACCATCACATGATCAAACAAGTTTTTCTAATCAGAAGTACAACAAGAACGGCCAGTGAAATTGATATTCCAACAGGGAGAATAACAGGTTGAAGGAGAGCCCAGAGTTCAGCACCCAACGTGGATACCACACTTAGAAAATGTTGTGAAGTTGCAGACAAAAGCTACTTACAGTCACTTCAAACAATTTGTAGGTGCTTTAGCCAGTAGCACACATAGTGCTACACAACTTGAGCAATTTTTGGTGGTTGAAGACAGAAAATGGAGAGAAATTGAAAGCTTATATTGCTAATGATGGTCAGCACCAAAATGAAAAGGATATCAGAATAAGTATTAGAATCAACTTTATTCACATACATAAGTTTGTGCGGAATTTGACTCCGGTTCCACTGTGCTCTCAAAGACTAGAGTTTTTGAATACAAATATATAGAATTTTGTGGGTAATAAAAAAGTTTTTGGTTTGTTTGTTTTTCTTGTAAATGTGTATTTATGCATTGTTTTTACATTTTTCAGTGCAAATATGCTTAGTATCTATCTGGGTCCTCTGAGTGTTAAGTGTTCATCAGAGAGACAGCCTGGGGGAAGAAACTGCCCTGTGGTGGCTGGTTTTTGCAAATAGTGCTCTGTAACATGGACCTGAAGGTAATAGTCGTAACAGTTTGTGTCCAGGATGTGTGGGGTCTGCAGAGATATTAGCGACCTGTTCCTTGAAGTTAGTCCTGCACAAGTCCTGGATGGAGGGAAGGTCAGGCCTCATGACCCACTGGTTTTCCAACATACGGCGCTTTTCTAACCTTTTCTGAAACAAGAAGAATGCTCCTGGAAAACTGGAATTCCTAATAGAAAAGTCAGGGGTTGTCTAATATGGCTGCTGCACTTTTAAAATTTAGTAAATATGGCATTTAAAAACTATTTCTTAGTCCTTCTCACATGTTTCTTCAGTGTTTGGGTGCATAAAATAGGGAAAAACTCGCTATTGGCCAGTAATAGTAATAGTAGTTAGCATCTACACAATAAATAATATATCTGATGTTTGGAATTGCAACCAGAACATGCTGAACTCAGGTAATGCATCATTCCCAGACCCTAGCTCTGACTTCTGAGACAAACTAAACATAACATGACATGATGTCAGTGTCCTGTTAGCATTAGCTCTTCTTCTTACTGAAACTTGAATGACAATTTGGTCAGCTATGACATTTTAAACCTTAATGTGTCTTTATATGGAGAGTTATTGAAGTTTCAGGGATTAATAAATGTCGCCCATGCTGCACACTCGTAATTACAAATTCTAAACCTCCTCACAGGTATTTATGAAAACTAATTCTCTATACTTAACATCATTGCTCTAAACAGCTGCAACTTTTTAATTACTGCTAATGCGTGCTCAGAAATTTGAGCAAGTCACCTATCAGGACCACACAGGTGACTTATGACAGCTTGCTGGGATAACACACACACACACATCCCCTCGTCACACACAGTAGGAGGATGTTCGTCGTGTGTGAAGATTGTTATCACAAAACACACCACAGCGTGTGATTGCTCAATTGAGGCCGCGTGATAATTAAAATCATTTAGTTCTGGGTAAGCCTCACATTCACATAAATCTACATCAGCACAACTGCTTTTTCGGCAACGTATACGCGCATAAACACTCCCACGTGAACACAACAACAACACAATTAATTATCACGCAAGGCTGCTCTTATTGCCTCTGTCTGCCTCATAAACGATCATTTATTTCACATTTGTGCTCGGGTGTGTTTTTATGTTATTGCCTCATAAATGATCGTCTGCGCGCCCTGTGTGTATGTGACAGCGTCAGGGTGTGTGAGTCTGTGTGTGTTTGGAGACATGGAGATGTTGTTATAATGGTTGCTGCAGGCTGGTCATTTGCTATAATTTAGAATGATGGCAAATATGGGTAAGATAAGCATGCGCGCGCGCGCGCGCACACACACACACACACACACACACACACACACACACACACACACACACACACACACCCTTCTTGATCCAGTGGGAGCAGGTCAGATAAACTCTTATCAGTCAGACGAGCAGTGAAGAAGGACCCCCTGCTTTTATTTGTCCCTCCAGCAAATTATTTTGAGCTGGGAAAGAAAAAGTAATTTCTGAAAGGTTCCCTAAACGTGACTTTGGCTGGTGCAGTGCAGCCTGTGGGCAAGATCATCCCAGCAGACTTCCCCTCTTCCTCTCCTCTCCTGCAGGCTGTGGATATACACAACACGTATGTTTATGCGGAGAGACCTCATTTGCTTTTTAAGCAGATTCCCGTCCATTCAGGACATCAGACCTCTTCCCATCAGATGCTGACGAGACCTGACGTTATGTGTATGCAACGAAATGCCAGCGCGGTGGAAATCTCCATACTGCAGCCTCGAGTGCCTTCGGGCTTGATTTTATAATCCTAAAAGGAGCGTTAACAGGACACCAATAATGAGGACTAATCTTGGACATGATGTCGAGAGTGTGGGTTATTTAAAGGGGAGTGACAAGATACAGAAACCCCCAGCAGCAAATTGTTGTTTTGTTCTTGTAATGTCTGCCTGAGCATGATTTTACAGCGGCTAGTAGTGATACACCTTAAATACGTACCCGTTTTATCATAGGATATTTGTTATAGACCAACACAAAACAATTCATAATTATGGAAGGAAAATGATACATGGTTTTGAAAGTATGTAAAGGTATGACATTCAGCCCCCCTCTCCCCCCATTTACTTGATACCCCTAATTAAACTCTTATGTTCAGCTGTGAGCAACTAAAATAAAATAATTTTAATTGAATATGGTTGTTTTGTGAAATCAGATTGGATGGAGAACACACGTAGACATCATTTTTCAAGACTTGCTGCAAATTCTCCATTGGTTTTAGGTCTGGACTTTGACTGGGCCATTCTAACAATTAACATTGTTTCATCTAATCCAGCGGTCCTTAAATCCAGGCCTCCAGGGGCGGTGTCCTGCAACTTTTAGATGTGTCCCTGGTCCAACACACCTGAGTCAAATGGTTGCATTACCTTCTCAGTATACAGTCAAGTTCTCCAGAATCCTAATGACCTCATTATTTCAGGTATTACATATTAACTCTCCTTGGTCGGCCTGTCAGCTTGTAGGTAGATGGCCATGTGTAGGTAGGTTTGCAGAATTGGAGGTTATCAAAAGGCGAGGGAGAAAATACAAGAATGGATATGATGCCACCCCTACAGCTGACTGGTTCTGAGTATTTTTCTTTTTTATTATTCCCCGCAGGACGACGAGGTGATGCCAGCCAAATTCGAGGACGATCTGATCTTGGTGGCAGCAGGCCCGCCTCTGTCCGACGCCTCCTTCCTCAGCAGCAAGATCATGGACCTGTGTGGAGACCTCCCGATCTTCTGGCTCCGTCCCACATACTCACCCAGTAAGCATACCGCTCTCTGTAAAGATCTCAGATCCGACACTGAAAGGATTTAAACAACTAAAGAGAGTGTTTACACAGAACAAAGATAACTCGGGTCAAATGGATTTTCGTCTTTTCTATTCAACATCGCAGCTGTTTGATCTGAATCCTGTCTTTGAAGTTTCCAGAGCATGAATGCAGAATTTCTTTAACATGCAAGTGAGGTCAAAAGTTATATTGGGAATATATATATGTATATTATACTTCATCTTCTCGAGAAGCGGCCGTGCCACATTAGAGCCACTCCGCTCCTAAATTCGGTCTGCTGTCAGATGCTGACACTGTGATGTGCGCAGGCGGCCAGAGGAAGAGCGGCCCTCGCCAGCGCCGGCAGGCGGCCGCTGTGCAGGATTACGAGGACGTGGAGGCAGAGTTCAACCCGGAGAACCCCTATCAGGTGAGTCACGCTCCCTCCTCGGTGTTTACATCCGGCCCGAGCGTTCTGAGCTGTCCGTTCGGATACAAGGGGCTACCTGAGAGGGCCTTTTCCCGAGGAGAGTTTCTCACAGCTGCAGGAGCCGTGGCAGATGCTGGGGTCACGGCGTAGGGGCCCGGCACGTCACAGCGCATCTTTGTGCATAGCGTTTCCTCTGCGCGGCTGTCTAAAGCTTTCCTTTCAGGAATGAGCCTGTATGAATAATTCCACCCCCCACATCCATTTCTTCAGTGGCCCCTCTGCCCTGCTAAACAGTCCCATACATACACATCCCCCCTCCCCCGCACCCCCTTCCAGCTACTCAGACTGCAGCCTCCCCTCCTTTTATCACAGCCCTGACAACTGCAGGCAGGATTAAACTGAAAACAGAAGAAAAAAAAAAAAAAACTCCACATGTGACCTCCCTGCCTCCCAATCCTGCCAGCTGAAAATCCATATTTAACAGGGCTGAAATGAGATCTTTTCACTGCTAAACATGCCCACGAGGCGCACGAGTCACGCAGTCTGACTGCTTCCCCTCTCCTTCCCCTGCAGCGAGGACTCGAGGGCGAGCAGGGCACCGTGGACATCGACCCCATGCTGGACCACCTGGGCGTGTGCTGCAACGAGTGCCGTCGCAGCTACAGCCACTGCCAGCGGTTATGCGAGCCGCTGGGCCACCAGTCTTGGCCGTACCACTTCAAAGGCTGCAGGGTGGCCTGCAGAATTATCATGCCCTGCAAATGGTGGTTGGCACGCATCATGGGGGTGGTGTGAGAAAACCCCACCCTGGCCTAAGACATGGTAGAGCCTCGGTAGGAGGAAGGAAGGAGGGATGGGGTTCAAAGGGAGGTGAGATGAAGGGAAAAGTTATATATATTAAAAAAGGAGGGGAATTGCTTAATAACGTCTACTGTAGGTTGCTGAGTTTAAGCAGATTTGTACAAAAAGAACTGCATTAGTAGAGTGTTTATGAGTTCTAGATGCATATAAAGCTGATCTGACACTGAAAGGCAAAGCAGTGGCGGCACATCTTTTTATGCTATTAAAACACACAGCAGCTACTAATCTAGGGTCTTCTAAGCTAGAGCACAACATGCTACCAAGAACACAGAGATGGTGACATTACTTCATGTAAACGCATAGAAAAAGCTTGCATTATTAGAGCTGATGAACAATGTTTCTCCTTACATTGCCTGAAATTCTGTACATAAATATCTATGAAGAACTCCAGAAGTCAGTGGATTTACGAAACCTTAGAAAAGGATTTCTATATCTAGAGATTTCTAACGTTGAGTCATGACACAATCAGAAACCTCAATGTGTTTTGTTTGGATTTTATGTGATAGCCCAGCATGAAGTATTGCAAAACTTAGTGGAAGGATGACGCATTGTTTTGACATTTTTTAACAGATACAATTCAGAAAAGCTGTTCAGCTCCCTTTTACTCAGACACCAATAAAAAAAAAAAAATAAAAAAAAAATCCAGTGCAAGAAAATGCCTTTAGAAGTCTTCTAACATGGTGGTGGCAGCATCATGCTGCAGGGGTGGCAGAGACAGGGTAACTGGGAAGAGTTGGTGGGAATGGCTAAATACAGGGTGATATTGGGGAATAAAAGCCTGTTAGAGGCTGCAGAGACTTGAGACTGGGGTGGAGGTTCACCTTCCAGCAGGACAGCGACCCCAGACATCCAGCCAGAGCTACACATGGAACGGTTTAGCTAGAATTGCATAATAAACTGAAATTTAATCGAATTTCATCATAAATAATAATTAAAGAGACAATGGTTGGCTGTAGCCTTTCAGGTGGCTCTGTTTACCAATTAAATATCAGGCCAATCAAATGGACTTCCTACTCTGTGACCAAGAAGGTAACACTCAGGAAGTGAGGTCATTTGTCTCAATTGTAAACAAAATAGTCATCACAATAATATTGTAATGTCATCGTTTTTCAGTATTGGTCAGATCAACTTTAGATCCAAACATATTCATGTTAGAACCCCAAGGTCCAGACATGAAGCAAATATGCTTCAAATTTTGAAACCTGTGTTTGCAATATCCCCACAGCACGATGCTGCCACCACGTCAGGTGAATTGAAGGTGACTGATTGCACTGGTTTATAATTAGGGGTCTCAGAGTCAGGACACACCACACTTTTAAGATTTTTATTTGTTAAAAAGCATGCTTCACTTTCCAGCTGTGTGCCATTATTGTGTTGGCTGTAACATGAAACCCAATGAAAGGGGTTCCAACAGGACTAAATGCGAAAAGGTTCAAGGGGTATGAATATTTATGCTCCTCACTTTTCAGAAGAAATCTCCATTAGCTTTAATTCTTTTCATTAATTGCTTTTATGAAAACAAAGTGCTGTACGCCTCCCTCAAATCTCCATCTAAATGTAGCTTTCTCTTCATTCCAAACTTTTCAAAGTGCAATATCATGAAATAAAACTTTTTTTAAGTAAACTTCTAGGTTTCAGGCCTCTTTATTCAGTTATAGATCAGAAGAATATATGTTATCTGATCACAAGTCCAGCGTGTATCGCTGGGTTCTTTCAGTGTTCTCTCAAACGCTCTCTGAGAAGCGTCTCATCTGGTCCCCGCTCCGAAGGCCCCGGCAGAAAGTTTTTTCCAGAGTTCTTTACTGTGAGACTCGAAGATCTAGAACTCTTTAATGAGACTAAAGACTCTGCAGCCGTCACGCTCCCAGATCTTACCCACGATGCAAAGCGCTTAGCTCCTTTTGATGTCGCAGAGCCGCCTCAGGCAGGGGTAGGGGGTAAGGATGGGGGCGGTGTGTTTTTGTGTGAAGGATACTGGAAGAGTGAGTGTGTGTGTGAGAGAGAGAGAGAGAGAGAGAAAAGTAAAGTGCCATGGAGCTAAGAGTTCCATCCAGAGTCACAAATGACTGTTTGATCATCAGGAGAGATGAAACGATGTGTGATGAATTTAACACTTAACTCAGTGTGAGAGGCTTGATGATGTGGTTAGGGAGGCTGATCCATATTAATGCTCTCCTGGCTTGGCAGGAAGCCCCCCCACAGCTGCTGCATCTACAGTATAAGCGCTTCCCTCGTCTTCAGCTGCATCCTCGTCCTTGGCCAAACGACCCGGGGTGGGGGCCTCTTCCTTCCAGATACCGATCACACTGCAATAAGTAAACCCTGTCCTCAAGGTGTCAGCCGTATCTCAACCGCCTGCTCCCATATCAGCAATACCACATTTCACCGCTGCCGGCACATAATCGCAAGCGCATGGCTTCCCGCCCCGTCCCAGTGCGCTGCCATCTTTGAGTCTGACTGATGTATTCAGAGACATCCCATCCGGTTCGAAGCAGATTCCTGACACAACAGACAGTAATAACGCGGGACACGGGTTTACAGCCAAACCAAGAAATCTTTTATTTACAATGAGGCTCGAGTCACACTGATGGAGCGCCAGGTGCCGAGCCATCGGCAGATGAGACAAGAAACAGAGAACTCATGTAGACTCTTCACAGAGAAAAAAAAAAAAAAAAAAAAAGAAAGAAAAAAAGAGAATCATTTATAGTTCTTATCCTAAGCAATTGTACATTTTTACACTGTGGTGAAGATGGCAAATCGCGAAAAGGCTTCCAAACAGAAAGGCTGTGGCTGTTTTGAGAAAACTCATCTGAAGGCAGGTCTACCCAACACATTTCCCTTTTGGAGTCCACTGGCCTTTAAAAAAAAACAAAGCCAATCAATCCATTCAACAGATCATTCAAATTTTTCAACTATCCTCCCAATCAGTTGAAAAGCTTTGTTTTGGTGGAGAAAGAATGGGAAGGAGGTCCCAAAGGAGCTCAGGTGGGTAAATGTGAAGACAGACGATGTTTAAAAATAAAAACAGAAAAAGAAACGGATGGGGACGAAGGAGACGGAGGGAGATGGTCAGTACTTCTTGAACTCCACGTCATCTGGTGGCTTCACATCCACCTTCCTTGTGCCCACGTCGCTCCAGTTGGTGCTCAGGACCGTACCACCAGACTCCATCTGCACAGGGAGGAGAACCAGGGAAAAAAAAAAAAAAAAAAATCAGCTGTGCAGCAGGGATGTATTGTACCACGAGTTTTTAATATTATTACAGTTTTGCTAAAATGTGCAAAGACTGGTGATGGTGGAGACTGGGCTGTAGTTCTGCAGTAGTGATTTGTCCAGATCGTTCATTTTTAGCAGTGGTTTTGATAACTGCTGCTTTTAAAGCCTGGGGCAAGACACCTGATGAGATCTGAATCTGATCAGACCCAATAACAAGCAAAACTTTCTTTAGGAAAGCTGTGGGTAAAATACTGAGACAGCAGGACGATGTATAATTTTTAAAAGTTTTTATGGTTGACTTTTTGCCATTTTCTCTGTATTTGTTATGTTTGGTTTGTCCCGGTAGAGTGGAGTTCAGACAACAGTCACATGAGGTGCCACAGTCACTAACTCACTAAGAAACCACACGACCCAGTTTCACCAGCCACAACCAGGCCTGGCTACTGCCAGACATGTGGAATCAAGAAATCGCTTTTGCAACACCTGTCTGACAACATGAGGTAGGCAAAAAAAAAAAAAAAAAAAAAAAAAAAAAAAAAGATTCAACAATAGTAAAGAAAAGCTGGGCAAACTGGTCTCCATGGAAGAGTTCTGAGGCCAAAACCAATGCTGACCAAAAAGAACAAAGTCCCACCCCACATTTTCCAGAAAAACAGCTTGATGGTAGCCAAAACTTTTGGAACAATATTCTGTGGACAGACAAGACAAAAGCAGAACTGGAAGCTGTGTCTCCTGTTACGTCTGGTGTCAAACTAACACGGCACTGAAGAAAAAGAACATTAAAGCAACAGTCAAACATGGCGGCGGTAGTGTGATGGTCTGGGACTTCTTGGCTGCTTCAGCAACTTGCTATAATTGAAAGAACTATGAATTATGCTAACTACCAGAAGATCCTGAGGGACAATGTCAGTTCTTGACTTAAAGCTCAAGAGGACCTGGGTTCAGCAGCAGAACCATGACCCAAAGCACACCATCAAGTATACCTCTGAATGACAAAAAAAAAAAAAACAAACACCTAAAACAAAATGAAGGTTTTGCAGCGGCATAGTCAAAGTCTGGATTGATGTTGTGACGGGACCATAAACAGGCCGCTCATGGTCGAAAATGCTCCAATTTAGTCGAAGTAAAACAATTCCAGAAAGAAGAAAAGGTCCAACTTCCTCCAGTGTGAGGTGAAAATATTCAGTTTTTGCAAACCATTCATAAATGCTGGTAAGATACTAAGAAATTTGGAATGAAGCAAATGCTTCTGTTTTACAGCACTGCTTACATATGTGGAAAAAAAAAAGATTAAAAAGGACAAAAGATTTGCAAAAACAGCAAAGAAATTCCAGTGAAATAAACATAAACAGTTTTTACAGATGATTGTCTTTTATATTACACTGAGTCCGTGTGCATCAACCTGTAAATGTAAGTGCCTATTTTCTAACATTACTCATGGTGCTCCCAGCATAAAGATGCTTTCTGGTGTTTTTACAAGCAGAAACTAAATGATGTCATAGACAAATAACACTATGTATCCAGCACTACAAGCTTTAAAATATAAGCATCTGGAGTTTATATAGCAGACTTTTTATGTGCAAGGCTCTTATTGTGATGGTGTGTAGGAAGTTGTGGTTCCGGTCATTTGGTGTATTGATGCTTTTTACAAAGTAAAAGCTCATCGAACGACTTTAGGCAAAAAGCTATCCCCAGCAAGAAAGCAGGTAATCCAAGAAATCTGAGAAGTTTTCGACAAGTTAAAACGACAAAGCAGGATCATTCTGAATTAGCCACACGCCTGCTGGAGTTCATTACATTTATAATTCCATTACAAATATAATTGCAGTTTCCATTCTAACTGGAAATGTTATTGTTGGAATTATTTCATTTCTACTGTATCAGCTTAACTATTTTCCACTGCTGCTTATGCTGCTCCAGTGTGGTCTAGCGCTGGTGGATGTTTGAGCAAATACCTACCTGGCATGAATGTTAAAAAAGGCTGCAGGTTAATTCTGCTGGGAATGACAGCGAATGATTCTTTAAGGTTAAGACCTTACACTGATCACTGGAACGCATGCAGCTTTCCTCTAACTGAGAACTCAGACGTGCTTGTATAATCATGAAAGGCATATTTTAATAAAGTAATATTCTATAAACAGAGTTTCCCATTTTCCATTTTTGTGTCATTTTGACTTTGGTTCATGTAAACTTTGCACTCAGCTCCTCTCTTATAGCGATTCTTCCAACGTAGCGGTGATAAATCAATGCCTGTAGATAAGTGCAGATGGATGTTTTTTTTAAGAGGCTTTGGGTCGCTGTCGGTTCAGGGGTGTGAGCACGATACACATCCAACAAGAAAGCCTGCGTTTCTGAGTTCAGAATCCAAATTAGCCCGGGTCTCTGTCATTAACGCATATTTCGTGATGGTCAATCTGCAGCTGGCATCAACATTACTTAGATTATTACAGAGTGAAAAGACCAAAGCTGCCTCTATTGAAAGGTCAGCTCTCCACAAAACACACAGAGACTGACATTAGAGATTTCTTCTTCATTTTATTTCAAAGGACCAGAATGGGTTATTTTCTGCAGAAGCTCAGAGTGTTTGGAATTCCTGAATTCCTTTAAATTGTTAAAACTCACATCGATTTGCTGAGTTTTCAGCAGGAAAACCAACCTTATGAGTAAAGTTTATTACATTTAAAGAGGCAGTATTAAGTAAAAGCGACTTTTTTGAGCTTTACATCATGTTATAATGTAATTTTATTGGAAAGATCCGTTAATCTCCTGTGGCAGCCATTCAGGGGAGCCTAAACCGAGAGCACTGACTTTTCCACACAGCTCCTCCTCGGAGTTGCAGTCTCCAATTTGAGCTTTCGTCTCACAGAGCATCCCTCCCCCACGACTCCTCCATTCAGGTCCTTCAGATTAGCGACAGCAGCAGTTAGCAAACACCTGGTGAAAATTCGCATCTGCTGAGCTCATCATACAAACCACTTCTCAGTGCAACGCTCCTCAGAATGATGTTAAAGGCTTAATGGAGGAACTGTTATTATGATAACATGGTGAAGGCAGTGTTTCAGAAAGAGAAGGAGCATCTTAAAGAGACAGACCAAATTTCAAGGCGTTATATTACTAAGTCAAATTTCTTTTAAGTCATATTTGATATATACAGTATTTTTTATAACAACTGAAGGTAACATAGTTACTTGACTATGCTATAAAATGGCACTATGTGCCTGGAAAATACATAATACTGCCCCTGTCACAGTGACTCTACTGATGTACAAATGGGAGATAAAAGGCAGAACGTGGAGAGCTAAGTGAACTTACCAGGAAAAAAGAAATCTTTTTATTTTAGTTAGATAAGGAACAATCCGATTAAGATTTTTGTTCATTTAGGACTAGGGATTTGCTGATGAGTCCCAGGCATCAAATCAATGCCATTTCCATGCTTGGTTCAGGGTCAGACAAAAGTACTGTTTTTGTTCGGAGTTAGAGGCGGGCTTATGGAGGCTAACACCCAATCAAACAACTGTGACTCCTTATTTAAAACTCCAGAATATCTTTTTTTAGGGGTTTCTGTGGCACTAGTGGCCTTTCACATTTTTGCAGAGGAGAGGAAGACATCCAGTAAGTAACCCAGTCCAAAAATCAAACTCAGGGAAAACAAGGGACACCTGCTCTACCCACTGCGACATGAAGCAGCCCAAGAATTAGTTTTGTTTTTGATTTGTCAAATTTAAGACAAGACAAAAAGACAACAGCAAAAACACAGGGAAAAGTTACATAACTATCAGTGTCTCTTATTCTTCCCTTGTTTGCTTTGATATCACAGAGTTTAAGCTGATCAGTGTGTCACACAGAGCTGCACTTAAAGCCAGCGTTTTCAGCCAAATCCAATAATGTTATTTCCAACTCATGTCCTGAACGCTGTCTGTCTTTTACTATTGCCAGGTGGTAACAAACCTAGCTGCTGGTACCGATCAGCTCGGTGATCAGCTGACGGGAAATGTGAGGTGTTAATAAAAACACTTTAAAACAGGGTTAATAAACATGAAATTCCCTGTGGGGATTAATAATGTATTTATCCATCTAAAGGTAAAGATGGAACACCTGTTTCCATGGATACCGAGATACATAATTTGATTTGTGTGGTTAAACTGTCCCCCTGCACCACGATCCTCTCCAAAACGTCTAAACAAGGAAGCTGTGGTTGTGGAAAACCCAACAGTTTCTTATTTTAGAACCAATTCCGAACCGGCTCTCGGATGGGTTCTGGTTAATCCCCAGAACTTTGGAGGAAAAAACCCTATTTCTGACACAACTAAAGGTTTTAGTGAACTCACGTCTTGTTCCTGCTGACAGTTTTACACAGAGCAGTTTGCTGTAATGATGGGCTAACGGAGAGCATGTTTCCTTTCTGTTTTGATGAGACTTGTTGATATTTCAGCATTTAAATATTTCAGTGTGAATCCACTTAATCCTATGAGGACAAAACTCGCGGAATTTTAATAGGTATTATTTAAACATCTTTCTGCATAAAGAGGCATCTGTAGCCATCTGAGGAGATTAGGTGATATCACAAACAGGGAGCTGCTGGAGCCAACACAGCCTTTCTTTCATTCTAAATGGTGAAAATCCCTAGAATGTTTGAAAAAAAAAAAAAAAAAAAACAGATTTATTTTGTCAACAACATACTGGAAGTATCCTGTCATACAATTTTGCATATTGTGGACACAGCAATAGACCGGGTTAAAAATCGATTTAAACATGGCCACATGGCTGCAGCAGACAGATCAGAACCCCTGCACGGTCTTTTCTTTTAAAGTGCAGCTGAAGTATTTGTCTGCTGTAAAGGCTGTTGGTATAGCAACTACCTACCGAGGGACGCTCCACTTTGGTTGATGGCTGGGTCAACAACCTTGGTGCCCTAATAATGGAAGTAGTTAGGTTTTCACTGTATTTGTTCCTCAGGTTGTGCAATGAATTAACCTTTAGTTCCATTCAATGCCAAACAGCTTCTTCAGGTCTGCTTAATGCAGCTAAATTATATAGCCTGAAAAAAATTCAAGATATTCAATTACCTAAATGAAAAAGAAAAACCGCAGTTCATCAGAAGTACCATCAATGTCATTTAGTTGTGACTGGAGTTTTTCTCAGTGGGAGTTTCATCTTAGAGGAATTTAAATGTACTTTAACAGAAAAATGCGGTCTAATAAAACATGATGTTAACAGTCGGATGTAAATTTTTCACATTCCTGATGTTTGCGACTATTTTTTATTTTTTGGTTTAGTTTATTCTTTGTTTTATACCCAACCACAATGATTTTAGGACGTTGACAAAAGCTTCCAATGACTCATCTCAATTATTGTGTATAATCTGCAAACCACCTTTAATTTAAGAAGACATTCTCCTCTGAAGAGATTTCTCTATTTCTATTCCTCACAGTCTCAACAGCACAAAAGTCTACACAGCTGCTCTCTCTCTACAAACAGAAGAGGGAAAACAGACATTTAGAGAATTTTGCCTTTATTCCTTCACAGAACACTGTTGTTTTTGTCACCGCCAGACTCCTGCCTCTTGGAAACTTATCATGCTTCTCCTGCCTCTAAACTACAATAAGACCTTTCTAGGAATAATACAGAGGAGGAAACATCCACAGCCACAAGATTTATTACATTTTTATAGAGTGGAGCTACCAAAACCTCTTTATTTCATTTATTTTCTGCTAAAGTTTAGTTAGAAAGATCAATAAAAGATTGATGACAAAATGGCGTCCTTTCAGTAAACCTAAAAAAATGAGTTGTGATGAGCAACGTGCTGCACTCCTAACACTTTGTAGTTTAACCTTAGCTCACAGTAGTGAGCAAATGAATGAGACGAGAAGTGACACATCACCTCAGAGTGGATACTCACAAAGGATTTGTTCATGGCTCGTTTGACGTCGTCCGAGCCATCCGAGTAGATCTGCTGGAAGAGCTTGTTGAGCGCCGCGTCTCCCTCCAGCTTCTCGTTCTTCTCCTCCTCGCTGATGTCCAGCACCATCTTGTCCCACTTACGGGTGTAGTGGGAAGATGTCGGGTACTGATCTGAAGAAAAAAATGAGAAGAGCTCACTCTGTTAATTTACTTAAGACCAAAAATATTAAAAGGTGGAAAAATGTGAAATGTTACTAGTTAGGAGAAGCATAATCCTTGTAGAGTTCCTTGCAAAGGTAATCACACTGTTTTAACTTTTTCAACTTTGGTTTTAAGTGCAAACCCTCAGTGTGTTTTACTGGGTTTTCATGTGATAGACCAACACAAAGTAATGCATCATTGTCAAGAGGAAGGAAAATAACTCTTGTTTTCATCATCATTTTTTTCCTCCTGAAATCTGAAAAGTGTGGCATACATTTGTATTCAGCCTCCCTGAATGTATTTACAGCTTCAGGTCTTTTGGGGTATGTCTCTACCACTTCATTTCTCTTTACAAAACATCTCCAGCTCAGTCAGATCTGACTGAGAATTCAAATCTTGCCACAGCTTCTCAATAGAATTTAGGTCCGAACTTTGACTGGGCCGTTCTAACACATGAATGTGCTTTGAACCTCTGTCCCAGTTTCATGGTTTTCGATGCCTCTAACAGGTTTTCTTCCAGGATTGTGATGTCTTGTATGTTTCCAATTCTGACCCACTTTCTTATCACTGCTGCAAAAAAGCATCCCTACAGCATGATGCTGCCACCACCATGCTTCATCATGGTTAACTGCACTGTTAGTTTTGCAACAAACAGCAATTTGCATGTAGACCCAAAAGTATAATTTTGGTTTAATCTGATAAACATTTATGTCACCTATTTAAATGCTCAATAAAACAAAATAAACAATAAAGACTTGACAATGACATGTAGGTGTGAATTAATCACCAGAAAATGTCAAGTAATTATGCTGAGATTAGCATCAACTTTAGCTCATACTTTGCAGAAATCTTAGAAATCGAAGTTTCCAATCTCTGAAGCCAATTTCTTTAAATGCAAAATTAGACGATAATGTGTGAGAAATAATCTGTCTGTAAAGGAAACAGTATGCTGCATCCGTTTTCACTGAATTTTCTAGCTAAGATCTGTGTTGGTACCATGCAAAAGAATTTTTTTTTTTTTTGAGAACTGTCGAACCGGATAATTTTGAAGGCACACTCGTTTATCCACCCTGAGGTCACCTGGATATCAGTGATGTATGTTCCTGTTCAAGGGTGTAACCATCATCTCAGAAATGAGGGGAACAAATTTTCCAGAGGTCTAATAAGTGATTTATGATCCTCTCACATTCAATCGCACCTCTCTTTAGTGGCTACTAAAACACACATAATCCCTATCACTTTAGTTCTTTAAACTATATACTAACAAAATCTAAAGTTTTAGCTGCCAAACTCTGCAATTGTTACACGGACATTGTAATCTGTCTCTGGGGGGCCTGGACACCTGAATGGGTGGGTCCAGCCTCCCAGGCCCACCCACTGACACCGGCTGTGCTTGAGACAAACTTTATATAAGACTTTAAATGCTTTTTTTTACCCCATAGAAAGGGTTTCTTCTTGCTATTCATCCATAAAGACCAGATTTGTGGAGTGTGTGCCTCATAGTTTCCTGTCAACACATTATTTGAGCTGAGGATCTCTATAGCCTCCAACTTTGGTAACTTCATTGATAATGTAATGTACCTATTGATGAAACGTGTCCCCATATCATGATGCTGCCACCACCATGTTTTACCATGGGAATGACCAGAGGCTGAACGCCACACAAGTAGACTCTAATTTGGAATAATAAATGTTAAAAACAATGCATCACTTTCTTCCTCCTTTCAAATACGTATTATTTTGTTGGTCTATCACATAAAAATTCAATAAATTACACTGAAGCTTGTAGTTATGTGATAAAGTTTAAACAGTATGGATGGTACTGTTGATATAAGAAAAAAATATGATAATCTTCATTGGAGTACACTATTAATGGTATCATAAAAACATGACAAGCACGGCTGAATAAATCCCCCTTTTTTCATTGATATCATCTGGCAAACAATCACCCTAAGATTTGATTTCTGTTTTCGCTGCATGCAAAACATCCACTATAATCCTAACAAGAGATGGAGAGGCAGAGCAGGATGTGTAATCCAGATGCAGATTTACATAAATACAGCAGCAGACAGATTCAGGCCAAGTGTGGACATGTTTCATAAAAAATTCCCAAATATCATGTTCAAATGCATCACAAGTTAAAAGCAGGCCCTAATAAACAGGGCAGGAAACTGGGCCGTGGAAAAATAGTTGGGCTGCCCACTTAACTATGACTTCGCCTTCCACACCACCACAATTACACAAGTATTTAATCCTGTCAGTTACAGGAACGCGTAGGCTAAAATACCGAGTCGTACGTTGCTGCCGTTACCTTTCCCTCGCCGTCACACTAATGAAAGACTCTAGCAGGGGTTGACTGCCCACTCTCATTTTAGTGAAGAACAGACAAACAGGAGCTTATATTGATCTTCGCAGAGAGAAAGAAACAAGAAGTGGTTTAGGAGGAAGAGAGGGAGACAGACTGACGGCAGTAGAGACAGGAGAACAGATATAGATGGGAGATTAGAGGAGAGAAGAACAAAAAAAAAAAAAAATACAGCGTTAACGCTGAAGCTGAGGACTGACTCGGATTGAAGTGTTTGATGTTGGACTCCTGTCCTTCTCCCTCCAGCTTCTCCCATCTGATGGCGTCCATCTTCTTCATTTTGATTTCCACCTGACAGAAAACAGAGAAGAAAACCCAAAACAAAACACACACACACACACACACACACACACACACAAGAGAGACAACAATGTTTGAGAAAACTGGAATCTTAGGATTAAAATAACATTTCCATTAAAGCACAAAACATTGGATCATTACTGAGGCCTGAAAGTGCGACTCGTTCGGGGAGCTGTGGACAACTTAGCTATGAATGAGTGCATCTGTGTGTGTGTGTGTGTGTGTGTGTGTGTGAGCACGTATGAAAGAGAGAGAGAGTTGGAGAGAGACATCGGAGATATGCGGGGGCACAGCTCAATCTCAAACCCCACTGACAGACATACCACACTAACGAGATGCCTGTCAGCCAGAGGGCCAGTGTGAGAGACAGGGCACGGGAGAGAGAGGGGAGGGGAAGGCGGCGGATCCTAATTCCACACAGCAGCATCTGATCCGAATCATTACACATGGAGAACGTAGGAGAGGCGGAAAACAGTGCAGGAAATAAAGGACACGGACACATGCTTTTAACACTGAGCTGCATTGACAGGGCTGTGCAGCAGTGAGACACGCGAGCTTCTGCCCCTCCGTACACCCCCACCCCCTCCAACACCTATTAATGCTGTGTGAGCTTGATATGTGTGCATATGAAAGACAGATCTGGCGATGTCGATGCAATTAAGGAACATTTCTGCTCTGCTGGGCGATGCGATGATTCATTTATGAGGGCGGCAGGGAGGAGAGGCAGCTGGGTTTAGGGACGAGCGGACCGAGAGAAGGGAGTAGATTGAGGGAAGCCAGGCGGTGTGATCGCTGTTAGAGGTGATGAGTGAGTGCGTGTGGCTGTACACTGATAGACTGCTTTGGTACATATCACTTTCTGCTCTACACAGGGGCTAAAAACGGAACATCTCTGCTACGAGCCCTGGATCTGCTCAACTAATGACTTTACTCAGAGCATCATCAGGAGATCCGTTTTAGAAACAGGATATTGTATTAAAAGTTTTAATGCAAATAACATCATATTTAGCTAAAAATGCCATTTGCAATGTTAACATAAGTTCTAAAATCATTTAGAGTAACAATTTCAGTGTGAGGTTCTAATGCCTTTCTCAATAATGTCTGAACTTCTTCACAAGCCATATATAAACTAGTTTCCCTGGTAACACCGGAGGGCTTGACTGGTACATAAAATGATTGCTGTCATCCCACACGACTCTAATGCATCGAAATATTGTTCATAACTCTGGCAAACACACAGAGCCTTGGAACAACTTGGATGGAAACCTTTGAGCTCAGCAATAAGTATTTTTAGCAGCGAGCCCAGCTAGCGACATCAGCTAGCGACACAGCCGCGTCAAAATCTCCAAATCAACATGTGGCCTTTTTACGACTAAATGACAGATCCACAACTTTAATTGCTGATGTGGCTGAAACCCCCCCCCAAAAAAACAACAACAAAAAAAAAAACAACTTGAGGTTGGGGCAGTGGAGGCCTATGAGCCTGGGCATTAAATGTGCATTCATGTAGCATCCAGGCTCAGAACTAAATCCATTTATTGATTATAATGAGGTGTTATTTTCTATTAGCTGAGCCATATCAGGAGCAAGAGGTGGGTTTTACCGATACCAGCAACCAATTAAATCCCATTAATTAATTCAGCTTCTACTGTGAATAATTTAGAACTAAAAAATGAAACACTGAGCTTCAACATTAATATAAATTCAGATTACCATTAGAATAACCTCGGGTTACCGTCTCATTCGCCGGCTGTTTTAGAGTGGCTCGTCACGTAGTAAATGCTAGGCAGTGAACCTCATGAAGCTCGCTTCACAATCACTGTTTTTAGCTGTATTTATAAAGGCTGTTTGCAGCTGTGTTTATAAAAATTGATAAGTCTTTTAATATCACCAGCTGATGTTTAGAAATTGAGCCTTGCTGACATCTGATCTGTGGCTACAGATCAGATGTCAGGAATTAGGAGCTCAAGAATGTAAAATGCTTTCAAAGGATCATTACAAAAGGATTGAGAAAATGTTCATATTAGATGTCAATTTGTGTTTACATTAGTTCTAATACTGGAAAATGTTAGAATTGGAGTGATTAGGAAAAACACCCCTTATCTTATGGCGGAAACTAAAGACATGAAAAACACCCAATGAGAACATAAATGCTGGATGACTTTAGAAACAAAATAAACTTTGATTAATGCCAATTAAAAAGAAATGCTGTGTTTTGTTCCTTAACTGCTTGAACTAAACGTTGCTGCTGCTATGATGGAAAAAAAAAGGAAATAAATAAACCAATACCTTGTAATCAATCTGGCGGGACCTTTCTCTGCTGAAAGCAATATGTTTGAGAAGGTAACTTAAACTAATCTGGGGTATTGAAACAGCTTCACACAGGATATCAAACTGTTATTAAAGCTTTCGACAGACAACAGCATCTGCCTGACAAGGCACTTTGTTCCCATCTTATCTTGTGTTTTTTTACAACGTAGAAAAATCCGGATTGTATTTCTCACATACCGACATAGTGTGATGTTCCTAACAGTGCTTGAAATTCTTGTGCTAGCAACTATATCAAATGAATTTTTTTGTCTTTTGTGGAAACTAAAAACTTTTCACATAGAAATTACCAGCTGGTGCCGTTTCTCTCGCTAAATATTTAGGATGCTTTAAGTTTGGCAGAAGTCAAGCCGAGGCTCCAACTGCGTCAAAGCGTGTGCGCTTCCATGCGTGCTCCTGGGCCATGCAACATTAATCTCCTGCCATATCTGAGTTTCCTGGCTTTCAAGGGACGTGGCAGGCCGAGCATCGCGCATGTGTGCTTCTCTGTGTGTATGACAGGCGAGGCGATGGTCCTTAAAGGGATGTGACAGCAGAGCCACAATCAGGGGCCACCACCCACAGGACCCCAGGGGCTGGACTATGCAACACAGACACACACACACACAGGCTATTTACAGAAGGGTCCCGTGTCACTTGTCACATATGTTTATAAGCATCTTCCCCACCGAGTTTCTAACATAACTCTTCATCCAACATCTTTAACCGCTTTTTTTCCCCAGATGTGGGCAGATTTTAAACAATCTCCCTAAAAAAAAAAAAAAAAAAAAAAGACAGAGAAATGAAACACATCAACGTTCTTAGCCACTGACAGGCGTGCAAATTAAAGCGGGGAGACGGCACTTTAGTTATTTGCAGGAAAGAGATGATTTCGGAGTGGAATGATGGAGGGAGAACGGATTCAAAATTACGTCGAGCGCGTGCACGTGCTTCTTCACATCAAGCGTGTGTGTGAGCGCATCAGCTGTCTGTTCTGATCAAACACACTGGTGTGTAATTGGCCCCCCGTTGTCGCGGTGACCCCTGCGGTTGGAATGTTTGTTGTGATGGAGGACGGGAGGAGGTCGCACTGACGATAATGTGCCACAGACGACACTGACACACAGAAAATAGTTTAAATAGCACAAGTGTGCTGAAAGATTACAGCTCTGCTTCTGCATTCATGCATGCATGTGTGTTATTGTGTGCACGCCTGCACTCTGAAGCCCAGCTTAGTTTCCCCCTGCTAAGTTGTCTTTAAAGACAGCGAGGAGATGAAGCGTAAACACAGTGCAGGGCAGCCTGTTACAGTCAGACACTGGTTGAGAATCAACAGCTCCGAGGGCGATGCTTTTTTTTTTTTTTTTAAAGGGCTCATTAGGGATGCATGCCAATCTAGGGGAAACTTGATTTGCTGATGCTGTTGTTCATTTCAATGTTTTTATCCCCCAGCGGCTTCCGAAGGGCTCCAAAACATTTAAATGAGACACGCAAGAAGAAAGCTGTGCAGTTAGTTAGGGTCTCTGGGTGACGACCGCATATGCCTACACGCTTCACCTGTACGAGGTGGGGGAAGTCGAATGACTGCTGAAAAGTTTGAATGCTGTAATTACCTGCAAGGGGTTTAGCATTTTATGTGTGTGTGTGGGGGGGGGCATGTGCGTCTGAGGAGCCCACTGGACCTGTGAACAAACAGGGCTTCCAGGGGGACACAAAAGGCTTCACTGCTAAGTCTGTAGGAGTTTAGATAAGCCCGAACATAAACAGTGACCGAAGCTGTGCCATTATGGCCGTGGGTGTGCAGGGATTTGCAAAATATAGAAGGTGAATAACAAAGCCGGCGAGGAAAAAACTAAATAGAAGGAGCCTAAGTCCATCCTCAGCTGCAGCCTCTCTAAGACTGAGCCCTTGTTTAAGCTGCAACCCACGTGCACCTCTGGTATGCAGTGTCTGCTGTTGCCATGGAAAAGTGAGGAAATGAGTGAAAGGAAGTACTTTCTGAGAAGGGGCAGTTT
Organism: Anableps anableps; assembly: GCA_014839685.1. Lineage (NCBI taxonomy): Eukaryota > Metazoa > Chordata > Actinopteri > Cyprinodontiformes > Anablepidae > Anableps > Anableps anableps. The sequence continues at coordinate 29,288,117 of CM026077.1, forward strand.
CTGTGCAGGTCAGCCTCCGCTCAGCCACAGCAGATAGAGAGCACACAGTGTAGACGTCAGGTTACGCAACGCTCCACTTCTAATTTCTTTACAGCTTTTTTTGCTACGTCCACACGAACAGCATGTGCTTTCTAACTCATATGGCCCCACCTCACCCTTTCGCTCCTCCGGTGGGACTGCTGTCAAACGAAACTATCAGAAAGGCTTTCAGTGTCTCAGCCTGTATATTAGGGCTAGAACTGTACTGTAGATACAGCGGTGTAGCGCTCACTTTACCTTAGTCATTTCCAACTATCCAAGAATATTACACAATCAAAGATCTATAAGAGAAGTGATACTTTACAAGCTATCAAGATAAAACAATATCTCTTCATTGGAAGTACAAAGTAGCCATGGTTATGAATACCAGTACACCAGGGTTATAAAGAGTTAAAGCTCTTATCTCACCACTATGTACCTGCTTTCAGTATTTTGTGTATTACTGAATTAAGAGTAAGATTTTAACACTAGTTAAACAGCAAACAGTGCACTGGTTATGGGGAAAAAAAATAAACCAAAGTATGACAGAAATGGAGATAGTCCAACACTGGCCAAATCAGAAAGAGGGGAGCCAGCCAAACTGGAAACGGCTTGGGTTTTTTTTCCAGAGACAGCCTGGAACGTTAATACTGCTGTCTAGACACACAAGAGGGTGCAGCAGTAGAGACACAACAATGGTAAATCTATAGAGCTTTATACAGGCACTTTGGGCACTAGCGTCACATTTATACAGGCAACTTGGGGTTAAGTACCGCTCCCATGTGATAGGAGAAAGCTGGAATCAAACCTACAACTTTCCATTTCCAAGACAACTACTCTACCCACTGAGCCAAGGTCGCCACCAGGAAGATTCAGCTGACTGAGCAGCCGAATTGCTAAATGACCCAAAGTGCTATGAGATCAACTGTAGTCCTCTTGGTTATTGTGTGGAATGAAACAAGCATTTGCAGGTCCTTTGCAGGGAAATTTATTTGCCGTTTTATTTTTATGTTTTGGAATGTAATTATTTTAACTGATAAGTTTTTCCTCAATGCATGCTAATGTAAGCTAACAGCATGGGGCCTCCCAGAGCACCAGTGGTATTTACAGTATTCTCCTAAACTCTGTGCATTAAGACTAAAAATATAACAGCAATAAGCTGAGAATGACTATTGTTTCTAAAATTAAGACTAAATGAAGCAACTGTAAACAAATTTACTGGATAACAGCCGTTAGCCAGGCCAGGTGTGGATGGAAATGAAACAAGGAAAAGAAATAAAACATCACCACCCCACTCCTCATCACAGGGCACAAGCATTTTTGACATCATCTTTAATAAATAGTAGCACTGTTGTTGCTGAACACTGGCAGACAGTTGGCTAACAGAAGGCTACTGGCACGTCTTCTTTAAAAGGAAGACCAATTTAGCAGTTTGGAGAGATTTACAGTCATAAAAAAAACAAAGAGTGATGATGTGGAATTTATAGAAGCATGAACATTAGTCTTATTTTGCTATCTTAAAATTACAGTTATCAAACGACACGGAATGCCAGATTAACTGTTGCTTTTCTCTATTAAAGACAGATGACTGTCATATCGTGAGAATATAATTTCATACCTCATTTCAGGTATGAAGAACAAAAAAAACCTAAATGTTTGGAACTTTGGAAACAAGCAGATGTTCACTCACCTCTGCAACGTTGAACTTAGCTGAGTTTGTAGTAATTATGTAGAGCAAGAAGCCATTTCAGCAAAATGTCAGCATGGCCTGGTGCTCTTATGGGTGTCCTGGTTCATTTGGTGAGTAGGGAGAACCAAGGACCAGTGTTTAGAGAAAAAAAAAAAAAAAAACCCCAAAAGATACACAAGTCAAGATTTTTCTTGTGGTCTGAGTAAGGCATGGTATCAATGCGGGCAAAGGTTTTAATAGCTTCAGTTTCAAACCACCCATAGGAGTAGGAACAATTATTGAATTAATTGAGCAGCCCTCACAGCTCAGTGCTGCTCCGGCCTTGCAACCGTGGGAGATCCGGCACCACCACCCCGACGCCGTCATCAATGCTCTCATGCCGTTCCTTTATCTGTCCTCTCGGAGGAGCATTTGGTAAATCGCCCAAATCTCCTTCTGTCCAGTTCAGTATGAGTCCAGTGACCAGTCTTAAAAGTTTTGTCGAAATCCGACCTTCCAGACGGGAGTTATTGTCACTTCCTTTTTTGTGGCGAAGGATTGGTGAGGATTTCCCCTACGCTGTTTAACTGTCATGTATGTTTATCAAGAGTTAGCGGATATGGTTTCTATCAGTTTAATTTTGTATGAATCAAAGAATAAAAGCAAGACTATCAGCAGCAAAATGGCTCACTTCCTGTTCAAAGGGGGCGGGGCTTAGTCATGTCACCAAATGATGATGAGAATGTGATTAGTGCTGGACTGTTATGACACACACAAAGCTTCATTAAGCCACGATCTTGTATGTGGAAGTTATTCCACCATGATGTTTTGTGGCGAAGGGTCAGACTGAGGCTTGACCACACCCACATGCTTTGATGTAGCAAAAAGTTTTTGATAACTTTTGTCCTTCAATGCTTCAAGACTCTGCAGAGTGACTGTGAAGTCTCCATGTTAAAAGCTGTAGGAGGAGTTCGCTCAGACACATGTAAAAAAGAGACAAAATGGCGGCTTTGATCCAAAATGGTCAACTTGCTGTGGGGTTTGGATCAGGGCTCCAAGAGACTTTTTCTTGTTTTTTGGGGGGATCTACATATGTACCAACTTTCAGCTCTGTAGGATTTACCAGCTGGTCTATCTTATTTAGGGGACGCTGTAGAGTTGCTTGGCCACACCCACTTTTGATTCCATTAAAACACTAAAATTTCAGTTGGGGGACAATTTTGGGTTAAGTTTGGTGAGTTTTCATATATGTTTAGGCCTCCAAATTAGCACCTCAAAAGTGTAGAGAATCATAATAATAAGAAACACTACAATGACGACTGTTTTCAATAAAAGCAACTTGATCAACAAACGATATATAATGCCATTTCCTTATGATGACCTTAAATATATTTAAACTCATACCTCAATACATTTAAACAGTCTAACTATTCTATCACTGGCAATTAAGTTCCAAGGACCCAGACTTTGTTCAGATTTTTCTATCTTTTCTCTGTGCACTGGCAAATTTTTCATTTTTGTCCAAAACCTGATCATTTTCTGAAGAATGTATAAATTGTTGAGCTACATAACTCTAACCTACTTAACAGTCCTTAAAAGGCTCCTAACATAGCAGTCTTATTCCTACATATAAACAGACAATTTACTTTAATTTCTCATAATAGGTATTCTGCTGACAAAGATTGAAATATCTATGCCTTGAAGAGTCAGAGCACTTGGTGGACAGCTTTATCAATAGATAAATGAAAACACTTCTTTAACCTTAAGCACTAAGTTGTAGGATTTATATCATCCCTGATTTGTGACCAGTAGGGTAAAAAACTGATTTTAGATGCACAGTAATACAAGAACTAGTAAGAACGTTCAAATCCACCCTTTCTTTTAGATCTCATGCAGTGCATATAGAGCTGAGGAAACACTACACTAAGAATATTCATAATTCTTGTTAATGTTTCTGTGAGAAAGAAAACAAATCTCCATAAGTCCTCTCAGATTTCTGACATTCCTCCTAACAGAGAGCTTTAAACAATCATCCATCCTGTGGTCTGCTCAACACTATTTTTTGGCCAGATAAATTGGCACAAAAATCTGTTGGTGTGAGAGAGGTACAGACCTGATCCGACCTTAGTTGCAGCCAAACAAGCCAACCCATCTGCAAACACGTTGCCAACAGCCAATGGAAAACAAAAGGTTGGATGCAAGTGATTGCAGAGATGACATCAAAACCAAGCAGATTTTGTCGTCCATGTTTGTTTTCTTCTTCCTTCAGCTCTTCTTCTTAAGAGTTTGTTGGCGAAAGTAAAATAAAGTATTTGGTGCATTAAGGCCACCAACCAGTGTGTTTCTTTAGTGTTTAAACTGTTGCCCTCGCTAGAATTTGTGCAAGAGTTTGATGCCGTTCAGTCGGCTTTAACTGGTTTCACATTTCATGTGTTTAAGACATATGAGAGGGATCAGAATCCCTAGCCTGGTAAAAACCAGCCCCTTGTTCTACGTTTTGCTTCGTACAGAGGCTCTGGACCCTCAGCTATTGAGAAATGATTGCTTCCTGGAGGCGTAGACTCTATTAAAGTTTTAAACTTCACCCAATTACTAATGTTTGCCCGTGATGTATGTAAGGCGCCAGTTCGACACTATGAAGCATACTGGAAATTGCCGGCGCTGTAAACAACCATCCCCACAGCAAAGAGAGAAGTGCCAGACCCAACAAGATGGCTGTTGATGTTAATTCAACAGCCATTTGGAGGAGCGGCCAACATGGACTGAACGGGTTTGTTCACTTCCTCTGCTGCCGTTGCTAAAACTACAGGAAGACTTCACTTCTAAACAGCGTAGAAAATCAACCTCATCGTTCACAACTTCTCCTCCTGGTCGCTGATTGAAAATCTACCGGAGGAATCCAAGTCAATAGGAGAAAGCCCAGACTGTGCTGTGAAGTGAGATCAGAATCGAGTGGAACTGCACAGGAAGGAAATGAAAAGGCTACAGAACATTTTGCCAGTGAGCAATTCCCTTACCTCCTCTGCATCGTTTTTTAGTCGTCATACAAAAATCTGCTCAAGCTGTGAACCTTTTGAACTCTGTTAAAATTGAAAATAGTGTATCCTAAAGCTTTAGATACTTGGGTGCGTTTGTCTCTTCAAATACGAGATGAGAATATGGAATCTAAGGCAATTTAAAAAAAAAAAAAAAAAAAAAAAAAAAAAAAAAAAAAAAAAAAAAAAAAGTACATTCATTTTGACTGACTCAAAGGTTTTCCATTTTCTTAAATCATGACTTTCAGATACCTTTCAACTCCTCTTGATCTTTTTTTCCCAAAGTCATCCACTGAGTTACATTCTGCGTTATATGTTTTGATGGTTTGGTAATAGGACTGGAGGGAAAGTGTGAGGAATGGAAAACAAAGCCATCCCCACATAAAGTAAATGAAAAACAAAACTTTTGAAACCCTGAAGAAATACGGATCAATTACAGGAAATCTGGTACCTTTGATGCAAACTGCATAGAAATTCACTAATTCCTTGGCAGGGTTTATACGCGTCAATGAAGACATGATCACATCAAGTGAAGATCTCGCTGATGAGGAGAACCTTTAAAAAAAAAAAAAACAAAAAAAAAAAACCACACTAAATAAGCAGCGATTGATTTTCCCTAATAGAGTCATTCAGAGCCTGATTTATGATTTGCCCTTATGTTTCCAGACATCTACCGTCTACAGCTGTCTTCCTTCAGCGAGCAGTTTATGACTGCTTCGCAGTTTTACGCTGGGGGATCTTTTCACTGGGAAGTGATTTGATGTTTAGAGGTCAGCGGTGTGCTCCATCGTTCACAGAGTCTTGGTCATCGTTTCCTGTCTGCTGGGCAACGCAGTAAGTACCGCTCTCATCAAACACAAGATGAGTTAGAGGCAGTCCTAGCTTCCTGATGGTGTGTTTAATGACATAAAGCATCACATTAGCACAAGCCCTCTTACATCTTTAAGATTCACTCCATATCAGAAAACATGAACATTTTATCTCGTTTAGTTTGAAACATACAGATTCAAAATGTTCCGTTTTCTTTTCCCGCTGTAGTTTCTATGAAAGTCATGAAGAGACTTGAAGAATAAAATAAAAAAGCCTTCAATAAATCTCTGATCTCTAATACTGCTGAGTCCATTTTATGGACATATTAGGACTGGGCTTTTTTTGTCTTATTGGACAGTAATAAAGCACACCAAGTTGCTGCGAATTCACTGTGAAGCTTCAAAGGGTTGTGATCCACAAAACAAACGCCTCTCTAGCTGGTGCTCATATTACTTGGATATAAAATGACGTTAGAACCGAAACGTCACACCAAACTTCGACAATGATTTAAAACCACAGACTGTTTAATTTATCCGCTTTCTCATTATAATCAACCATTTCAAAAGAAGTTCTGAACCTCTCGCTTTCTGTAGGTGGTTTGCATATCTCAGACAAATCCCTTTTTCAATTCTCATAAAGGTCGCCTGTCTTAATATAGTCCGTAACATTATGATTTCATGAGAAATTAACTTTTTCCTCTCCTTTGTAACTGCATGTGGGATTTCAGTTTGAGAATAGTGTCAAAATGAGTATGATATTATTTAACAACTTGGTGAACTTTAGCTTAAGTTTCCCAGTAGATACAGTGCTGTAAAAAACTATTTGCTACCTTCCAGATTCTTCTTTTTTTGCTTTTTTGTCAGATCTTTCATAACAACAGTTTAAAAAGCTTTTGCAAAAATGCAGATTTCAAATGATGAGTTCATTAAAAACCAATTAAACCCCAAAGCTAATAAGCAGCTGTGCTACTATTGGCAGCAACAGCTGTCGTTGAGCGTTTACAGTAACTAGCAAAGAATCTTTTACATCTCTGTGGAGGAATTGTGACCCACTCAATTTTGCAGAATTGCTCTAATTCCCCCATATTTAAGGGTTTAAATCCTACCTGCTTAAGGTCATTTCATCGGTATAACGGAACAGGAAGTTGACCAGGTCCTGAAGCAGCAAAGCATCCCACACCATTAAAGGAAAATCACCTTGTTTGACTGTCTGAATGATGTTTTTTTTTCCCGCTGTAGTTTCTATGAAAGTCATGAAGAGACTTGAAGGATACACCTTCCCTAATGTTTCCCTTTAGTCTAATTGCTCCAAAGAATATTTTCCGAAAAGTCTTAGGGGGACTCTTAAGATATTTTTGGGGCGAATGTGAGACAAGCCTTTGTTTTCTGTTTACTCAGCAGCAGTTTTCTCCTTGGAACTCCCCCCTGGACGCTATTTTTGACCAGCTTCTTTCTTATTATTTTTTATTGTCGTTCTTATTGCCTGCAGGGCTTTAGATGTTCCTCTGACTAATTGTAACCTCCTGGATGAATCATTAACATCCTCTAAGAGTAATTTTGGTTTGCTGGCCACTTCTCAGCAAGGTTCTACGCTTTTCCATGATTTCTCCATTTGTTGATAATGGCGCTTCCTGTGGTTCACCTTGAAATGATTTCTCATCCTTTCTTGAATTTCTTCAGGCCAGGCATGATGTGTTGCTTTATGAGATTTTTGCCTAGTTCATGCTGCCTCACAGGTGATATTTAAGTGACTGGTTAATTCTACATGTCTGGGATTAATCCGGCCTGGGTGTGGCTGGTGAAATTAAATCTAGCACACTGGAACAATGATATTTTCCCACAGGCCTGCTTGGTTTGGAAAGTCCCCCCGCCCCCCTAAATAAATTAAATCGTCGTTGGGAGCTGCTTTATGTATTAACTCAGGTTATTTCTCACTGATATTATCATTTTAAAAGCATACAAGTTTGACAAATAAGTAAGAAAGGAGGAAATCTGTATGGGGGGTTGGGGGGGGTATCTTTAAAAAGATGCAGCAAAAGGAAATTCTGTAGCAGAGAGTTGAGCTTCATGTTGCTGGGTTGGGCAGATCAATGCCCTGGTAGAGAAGGGAAAAAGGTCAACATTCACAGCCTCGATGATTAAAGAAAAACAGTTGCATAAAATCTGCTTCTTGATCTGTGAGCTAAAACCTGACAGTGGTATAAATCCTGAATCAGCACACAGCACGTTCATTAGCCCACATCTGTAATACACGCTAATTAGCACACAGTTAAAGAAAAAAGTACCCATCCTCCTCATTAGGTCAGTAATCACCTTAAAGAGTGCAGAGGAACTTTCAGGGGGTAAATTATACTAGTGTGTGTGTGTGTGTGTGTGTGTGTGTGTGTGTGTGTGTGTGTGAGAGAGAGAGAGAGAGAGAGAGGGAGGAAGGATTTGTACTTCACTGATGTCTACAGAGGAGCTGCACTGTATACAGTAAGAGTGGATTTTCCTGTTTCCACTCTCGCTTCAGCAGCATTAAGGAATTAAAGGTAGGGAAAGCCTACTTTATTCTACTTTAATTTATTGAAGAGATTAAGAAGCTGATCTCAGTGCAGTAACCCCAGTAATTATCAGCCATGGTCGCAGTAAGCTGCTTAAACTCGGATCAGCATGCTCTTTTCCTGCTTTAATGTTGTTTTACTGAACAGACGAATTAAAGCACATCACAGCAAATAAAAGGCCTCAGAAAAATAAACATCCCATTAATTGGAGAAATTCCTCCTTATTGCATGAATCTGTGCGAGTATCGTTTTGTAACTTGTCCGAGCCTATTATGTGCTTTTCTAAATACTGCAGATGTGACACCACCAACTGAGCCGCAACATAACAAATTTGCACTTTGCTCAGTCTGAGGTTTTTTCATCATGTCAAGTACATGACCGTTGCCAGGTTGTGGTCACTCTGACCTGAAAAATAAAAGTGGGCTGGTATTTTCCTCTTTGTGCTCTGGCACACTACAAAACCATGCACCTTTGAGTTGGCAGTGGACAGTTTAGAACAACCAGTGTTGTGTACACTTTTTCTCAGGTAACCTAAAGTCAAATCTGCAGAAAAATTTCCAATGCCTTGCAAAAATATACTTTTTCACCTTTGTCATGTTACAACCTCATATTGTGATGCATTGAATTGGGCTTGTATGTGACAGACCAACACACAGTACTGCATAATTATGAAGACAAGGATACAACAATGTTGAAAAATATGTACACATAAAAAAACTGTTAAGTTTGTATCCTCCCCCCTTTAACTTTGATACCCCTGTATATATAAAGTGCAATCTACATCTCCTAGAGGTTGTCTAAATAATAAACAGAATGCAACTCGGTGTATTTTAATGTCCCACCATTCCCAAGGTGAAGCATGGTAATTGCAGCGTCGTGCTATGGGGATATTTTACTTCAGCAGGAACAGGGAAGCTGGCCAGAGCTGACAGGAAAATGGACGGAGCTAAACACAAGGCCACATCACTCTGTACAAGCGAAGCGTTATGAAAACACGCCTCTGGATCAGAAAGTTCACAAAGTTTCAACTGAGCTGCCGCCCCACAGAGAACCCCTCACCCCCGCCTTCCCCACTCAGCTCCACCAGACTGGCAGCAGCAGCAATTAGCACACACCTGGAAGAACTGCGTGTCTGCTGAGCATATAACTCAAACTACTTCTCAGTCCAACGTTCCTAAGAACGTTTGGAAACGGCATCAAGGAGAAGCGTTGTTGTGATGACGTGCTGAAGTGGGAGTGTCAGAAAGGACAGGAGCTTCTTAAAGAGACAGATCCCAATTTTAAGGTGTCTTATATGGCTATGATGCGAAGTCGAATTTCTTCTAACTTATTTTTGATATAAACAGCATTTTTATAACTGAGGGCAACATAGTTACTTCATTATGCAATAAAATGGCACCATGTGCCTGGAAAATACATAATATCCCAAAATGCCCCTTGTCAAAGTCCGGACTTAAATCCAATCAAGAATTTGTGGCAAAACCTGAAAGCGGATGTTTGCAGACATTCTCCTTCCAGAATGAGTATTTTGCAAAGAGGATTGGATAAAAAATGTCCCCAAACAACTTGGATTAACATTTTTCAGATCACTTTTAAAATCAAATTATGCAAATTCTCAAAAACATGTGGCTGTATTGCCACAAAATATGAAAAAGTCCAAAGAATAAAAACATTTTCGCAAAGCAAAGCACTGTATTTGCTCCACATTACGCTCTATTCGACACACACACACGTGCTTTTTGCTACCCTGAAAGTGCTACCTTGGTGGTGAGGATCTTGAAGGTGCTCTGCTGCGGTACGATCGGGTGCAGAAGATAGAAGTGGAGGTTACAGTCCTCGCCTGATACCATCTGTATCTTTGCAGAAAGCTGCAGAAATGAAAAAAACAAAAACAAAAAACTGCAATTATAAACGCCAAGTCTAGAAGCACTTGTCAACAACGAATTAATAAACCCTCCAAGTGTGAAAATATGTGAGGTGATGTTGCAACAACAAGAGAATATTCCCCGTGTTAAAACTGTTGGAGAAATATTGTGATTGGATTTGACTGCAGCTCTCAGAGAACGTGTAAAACAACAAAGAAGGAGGGAGTGAAGGCGTCAGCAAGGCTGCGAGAATTTTCATGCGATGTGGCTGCTGTGATCGTCTGGAGACCTCGTCCCGTCCCCTTCAGCTACACTGATGACCAGTGGGGCGGGGTGGGGCGGGGGAGGGGGGCAGCCTGTCATTCACTGACACTGTGGCTGTATATCCTGTTCAGAGGGACACGACTTCAGCTTTAGCTCACACTTCAAATGCTTAGAAAAGTGCGCTACTTTTTTAAAATCCCGCATTAATAACGCAGTATGTCAATATGTACCCAACTCTCAGTCCACAACTAATGTTTTCCTAAAAGTCCCTTCTTCTGATCTGGAACCAATGAACATAAGAACTTCAATGGGAATAAGAGCTTAGAAAGTGAGGTAAAAGTTGCTTTTGGGCAATTCCACAAAAATCACAGCTTTAATATTCATTTCCAGCTGAACTTCTGTGCCGTCTGTAGATACACAGCTCCTGCATGCTTGGTCGCGAGGGGAAAATAAGTGGAACCACCTCCTTTCATCTTTAATTTCTTTTGTATATACTGACCTAGTAAAAAATATATGAACTTATCTGTACTCTGCACCACAAAGGGAGCTTAACAAGTGACTGTTATTTGGAGCAAGTGAACTATTTCTTTTGAAATGGGGTAAACTCAGTTTGTTATTCTATTAGGAAAGACAAAGCCGCTCCCTGGGGTGCCCTGCAGTTACCCCTTGGAGGGAGGGAGAGACAAGTGGAGAGACTGAAACGAAAAGAGAAAAAGTCAAAGAAAGAAGTGCTGTCCCTGAAGGGCTCTGCAGCTGATCCTAGATCAGTTACGCCTCCCATCTTCAGACAATTAGGAGGTTGGAGAAGCTAGGGAGGGTAAATTGTTCTTAGATCTGTACTTTGGGGGCAATGTTAACAAGGTACCACTGGAGGCACGTTTGGGTCTGTGGGGAGGAGAGTGTGTGTACGTGTGTGTATGAGACCCATCTAATGGGCCCCCCTGAGGAAACACTCCAGAGCTAACCCGTCTTTGTTCCACGCATACAGAGAGAAACCAGACTCTCTTCGCCTCCGTGCCGGTGAGTTTTCATACCTCTCTTTCCGTGAAGTTGACACACACGCCGTCCTTGGGAACGTTTTTGGCCATGACTGTGACGATGACTTGTGATTCTGTTTGGTACCAGTCGTGCCTGGAAGAGACGCACGGCACGTGAGCTCCGGATTCACACTTTGTTTGCACCTCTGGTACAAATGTGTAAAAACCCCTAAAATCAACGCAGCGTTTATGACAGAAGCTTAATCTGACACTAAGAAATGTAGAAAAATCCAATCTTTCATTTGAGTGTGCTGATTCAGTGGGGAGAAGAATCTTACTTTTATAAATGATTGGTTTCAACAAAATCACAAGTGGCAAAATAAATGCAACAGAAGACTTGTTTATTTACGTTCTACTTTAACCTTTTAGTACGTAATCCATTTTTCCATTTTCCATGGGTTATAAATGTGACAAAGAAGCCCATTTTAAGCCTCTGGCTGCTACTAGACTGTAGGAGGACCAATATTTATCTCAACACCACACACAGTGAGCAGGACGGTAAATTAAGCAGAATCTCCAAAGCTCACTGTCGGAGAACAGCAAAGAGGAGAGGCATGATGGGGGTCAGCAAGTCTCCATAGCAACCACTGTACACCATCTACATTACCAACTGGATGTTTGGCAGGTAACTTTTTCTGCCTTACCATCACAAAGATAAACGTGGAGTTTCCCAAGCTCTATAGGGACGACGACTGGAACTTGGTTTGATCCGATAAGACTTAGATTGTTTTTTTCCTGCAACAAATGCTCCAAGTGGAACAAACAATGAAGACTTGGAAAAGCACCTCCTGGCCACTGTTAAGTATGGTGGAGGATCTGTCATGTTGTGGGACTGTTTCTCTTCCAAGGGCGCTTGAATCTTGCTATGGTGCACTGCATTACGACCCATTTCCAATCCCAGGAGATTTAAATACATATTTGGTGGACTCTGACAGAACACTAAAAAAAGGTCGTCACTGCGCCAGATCAACACAGAAATCACTCAAATAAAATCAACCATTGTTCATGGACATCTCAGCTCTCAGCTGTAAATCCTAAAGAAAACCTGTGAAGTGAGCTGCAAACAAGCAGCGTTAATCTTGATGAACATTTTTTGTCAGCTGCCCAGAGGAAAACGAGACAGACGATAAACAAAAATGAACGGGGGATGACCAGAATTACTGATATTTTCTAAAATGAACAAATGTAAAAGTAGAATATTGGAAGCTGATGAAATCCAGTCAGATCTTGTTGAAGTCATATGGGAAGGTGGGAAAGTTGGAAAAGTAGCCAGAGAGACGTGATTTTTGCCTACAAAGCACATCTTTTTCATGATTTCGAGTTTTTGAAGCTTTACTGAAACCCAAAGAAAGAAATTCAGTTCCATAAAAAGAAAATGTTTAAACTGAGCTCTAAAGAAATGTTTTTCCCTCTAAACATGTAAGAGACCACAGGAGATGAATTATTCGGCAATATTAAATATTAGCTGACTAAACTTACACTAAATTACATTAAGATCTCAAAACTGGGAAGAATTAGTCATCCAAAATGCGACTAAAACTAAAATGACTACAGATGACTGAACAGATTAAAATTTAGTTAAAAATCTGCTGTCAAAATGAAAACTGTAAACAAGAGGGCATAATAAAGCACCCTGGACTGAGGATGACCTAGAAGGGTTGAGCAAAGATCAATGGTCAAAGATCTTTCTCTCGGTTTGTTCCAACCTTGAGAAACTTTACAAGACAAGACAAAGAAAGAACTGTCCTTCTGGCACAAGGCGGTTATGCCGTGTACGACCAGCAGGGGTGCCAATAATTCTGCCATCAGTGGTTTTATTTCAAGATGTTGTTTCATAACAAAAATATCCTCAGAGGTTGGATTTCTCTCAAACTTTCAGGATGCTTCTGCGATTAAAGAGGGTACCAACCAGGGGTGCCAACACATATACCCATCTCTGCAAGTGACTTATTTGATTCTCATCATTCGATCTTTGCTATTTTAATATTCAACACCATCCATAATATAAGACAATCCAAATGTCTCCATCTTTATGACATGATAAGTATGTAATGGAGAGCAGAAGGTTTGCATAATAGCAGATAAACAGTAAAAACACATCAAAAGACACCTAGATAAGGTATGCTGACTTACTTCACAGGTGGAGCAGCTGGTGTCTGCCCCGGAGCCGGGATGATAATTAGAGAGGAAGAAAAGACAAAAACACAATCAAGAAACAATAAACAGACAAGTGAGGATAAAGAAAAAACACAAAAAACAAGCTAAGCTTTCTTTCTTCCTTCCTCAAAACCAAACAACTATCTGATGCTGAGAGCAACACTGCCCCCAAGTGGCTTAACAGAGAAACTCACCGTGGGATTGCTGCCGTTTTGTGTCTGAGCTGTGGAGAGAAAACAAAACAAAACAAAAAATTAGAAACCTCTAAATCATCTTTAACTGTTCTAATAAAACACAGCCTCTAAAAGCATATTGCAAAGCACTTTAAATATTCAACTCCGACTCCACGGATGAGTGACGGGCAAACAGAGGCGACTCCACACTCGCCAATCCTCTCCACCAGTTTGTTTACTGGTCCGTCCACGCCCATTAAAAGCCCCGTGAGCCCAAGCAAGCCTGAGCGCCATTTACCAGCATGCTATCATGCATTATTCACCAGCTTCACCGCGTAACGCGCGCACAGAGAGGGATGAGATGATAGGCGGCGTGGTAATGTTGCCTTAATGAGGTCGAGCTTGAAATGGAAAGAAAAGCGGGGCCGCGGGGGGGCTGTTAGAGGGGGACGGGGAAAACTTGTGTGAACTCTGACACTCTCTGTGTCACATGTGAGAGAATAACCATGTGCCACATGTGTTAGCTTGTGGTAAACACTTGAAGAAACGACTGCTTACGGTGTGTGCATGAGTAACTTCGGCTCTGCTTGCCCCTCTCTCTGTGTGTGTGTAGGCTTATAAAAAGGGGTTGGGTCTCACCGGGGGCTTTCAAACATCAGTAACGTTAACTCTGATGAATCACAGCGCTCTCAGGGGTACGTGTGCACGCGGGTGTGAAGCGTGTTTGTCAAAACTCATGCTCCTGTTTACTCGAGATAATCCGGAGGGCCACAGCATCAGCAGCAAAACAGGAGCGCAGTGCCCCGACGAGCCATGCATCTTTCATTGGACGGAGCGGCGCTGCCTCCGACATGGAGAGCACGCAGAGCAGATCCCTGCATATGTGCATACTCGTTTGTTTGATCAGATAAGCTGATCTGCTCCCCGACTGCACCGTTTAGTTTCATGTTCGACGGCAGCAGTGAACACAACACACGGCCTAATTTACAGAGAGTAAACCTCAGCAGAATCCCGCCGACAAATACCCGATATGGCAGAACATCTTCCATTTTATCGCCGTCAGCCATGCATCCGAGTGCAGTTCGATGCCGTACATTCAAATCAACACTGGTGTCAAACGTAGGGATAGCATAACTTTTACAGATCGGTGTGAGCTACTTACTCCCCATCATCTCCTCGCACCGCTTTATCCAGACTTCAAACGATCTATCGGAATCTGAAAAAAAGCATAAATACTTTTAAATGTTTTCCCTCTTTATACATTTCTTTTTTATTAAATCATTTATTAATTATTCTAGACAATATGATACATGATACAAGGCTTACAGAAATGAGGAAAGACAAGATTTTAGCTATATTTTGGGGGAAACTTAGAAGCTCCATTTCATATTTTCATAAATCACAAATCAGTCTGGGTCTGACCAGTCCACATGTTGACGATTTTTATGCTTTTCTAATTCTAAGGTGGACCTAAAATTGGCCACAAATAAAATAAAGGTTACAGAAATCTAAACTGGATTTTAAAGAAACTTTGTTCCCCAGAAACATACAGTTCAAGTTTCCTTATGATTTTTTCTATTTTTTTTTTTATTATTTATAAGCACAAAAAAATATTATAAAGATATAATCATATACAAAATGGAAGTACCTCAGCCCTAGTGACCTCTAGTAATCTATGTGAAGACAAATAAGATTGTAGGTTGATAACAACTAGAGGTTACTGGGCTTCGTATCGTCTGTCTTTACCTACAAATAACTGCTGAGTAAAAACATTTCTATCTTCATGAAATTATTCCCAGGAGGCCAAAAAGTAGGATTTTTAAAAAAATACTATATAGAAAAATCCTACTATGTATATTTAATAATTTAGAAAGCCACTAACAATTAATTTCTTTTTCAATTAATGTAACAGAAATTCAAACTGAAAATGAATCTTTTACTTTGTTTTATTATTATTCTTTGTCCTATTTCATTTGTTTTGTTGACATTTGTTGTTTACATGTTCGAAATAAAAATTTCTTTCTCTCTTTCTTTCTTTAACAATAAATTTTCAATTAAATGATTTGTCTGGAAGAGTAATTTTTATTTATTTGTTTATTTTCTAAACAATTGGGCAAATATTGCATGAAACAAAAAATGAAAACAAGAACTTCCTGCAGGTATAAAGTGCCAGCACTAGTATGACAAAAATAAAGCACGGTAAAGCCCTAATATATTAAATTACATGAATTATTCTGTATTGTTAAAATTATTAAATATCCATATGTTCAAGTCTGTTTGAAAAGCACAGCAGCTGTTGTGTGTCATCATTTTTACACGACTGTAAAAAGGGCAGAAGCAAAATGAATGCATGAAAACTGCTCCGTAACTCCTGCATGCAGAGCGCCTGATAATCAGACATGGCTTCACTCTTGTCTAAATCTTCCATCAAACCAATAAACTTTGCAGATCTTCGGTTTGTCGCCCCCTAGCTTGAAGTACCTAGAAATATTCCAGCACCCTCAGACTTTAACAATTTAAAAAAATAAATAAATAAATTGAATTACAATAAATAAAACAAGCAACTTGGAGAATCCTGACTAATTTGTTACTGAAGCAGATGCTTTATCCACCCAGGCTGCTGTGAAAACACAGCTGACCACGGCGCAGCGCCGACCCCGACTGATGTACGCTGAACGCCCCCAGAATCCCTCCAGACAGCTGCTTGTCTGCACACACACGGTGGCGTGAAGAAAAACTGTGACTTTGCTGAAAAGTTTAGTAAAACTAAAACATCATAGTTAGGCGTCAACTAAATATACCCGATGGCGACGGTGGGTCAATATGTTTACTGTTCAGATAGTAATGTTTTAATCAGTGGTGCCAGCAGAGTTATCTTTAGCTCCGGCTATTAAAGACCAGCAGTCACTGTTCCCTCACCAGCAGCAGCACACATAAACCCAGGCGGTCTTCAACACCATGACTGAAGTAAACTAATATGAGGTTATTTTATTGCTGGCGTGAGCCGAGCCGTGACTGAGGTCCTACTTATTACGGCTCCTCCCTTTTCTCTCATTACTTATCTTTGGAAGCATGGTGGCCATGTCAGAATCGGTGTGTCTTTTTTTGTGATGTCAGCGTTTCTACGGTTCGCTGCAACTTTGGTTGTGCTTCCTTCCCAACACCGCTGGGTCTCCTGCTGTCTGCACCCTGGTAAGATGCTGACCGTCTCGGTCCACCTGTCTCATTAGCAAGTTCTATAAACTCTGAAAGCTGGTTTCCCCCCCCCCCTCTATTTTCATTTTTTTCAAGAGACGAAAGTTTTTGTTCGCACACAAACTGCTACAGCAACGTAACAATAACGCAGAAGATCTGACCGATGCACATCTACGGTTATTTTCACACGGAGAAACCACTGAGCGCTGCTCTCGGTGTGCTCCGACGTGCACAGGGAAACATTCGGGGGTCTTGAGCACATACAAAACAGCTATAAGGCAGAAGATCGTGACTGAAATGAAACAGATGTAAAATAAATATGAAACACCTGAACACATGAAGAAGGAGCTCACATTAACTGCATTTATGAGTCACATAAAGGCAGTTTAAGTGAAAGCTTGACTCTAAGCAACGACAAATGTGGGCAGCTCATTAAAGCGACTGATATGTAAACTTGAGTCAACACGCAGCTCATCAGATTCATATTTAGTCCTGATGAACCAGTAACAGGCAAACACTGAAACTTCAAACAGCTGATTTAATGTCAAAGTTATGAACTTATTTAAGAAATCTATAGTTTTTTTTTTTTCTTTTTAATCACAACCCACAACTTTAATCTTTTTCATTAAAATAAGAAAACAATATTTTGGACAAGTGTTTATCATGACTGTTTAATTCAAATTTGCAATATTAAAAATGCAGTTAAATAATAGAGAAAAAAGGTTTAACTCTAAGACTTCATGGCATTTCTTCATAGCTTCTTCATAGCATTTTAGTTATCAAAACCAAATACAAACAAAGAGTTATAACGTTGTCAGCATTAATGTTATCGAAGCTTTTATGAAATATGAAACACATCATCTCCAACTGTGCAAACCTTTGAGGGGTGGGGGTGGGGGGTGGTTCTGCTAAACTTATCAATTAGATAAGCCTAATCTCTAAATGAGGGGAAAAAAATAAGAAAAGCAGGGTGCTGAGGTTCCTGGTGCAGAAAAGGAAGCCAGCCTGTGAGCAGTCTCTTTCATCATCTTTGAAAGCGAATAGGTTGTGTTTTTATACTGGGATTTGAACCATTTAACGTTTAGACATTGCTTGAGCTCCACATTCAGAACATTCCAGAGCTTCACCCCACAAACAGAAAGACCAAAACTTTTTCTTGTTGTTCTGATCCTTTGTGTTTGGTATTGATGTACACCCCTTAATTCATAAGGCCCTTCTTTTTTCTTGAACATCTTTTGAATGTCATTTGGTAATTGACCATTTTTGGCTTTGTACATTATCAGGCCAGTTTGCAGTTCAACTATGTCTGTGAATTTTAATCTTTTTGATCATTTAAATAGTAGATTTCTATGATCCAAGTATCCGGCCTTGTTAATTACTCATATTGCTCTTTTTTGAAGTGTGGTTATTGATTGTAGTGTAGTTTTGTAATTGTTGCCCCAAAGCTAGCTGCCATGGGAGTTTGAAGGATTTCTCAAACATGCATGAAAGAATCAAGGAAACACTACAGGTATGTTTTTGATGAGGGAATAACATTATAACATGATATAATGCTCTAAAAAGTCAATTTTATATAAAACTGCACCTTTAAGAATCTGCTTTTTCCCTCTATTTATTAAATGAATCAAACAAACTCTCATTATTTTCAGCTTATAAATTAATAAACCAACAGAGTACTGAGGCACTTTTTTGAGTTTAACATAGATAAAGGTTAGGGACATAAGCTTTGACTGTAGAAGTTGGATAAACATCGAAGTTGTTTCGGTCAGATGATCTGAGACAGCTTTTACAAACTTTCACAATAAGAGCCTCAAGCATAGACATTCATCAAGTTAATTAAAAAAAGCTTACAGTATCCTCAGTCTGGATGCTGAGTGATACGGTGTTCAGGGTACAGACTGTAATTTCTCTGTGACATTAATTATTAATGGTCAGTTGTCAAATGTATTTATATAAAAGCATAACTTCTTATAAAACTGATAATGATTTTGATCATTGCATTTATGTTGCAGTCTTCACTCTTAGTGCATTAAGTTCAGCCTGTAATAATATTATGCTATTCAGGCACAATAATCTTGATTCAACCTGTTCCCACCCTCCTATAAGGAGCAGTAACAAATATTTGCAACAACAGAGCAGCGTTCAACATGTTTAGAGAATCCAGCAGCATCTATACCAGACATTTAATAACAGCAAGCCAGCAGGATTTCTATGCCCTGACACAGCAACAAATATTTATAAATACAAAGCAACCATAAATGTTCACAGAGGCAATGAAAGGCAGCGGATGGTTTTAAGTGGACTCTACATAAGCAGAAAGCAGAAGTGGATTCAACTCACCGTCCAGCTGCTGTCCCTGAGTGAAAGCTGCATGTGCTGACTCGTAGTTTTTCAGGTGGTACTCTCCAATTCTGGATGCGAGGAAGAAAAGAAGAAATTCTCAATCACAACCTTGAGAAAGAGCCATGTTCTGTAAATTAGGTTCAGATGCCTTCTTTAACGTGTCAAAAGAAGCTTCTCAGCTACAGTACACAGGTACAGCTAGAAAAGCTTGAATATCTTAAAGTTTTATATCTGTTGTCCCTCATTTCAGAAAGTGAAACTCATATTGCAGAGACTCATTACACACTGAGTGAAATATTTCAAGCCTTTATTTCTGTCATTTTGTTGATTATGTCTTACAGATCATGAAAACTCAAAATTCTATGTCTCAGAAAATTTGAATATTCCATAAGATCAATAAAAAAAGATATTTTCAACAGAAATGTAAGGCTGCTGAAAAGTATGTTCATTTCTATGCACTCAACACCTGGTTGGGGCTCCTTCTGGTTCTGATGTCTCATCTTCACCCTGACAATGCTCCATGGATTCTCTGTGGAGTTCAGTTCAGGAGGGTTTGCTGGTCAATCCAGCACAGTGACACCGCGGTCACTGGACCAGCCTTTGAAACCTTTGGCAGTGTGGACCGGTACCAAGTCCTGCTGGAAAATGAAGTCAGCTTCCAGAAACAGCTTGTCAGGAGAAGGAAGCATGAAGGGTTCTAAAACCTCCTGGCAGACGGTCGCGTTGACAAGTGCACTTCAGAGAACCCAGTGGACCAGAACCAGCAGATGACATGGCACCCCAAACCATCACTGAGTGTGGAAACTTCACACGGGACTTCAAGCAACATGGATTCTGTGCCTCTCCACTCTTCCTCTAGACTCTGAGACCTTGATTTGAACGCAAACTTGACTTCCATCTGAAAAGAGGACTTTGGGTCACTGAGCAACAGTCCAGTTGTTTTTCTCCGTAGCCCAGGTAAAAATGGTTCTGACGTCGTCTCTGGTTCAGGAGAGGCTTGAAACAAGGAATGCAACATTTGTAGCCCGTGTACTTGATTTATCTGTTCGTAGTGGCTCTTGATGCGCTGGCTCAAGCCTCAGGCCACTCTTTGTGAAGCGTTCTCAAACTCCTAAAAGGTTTTTGGTTCACAATCATCTCAAGCCAGTGAAATGTTTTTCTACCACACTTTTTCCCTCCACTCAACTCTCTATGAATATGGCTGGATACAGCACTCTGTGAACAGCCATATTTTTTAAGCAATGACCTCTTGTGGCTTACCCTTCTTGTAGAGGGTGTCAATGACTGTCTTCTGGACATCTGTCCAGTCAGAAGTCTTCCCCATGATTGTGTAGCCTACTGACCCAGATATGATATTCTACTTTTTGACATGAACCTGTAAACTCTACAGAGGTTTAGATGAAGTCCAGATTCAGAGGGAACTTGTTTACATGTTATATTATCAAAAAACATTTGCATTTAGGATCTGTTTTTCTTCCCAAGAAGGCTTACAGCACTATTGCTCAACCCTTAATACTTCCAGCATATAAAAGGAACCTAATTCAAAGACGTTGCTGTTTCTTTGACAGCTTATCAAAGGGTCAGTTTAATTAGTATCTTTAAAGCAGCATGTATATAACTTTGCACCACTCTCTACCTAAAACAACCTACCAGAGCCTGGAGGAGGGTCTTAGTGCTGTCTCAATCACCCTCATTTACATGCTGCTCAATGTGCTTATGGTGGAGAAACAACTTCGCGTTCCAGGAAAACCATTTATCCACCATCATCGGTGGCCATGCTAACTAGCCTTAGCATTAGTGGCAGGCTATGTTGTAGTAGAATAGCAGAGAGCAAGGGGGAGTGTATGAGCTGTGCGTACGCCAGGGTGATTGACAGCGCTAAGACCCTCCTCCTGGATCTGATTGATTGTTTCTGACTGAGAAGTGTATTTCTACAGGTAGTACTGGGAGCACTGGAAGAAGGCACAGGAGCTTGACTTTTTTCCCCCACAGATTACCTGTCTGATACTATACTGTTAAAACATAATGATAACTTCAACAAATACGTAAAAAACATTTTTCATAAAAGTTACATTCTGCAGCTTTAAATGAATTACACAGAGATCAGTTGTTTTGTTCTACACACCCTGTTCGCATGAAGGCTAAAGACAAGCTGGGTTTTAGCTGCTGGGCTTTCTTTGCATCATTAACGGCACCTGAAAGGGGAAAAAAGATTAATCATCGAGGCAAAGCAGATACATTAATCAACACTAACCAGTCACTTTTTTAGCCAATCACATGGCAGAATTTAGGCCCCTCCATCTGAGTTGGCAGAGAAGTCAAAGAATCCTTAGAGAGGTGGATGGCTAACAGCTAGTCAAACAGGTTTTTATTACTCTAGAACAACTCATACAAAAAATATTTTATCAATGACATAAAACACTACATTCCCGGATATTAAGTTTCTCACCGTTTTCTCAACCAAATGAGATCTGTATTAAAACACTAAACTGACTTTTTTTTAAAGATCATCAGATCAGCTGCAACTCACTTGTGTGCTCCACATCCATCAAGAGTTCAGTAAATGTTTTTACTGAACTTTGTGCAACAGCATTAAAGATGTGACGTTCCTGTGCTTTTTCAGGTCTCGTAGTAGTAAAATTTAAAAAAAACTTTGGCTGACTCAAAATCATTTTCATTATAATAAAATCTCTAAGACAGGCATAAGGTGGGGTAACAAATGCTGCATGATATTGTCGATATACTAAATGAAACGTAGCATCATGGCCTATCTATAAAGACCTTATTTCATAAATAAATATGATGAATAAAATATATGAGAATTTAGTTTAAAGTACTTTGGGGATGAACTATGAACGTGGATTAATTTTGTTTCAACCTTTGTGAACTGAAGTTAGAACTGGTTCTTGTTGAAGGTGAACTTGACTTACTGCTGTAGTTTTTCAGAAGTATGTGGGCATAGGCACGCTGACAGAACCACTCAGCATTGTCACAGTCTCCTTGCAGGGCCTCATTAAGAGCCTGAAAAGAACAGGATCTTTTAATGTGGTTTCCATTTCAAAAAGAGTTTAGTAATAAAACTATAAAAGCATGACTAGACATGAAAAATCCATAACTTCTGCTGACATCAGTGATCTTCTAACATCTTTAAAAAGCAAAGCATTAATTAGCCTTATGAAGTTTCCTGACTAGCTATATGACTGCCCACGACAGCAGTTTTAGTTCATATCTTAAATAAGATTGTAAAGCTATTTTATTTTCTTTTAGCAGGCTCATTGTTAATCAAACAAAACAATTAAAGTATCCTGAAGAAAAGAATAATTTTTGAGATCTTAGCTATATTGTTTACTATGTAAAATATTGTAAGCAGAATGAGGTTTTTTTTTTTTTTTTTTGTTTTTTTTTTTTATTTCAGTCCAGAATATTCTTGGTTGCTGATTTTCATTGTAAAAATAATATATTTTTGACATTTTGGCCAAATAAAAGCTGTGCTGACATTCAACCATTTAAAAGCAAATCTCCTAAAAATAATTTGATAAACGATGCATTCTAAAAATGTAAAAATTACTCGAATGTTTGGTTGTAGCTAACGATGTATCTGCGTCCACACGTGATTTTGATATATGTCATTGTTCTAATATCACTGTTTGCTTTGAAAATGTTGCTAACACACCTCTCGTAAGAGGCTGAATATCGCTTTTAGCTGTAAAAGCTTCTGTAAATGCTGTAGCTCCAGAAACAACCAGAAACACGTCCCTTGGCTTTCACTTTCAGTTAATACTGAATGGGTGCACAGCTAATTAGCATGCTAACTTTAAGAGTTAGCTACGACTAATGAACACGAAGTTAAACAAACTGAAGGCAAAATAAAAATCAACAACAATTATTCTTAAATCTCTGTCAGCCCCCTACTGCCTTCCAAAGTAGTGCTAGCAGGAAACATTAGCTAACTTAGCAAAGTTAAATTCAAGCTAACATAATGTGCATTATCATGCTGTGTCTTAGATATCTATATAGAATAGCTATTCAGATCACTAACTTTAAACCAACAACCGTCACCCGGATAATTAAATCGTAAATGAAAAGGAATGCTAATGTTTACCTCCAGAGCTTTCTGTGGATCTTCGTCAATGAAGCTATCGGAGAAGCTGCTAAAGCAAAAATCACACACCGGACTTAATTAAATGAATGGGGAATAATGCTTATAACCGAGTCAAAGAGAGACAAACAAAAACGGGTTTAATTTACCGTTCGGTTGCCATGGGTTTTGACCGCAGATGGGGACTGTGTTTCTGACAAGAAAGTTCTAGATGTAGAGTGTACGAGAAAACGTGTTAGCGGCGACTGACAGTGAACGGAACAGAAGGTTTGACAACATCCGGTTACGTTGAGCTCTGACGCTGACGCTACTCCTCCCATCAGTTTGGAATAGTTCAACGAAAAACATCTCGCTTTGGTGTTTTAATCTGTTGTTGTACCAAAGAGGTTTTAGTAAGTAATTTAATAAAAAGAAAGAGGCATAAAAAGATAGACATATCGTTTGTATACACGGTGTAATTTAAACAAAAAGGACAAATATTTTCAATCTAAATAATACTGCATAGCACAATTTGAGTTCAGGTTTTAAAATATCAGACATGAGAGATTGTGGAAACGTTATAAAATATTAAGTGTAATATCTTAAAAGTGATCTTTTTAGCAGTCCTGAGTTCATTATCCAATATGTCTGCTAAATATAAAATACAGCAAAAGTTGCAGGTATGAAGTATTTAATTAAACTATATGAATACATAACAACCTGTCTCTTTAAACATGTTCCTTTAGTATTTGAACACATGGCAACAAAATACATTATTATCTATACTGGTGCTAGTGGCATTATTCAGCAAATCACCTCAGTTTCCCAACTTTTATCTGGAATATTGGGCAGGATGCCATTTCTATATCCATGTTCCTGCTTTTGAGACACATCAGGTGAAACATTAGTTCACACACTTAGTAGGTAAGTAAGTAAAACGTTGCTTATATAGCACCTTTCAAGATAAAAAAAATCACAAAGTGCTTCAACAAACAAAATAACAAATACCAAAACTTATTATATACTGCATTCCATGTACCTCAAAAGCTGAAACTTGTTGAGTCTTCACTTTGTGATTGGAAGATGGATTTTTTTTCCAACTTCTCACTGGGAAATAAAAGAAGAATGCCCCCTTGGGATCCCAGTTGGGAAAAGCAGATGCTGCTGACCAGTTCAGTATCCAAGCTTAGCTACAGATATAGCTAAAAGTAGTGAAGGTTGCAGGTATAACCTACTATTCTGACATTTTGTATACCTATAGAAGAACCTGTATTTGTGAACATGTTCCATTAGTGTCTAAATGCATAAAATGGAAAGAACTTTGTTATCGTCTTGTATTGTATTAATAGTTATTTGTAACACAGCAAATAGTAAATCCCAAACCCAAAGCCATTCAACTCTGGTGTGGTGTCATTTCCTGGTCCCAAGCTCTGACTTTCCGCACAAACTGAATGCAGCATTAATTCTCAAACATAATGTGAGCTGCATTCCATTTAGTTCAGAAACTGCATCTTGGATCTGATTAAAAAAGTCACGCTAAAGAAACACCACTGGGATTTGCTAATTTTTTTAAATTAGTAACCCAGGCTAACTACTGTTTACAACCAATAAGGGATTCAAACTCTGGAGGAAAACGTTCACAAATACAGTCATTTCAAAACATCCAGATTCCCTATGTCTTTGGACTAATGGATATGGACTTTTTTGAGGCCTTCAAAAAGAAGATTTAATCACCTCACCCTAGGGTAAAAGCAAGACTGTGAAACTGGTAAGAGATTCAAAAAGGTTCCTGAATGAATCTGAAATAAGCCTCTCCACTGCATGGAAAGTAGTCTATAAGTGGACAACGTTCAAATCAAATGACAACATGCCTAGGTCAACTCATCCATGTAAGTTCACCCTAAGAAGAAGAAATGACCAATTTAAAATAAATGACCAATGTAGTAGCTGTATTAAAACAACATAAGGAAAGTTTTGTTATTTATATGCAGAGGTCATGTTTCATGGACACTGACTGTAAATAAATCTCAGCAAGTAATCAAGAATTTTATGTAGTGTCTTGTTAGCACCAACCATTCAGCTTCTCTTGAACACCTCTTTCTTGAATCTGAAATGGTAAATGACCTGCACTTGTACAGTTTTTATTTTTACTTTATCAAGTCCAATGGCTCCAAAGTGCTTCACACTACAATTAGTCATTCACCAATTCATCCACTGATGGTGGTAAACCACATTGTAGCCACAACTTCCCTGGGGCAGACTGACAGAGGCTGGCACTCAATCAGCACCACCGGACCCTCTGACCTGCAGCAGGCAAGGCAAGTGAAGTGTCTTGCCCAAGGACACAACGGCCAAGAAGGACAGAGTGCTTATACACCTTACAGGATGAACCCCTTACTCCTAAAGCACCGGCGTCAAACATTGATAAAGTGTTGAATTCTTGAATTCAACACTTAATCTCAATCGGCATTTATTTTGGTCAGTCAAGACATTTAGTCATACAGTTTATTTAAAGACTTCATCCTTGGCTCACAAGTTAAGCATAAGCCAAACTGTGTTCAGTGCACAGCATATAGATGATAAAGCCTGAACCATTTAGATGAGATATGGGATGATGGTTCAATCTTTAAGTGGACTCCCAGAGCCAACTCTGCAAAGGACCCAATATAACCTTTGTCTATAGTAATGCTTTGCAGAATTACTCTTCATTAGCGTTTTTTTAAGCAACCTTCTGCCACACCATTTTGTCCCTCATTCTTTTAAATGTTCCTAAGTTCTGTTCAAAGATTTTTCCAGACTTCCTGCTTGAGTTTGTTGCATCTGCCAGCAAACAGGGCACTGTTGCTCTCACACCCATACAGACCATTACACAGGAGATGAGTGCTGATGCTACAGACTAATACAAGATCTTTGCTGACCAATCCAGTATCCGTGACCTCTCCAGGTAGTGATGAAGTTAGATTGTTTTCCTCCCCAAAACCTACTACCATCTTCTTAGTCTTATCCACACTGAGGAGTAGAAGACTCCTGTAGAATGAGGCAGCAGACTTGTCCCACCCATCTATCTGTACAATGACTCATGTCCATTACTAACACACCCCACCTTTGTAGTCTTTGGAGAACATTTGCAGGTGGTATGACTCAGAGTTGTACTAAAAGTCAGAGGTGTAAACATGGAACAGAAACAGGAAGAGAACAGTTCCCCAGTGACATGGTGTTCCTCAGCCAAACACACTAAGCCCTGTCTGACAGGTAATCAGCAACCCAGGAGTCAGTGGAAGCACCGTCACCCATCCTGAGCAGCTTGTCACACATACCATGATCCATGATCCTCTCTGTGCGTCCACTACATTCCAGGTGAGACTCAATAAGTGCGCTGCAGCAGATAGATGACAGCATCATACACCCCCACATGCAGTTGGTAGGCTCACTGAAGAGGGTCAAGAACAGTTTTCACTTATGAACTTAACTGGGTCAGAGCTCGTCTCTCTGGAACCTTCATGACAAGCAGGATCAGAATAAATAGTCTAAAAGTCAGTGGGGCGGGAGACTTGGAGTTGGCAGGATGTTTTCTAGAGTCCTGGTTCTGTTCCCTGAAGATGCCGGGACAGCTGGGACGCACAAGACTTGAAGATCAGGGAAATGCTGCCATCAGGACTTGCTTCTTTAGTGTCTTCACCCAGACTGGTGTTACGCTCAAGCAGGAGTGTGTGTTCAACACAGTAGAGGTTGGGGGGGATGCTGCTAATATTTGGATAAATCGCAAATGAGAGAGAAACAAGTAGCTTTTTGGATCCATTAATGAGCTTTTGGCATAATTGCTGGATATTAAACCGCTCCACAATCTTACATCAGAAATTGTAGTGTTCATATAAATTAGTTGGTTTCCTGGTCTGAGTCTGACTTTTAATTATATGCCATACATTATTAATAACGTTACGGTTGGGGGCATTCCAATGAAAGAACATCAGGGTCACTTGGAGGGAAAAAAAAGCTTTTTTTCATTACAGAATAAAGTTGCAATTTGACATCAAGAATGAAGTCAAAATGTTGAGAAAGAACCTGAAATTAATTTTCTTGATTAAAGTCAAACTATTGAGAATAAAGTGGAAACAATATCTCAAAAGAAAATACATAATGCTGAGACTTTTGTGTTCTTTGTTAGCAAGTTTGGTATGCGTCGGGACAACCTCCATGCTGTCAAAAAGCTTTTATAGAGGTTTAAATGTTGAAAGAAACAATGTTTTGGCTCATAAAACCCTTTTTAAAAGTAGTTGTTCTTTTACATAAGGCATGCATATCACAGTTCTTTGTGCCAGCATCAGTTTGACTTTTTTCTTGTCATTGCAACTTTAATCTTAAAAGAAGTAAGCAATAAAAAAAACATAATCCCTCCTGATTTTACTTTCTTCAACTGACCCTAACATTCCATAAATTTATTGTTGGCTTGCTTTATCCATTCCAAAAACTAGTTTGAATGTAATCATCACTCTATTGAAGACACCCAATTAGGTATTTATTTGAGGTGAAGTTAATTATTTTAGAGGCAGTCTTTTTCCTTTACTACTCTTTACAGGAAGGGTCAGAGCAGACTCCACCTGCTGAAGAGACTGAGGTAATTTGGATGGCAGGGGGTGCTTCAGAAGACCTTTTTTTGACTCTGTGGTGGCATCAGCTAACTTCCTCTCGATCCAGTGCAGGTGGTGGGAGACATCACATAACATCATCGTTGGACAATATCTCCCCCCCAGTGCATAAAGCTGTTGTTGAACTGGAGACAGTGACAGACTGCTGCATCCTAGGTATGCAAAGGAGCATTATCACAGATCCTTTCTCCCAGCAGCTGTAAAACTTTATAACCACCACTGTTCCCAACAACACAGGTATTTACAGTTTTTCTCTTTTTAAATAACATTCCTCAGTTTTTTTTTTCACTTCTTGTAGTCTGCTGTTTTCTATGCACAAATATACATACATTTTAAAAAAAAAAAAAAAAAAAAAAAAATCATCCTTCATAGTTGGACATTTCTTTGAATCGGAGTATGTTATGTTTAATAACTG
This sequence comes from Anableps anableps, assembly GCA_014839685.1. Classification (NCBI taxonomy): domain Eukaryota; kingdom Metazoa; phylum Chordata; class Actinopteri; order Cyprinodontiformes; family Anablepidae; genus Anableps; species Anableps anableps. The sequence goes on from CM026077.1 coordinate 29,316,364, forward strand.
CACAATGTTTTCTTATGCTGTAAAATTTGTTATTATTTTTGTGTAAATCTACATCCTTTGACTTGCCTGTCACTTTACTGCTAGTTCACCTGAATTTCCCCACTGAGAGACAATAAAGAGATTTCTATTCTAATATCGAATTTTGTGCAATGCACCAGTCACACTCTCAGCAAAACTGACCCATAGCACGGTACTGCTACCAGCATGCTTGAAAGTTGATATAGTATTTTTTTATTTCAAGGATATATGTTTACAGCTTTAAACATACTTCTTGCAATTCTGTTTAAATAGTCATGAGGGTAGATGCTAATTTCTACAAAGCTTGAAGTTGTCATCTTTAGAGGAGGTCTTCCCTAGTCGGGTATATCTCAAGCCATCCAAATATACACTGCTCACAAAATTAAAGGGAACACTACAATAACACATCCTAGATCTCAATTAGTAAAATAATCTCACCGAAAAACATTATTAAACACAGTGGAACTGATTGAGAAGAAAATAACACAAAAATTATCAATGCAAATCAAAATTATTACACCATGGAGATCTGGATTTGGATTCATACTCAATATGAAAGTGGAAAATAACATGACAGGCTGATTCAACGTCAGAGAATATTGCTTAAGACAAGTTTAAATGAGGCTCAGTAGTGTGTGTGGCCTCCATGTGCCTGTATAACCTCCCAACAACACCTGGGCATGCTCCTGATGAGACGGTGGATGTTCTCCTGAGGGATCTCTTCCCAGACCTGGATTAGACAACAGTGTGGCGTTGGTGGATTGAGCGAAACATGATGTCCCAGATGTGCTCAATTGGATTCAGGTCTGGGGAACAGGCAGGCCGGTCCATAACATCAATGTCCTCATCATGCAAGAACTGCTGCCACACTCCAGTCACAAGAGGCCAAGCATTGTGATGCATAAGAAGGAACCCAGGGCCCACTGCACCAGCATATGGTCTCACAATGGGTCTGAGGATCTCATCCCAGTATCTTATGGAAGTCAGGGCACCTCTGGCTCGCACATGGAGGGCTATGCGGCCATCCAAAGAAATGCCTCCCCACACCATGACTGACCCACCACCAAACCGGTCAGGCTGGAGGATGTTGCAGGCAGCATAATGTTCTCCACGGTGTTTCCAGACTCTGTCACGTCTGTCACGTGCTCAGTGTGAACCTGCTTTCATCCGTGAAGAGCACAAGGCGCCAATGGTGAATCTGCCAATTTTAGTGTTCCCTAGCAAACACCAACTGTCCTACATGGTGTTGGGGTGTAAGCACAGGCCCTATATGTGGACATCGGACCTGCATACCATCCTCATGGAGTCTGTTTCTGATAGTTGAAGTAGAAACATGCACACTAGTGGCCTGCTGGACGTCATTTTGTAGGGCCCTGGCAGTGGACCTCCCGTTCCTCCTTGAACAGAGGACGAGGTAGCGGTCCTGTTGCTGGTTCATAACCCTCCTACGGCCCCCTCCATGTCTCCTGGTGTACTGGCCTATCTCCTGGGACCTATTCCATGCTCTGGACACTATGGTGACAGACACAGCAAATCTTCTTGCCACCGCTCGCATTGTTGTTCCGTCTTGGATTAGCTGCACTCCTTGAGCAACTTCAGTGGGCTGTAAAAAACACCTCATGATGCCTCTATGTGTGATAGCACTGACAAAATGAAAAAGTGATTAAAGTTCAACCAGAAAGGACAAGAACAGAGAAATCATCTCTGGTCACCACCTACAAAATCACTCTTTTATAGGGGTTGTCTTGCTAATTGCCCCTCATTTCTACCTGTTGTATGTTCCATTTGCACAGCAGCAGGTGAAATTGATTCACAATAAGTGGTACTACCTAAGTGGTGACAATGATTCCACAAAGGTGTGACTGATTTGGAGTTATATTGTTTTGTTCAGATGTTCCCTTTATTTTTTTTAGCAGTGCCTTTATTTAATGTGGAAAATAACACTGGTGTTCCAGAAGCTTCCAGTTTCACAGGCCTTAGCCTTAAGTTTTTCTAAAAATCATCATCCATTTTTGTTTCATCAGACAGTGACAGTTTGGTTCAGATGGTTAAAACTTGGATGCAATGGGTTGTTCCAACACAATATTCATAATCTGGCTATGCTGAGCTCTTGCTTTCATGCCATTGATGAGTTGATGTTAACTTCTAAAAGGAACTGTAACTAGATTACCTGCAGCTTTTCACAATTAAGTGTTATTGAAAAACATGAAAATCGATAAGAGGACAAATTTCTCACATAAATTCCTTTATTTCATTCACCATCTCTAGACAGCATGACAGGATATGCATAAAAGAAATAAGGCAACAGAAATTCTCCCTCATCCTCTGGCTAAAGCTCATCCTATACTGTATAAACAGCATCAAGAGACACCCAGATAGCGCAGGTGAGGGGAATCTGAGACAAATGGCTTAATAAAGTGAGAAGCAGTTTTGCATAGCGGCTCCCTACAGGCAAAGGCACAGTCACTGCGTAAGCATCTCCTAACTAAGTTTAGCCTGACAAACACCAGCCTTGCTCTTGCAGAGTGAGGTGAATGTTGCAGACTGGCTTTGCGAGGCTCCATTAAGGCCAAGGCAGGAGGAAACACTTGACTAATTACTTCATTATTAACAGTCGGCCATTACACTTCTTACATAGAGTACACGGTCTCTGCAGAGTAGAAAAATAAATGAACCTGAGAGGGGAATATGGCAACAGAGCAGGAGCACGTTCAAACTTACAGTATATAATATACAACCTGTGTAGATATCAAGGCTTACATATGCACAGTGTCCAAACAGAAAGACTTACAATTACAAAGGAAATCTATAAGAAGCACTTCACTTGTGATTGTCAAGAAAAGAAAGGCCAAACATTTAACAGCAGCAAAAAGCCATCCCTTATTTTAACATATCACAAGACAAACTGATTCAGATATCTTAAAAAACAACAGTAATATTAACAATAATAATAATAATAATATGGAATGTTTTTCCCTCACAAATCTCATGATTATCAGAAAGAGAGAAAGCAGGGCCAGGATCAAGACTTTTAGGCACTTAGAGAAGAAACATACAGCAGAGTGAAGATCATAGTGCAAACAAGCTGCTTTGAAGGCAAAGGAATGATTCAGCATGTGATTGTACATTAAATAACAGAAGGGTGACAAAGAGTGATGGCATGATAAATGACTCCAGGGAACCCTGAAGTGGAAGTGCAAGCAAAGAGGCTGTGGATTCCAGTGCATGTCTGTCTTTGGTGTCTTGAGTAGCTTACAAAATACAACAGAGTTTACATCTTTTAAGGCTGTATTAAGTTAAAGTAAGTCTGGAATTCAATTTTGGTTTCTGCAATTATCGTCCAAATAAAGATGCCACAAGACATCTAATTCATGCCTTGTTCTAGATCAATAGTTCCTTGTTTTTTTTTTAACAGGAATTCAGACATTGTTGCACCAAAGTACAGCTGTGGAAAAGTTCCTGAGTCAGTGGAGTGAATGGGCATCCGCGTGTTTGGTATTCATCAGAGGTTGTATCTGTGTTTATTGGTTGGAGGTTGTAGGAGGCACCAGGTATGGAGCATTCTGGCCTGCGTGCGACTTCTGCTGCCCCCCTTTACCCTCAGTGGTCGTCTCAGACGCAGCCTGCCTCTCGCACAGACTCCCCAGCAGCTGGGCCGTTTTGAAGACAGATGCTTGCCCAGCGGGCTGCAGGGAACGGATCTTGTGAAGGTTCTGCAGTGTCCTCAGCATCTCGGCGGACACAATGGGCAGATGTTGCTCCTGGATCAGGCTGGTGCTGGCAGGCCGCAGGACGGTGTCGCGCTGAGCTGGCTGTTTGGGAGTTGATCTGGGCCTCTGTGTGGCCGTGGCTCGCGAAGAGACTGACGACGTTTTCTTTAGCGGGGGTTCGAAATCCTCCTCGTCCTCTTCTTCCTCGGCCTCCTCCTCCTCTTCCTCCGCAGACTGGTCACTAGAGATGGAACCATCACTCAGGCCTTCATCGTTTCCACTTTTGTCATGGTCGTCTTCCTCTTCATCTTTGTCGCAGTCTCCATCTGTGATGTAAACCATGTTCACAGGAAGAGAGGTGAACTGGTAAACAAGGCGCTGGCCCTCCACCTTGTTCAGGATGCCCCTCTGGTAGTAGTACCTTTATAAACACAGGGGAAAAACATCCCATCAGGTCTCAGTTTAAATTTGAAGAGGAAGTTGTATCTTAAAGCTGATTATAAGAGAATGTAGATGTTTATCCACAGACTTCATTGCAATGGAAGATCAATTAAAAAATGATAAAGCTTGGAGGTAAAAATTCTGCATTTTTATTAACTTTTTCATATTTTGTCCATCCATCCATCCTTGCAGGGTTGCGGGTGCGGCGGGTTACACCCTGGAGAGGTCGCCAGTCCATCACAGAGCAACATAGCGACAGATGGGACAAACAACCATGCACACACTCATACCCAATGTCAATTTAAAGAGACCAATTAGCCAAACATTGATGTTTTTAGACACTGGAAGGAAGCCGGAGTACCTGGGGAGAACCCACTCATGCACCGGAAGAACTCCGTGCATTAAGACTCCAGATCAGGATTTGAACCCAGGACCTTCTTGCTGCACATCTTTCCATAAAGTTAAATTCATTTTAGAGGGATTTTATATTATAGGTCACTACAAAGTAGGGCAGAATGGTGAAATGGAAGAAGATCTGAAGGAGAACTGCTCAGTCCATCATCTGGAAAAGGAATGAGTACAACCACAAACTTACCAACACATGGTCATCCACCTGAAGTGACAGGCAGAGTAAGGTGAACAATAATCGAAAAGCAGGCAAGGGACAATGGGAACTCTGGATGAGCAACAAGATTAAGTCTTGTCTAACGTTTGCAACAAGCCATGTCGGTGACACAGCAAATGTGTGAAAGAAGGTGCTCTGGTCAGATGATATGCAAACTCAACTTTTTGGTCACATGTAACTCTGTATGTGTGGCAAAAACTGTTGACTGATACCTCTGAGTTTACTCTACTGTCCCTCCACCCTGAAGGCTGAGTGACATTACGTCATCTGTACCCACAAATTAGGTACCACTAGGGGTCTCTGCTGCATCTGCGCATAGACAAAATTTGTGGGACCTATTTGGCTGTGCAAGGCAACAGGGACAATAACACTCAGTCAGAGGGGGGTGCCACCAAACAGCAGATTAAGAAAATGATAGAGCAGATCACGAGTAGAAGAAACAAACGATGCATGTTTTCAATGATTTATCTCTCAGGGAGAACAAGGCAACAAAAACAGCATCAACGTTCTGGTAAGAAATCCCTTTGGTCTTTCTTTTTATTCTCTTCTTCTCCATCCCAGGGTAGACAATTTGTTTGTCAGTTTGTCGCCCCCAAGAAGCTCATGAAAACTATATCTCTGAGTGGAATATGGTTCAGCTTAGTGCAAAATAGCATGAAAAGACAAATTATCAGAGAGGTCCAAGCAGCTCGTGTACATGGATACAGAAGGAAGGGCATGTCAAGGCCTTAGCACTGCACAGCACCCTGAAAGCAGCATTTCCTCTGTGAAACATGGAGGTGGTAGCATCATGGTGGTGTGTAATACCTTTTTCCACAGATAAAGGAAAGCAGCAGAGTTGATGAGATGAATAATCAATGTTCTGGTTGCAATGAAATGGTTTAGATCAAAGCATATTTCTGTATAAGAATGGCCCAGTTAAAGTCCAGACCTAAATTCAACTGAGACCCTGTAGTAAAGCCTGAAAAACTCTGTCCACAGACGCCTTCCATCCAGTCTGATCAATCTTAAGTTGCTCTTCACAATTATGCACGGTTTTGTGTTGGCCTTTCTCTTAAAAGTTAAAGTCAAGGTGCATCAGAAAACAAGAACGAGGTTCAAAACTCCACCGGAACATTTCTAAAGCAGCCATACCTGAGCGCTCTTCCCATGGTCTCGTAGTTCATGTCTGGTTTGTTCTTGTGTTTGCCCCACAGCCTGGCCACTGCTTTAGAGTTGACCAGCTTGAAGATGCCTGCCTGCGGATCGGTCCATTTGATGTAGCGCGGACAGACTTGTCTGTCCTGCAGCAGCTCCATCAGAAACTGCCACAAATAAAGGGTGTTCCCTCCTAAAGGGAAACACACAAAACAGAACAATAAAGGAAGAGACAAAGAGAAATAACCTGAGGGGAATAACTTTAGTGAAGACTTAGTAGAAGTAGTAAGGAAGCACATATAGTTGGCTCAAATATAAATTGTTAACTGACCCTAAAGCTCCCTTCATTCTTTAAAAGACAAGTAGCTAAAAATCTGCTAACATATCTGGTTTCTCTAAACAACAAACTGCATCTGAAAAAAAGAGACATACATTACCTGGATTTTATTTATAGTGGCAGAGTATGGATCGCTACACTTTAGATTTTCATTTGCAAAAAAAATAAAGACCTTTTTGTTCCTTTGCAAAATGATGTTTGACTTTGTGTTGCTATATCTCCTAAGATCCCAATAAAATGCATTGAAGTTTTTGAGAATAATGTGCCATAATGACTAAAAGTTAAAAGGGGTATGAATACTTTGGGACAGCGCTGTAGCTAGAAGATCATTAGTGAACAAAACAACAGTTTGCCACATTTTGACTCTGGTCATTTCATCCCCTTTCTTACTTTGGACCTTTGCATTCCTGTTCATTCCTGACTTTTTCAGCTATGTGATGGTGTCGTCTACCACATACCTGCCAGTGGGACTTTTTGGACCTGCTTTGACAACAGTCTTCTGTAAGGAAATGTGGTTACATGACTCAGGTAAAAAAAAAATAACTACCGGCAGGAAGTGACTCAAAGTTATTTTGGTTTGATAAGGAGTCATGATCTGTCATATTTCATAAGAGCCAACTGTTCTATATGGGGATCAGAATCTAAATAAATGGGAATAGGTTTAAATACAGAGCTACACAATGCCTGGAAAAAATACTGTCCAACTGTGATAACATAGCTGCATATTGTGATGACCATATTGATTACGATAAACACAGATTTTCCTGGCCCTTTGGTCTTTTCCATTTTTAGAATTCACTTCATTCCCTTGGAGCTTTAGCATCTCAGCAACTAGAAACATGCATATGGTGAGCACCAAGGGCAGTCAGAGACCATCCAACTGGACAAATATATCACTGGTATGCAGAGTGTAAATGCATGGCACTGGAAATATGACAAGTATTGCATTCAAGCCCTTCTTTGTAATTCCAATATTCCACTCATTGATATTGTGATAATGATTATGATTATGATATTAGGCAGCGCAAGTGTAATACAACATTTTTTAGATAAAACGGTACAAATGAATTAGATGTCCCATTGTGTCTCATGACATTTACCTCTATACATTAAGGTAATTTTTTTTTGTTTAACCACAATGAAACATGCATAATTTCATGAGAAGTAGAAAGAGAAACAAAAATGTTATTGTGTGGGTCTAAGTGGGAGTAAGAATTGGCAAAGAGGCAAACTGACCAGGAGCTGCTAAGTTCAGGTCTTTAATATATAACAGGAGAGAAAAAAAAGGTTCAAAGACCCAGAGCAGATAGCAGTGGTGGGTATTCAGCTTTTCCATTATGAACAAAAATCTGTTCATAATAACCAACAAGATAAACACAATTCTTCATAAAGCAGACCAAGACTGGTGCTTGGAACCGATTAAAACCTAAAGTAATGTTTCCTCATTATTTTCTTAGAAGCTCCGTTAGATTTTCCTACAGAAAAACAGCCTTCATCCATGTCTCGTCAGCTTCTCCGTACCCTCCAACCCTTTCTTGAACCTTTTTCTTTAGCTTTCTGTGAGGATGCTTCAAGCTGTCTCTGGCTGACACTTGCCACTGTAAGAAGACTTACAGTGGCAGAACCCCTGGGGAACCTTTGATACGTACTGGTTAGGCACGGGTCAGTATCAAATTATACCCAAAGCTCCTCCACTCATAAAACAACAACTTCTGACAGTTGGGAAACATTTTAGGTCACAAGAATCAGGCAGTCATGGCACGGAAACTAAAGGAGCACCAACCATCACTCCTAATACGGTAAGACAGTTCTGAACCCACAGTCGGCATGGCAACATGTCAGTCAGCCTGCTTAATTAACCAGCTGATAGCAACAAGTTATAATGTCACTGTTACTCCATAAAGAGCAAGGCAGTAAAACTAATAATCTTCTATGCAAAAAGCAGGTTTGCTGCTTCTAAGTGTCTAAAATAAATATGAGGATAATTTAATGTTATGGATAACATCATTATAAAAGTAAAAATCATTGTATTTTACTGAAGGTTATGAGAGTGTCAGAATCATACCCCAGCTCAGAACAAGTATATGTCAGCATCAGCTGTAAACGGCCCTTTAAAGATAAATCCACTTCAGAATGTTTTTAATGTATTCTGGATGTTGTTTATTCTCCAGCTGTTTATTCTCTAGTCATAATCCAAATACATACTTCAATGTTCTTCTGCTCTGTTGCCACTTAAGTATATAAAGTATGATTTGTGATCACACAACTGTTTGTTGCTTCATTGTTGAGAGTGAATGATGTGACCCCAAAGGTATGCGCTTTGACTCAAAAACACAAGCTTACTGCTTTTGCAAAGATGGTGACTCATTTGTTGTTTTTATTTCTCCCAATCTGCATTGTATACCTAATTGTATTTGTGCTGAAATATCAAAAGGAACAGCAGTAATCTATGCACCTGTAGTGGTTTGTGAACATGTTATTTTTCTAAATGAGCAAATCTGAATTTAAAAATCTCTCTGCAGTGAAAACGTTCCATAATTCCAGCAATCCTTTTATCCCCCTTTCTTAGCTGTTAATAAGAAGAGGAATATTTAAGATATGGATCTCCACTTTCAGTCGTCGAGCGCCACTGTGCTGCCGCTTTTAGATGCATCTCTGGTCCAACGCACCTGAATCAAATGAACAGCTGATAACCAGGCTTTGTTGACCCCCTGCGTTAATTCAGATCTCGGATCTAAAACATGCAACCTAATCAGTAATGCCCAAAACAACGTAGAAAAACGAAATGGAAAATCCTAAAAGCTTTGAGGTGCTGTGCAAACGTATTGATATAATCCCTGAACTTTATTACATTTTTGTCATGTTTCAACAAGTTTCAATTTATTTTATGAAGATTTTATGTGGCAGACAGACTTAAAGTAGTGCATAAATGTAAGAACTGGAAGAAAAAATAGTCATTTAACTTTTTTTTTTTTTTTTTTTTTTACTTTTTTACAAGTAAAGCATAATTAGGTTTCCGGAGTCAATACTTTGACTCATGTCTTTGAGAGTGTCTCTCTACCAGCTTTGCACATCTGGAGACAGAAATTTCTGCCTATTGTTCTTTTCTTCAAAATAGCTCAGACTCAGTCAGACTGGATGGAAAACAGCAATTTCAAAGTCTTGCTACAGATTCTCCAGACTTTGATTGAGCTATTATAGCACATGACTTCATGTTTAGGGTCATCACCCTGCCCTAGTCTCAATCTTTTGCATCTCTTTCTTCGAGCCATCTTTACATCAACTGCCAGCTGTCCTGTCTCTGCTGAAGAAGAGAATCCCCACAGCATGATGCTTCCACCACTATGTTTCATAAGGGGGGTGGTAAGTTCAGAGTAAGGTGAAGTGTTAGTTTTTTGCCACAGACAGCATTTGATACGCAAGCCAAAAAAACCCCCAACTCAATTCTGGACCACCTTCTTCCACAGGTTTGCTTTGTCCGTTATAAAGCTTGATGCAAACTGCAAACAGGACTTCTTTTAACAATGGCTTCCCATTTGCCACTCACCCATAAAGGCCAGATTTATAGAGTCCATGACTAATTGTCCTGTCCACAGCTTCCTCCAGCTGAGCTGGAAGTTTCTGCAGCTCCTCCAGAGTTACCTGTGCTTCTCTGCTTTCCTGATTTGTCAGTTTCAGATATTTTTTTTTTTTTTTTTGTTGAAAACTATGTAGAATTTTCATTCCAGTTAATAGTTTTGCATCACCCTGTGCTGGTCGATCACATTAAACAGGTTGAAGGGGGACAAGGATGCTTGTGCATACTTTCTAAAAATGTTCTTAAATCACACTAATTTAACTTGAAATGGTTTTATTGAGAAGTTCTAATTAATAAAGGGGAGGAATACCTATGCAGCACCATGTGATACATGTATATGAAAATTAACGATGTTTTCCAATACCTTTGTTGTATTTGTCCTTCTTTACTTTGATATCTGGCGTAGGAGACTCTGCCCTCCGATGTCGGGGTTTCTTACCTGCTCACACAAAAACAAATCGAATGTTCTTTCTAACCCACATATAATCCCAGATGGACTCATTCCCCCCAACCAGAAAAAAAAACAACTCACTCCTCTTTTTAGACTGCAGCTGTGCTGCAGGCCTCTCTTTGTGCAACAAGTGCCACTGAGACTGGTCAACGGCTCCCACAACCCCCTCGGCGGACACGGTTACCTGGGTAACAGGAGCGGTGATGACATCGCTCAGTGACGGTAGGAAAGCCTGGGCTGTAGGGGGACATAAACAGACTTAATGAAAGAGAACATCACGGCGACCATCATATCTAAAAATAACATCTCCCCGCCAAACCACTTGTGTATCAGAAAGCTGGGGGGTCGATCTAGAGTGTGTGGGCTTACAGTAGTGCTGTTCCAGCGAGAGAGTGTCAACGCAGTCCATGTTAAGGAGCGAGTCAGCAGCAACAAGCGTCTCCATGGTCTCCTCCTCTCCGCTCTCACATGGCTCCACTACAGATCAAATAGGAGTGAGGGCAAAAACACTTTGAGATAAGGGAGGATGGGATTCAGAGGGAGGGAAACTGCAGGAGAGGTTCGCTTAACTAAGTCACAAAAACATTCCCTCACTTCTTGCGATGTTGACTCCACCACAAACTGAGAAAAGAAATTCTCTATATTAATACAGGCTTACATAATGTAACAGCAGATTCCTTCACTGACACAACAGGATTAAAGAGTCACTTTTTGAATGCAAACTTGGAAAAAGCTGCTGTTTCCTCCATCTGATTGGACAGATTTTATAAATGCAGGTGGTTTTGGTTGGTCTGATTTCATAGCACAACTAGAACAGAACAACTGTAGCTGCATAAAGCCAGAGTCTACTGGAAATCTACTGCCATATTTGACATGGCATAGAGTGTGAGTTTTTTTAACTACCTTAATTCCTATATACTCTGCTTACAAGCAGCCAGAGTTTCTTGGAACCCTTTAAAATAGCTTTGATCAATGTTTCTCTTGGCTTTTTGAAACTCTTTCAAACTTTTTCACTGGATAGTGTCTGTTTTTGGGTTTTTTTTTTTTTTTTAAAAACCCAAAACATTTTCTGTCCAGTTCTTAAATCTGATCATGACGGCACAATTTGCACTTTTGTGTTTGGACAAAAAAAGCAACTGCGGCGGTCGAGTGGTGTCCTAAAGTCGATCGATGCATCTACAAATCTGGTCAGATGTTTACATACACTCAAATGCTTGAACTGCTGTTCTCCCAGGGTGGACTGATATCACACCACTGATCTGTAAAAACAACATTTTCCTGTAATCTGCACCACATCAAAACTAAACATGCAGGCTTAGACATATACAATACTCCCTCTTGCACTGGCATGGAATGAGACCTCGACACCTTCAAGCTAAACAAAAACTTACAGCTGCTGACCTGTAAGACCTAAACGTCTTCTGGAGAAAAGTGTCCTGGCATCATGAGACATAAGACTGAGCTGTTTGGCTACAAGGTCAAGATAAATATATAAAGGATTTGAGACGAGGTCTTTACAGTAATGGATACCACTTGGTGCATGGTGGTGGTAGTATCATGCTGTTGGCCTTTTTTGTTAGCATTTGTTCTGTTGCATTGCACAAATTGGATGGAAAGATAAAGGAGGACTACATCCACATGCTTAAATGTCACTTCAAACAACACGTTATGCTAGCAAGGTGTTATATTTTGGATATAACTAGAGAAATAAATGGATCAACCCACCATGTTCAGGACCAACAAAAGCCAGTATCATTAAAAAGTCAGAGTTAAAGGATTACAAACAACTTGTCACAATGGCCTTAAATTACTAGAAAAAAAATACATACTAACAAGCAACCAATCTTAAAGGAACTATGATAGGTCTTTATAAAAATATTTATCAAAAACACTAAAAAAAATTGCAGGAAACGTCCTTTTTATTGGAGGCATGATAATAATAAAAATCAACAACTCAAGACTATATCATTAGAAGCTTATTCTTTTTTTTTTCTTTAATCTTATTTCTCAGCATTACACATTCTATTATAATGCTATTAAAGTGTGTATGGACGTTTTCCTTAAACCACCAATTAGATTTGGACATCAAAGCTTCATTTACGGTAGGCCTTATTAGTCTGTTAATAAATAACAGACTGTTAAACTGTCTGCTGTTCTTTCAACTTAAAACATTCTGGTACAACTCCTTACTTTTTCCTCATCACATCCACCGACGTTTATATATATATATATATATATATATATATATATATATATATATATATATATATATATATATATATATATATAGTCACGAGATCCAACAACAAAAACTGGGTCTATTGTTTTGCGCGCATTTATTCATGACGTGATGAGGTTGTGAAGCAGCTCAACAAACCATCTGCTAGCTAGCGGCTATCTGTCTTCTGCTTCGGGTAAAATTCGACCAAACCCACCGAGCAGGTAAAAAAGAAGAACACTGGGTCCGAGGTTCTGACCTCCATGTTGTTACACCTTTAAAGGGAACTCTCCACAGCTACCTCTGAGTCCTTCTCTAAACCAGCTGTTACCGTGGGCTAATACAGCCGAGAACCTCTCCGAGCTTTAACAGCTGTTACTCCCACGGATAAACACGACCCCGGCGGCATGTCTTACTGTTTCATTCCAACGATAGCACGAGGAGAGCCGCACGCTGCTTTCACCGCGTCCACAGCATCCTGTTGGGACTCCTTCACTAACAGGAGCACGCTAGGAATGTTTTGTTTCACTTCCTGAACTTTTTTGCGGAGGGTGGTCCATGTGCTGTGAACTCGAATGCGCATGTGCATAGTTGTTTATTTTTTTAATTTTTAATTTTTTTATAATTATTAAATGCTGTGGTTCACAGCAAACGAATACCCACAATTCAGTTATACAGAAAAAAACTGAACATTAGCTGATAACCCATAATAATATAAAGAATTATAAACGTAAGTGTTATGTTCTTCACAATCTGGGGGAAGAAGGCTGACTTAGTTGTCCAGCCGTCACATACAGCCTCCATTGCGAGGGTAAACCCCAAAAGGCCATTGCTAAAGAAGTTGCCTGTTCAGAATGCTGTATCCACGCATAGTAATTGAAAAGTTGAGTGGAAGGAAAAAGTGTGGCAGAAAAAGTTGCATAGGCAAGAGGGAGAACCACAGCCTTGCAAGCATTGCAAGTTAAGGTCTATTCAACAGTTTGAGAGAGATTCACATGGACTGTGGCCTGCAGCTGGAGTCAGGGCTTCAAAAGCCACAAGACAGAGATATATCCAGGATATGGGGACATCTCCTGACACTGAGATGATATCAGTGTAGCATAACCTAGATTAATGAGAAAATGGACAGGACTGTTGCTCAGTGGTCTAAAATTCTCTTTTTAGATTAAAGTAAATTTGCCTGAGGATGCTCAGGGTTGTTCAAGATTTTCTTGATTTTATGAAGAATCCCTCTTTGCACAGTAATCTCCAGAGGTTCCAGAGCAGTACCAAGAACAGAACCAGCCTTCTTTATCACTTTCTAATTCCAGTCTAAATATTTTTGTCCAAAGTGATGATTGGCTCTATGTCAGACCGTTTTGATGCAGGAGTTAATGTAAAAGGAAGTGTTTAGTGTATATACTGTGCAGCCCATGGACATACTATTCAGTAGGCTGACATCAAATTTTGATTTCTGAATCAAAATTCTTTCTAATGTTCTACATTTTTTAAAGAATCTGAATTTCCAGTACCATAAGCCATAGTTAACTGAAGTAGACACTTGAAATCTGTCGGTCTGTGGGTGAGTGTCACTTTGTGAATAGAACTGCTGACATAAATGACATTTTTCGGTAACTTTCTGATGGAGATGCAACCGGCCGAGTAGCAGCCAGCCGTAGAGTTTCTGTCAGGAGCTGTGAATGCGATGGAGCAGGTGACGAACGTCTGCAACGTGTTTGCGTGTGCGTTGGCTGACCTTTAAGCAGCTCATGGTGATCCTCTGTCTCTGACTGTTCACCCATCAGACTGGTGCATGTTAGCAGGTGTTGATGGGGGACCTCCTCCACAACCACTGCAGGGTACTCTTGAAAACCCCCCATCTGAAACCAGACGAGTAAAGGTTGCAGCGTGTGAGATTCCCATTAAATCAAATATTAGCTTTTTAATTAAAAAAAAATGAAGTAGATCTCACCTGTGATAAACTGAAATGGTCACTGGCAAAGTCAAAAATGAGCTCCGGTTGCTGTAGCATGGCTGTATATCCTGAAACAACTCCAGCGTCATGAAAACAACATCACAGATCTCTCCAACAAAGATCTGAACAAGCAGAAGGTATTACTGGATCTTCCTACAGAGAAATTCTTCGCTGAACTGCAGATGCACTCAAGAGCTTGTCTTGTGGAGGAGTGATGCGAACAGCTACACTAATTGACCAGAGACAGAGTGGCGTCACAGGAAACTCATGTTGCTCTGCTTCGATTCTTGATGAGGAAGTGGAGGGTGGGTGGCTGGGGGGCGCTGAACTGTCCTGTGGTTCTGACTGAACCTGCCACAGAACAACAGAGAGGCACCAGAGACAAAATGTGAGTGAGGTGAGGGGAGCTGTTAGAGGCAGAGGAAAACAGCACAGCTACACCTGCAGAAAGCCACCAAGGGATCAAACAGAATTCCTTCAAGACTTTGTAAATATGTAGGTAACAGGTAAAGAAATGAGCATACTCTGCCTCGAGTGGAAAAAGAAGACAACATCAGTATCTGATCTTAAGTCTGTCTGTTTTACATATCTAATTTGGCTCTTATCATGTTTCTAAACTAGGCTAAACCAGTAACAGGAAGGAAGCTTTCGCACTGCAGTGTGTGTATAAGTGTGTATGTGCGTCAGTATGGGTGGGTGGGAGCGTTTTGTGGGTCGAGGGGAGGCAGCTTGGTTTGAACTTGTAAGAGCACGTTTTTGCACAATGTTCATGGTTTCAGGGCCGCTTGGTGCACTTTCCCCACAATATGGCCATGAAGGAGGAGGTATTAAGAACAACAGAATGAGCTCAGCTCGACATTCTTACTCCTTCTTTCACTTCTCATTTCTTGTTTTCTTTCCCTCCCTTTTTGCCTTCTGCCCAGCATGCATGTGCTACTGTTAAATTCCCGAGTCCACCAACCAGCCCTAATTCTCTGTGCTCCTCTGTTCTCTGAGGGAAATTATTCTGTCTTTGCATCAAAAAATATCTGCCTCCCTTCAACTTATTCCTCTAATCAGGTTGGAATCACATCTCAATGTATTTCATTGGGATTTCATATGATAGAGCAACCCCAAGTAGAGTATAATTGTGAAATGGAAGGAAGATTATGCGTAGTTTAAAAAAAAAATCTTTTTTTTACAAAAAAAACTTAAAAGTCTGGCTTGCTTTTGTGTTCATCCCTTTTACTTTGATACCTCTTTAAAATATCAAGTGTAACAACCTGCCATCCCAGAACAGAGGGAACATTGTGAAAAAGTTTTTTTTTTCCCAACATTTTTTAAACTGTTTTCACTAGATAAAAAATATGACAACAGAAATGACAACAAAGTAAGCCAAATTCCCCCCACGCAACCAGTATAAATCAGTTCTTGACTGGGGATTAGGTGAATGAATTATATTCTCTTTTAGTCCATTTCATAGAAAACGGTTAGAAAGTAAACATTTCTTTAGTGTCAGGCCACACTTTGCAGCTACTTTAGGTCTCTCCTTGTTACATAGTTAATGAAAGGATCTGCGATCTGATTAAATCTTTGTTGTTTATTCTTTATTGTACAGGTAAATTTCTCTAATAGATTAGCGGTAGATAATTCAGATAACCATGTACTTATTCTTGGTTTTCGTTTATTATTCCACGAGAGGACTATTGTTCTGTTTGCCAATAATGTTCTTCAGTCTACTGAAAAATATTAGTTCTTTTTTGTGGAAATAAGGGTACTTAAACCTCTAAAATATTTTGAATGCATTGTTTACCTCTTGCCAGTTTTTTTTTATTTTTTTTTAAAATAAGAGTTAGCGTATTCAGAAATGGAAAAACTATGGTGACACTTCAGACCAGTTTTAATAGCTATCCATTTAAACTGACTGGCCTGAAAGAAAAGTGTTACGCAGACAAGCAGCTAATAAGGCCATAGTAACTCTGTCGGAGCTGCAGAGCCCCACAGCTCAGGTGTGAAAACTCTGCAAACCTGGCCTGACGAGAAGAAAGCCTTCGTTGAAAGAAAGTGATACTCTATCCCGTTTGCAGTTTGCCTCAAGCCATGTAGGGCACGCAGCAAGTAAGGAAGAAAGTGCTTTGGTCAAGTGAGATAAAAAAGGTTTAATTTGGGCCTATATGCAAAATGTAGTGTGTGGTAAAAAAGCCCACTGCACCTAACCCTAAACCCACCATCCCCATGATATGTGGTAGTGGCAGCTGTGGGGATTCTTCAGCAGGGACAGGAAAGATTGTTCGAGTTGATTGGAAGACAGATGTAACAAAATTAAAGGAACCAATGAAGAAAACCTGTTAGATGCTGCGAAAGGCTTTGATACAAGGGCAGAGCATCACCTTCCAACAGGAAAACGACCCTAGACATACAGCTAGAGCTACAATGGTTACCCATGCATTAGAATGGCCCAGTCAAAGACCAGAACTAAATCCAACCGAGAAGCTGTGGCAAAACCTGAAAGGTAATGTTCACAGGTTCTGTCCATCCAGTATGACTGATCTTGAGCTATTTGGCTTCAGATGTGCCAACTTGGCAGAGACATACCTGAGTGGGGCTAATAAAATGATTGTCGGTCACTTTTTTCAAATTTTTTACTGGTGACAAAAAACCATTTATCCTTTACTTCCAGTTCACAATTGTAAGCTACTCTGTGTTGGTCCATCTGATAAAATCCTTATAAAATACATAGAGATTTATGGTTTTAATGTGACAGCATGTGAAAGAGTTCAAAAGGGAATGAATGCTGTTGCCAGACGCTGTTTAGCCCCATCCCCCTCTCCAGTGTCAAATTTAAATTGTAAACATTGCAACCACACCTGCTCTTACCTTCCACCCTCTTTTTTTTTTTTTTTCATGAGAATTACACCCGCATTTAGGTTTTGTTTGTACAGGATCTCGCTCTGTGAACAATTTACATCCAAGGACTTAATTCCAATCTCTTTTATTCTGTTCCTACATTTTAAACCTATTAATCCTCTTTTGTGGTTAAAAAGTTTTTGTTTTTTTTTCCAAATGTGAGAATGGTTGTTTTTTTTTTTTTTTTTTTTTTTTTATTGTTATTCTCCTTTGGTATGTGTGTATGTGTGAGAAAGAGGCACAGTGTGTTTGGGTCAGTTATCACACAGGAAGCACAGCTTAGTTCGATGGAACCACTTCCTGAGTTTCTGGGCCAAACCGCTGCCAATATCTCTGCCAGCAGTGGCCTCTTCTTTCTCAGTTTCTGATGCTTCCAGTTACTTTGAGCCTTTGTGTAATTAATATGGTCTGAGAAATGACAGATGACTGCTACCAGCGTGAAGACATATTTTTTATCTGATTGTACATTAGGTGCAAAACATTATTTTAGAAGAGACAGACACTGCCAAAATGTGTGAACTGTTCAAATTAGCTTTAAAGATACCATCCAGTCGGGTATTTTTCACTAACAGATGTAAAGTGGCTATAAAACACAGCTGGGTAATAAAGATTGGATTTTTATTTAACTTTAATTTTCTTAAAATGCTAACTTTTTAAAAACAAACCTTTTTCTCTTTTTTGTGAATTGGGCTGATGAAATCACAAAAGGCACAACATTCCGTGGAAAAATGAGCTGGTAGTAAACATTAAAGCAGATGAGCAACTCTGATAAATTTCAGACATCAGTTCTGAATCAGTCACATTATGTTCCAGTCTGCTCTCGTTTTTCTTACAAACCACTTCCAAATTTAGCTTAAATCCATGCAGTGCTTTCACATGCAATCACATTTTGTGCTACATCCATTCAGTAAACAGCACTGAAGGACAAATTTAGACAAAACACATAAAAAAAGGGAAAAATCTTGGTTCTGTTGCATGCCCTATGTGATGTCACTAGAGGTGTACAAATCTAAGTGCATGTTTTTTGGAAGGGTGAATTTATTTTTTATTAAATAACATTTTATATTAAAACAGCAAAGCAGGAAGAAAAAAAAATAAAATTACACTTTATTCCATAAGTGAAAAACTATATCTAAAGTAAAGTTCTTGTTTTTTTGTTTTTTTTTTTTTCATATAAGGCTGGCTTGTAACTTTAGTTTGAGGTAGCTGTACTATTTGCCTGATCAAATAAAATACCTTGAGGTACTATGTACATTTTATTCTCAATAGACATGTTTAGTTGAGATATAGCTTTATGTGATTTTTTTTTTTTTTTCCAACATAATTTCAAAACAGACACTTTCCCAAATCTGCATGTTCCACTCTGGGTATAAGACTCAATTTAAAGTAAAGTTAAGACTTTTGGTAAACTGTAAACAAAGCATTGCATTTCTGAAATGTTATTTTCCCTAATATTAAAACTGAGATGAGCAACACATCACAAAAGCAACAAATATGGACAATAAATATCCAGAAGTTTGTCTGCTTTTGACTTTAGGGCTCTCTGGAGACAAGAATAAACATCCTATTGAGAATCTAAGTGGATGCATTTATTTGTAAAGAGTTTGGTGCTGCATTCATAAACATCCCTGTCTTTCTTCCAGGTATTGCCCATCCAGCTCACACATTACATAGACAACGTACAATGGCTACACAATGTTTGCATTTCACAATAAAAAATAAGATGCTCCAGATGTGAGGCACATGATTGTATGATTATGTGAAATTATCCAAAGCACATGTTTGAACAGATAATTTCGGCCTTAGGAATTAAAAATAGCAAGAAAAAAATTCTTGTTAATTTTATGGTGCAACATTGTTTTAGGCAAACTTGTTCCAAAAAGAAACACATGTTCCAGATATTGGAGAGTTGAAGTATCTTTTTATATGTAAGTATATCTCTTCATTTAACTGGTCAGAGCAAGCGCTTTTCAACTAACCAGCTTGCATATCAAACAAACAGAACCTGACTTTTACTGCCAAAAAAGAGCAATAATTGTTTTTTTTTTGTTTTTTTTTATTTTATTTTATTTTTTTATTTTATTTAAGTATTTTTGTTTTTTTGCCAACAAGTATTCAATGGGTTGCTATACCCCTTTATAAATTTCTGAGGGAACTGAATGGTCTGTTATTTGTTCAATCACAATAAACTTGTTGAATACAGAAATAGACTTTAAATCACAAGCTAGCAGCCGCAAACCATTTTGGAAACTGAAAAAAACTGCATCAACAGGTTGTTGCTGCTTTCACATAATGTCTGATAGTTTAAAAGTCTCACTGCACTACAAAATAATAATAAAAAATAAACTATTGAAATAAATCAAGCCAGTTTAAGCCAAATAAAGCTGTTTAATCTCAATATCAGAATCAATCAAGTATTGAAAGTGAAAAATGTATTGCACTGGCTTTTTAAGATATATTTTATTAGGTTTAAAGTGCTGCATGGGCTATACATTGTTTATTTTTTAAAAAGTGAAATCAAGTCATAACAGAAATGTCATGTCGCTAAAAAATAACAAGTGCTATAAGTAACCCAGAGATCCTAACAAGCTAACATTATTTGGTTAGTTTCCCAGGCTATTGGCCCAAATCCCTAACCTGAAATCTGCTGGTTAATACACATGCTGCTCTGGGTTCTGAGCATGCCGGTTGCATTTTTAGAAAATGATTAATATCAGTAATAGGTGACATTGCTTTAGTTTCCATGCCATCACTTTCTGCATAGCCAACTTCCTGTCTTGCAAACAAGCAAAACATGTAATAGCAGTGAGCTGAAACAGGTCAGATAGAGCTACCGTGCAGCAAATCTTCTCACCCCGAACTTCTGCATTTTGTTATCAGGACTTTTAACTCTAAGGCTGGAGTGATGGACATTTTTTAGTGATTCTGAAACAGTAACATTTTTAAAACATGAAATGTATTGAGATTGGCAACCAGCCCATGGCTTCCTAAGGAGCTAGTTAGCCTTGATGCTCATAGGGTACGTGAAGAAAACCCACCTCATAAGAACATACAGTCTCCACAGAGAAATGCCCCTAGCTGAGAACCCAACCAACAACGCTAACCACTGCTCCACCCTGTAGCTCTATACTTTAAGTGACACACCTGCTCACTCAAACAAGAGTAGATCAGTTTTAGGAGGAAATGTGGAACAGTACCTTATAGAAGTCCGTTAAGGCACTGAGTGCAGCATTCTGAACAATACAGAGGTTTTAGAGAAGTAGCTGAGGCTTTGCTTATGTCGCAAACAAAATGCACGAAACCATTTTGCATAAAAGCAAAGGAGTAAGGTCTTGAAGGTATAGAAAAAAAACCCCAAAAACAAAAGGCCTAAACTGAGCGGATAATAGGGGCTATACATGGACACAAACAGGTCTTCTCTAAACCAGTACTTGTGGAGACGTGGCTATAATCATCAAGTGTCACTGTCACTAAATTAGTTTAGACCACTGAAACTCTTTGATGTTACATTGTCTATTCTTACAGCACCATACCTAATAGAAAAAAAAAACTAGTTCTGGAAGGCCCTAAAGGGTTCTGATAAGTTATATAATGACAGAAAATGAAATGTTTTCTACAGAATTGTAAATATTTTTATGCAAAGTGACCAGTGGGTTTACAGAAGCAAATGAGTTGAGGCTTTATAGGGCTTTGGATGTGAAGTGTGTGGATGTTGTTGGGAGTCAGAATCATAAAAACATTTATGAGTCAGACTGTTTTTGCTTAGTCCCGTAACAATTAATTGATTGTTAAAAAATGTTGTGGAGGATATAGTAAACATTTCTCTGTGCTGTCTGCTGAGTTCCTTAGTCTTCATTCTGCTGTTTGTTCATTAATATTCTCCAACAAGCCTCTCAGGCCTTCTGGATTTACACGCAGATTAAATCACACCCTGGTGGACTCTATTTAGTATTTAGGTGACTTCGTAAGGAGATTGGTTGCACTGGATTTTATTTATCAGTATTAGATTAAAAGAGGCCTCATTTTTCAGATTTCTGTTTTACTCTGTTACAGTTAATAACAGTAAATGACATTAAAGTTGTGCTTTTAAATGGGACAAAATGGGAAAAATGTTTGAGGAGTATGAATACTTCTGCGAGACATATGGAATCATATTTAAAACAAGCAATGAATCCAAAAAAGAATATTTGGTTAAACCTTTGATTGGTTGTGTCTAATCATTTTAAGCAAAAAACTGTTAGATTAACGCTGCAGTATGTAACTTTTATGAAAAATGTTTTTTACATATTTGTTAAAATAGTTAGCATGGCCACAGATGTGGTCAGTTTTACTGAAATGGTGAGTTGTTTCTCCACCATTAGCACATTGAGCAGCGTGTACATGAGGGTTAGTGACAGCACTAAGCCCCTCCTCCTGGCTCTGATTGGTTGTTTTTGGTCGGGAGTGGTGCATTTCTTTAGATGGCAATAGCAGCTCAGGGAGGAGGTGGAGGAGCTCAATCTTTTTACAGATTACCTGTCTCATACCATACTATCACACATGGTGATAGTTTTAACAAATGTGGAAAAAACATATTTTTATACAAGTTACATACTGCAGCTTTATTACTATTGTGACTAAAGTATTTTGGGAACAGAGTAGTCCTGGTCAAAGCACCATTAACCTTTGGTGTAAAAAAACCAAAAGGAAATGGACGGCAAGGACTGATTTTACCACCCAGCAGTAGAACAGTATCATTTTTTCTTCTGTGAACAGGATCCACCGCTGCTCCGCACTGTACCCTGCTCTTATATGTTCATTGGTAGTGAGCCCTCCAGCCTGCTGCTTCTATAGAGGACACTCCAACTGTAGAGCCCTTTGTTCATCAGTAGTCTGGTCACATAGGTTTGTCTCTGTGGCCCCTGCGCTGGGATCTGAGTCTGTGAAGAGACTGCCAGGCCCCCAAGGACACTGATAAGCCCCCCCCCCCCCATAACATTCATTCCCCCAGTTTGTGCCGGTGTGTGTGTGAGCGAGAGAGAGTCAGGGAGTGAGACAGAAAAGAGCGCGAGTGTTTTTGACAGAATAGGACAGAGTGTGTGTGCGTGAACTAGGCCAGTCTGATAACAGCCTGGCAAGGGAGGGAGCAGATGATAAGCCCCTCTTGTTGCTTTGGGTAACCGGGCCTTGTTAAGTGAGCACAGTGAAATATGTTGTGTGTGTGTGTGCGCGTGTGCACATGTGTTTGCAGGAGATGGAAAATTGGAGCACAGTAGAGGTGTTTGCAATACTATTTTTACAAGCAATTCGTGTGAGCGGCAGAGCCGTGTCTGAAAGGAAAATCGTGTTTTTAGCAAACATTCTCAGGTAAAAGCTTTAAACACACTCCAAACAGCCACGCTTGGAAACCTTTGCTCTCTGGAAAGTACTTTCACTTTCTCTTCAGCATGTCACCCAGTGCACACTCGGATAGCAATCCATGTTTTACTTTCTCAAACTTCTCATTTTTCAGTTTTAAAGAACAAAGCACTAAGGCTGGGGAAACAGAGGAAGAAGCATGCTTACCTTATCTATGAAGCTTGTGTATGTGTGTGACCGAGCTGCAGTTGCCTGGAGGATCTGAGAGAGGAGCGGAAATTGTTCTCATTACATCTGACAAACTGAGAGCCCTCATCTGTTCGCAGACCTGGGATCAGTTTCCTTTTTGTGAGTTCCCAGGAACCAGAGAGGGAGTGACGCACGCAGTTAAGATCAGAGTTGTCAGTTGTTGCTTCCTCTTTTTTTTTTTTTTTTTAATTCCAGGGAACTAGTTGTGTGAACAACCCTCCCACCCCCCTCACCCTCTAGTTCACAAACACCCACACCTCTTCCCCAGCCCATCCTCTTCCCCCATCCTGTGAAAACTGATTGGTTACCTGTGTTGTTAGCGAAGGTAACCCATAGAGACCATTGTCAGTGTGAGGCAATGTAAACACTGGTTTATTTGCAATGTAAAACACCTAGCAGGCCTTCTGCAAACAGATGTGGAGCTTATATTAAAGTATAGACTAATAAGGTTAATAATGAACTCTCTAAAAATTATATTTAGCTAAAAACAGAAACAACATATTAAATGCTGCAACAGTATTTTTCACACCTCAAGGAGAAGGAATGAAAATTCTGTCAAGTGTTTTTATTAAAAAAAAAGCCTCCAAAAACTCACAGAGAAGTTTGCACTTTAGATAAGACCCTGACGCCTCCTAGTGGCAACATTTTGAACCTGCTCCTTTTAAAATGAAATCTGCCTTTTTTTAGACATTACAGGTGCATCTCAACAAATAAGAACATTACTGAAAAGTTGATTTATTTCAGTAACCCAATTTTCTGTTAATTATGGTGATTTTCTGCTTACAGTTAATGAAAACACATAAGATTAGAATATTATACAACACCAATAAAAACATTCTTGATACAGAAATGTGGGCTTTAATACCAGCTTAAAGGTTATTATTTTCAAAATGCTCTTTTAATCTAACAAACAAACCTCATCGGAACACATATTTCAATTTAGTGTGATGTACGTTTATAAGCCTGTCCATCACAGAGAGTGGTTTGGAGATCTTTGAAGGTCTGTAGAGGACTACAAGTGTTTACTTTTAAGTGTTTAGCTTACCCATAAACAGCCTCTGTCTCCCTGAAACCATCTCTGTAGCAATGATTGCACAACTGAACCTTCTGTTAAAGTCATAACTAATTAGATGTGTGAAAGCATGTTATCTGTAGATGAGAATCTGCTTTACTGGAAAAATGCTGTGACCGCTTAATTCCTTTACCTAGAAAACAAGCCTTGGGTTGGCCAGTATGTTCTAATCAGAACATTTTAAAGGAGACCAACAGAAATTCAGTTTTATTATGCTGGACCATACAGAGCATTACAGAGGTTTAATACAGAGCTGCAGTCAGTTATGTTAGGAAGAAGAAAGGGAGAAAAGTTTTTATTGCTTTTAAAGCTCAATACGTTCTTCTGTTATAAGCACCTCCTGGTGTTCACCTTATATAGGAAGGTGTACACTTCCAAGCTGATAAGACTCTGCACATGGGAGGACAGTCTTGGTACATCATAAATGTAGCGTCAGAACAGATAATCTCAAAATAAATTTAAAAAATACTAATAAAAAAACCCTCAAAGTAAAAGAAAAAAATCTTAAATTATTTTCAAACTACCAAATCTGTTTTGAGTTCAAGCTTATATTTTATATACCTCAAAATTAATTTAATTTCCCTTTTGGATAATAAAGTATTTTTGAATTTGAATTGAATAAATAAAGAATATAAATACATAACAGAACATTAGGTATTAATAATTGTCACTCAAACTTTTAGAAATTGCATGAAATTCCCGAGAACTGCGCATTTCTGGACTGAGATGTCTGATGTTGCTCCTGGGATCTGTTTTAGCCACTGCTCCAGTTTGGGGGTGACTGCCCCGAGGGCCCCGATGACCACAGGCACCACTGTGGTCTTCACCTTCCAGGCCTTCTCCAGTTCCTCTCTGAGGCCCTGGTATTTCTCCAGTTTCTCGTGTTCCTTTTTGCAATCGCTTGGTATTGCTACATCCATACATGGCTTTCCTCTGTTGTTTATCCACCACCACGATTTGTCCGGTTGGTTCGCCATTACCATTTTGTCTGTCTGGATCTGGAAGGATCCCACAGGATCTTAGCTCGGTCATTCTCCACCACCTTTGGGGGTGTGCCCCACTTTGATCTCGGGGCTTCCAGTCCATATCCTGGACAGATGTTTCTGTACACTATGCCCACCACTTGGTTATGACGTTCCATGTACGCTTTCCCTGCCAGCATCTTGCACCCTGCTGTTATGTGTTGGACTGTCTCAGGGGCCTCCTTGCACAATCTACACCTTGGATCTTGTCTGGTGTGGTAGATCTGAGCCTCTATTGCTCTGGTGTTTAGGGCCTGTTCCTGTGCAGCCAGGATGAGTGCCTCTGTGCTGTCCTTGAGTCCAGCTTTTTCCAGCCATTGGTAGGATTTCCTGATATCAGCCACTTCAGTTATCAACTAGTTAACAACTAGTTGTTTGGCAGTTAGTGTTGAATGGGGATGTGGACGTAACCATTCCTCCCACATTCTTTGCATGTAACTCCTCTGACTAGGGTTACTTGAGTAGTAGCATTCCAACAGATCCAAGTTTTCACCTCTCGCCCAATTCCGTCTTGTTCCAGTAACCCATTTTTCGTGAAGGTGCCCTGGTTCCCCAGCACCTGACGCAGACCTTGTTTGACCGGGCGACGTCTGAGCCGGTATGGCGTGTATTCCTTTGTCTCTCATCATGAGGTAGGCAGTAGTGCGAAGGATCTTGCCTAAGGACCCACACTGGATATCTCAACAAAGCGACCCGGCCTGGATTCGAACCCCGGTCTCCCGGGTGAAGGTCGGGTGACTTACCCATTGAGCTACCCAGCCGCTCATAGCCGCTCATATCCGCTCAAACCCGACACACCAACCTGTGCACGGCTTGGATTGATTGATATATATATATATATATATATATATATATATATATATATA
This sequence comes from Anableps anableps, assembly GCA_014839685.1. Classification (NCBI taxonomy): domain Eukaryota; kingdom Metazoa; phylum Chordata; class Actinopteri; order Cyprinodontiformes; family Anablepidae; genus Anableps; species Anableps anableps. The sequence continues at coordinate 29,342,264 of CM026077.1, forward strand.
TATATATATATATATATATATATATATATATATATATATACACACACACACACACACCAACTTTATACTTTATGTCTGGAATTACTTTGAATATTTTCATGCCCTAAGATCAAGCCCTTCCTGAAAAAAAACAAAAAAAACAAAACAGCAACAACCAACGGTAAAACCACATATCCAGACCTGTTTTTAAACTGCACTGACATTTTTCATATGTTTTTATCGGAGCTTGTGTAACATCATTTCGTTCTGCACTGTCTTTGAGGTGGTGCTGAATGACAATAAAGTGAATCTTAAATCTCTTGATATATAAAAAGTTTTCATAAGGTACATATAACTAAGAAGTATGTTCAGTTTCAAGATGATGGTGCAAACAAAAAGATGAATGAATATTAGATGAAGTTATGCACTTGTGAAATGTGGAGGGACGGATGTCATGACAGACCTGAGGGTACGGTATCTCAGGTGTTCAAGGAATGTATCCTGAAAACCTTACCTCAGTATTCATGAATGATATTTGACATAAAAGTTTGACTGGAATGTTGGGGGTGGGGGATCCCATTGGTTTCTACAGGGCAAACATAGAGTGGGTAGAAAACATCTACACACAACTGTTAAAATGTCAGCTTTATTAGGTGTGATGTGAGAAGACCAAAATAAATCTTTTCAGAACATTTTCCTCCTTTTAAGTCAGTGAATAACAAACCAATCTGTTCAAATGAAAAAGTTAAATAATATTAAAGCTGCAACAACCTGGTTCTAAAGTATACATACCCTTAAACTGATACTTAATTGCAACATCTTTTGATTCAATAATTGATTTAAAAAAAAAACAACAAAAAAAAAAAGAAAGATGGAAACTCTGTAAGAGCTGCAGGCACTTCTGCTTAACCCCAGCTGTTGCAACAAAGAAGCTGTTTCTTCTAAAGAAAACATGCAGGCCTGGCTATTTAGGCTGATGGAACCAAACCTGAACTCTAAAAGGTATGGTTGGCAAAAAAAACAAAAACAAAACACTGCACATCACTAAGAGGTTGCTATACCTAAGGTGAAGTATGGTGGTGACAGCATCATGCTCTAGGGAACTAGACCTTTTGTTTACAGGGATTAAGTCATGAGAACTTCTAAATACTATTTAGTTTTGACCCTTTGATACATGCTTTGGCCTAATCAAAGTCCAGAACTAAATCTGACAGATAATCTTACCTGAAGAGGCTTGTGGAGAAGAAATGTCCTCACAATCTGGCAGATTTGGAGACCTTTTACCAGTCAGAGCGGGCAAATGTGAACCAGTCAAGAAATGGGATGGTGACATGCTCCTACCAAGGAAGAATGAATGCTGAAACTGAATCAAAATGTGGTTCAACAGAATATTAGTTTAAGAATTACATAACCTGGTTGTATAAAAAAAATGCTTTTTAATGTTTTCCCTCTTATAGATTTGTTTATTTTCCAGTTAAATGGAGCAGAATACATGCCATATTATAAGCAGAAAAGGTTTTGTAATGATTTGTCATCCTGTCCAGGGTGCACTCTGTCTCTTTTTAGATCCACTGTGTGTTTGGCATCATCTTCAGTTTAAGAATATAATATATTCCAAGATTAAGTTTCACATTATAATTTTTGCCAAAATATTGTTAAAACATTTCTATTTCAAACACTTGTACCTCTTACTTGATCGTTATCCTCATCATTGCGGAGTTCTGGAGTGAAAGTGATAAATCAGAATGCAGCAGCAGATTCTTGAATCTGCTGGTTTGGTTCAAAAAAACCTGGCTTCCTCCCATGATGTTTCTCATAAGGCAGTAGAGAACAGGATTGAATTATTGCAACATGAGTTTACATTTGTTCCTCTGTCACTGAGAGACAGAACACTTTTTTTTTTTTTTTTTTTTTTACAAAAAACAGTCCTCCTACTTTATATTTTCAGTCAAGATTAAGAAACATAAAAAACAGTTGCTAAGCTTTGGAGACAGTTTACAGACACAATGAGAAGCTGAAATGTTTATGGGATACAGAAAAAAAGGGAAGAATTGGGGTGTTATCAAATTTTTTTGTTTAAAATTTTCAGCTTCAATGTATTAGCTTAGATTATCGACACATTTTAAGATGCTTGTTTCTGTGTGCATGAGCATGCCAATCCTACTTCTCTCTGTGTTCAGGGTTTTATTAATGCAAACATTGTTGACACATGTCAATAATGGGATATTAAAAATGGTACAATGAGTGACAGTGAAACTGGAGCAGGGTTGGGATTGTTTGACATATCCCTATACCAACATGGAGTAATGGTCCTCATCCTTTTGCAAAAGGAGCTCAGATTTACCTCAGATGTCTTCTTTGGTGCATTGTCTGACTGGACTGGACTTTGACTGGGCCATTCTAGCACATGACTATGCTTTGATCTAAGCCCATGTTTCTCAGTCAGTTGAACACCGGTGGCACTTGCAGATTCCATTCATGTCCTGTTCAGTTTGGTGTTCCACAGTGCTCTGTTTTAGGGCCATTGCTGTTTATGCTTTATCTGCTCCCTCTTGGTCCCATACTGTTGTCTTTTAAGGATATCTTCCATCATTAGTATGCAGATGACATCCAGCTATATATTTCTTTTCTTCCAAATGATGTCTTGAAATTGCACATTTTATTAAAATGCCTGAATTCAATTAAAAGGTAGATGATTGACAGTTTTCCTCAGTTAAATGAAGAAAAATATAAATAATCATGTTTGCACCAGGAAAAAGTAACTGTAAAGGTAAAGCAGATCCTTGGGCTTCTGGGTCATTTGGATCAGTCTTCTCTTAGAAACCTTGGGATAACCTACGACTCAGGTTTTAGGCTTGAAATTCATATCAAATCTCTGGTCTGATCCTTTTTCTACCATTTGCGAAACATTGCCAAACTTATCCCTATTGTCTCTCGTAACTGAGATGGATATCTTAATTTATCCTTTTGTTTTGATTATTGCAATGTGCTTTACACATGATTTACCAAAACCTCCCTAGACTGATTGCTGTGTGTACAAAATGCTGCTGCTAGGCTCCATCTTAGATCTTCCACATTTTGCTATGTGATTCCACTGCTAATGCAACTTCATTTGTTCCTGGTTTATTATCAAGTGCATTTCAAGATCCTGGTTTTAGAGAGACACTGGTCTACATCTCTATTACATCCCTACACTCCCATAAGGGCTGTGAGGTCCTGTGATCGAGACCTGCTGATTGTCCCCCATACAAAACTCAAAACTAAAGGAGACAAAGCCTTTTCTTCTGTGGCTCCAAGGCTTTGGAACTCCCCTCTGCTGATTCTGAGATCAGCAGACTCAGTGGTTTCCTTTAAAGGCCAGCTAAAAACTTATCTGCTTTTCTTTAATTTTGTTTTGTGCATTTTTTAATTCTCTGTTTGTTGAAACACTTTGTAATTTTAATCTTAAAATGTGCTATATAAATAAAGTTTTACTTATTTACTTAGTTTTACTTGGAGTGGCTGTGGTGGTGCTCAGAAGAACTATTTGTTTGGTAAATATGAACAAACTGGCAACTCATGCTGTATTTCATTTACCTCTGAAACTGAAACTTGGATCTGGTCCAGGAAAATGGTCAAACCGAACATCAGCTGGACCATTTTCCATTTCCATGTTTGAAAATCAGTGGAACCAAAATCTGCATCCTATAGTTTCACCACAGCAATGTGTTCACTAAAGGAGGCTGTACAGTACTTTATGTAAAACTTTAATGAAACACAAAGAGCGAAAAGTGCAAGTAAATACGTCTGCTGTACTGCAATTATCACTTGGTTGTTATGCAAGGCAGCTGTATTGGATTTTGACATCCAGGTTGTACTTCTCACATGGAATTACAAACTGTGAGAACTTTTCTGTTGATTTTTCCATCTACAAACATGGAAGTTTCAATGTTGAATAAAATAGACATTGAGATTGAAGCAGACTGCACAGTGGTGCACTTGGTAACAAAAAAGTTCTTTTGTTACATTCTGACTCGTGCTCTTCTACATAGAGTTTGCATGTTCTCCCTAAGCATGCGTAGGTTTCCCTTGGGTACCCAGCTCCCCCTCCACAGTCCAAAAAAAAAAAAAAAAAAGCATGATAGGTATGAGTGTATATGCATAGTTGTTTGTCTTGTGTGTCTCTGTGTTGCCTTTTGATGGTCTGGCAACCTGTCCAGGGTGTACCCTGCCTCTCGCTTGACGACCTCAAGAGCTAGGCACCAGCCCCCTTATGACCTTACATGATTTAGGCAGGTATACAACGCTCTAGCAATAAATTACACTGACATTTGTTGCTTTAAAGTGGTGAAAAGGACTTTAAATCCTTTTTTAAGGCACTCTAATTGGGGGTAGACTGTTTATGTGCTAAATGTTAACATTTTTCTGACATCTTTCGGGATAAAAGTGGTTAAAGTTTTCAGTGAGAATTGCCACACTTGTTTTGCAGGATTTTCTTTTAAACACACATGCTTTCCATATGTGTGCCTCTGGCCTCTAAATGACTCTTTATCCTGTAGTCCTGCCCCAGCAGAGTTGTCATCTTATTGATCAGACAAGCAGTAAAGGCCAAGTGTGTTAACAGGAAGAGAAAGAGACACAAAATTCACCGTCCCCCTGATGTAGATCTGAGAAAGATAGATGGAAGAAATACTCCAGAGTCCACGCTACGTCAAGCTGATGAATTCCTCCTGTTGGCTGCGTCTGCTCACCGTCTGCCGCTGCTGCACGTGTGTGTGTGTGAGAGTGTGTCTTCAGTGCATGGCCTGAAGTGTGCGACATTCGTTCATCTGTGGAGTGATGAGCTGGTTCTTTTTGTGTGTCATTTATCAAGCATTCCTTGAAGTGTGAAAATCAGTGGTGTGTGATCATAAACAGCACACCGCATTAAAGACAAAAAATCTGGTTTCAGTGCACGCTCAACAACAGCCTCACACCTTTATGTGTGTATTCTCACAAGGTTCTTGAAGTTATTTCCATAGCTCCATCTACACAAAGCAACACACACACACACACACACACACACACACACACACACACACACACACACACACACACACACACACACACATGTTCATTCTAATAAAAAAAAAACATATTTTGCTTTCTTCTTTTCAGATGTTAGCAGATGCTGTGCCAGACCGAATCCTCCCCTCCTTCGGTTATCAATCCACAACAGATACTACTTGAACTCAGATGGAATTAGCAAACTTCAAGCACACTGCCTGCACTTTAAATTATTACCTACTTTTCAGATGCAGTTTTTACCTAAATATGATATAAAGAAAATATGTGAATGCCTTGGATCAATATGTTGCCTTTAAACAGTTAAAAGTGTCTAAAGTGCTGATTGAAGAGCTGTCACCTCTTGAACATTTAAAAATCAATATCTATCATGTTGAAATGTAGATATTTTATTTTTAATGCGGTTTGCTTGTTCAGCCTGCTGTTAAGCACACAAAATGCCAAACATTGGATTGAAAGGAACGTTTGGAGAAAGGGAAAAAAAAGAGTCAGATTGACTTAACTTCCTCCCTGAACCTTACAGAGGTTCAGGGAGGAAGCCTATCTGAGGACAGGAGAGGACAAACTGTTTACCATCAGTATGTTTCCAGCTGTTTGTGTGTATTGAATGTAGAAATGTTGCTGCTTCTGCTGTTGTGTTAATTTTTTTTCTCCTCAGCCATTCTGAGCAAGCTGGAAGTCCATAGTCTCAAGCAAACCCAAAAGCTGTTTTATTGCAGAGTTTGGAGGATATTATCTTTATAGTTGCCTTATTGACATGTTTACAAAGGTCCTTTTGACATCCTTTGAGCAAAACCCCTCAGAGAAAAGAACATGGCAGTCTGCCTTTCATCCCAAATCTACTGCTTTTTTTTCTAGCCGTTGTGATTTATTCACCTCCCCCCACTGTATTCAGTCTTTTCAAACAATGTAAATCTGGAAAGAAAACACAATAACACATGAAGCTGTTGCTACATTATGGCCCAGCAAGGCTGGAGCACTGGTTTCATCAGCAGAGACTGAGATGGAACTGACCAAGTGAGAACCCCCGCTTTAAAATCAACACTTTCAAGCCTGACTGAAATTTACACAAAATGAATGCTGTACCAGCTGTTAAGCATGATGTTGGTAGCATCGTGCTTATGGGTCAGTTGTGCTGGCACATTGCATAAAATAGAAGGCTGCATGAAGAATGCAGCTGAGATACAATTTGCTAGAAAGGATATTTGTAGGAGTGTACGTATCTATTTAGCAGCTGTATGAATAAGTTGAGGCTGTCTGGATTAGTCAAAGTCCAGAATTAATTAAAATTTCTCGACCGAATGCAAGTTTTTAACATTTCCTGTACACTGTCTCCTGTATATCACCAAGTATAGAGTGCCAAGGAGAAGCCCAATAGATTTGCTTTCACAAGTGGAGCATTATGGCTTTTGCTATAATGCTATATTTCAAATGCAATGGACATGGAGATGGAAAAGGAAGGAGAAAATGCACATTTTTAAAAATTCGTCGATGTCATATTTTCAGTATCCCCTGAATCACAATTCTAAAAATATCACTCCAACATCCAAAGTAAGATGGCATTCATGCAAGCAAATTTCTGACTGGAACTGTATATTAGGAGGTTTCTCAACATAAGTTTGGAAAGCTGTGCTCTAATAAGAGTCTTGTGATGTAATAAGAATATTGTGACCAAGCTTAATGTCCAAAAACCTGCAGTAACAATAAAAAAAAAATAAAAATAGGCCATATACAGAGTGGTAATCTTAAAAACAAGCCTTATAAAATATTGGTTAGTTTATAGGAGCCTGCAGACACTAGAGCAGTTATGCTATTTTCACTTGTTTAACACCATCTATTTTATTGTCACTCAAGTATTCCAGTTTGCAATGCTAATAGAGAAAAAAGTTCCTTTTGGCAGCTCCCCAGTACGTGAAGTACCTACAAAAATATTTGTTTTAGAAACTCTGAGGGGCTGATTTGGAAACCTTTTGTGTTCATTCTGTCCCTCATAGATGGCCTGTTTCCCTGTGCTGAGAGCTCTTCAAACCAGTGGAGCCACCGGAACAGGCTCCAAATGCAAATGTCACGCTATGAATAATCTTCAGAGATTTTTTCTGCTTAAGTGTTGAACAAACAACTAAGGATTATGTCAAAAATATTAAAAGATAATAGAAACTTCATCAATACCACTCCTTTTATCACTTCTGGAGTTTTATTCTGGTTTAATTTTAACATATGTCCATATATCTGCAACAGTATGGTGTTATTACTGAAAGACAAAGATGAGAATCTGTAATATATGTATTTTTGGCAAAACACTTAACATAACTATAAAGTGAATTTGTTTTGATGGCCCGCCTCTGTGAGTAAATCAGCATGTTTCCTAAGAAAAATCTTTCTTTTTCTTCAACTTAAGCTTACTTGACTGAATTAGTAAAATGCAGCATGCAGATTAAAATTGTTCTTACTGCTTCCTTTGTCCAGTTACAGCCACAAAGTAAAAATCCTGCTTCAAGCACCAATAAAAGTAACAGCTGCCCATATGGAGAAACCAAATGCCTTCCAGATTTTTTTTTTTTTTTTTTTTTTTTTGCTTTCTTAGAGGAGACAAAAATTGAGCTCTTTTGACTTTGGACAAGCCAAAGCGAGATTTTTAAACCTCAGAACACTGTGTGAACAAATATGGTAGTGGTAGCACCATGGTGTGGGTCTGTATTATTTCTAGTCATTCCGGTGTGACAAACTAGCTCCACTCCTCTTCCTATAAACTCTGACTAGCTTCCCTGTCACTGCTGAAGAAAGAAATTCCCATAGCAGGACCCTGCCACCACCAAGTTGTAAAACTTCCATACATGCATGGCCTATGGCAGATCTTAAATTAGTGTCTTTCAACATGATTTTTTTTTCTTGCCACTGTCCCATAGAGGCCAGATTTGAGGAGTGTGTGGCCGATATTTGTTGTTTCAGCAGCTTCTACCACCTGAGCTCTGGATCTCAGCAGTTTCTACGGAGTTACTATGGGCCTCGTGGCTCCTTCTATGATCAAAGCTCTTGTTGGATTTTATTTAGAGTTTGCAGCATAAAGGGGACAGAATAGAAACACCTTTCTACTTTTCAGATTTTTATTTGTAAAAAAGTTTGAAAACCATTTATTATTTTTAAACCATTTCTGGATTATGCACTTCTTGGTGTTGTTCTGTCCCACAAAATTCAAGTAATATTCAGTGTAGTTTATGGTTAGAATCTGAAAAATACAGAAAGATGGCATACTTTTACATATCCCTGTGTTAAAAATGGTATTATACTGATAAAATAATTTTCTTCTCTGATTTAGATTTGTTAAAGCAATATCCAATTACCAGTCCGCCCAGAGCATGTTGAAAACCTATTCAAAGGCTGCTCAGCAGACATCTTCCTGGACAACTTTCAGTTTATAGGCTGATCCTTTTCTTTTCCTGCTGAAGATCCATCAAATCTTTAGAGAGCCAACAGTAACTAGAGCCAGATATATTATTTCAGCCTCTGCTGGGAGCCAAAAATTCAGGGAGGAATGTACTGAATGTGATTTTGTTCAATTAGACCTGCTTAGAGCACCGTTGGGTTTGATTTAACATGGAACCACAGCTCAGTGATTGAAGGCATGTTGGAAGAACAGCAGCTGGGAGAAAGAGAAAGAGAGAGGTTACAGGGAGGGGCTGGGGCAGGAATGCAAAGAGAAAGAAAACTGAGAAAAAAAACAGACAAAAAAGGAGGGCGGATTGAAGGCAAGGAGGGTGGATGAAGAAATAAGATGAGGGGTGATGAGAGATCACAGGACAGGGAGCTTCTTTGACAATTAATGTGACATGCGTGACACTGGTTAGCTCGGAGCGAGAGTCCAGGTCAGAATTCGCGCTGTTTGTGTGTGTGTGTGTGTGTGTGTGTGTGTGTGTGTGTGTGTGTGTGTGTGTGTGTGTGTGTGGAGATGAAGAGTGGGGTAAAAAAAAAAACAAAAACATTAACAGATCACAGTAATGTTCTGTGCTGGCGTACATCATCACATGATGCTGCCTGCTGTCACATTTTAGTCAAGCCAACAAGCACAAAACCTCAGCCACTAACACACACACACGCATGCACCCACACGCACACACCCACACCCACCCACCCACACACACACACACACACACACACACACACACACACACACACACACACACACACACACTGTATGGATACACCAGCATCCATACAAAATACAGTCAAGGCCAGTGACAGACAAACTAATGCTGTAAGTAATCATGACCATCTATCTCATCACATATTGACTCAAAAAAAATTAGCATGGTCTCTTTTTCATAATCAGCATTTTTACTTTGTGTGTTGGAAGAAAATTTGTAAGTCACTACATACCAGCTTAGGTAATAAGTCAGATAAGATAATAGTAAGCAAGTTTAGCCATCAATAAAAAGTCACACAAATGGCCCAATTACTGCACAGAACGACATAGCTTCAGTAGTTTAGGAGAAAATACACCTTTAAAGCGTTATTGTAGCAAACAGGGCTATAGTGATATATTCACCATGAGAATGAGATGAGATTTGAGCAATTTTCCAATTCAAAAAGACAATATTAATCTGAAAATGAAATTAGATTTAGCATTTGTGGTTGCAGTCTGAGTAATTCAGCTTCCCATTTGTAGTTATGGTTACAAATTACAATAAGTAGATAAAAGTAATAAAGTAACATCAAAAATCTTTCAGTCATGGCACAACATGCAAACCAGCATGACAATAATTAAAACAAGTAATGTTTTAAGTTTAAAAATGAGCAAGAAAAATCTTCCAAAGAACAAATATAGTAATTTAATGTAACATGGTAAAGCTACAAGCTACCGCCAACTCTTGTGGATGTATTCTTTTCATATTCTTGGGAAAACTAAGAAAGCTCCATTTTTGTTTAAGATACAGAAAAAGGGGCAACGGATCTTGGTGGTGCTAGATGCATGTAATTAAAGGTGTCCATACTATTTTGTATCAAACAACCCACACGCTCCAGGGCGTGGCGCTCAGGGACCCTTTTCAACCAATTTGATTCTGAAGCTTTGACGCTTTTGATATAATTATCCACATCTGGAGTCCAGTAACTATCTTGGGGCATTTCAGCAGCACAGAGTCTGGAAACGTTTGTAAGATAATTCAGTCTAGTTTTAATTTGTCTCTATACAATATGATATATCCAATGTTTATGTGTGGTGGTCCTAAAGCCAAAAAAATACCATGAAGGTTTCATAAATCTAACAACGTGTGTTAAAGAACCTCTGTTCAGGGCAGAAATATTCAGTTCAGGTTCAACCAGTCAAAGTAGTTTTGATTTAGAAATGTGTGAAATCCCTTTAGTTTGGTGCCGATAGGGAAGCAGACATAAACTGCTGGGGTTTCTGAGTTCTGCAACACTTTGACCAATTTTAGCCAGTTCTAATTTCTCTTTAAGAATTACAATATAAGAAGATATAGGAACAGCTTTACCCCTCCTCCACCTGCTGTGAGAGGGTTATAATAAGGGCAGAGGTGATGGCACACTGTGTGCATCAGAAAAGAGTTTCTGTAAAATAAGGTTTTACTGCTATCTTAGGTATTGCATGTATTTGTTACCTTACCTCTGAGGTTTACAAAAGAAATGGCAAGAATACACAGAAAAGTCAAACGATTAAAGCAGAGCAACTTTACAGCAATATGTTCAGCCTTCCTGGTGTTGGCTAAAAGTCTTGCTCTCTCGCACTCCCTGAATGAACCACAGACATGTCTAAACATGTGGAAAATATATGTTCCTTTTTCCCTTGCCTTTAAAGACTTTACTGAAAATATCTAGGTTTGAGACTTCTTTACTCATTAACAGCATCTACACCAAAGAGTGTTATTGTCAGCACGACATGGTATTGCTTAGATATCGTTGGATAAAGATCTGGTTATTCAGATTTGACCAGCCAGTCAGAGGTTAGGGCTTATCAGGCTTATCAGGCTGAAAACTAGCCAATCCCAGTCGCCAATCAATTTTTTTCGGTTTATCTCAAATTTTATTTATTTTTCTATTTACTACCACATAAAGTCTTTTAAAGTGGTACAGGCCTCTTCAAACCTAACATAACCGAGGGTTGTCAGCCAGGTTAACAAGCGGTATTTATTAGTCAACTCTGTCAACACAACTCAAGAACTTCTTCCTTTCTTACTTCAAAATAAAAGACTCAGAGAATAAAAGAAACAGAGTGTCAGGTTAAAAGCTCTCAACTTCATATCCGAAGCTCATTCAACAGACAAAATCAGATACAAATTGGTTCTAGCTTTTAAAAATCTGAAATATAAAAGCAGACTAAAGATTTTGGAGTTCACTGATGCTCCCATCTCTTTTTGGATAAAGAGTAAGTTTCTGTGTAGGCTGATTTCCATGAGGCACATCTGGACCACTTGTATGACATCTTTGATGAGAAAAGAACGGGGCCTCCTTCACTTAGTCATACATCAAATTAGTTTTTTTCTTGTCTTTTTCTTTTGTTTTGTTTTAGGTCCTTGTACTGCCTCTTGTCCCACCTCTCGGTGTGCCTTTTCAGGCTGTGCTGGACTTGTTGGTGCTGCGGGTGTGGCTCTGTTCGGAGGTTCGGTCAGTGACTTTGAGCTTCATACATGACTGCTTTTCGTCCATCAACATTTCAGCAGGTAGGCACCAGCAGCACAGACAGGACTAAAACAGAAAAAGGGCATGCTCATGAATTTAAAGGAAAAATATCATATTTCAGCATTTTCTTGGAAAAAAAAAACACTTGATGTTTTTTTTAGACCTGTACCAAACATCTGTCCTATACAGTACCTTGCAACAGTATTTGCAACCCTTTAATTTGTTGACAGTTCATCATGTCAGAACCATAAACTTTTATGTGACAGACCAACACAAAGCAATGCTGAATTGTGAAATGGAAGGAAAATTAATTGTGGCATGCATTGATATTCAACCTACTTTACTTCAATACTCCGATAAAAAAATACAGCTCAATCAACTGCCTATTTGATAAGCCCCAAGTGAACCTGTGTGTAATTGAAACTCATTATGAATCCAGCTGTTCTATGAAGGTGTGAGAGGTTTTGTTAGAGAGCATTAGTGAACAAACAGCATCATGAAGACTAAGAAACACAACAAACAGGTCAGAGAGGAAGTTGTGGAGACGTTTAAAGTACAGTTTGGTTCGAAAACAACATCCCAAGATGTTCCCAAGGAACATCTCAGAGCTCTGTTCAATCCAACATCTAAGCATGAAAGAGAATGGACCAATTACAACCCTACAGACCCATGGTTGTATCCATAACTTGGGAGGTCAGACAAGCAGAAAATGAATCAGAGGAGCATCTCCAAAGCCTAAACTAAAACCCCACCCCACAAGTTGGCTTTTATGGAAGACTGACAAAGTGAAAGCCATTGCTGAAAGAAAGTGATAACAATTCAATTCAAAAATACTTCATTAATCCCAGAGGGAAAATAAATGTTACGGGTACAATTTCTTCAAAAAGTTTTTGTCGTTGTAATGGTTGTGGGTAAAAAGGATCTCCTATAACTGTTTGTATTACAGTGGTTCTGAAGAAGCCTCTGACTGAAGACACTCTGTTGTTATATAATGGTCTCATGAAGAGGATGCTCAGGGTTGTCCATGATTTTCTTGATTTTAGATGAAAAGTCTTCTTTGCACAATAATTTTCAGAGGTTCAGAGCTGAACCGAGAACAGAACCCACCTTCTTTACCTGGTTGTTGAGCTGCTTTAAGTCAGTGGGTCTGATACTGCAACCTCAACAGATGATGGCAGGAGAGATTACAATCCCCACAACAGACCTATACAAATCTGCAGCAGTTTGTTGCAAACACTGAATTACCTAAACTTCTTGCAAATCATGTTTGCAGTTTGCCAGAATCCATGTGACAAACAGTAATGAAGGTCTGGTCAAATGTGACCAAAGTTAAACTGTTGGTCAACATCTAAAACCCTATATGTAGCAGAAAACCATCACTGCAAACCCTGACTAACTAACCAAACCATGAATACACCATCCCCACAGCAAAACATGCTGGTAGCAGCATCATGTTGTTTGCATGCTTTTATTCAGCAGGTTCAGAGAAAACTGGTCAGAGTTGATGAGAAGGTGGATGGAGCTAACTACAAGGCAGTCAGGGAAAATGACATGTTAGAGGCTGAAATAAACCTGAGAGTGGGACAGAGGTTCACCTTCCAGAAGGACAACAGCCCTACACACACAGCCAGAGCTGCGATGGAATGAAACCATAATCATATATTAGAATGGTCTAGTCAAAGCCCAGTCCTAAATCCAGTCAAGAATCTATTGCCAGACTTAAAAACTGATGCTCACAGATGCTCTCCATGCAGTCTGGCTAAGCAGGAGTTATTTTACAAAGAAAAATGGGTAAAAAAAATTTAGTCTCTAGATGTGCAAAGCTGGTAGAGACACATAGCAAAGGACACTGGAGCAGTTGTCCACTGTCGCTACATGCTCATCCTGGAGTGAATGCTGCAATGCAGTTTCCTTAAAGAGAAAACTTTTTTAAACCAATTTTAATAATAAGCCAAACTTGACTGCCTTGTTTGACAACTAGGATCAACTGGAGTGTATGCATGATTGGATTGAACTGACTTTTTTGTAAAGTCCCTTGAGATGATATGTTGAACTTCCGGTGGCGCTGCTCTGCTGACAACCTGGGCTCGTGCACTGCTGCTGCCACTGTTGTTTGAATTCTGGTAGCAGTTTTGTTTAGCGCACAATGTCAAAGACAAATTTCCCCTATGGGGACAGTAAAGTATACATCTATCTATTTATCTTAAGAGAGATGGGCCTTACCCTGAAGCAGTTCTTGAAGCGCTTGCTGACCATGTAGAGGGCGATAGGGTTAATGCAGGAGTTGATAGAAGCCATGTTGATGCCAATATAGTCCAGCACCAAAAAGAAACTGTGAAGATTTAAAAAAAAAAAGCCACGCATCAGTGTTTCATTGTATTTTCTTTGGGAAGCTATTGGCTAAATAAATGGCGTATGTATTCCCTTTTCCATACCTGAGGAGCTCGCAGCGGTTTGGATCCTTCTCGTCGTAGATGGTGAGCTTCAAGATACGGCTGAGGTGGAGAGGAAGCCAGCAGAGAGCGAACACCAGAACCAGACAAAACACCGTCTTAGCCACCTCCCTCCGCTGATTACAAAAATACACATCAATCATGGTTTGGCATGGACATAACCGTGCTTCTGTGGAGTTATACATCACTGAAAACATGTTATTCTCCACAAAATTTGCCATTTCAGACCAAGTTGATGACAAAAAAGTTCTTGTCTAGTTTTGATGCTTTTATTTTAAAAACATAATTCTGGAACTTTTTAATCCGTTGATTAAAATTAGTACTAAAGGTTTTGTTAAGATCTTACTCCGTTATCATTAATGGCTGTAGTTGAAAGTGGGATTGCTGTTATCTGACCTGTTTAATGTGGTCACTAAGCGCAATCTGCACCCCGTTCTTCTTCCTCAGCATCTCGCAGGTCATCAAGGTGTAGAAAATGGCCGTGCAGGCCAATGGCAAGCAGAAATATGCGCTGAACAGCCACCAGTCCTTTGCTGATTTATAAAACTGCGGAAAAGAACAAAGGAACCAGATTGGATTGTGCTCAAACATCTGTGCGGGAGAGCTCTGAGCTGAAGATAAAGCATGTAAGAAGCTGATTTACTGGAGTGTAGCCGCCATCTGACCTTCGCTGAAATGGGGAAACTCAGGGGTGGGTTTGGAGTTTATCAGGACTTCCTTTTATTAAATGCTGATTTATCAGCTGTACTTTGTGGAGGTGAAGCTGTTACTTTTTAGCGTTTATAAAAGAAGAAAGTGGAACATATATTCATGCAATAACCTCTGCAAACTAAAAAGAAGCAATCTCCCTTCTGTGATGTATATTTTCATTATCCGTGAACTCTTTCTAACCCCCATCTAGGTGTCACGCTGTGACTCTAAGTCCGCAGTTTTGTTAAGAAAGCTGCCATATTTGCACACAGCATGCACATCTGCACCTTTGCCTCTCGGGATATTATTTGCACATTTCCATATTTGCAGTGTGCACAGCTGAGTCAACACACACCGTTTCTCTTTCAGACCGAAAAAAGGCCTCAGAGGGTCGACGTGTCTCAGCTCACCCTCATAAAGTCTGTCTTCTGCATGGGATGCAGCAGACAGATCCTCAGGTGCTCTCCTTTGTAGTCCATGGTGATCATGTCGAAGGCTATTGCCTCGGGAACGGCCAAGATGATGGATAGTATCCAGATGAGCGCGATCTCGATGGCCATCCACTTCGGAACTCCGATGCCTTTGATTCGACTCCAGGAGACCACGGCACGATACCTGGAAACCAAACTGGCATGTTATCTTTAAACAAATTACATTTAGGCAAATAAATGGTTTGATTCTTTTGGGGAAATACACAATGTGATTTAGTGTTTAGTTTGGATACCACATGCAGTTTGCTTCCAATACAACTCTTTGCAAAAGCATTTATACTCCTTTAACTTTTCGTGCTTTTGTCATATTACAACCAGACATTTCAGTATATTTTGTAAGGATTTTACAGTATAGATGAATACAAAGTAACACTTTCACAGCTGCAGGTTTTTGGGGGTACCAAGCATGACTTTAACCGGTTCTGCCCCAGCTCGCCCTGGCCAGATTTGTCTCCATTGGTAGATCCTGCGCAGTTCTTCACTGTTTCCATAACCACCTCAGGAGTAGTACAAGTTGTGCCTAGCAGTGTATTGCGTGCAAGTGATTTGATCGACAGCAGACTGTATTCTTTGATTTACGTCACTGCGTGACTGAAGGCCTGACCCTGCAAACTCTAAACAACAACACCTCAACTATCGCAGTGGACTGGCGGACATGGTGTCTGCTATCACAGAGCTGCTCAGTGTGGAGGAGTGTAATTATGAGCAGCACTAGGAACACCATGATTGTGCAGCCCTGCAAGCAGCACATCTCTCTGAAGAATGGGCAGCAATGAAGAAGCGAGAAACAGCGCAGCTCTAGGCAACCTTGTGTTGGAGTCACAGTTTTAGGCCAGCCAGTGTTAAACTCTGGAACTACATAACATTAGCTTGGTGTGAAGTGCCTTTTATTCTTTGTTTGGGTTTTTCTTTTCAATAAAGTTCATGCGTGGATATTGCATCTTTTGACTGCATTACCTAAATCCAAAGGTTGCATGTTTAAAAAATAAAAAATAAAGTACCACGATATAGATAGATTTGTATGTATACCAAACTAATTAGCTAATCTGAATTTTTTTCATTAAGCAGCGTCATTGGAGTATCAATCGCAACTCCTGCGCACTCACGGCCCACCCACCCTCTCATGTTCCTGCACATATTCATGCACACAATAGTGAGGAACAGACTGCAATGGAGATGCTTCAAACTTGGCTAGAACCGAACCAGACATTAACTGGCTAAAGTGAGACAAGACAATGGAGAAGGAGCTCAACAAACCTTTTAGGCCTTAACAGAATAACTGGGTTTATACTGAAACTGAATTACATTCAGAAGGATGTTAATATTAACTAATTAGGTAACTTCTAAAGGCTGTTAGTTTGCTGTGAATTTATTTAGCGGTATCAGCAGATAGGAAGATGGATTCAAATCACTGATTTCGCTGTTATACACTTCGGGTCGTTCTGTCACATAAAATCAAAATGTGTGTCGAAATGAGAAAAAGTCTAAGGGGGATGAAAACAATCCCTCGCTCTGTATTTCAGAAGATGAAGTTTCCAGTTGCTAAAATGGAAAAAAAGAGAGAAAGAAACTAACATGACAGGAAATGTGTGTTTGGGTGATGCGTGGGTTTTGGGCAGCATACCTGTCAATACTTAAAGCACACAGACTCAACACAGTAATCCCCACGGATGCTTTCTGGACAAACGGCACAACCTTGCACAGAGTCACCCCAAACGGCCAATCCTCTGCTAGGAGCTGTAGACAGATTGCAACACAAACAGAAGGTCAGCAAGTTAAGCCAAAGCAGGGAGTGATGCAAAAAGCGTTTCTCCAGGACAGCCCTCACTGTCACAGGAATCCAGTGCAGAAAGAAAGTGCATGAACCTGAACTCACATTTTTCTTTTTGTCATCGCAGCCTTGTCTTAAAAATTTTTTTTTTAAAAACACGGTGAGGCCCACATGCCTCACTTTGACCCCTGAGCCTTCTAACTGAATGAGATGTTTGAGCTCCTGGAGTCCAAGAAAACCCAGAGGATCATGTACAACATAAAGCTTTTAAAGCTTTTCTTGGATGGGTGACAGGAATGTGAGTGAAAATCAACTGAAATCATATGTGACCCTGCGTCTCTTTGTACCACCCTGTCTGGTCCTTGTCTCCACTCCGGTATGTAACTGCAACCACCAGTTGTTTTAACACGCCTGCCTGCTTACCCAAATATACGGATACTCTGGCTCTCTCTGCCCCGCACTCTCGCAATATCAGCCAAACACATAATAACATGCCAAGAGACATGAGGGGATATGAAGAGGCTCACAGTCCAGAGAAGTAATAACATTTCAGAAGCACTAGGGAGAGCTTACCCCAACCCCCCACCCCATCTCTCCTTTCACCGGTGTGTGCTTGATTATATGAACATTGGGAGGGGTGTGACAGAAGGATTTAGAGTTCCAGAAGGAAGCAAAGATATTTGTCTGTGAGATAGATGGACTTTAAATCTATTAGGTTAATGATATGGAATATCTCTACCTTGTAGACATTGATGGGGATGCCGATGATGATGTGCAGCAGGTCTCCAAGCGCCAGGCTGCCAATAAGTATGTTTGGGCCGTTCCGCATGCACTTGTTCTTGTAGATGATCCTCAGGAGAGTTGAGTTGCCAATGATGCCAACCACAAACACCAGGCAGGACACCACCGTGTTGATGTACTTGAAAGTATCCCGGATTTCCGTGGGCCCCGTGCACATTGGTGGCAGTCGGCGGCGGGGCATGGTGATATTGGGCCTTGCAGGGTCCTGAACTTTCCTTTGGACCAGCCCAAGTCTTTGAGTGACAGACAGTGGAGCCTGGGGGATTTGGTTCTTTGGCTCTGGCTGCGCGCTCACAGCCAGCATGTGAGCAGCCAACAGGAGGAAGCAGAGATGAGTTGTCATTTTGGGGTTTTAACCGTGGCTTTTCTCCAGGAAACACTCTTACTTAAGGTCCCCCTATGCGCTCCTGGAACACAGAGTAGAAGAAAATGTTGTGTGGCTATTTGCCAAGATGTTCTGGAAGACGGAGGAATCATATGCATGTCAGAAGGAATACCAATATGCATTTTGTATCAAGTTAGGGAGAGGCAGAATATTTTGAGGCAAGTCTGGAATTTCTTTAGGATTGTGAAACACAGAGTGCTGAGTTCAGCTCACTCCAAACAAGGTAAGCCAAACCAACCATGCAATAACAAAAGAGTTTATTGATTTATTTAGACTCTTTGAATTATTTAGTCTCTTCATGGACTCCAAAAAAATTTGGGCACTGAGTAGCACAAATACAAAAATTAAGGTCTTATTTTAAAACTTAAATATTTATTTAATCGTCTGAAACACATCCCAATATATCATAAGGATTACATTAGCACACTGAATGTGAAACTTGTTTTGTGAATGTGTATTGCAAAAAGTGTATGTGTGTATGTGTACGGTTTTGCCTAGAAATGATTCACACCCCTGGCAGATTTAGCTATAAAGTAATCTTTTAATTTTACCAACATGTTTCTGGAATTTTGCTGTGGCTCCACCTGAATCCCAAGTTGAACTTATTAGAGAATATGTGTGTGGAGCTAAAGATTAGGGTGATGGCAGGGAGGCCTTACAATCTCAAAGATTTGGCACTCATAATCAAAGATAAATCATCAAAATACCAGTGGAAACAAGCAAAATGCTTCTCAGCAGTTATAAGAAGGGTTTGATTGCTGTGATGACATTAAAGGTTTTTCCACTGATTATTTAGAAAGTAAATAGTCTAAATTGTTTTTGACATTTTTAAGAAAAATGTGATTGAAAAAAATCAACTGGAAAAATCTGCACTTTATACAGAGATTGAACTGATTTTTTTGATTAATAATAATAATAATAATTACTGTTTATTGTATTTTCTATGGTATTGACTCCTTTTTTAAAGAAGTTATATTTTATTAAGAGCAACTCATGCATTCAGTGCAATTTTCTTTGGTTACTAAACTTCTATTTTTTTCTAATTGTTTTGATCTTTTATGAAGCAACTAAAACAAGAGATGTCACACCTCTAACTCAGTTCAACTGAAACCTTTGGACCATATATTTGTAAAAAATATTTTCAAGTGACAGATAATAGTAAAAAATCCACAGTTAGCTACTGAAAACCTTTTAATACTTTACAAACACTGATTGGATAAAAACTGATAAATGAAACTTGTTTTTATAGGAGGAGTCTGTATTTAAAAGCGTTCCCTGTCAGTTTGCAATGGGAATTGCCTTGTTGCACAAAAACTTGGTTTAGAGAGAGAAGAATTTTTAACACACTAATCACTTTAGCTCCTAATTTTGGTTCATTTGTGTTTTCATTTTTTATGATTTAAAAGAGTTTAACCTGATCTTGACAAATTGCCCAGAGGGAATCTTCATGGTTTAAAAAAAAAAAGCAGCACAGAAAAGCTATTTTTGTAATAGAAAAAAAGGATATAAAGTTATAATACAAACACTAGACTTTTTATAAGGTCACTATATTAATTCCCTAATGTTTTCCAGCTCCTGCTGTTCAAGCCTGTACTTACCTAACCTCAAACAGAGGCAGGAGCTCTCCAAATGCTTCTCCTCTCAAATCAAAATTTCCCAACTAAGTCTCAGAACCGAGAAAGATTCCCGAATCAAAGGGATGTGGTTCCAGCAGCGACAGTCCGTTCATCTCCAACAGAAGCTGGCCTCTCTTGCAAACTGCGTTCAGTATAACAAGCTCCCGATACGCGCTCCACAAGTCACCCTCTGCTGGCTCGCTCCTCTTTGCTTCTGGCTGCTGAGACTCAAAGTACAAAGTCTCATGAGCCTGACTTAATCCCTGCCCTCCTATTCTTATGTAGAGGAGGGGGGCGGAGGACCATAGAGGCAGGAGGGATGTTCATGAGTCAGTTAGTGTTCACACAAAGTGGAGATGTTTCAATGAAAGAGGGGCCCAAAATCCTGACTCATTTCACAGAAAGTGCCTCTGGGGGGGTTTTATATTGGGGTCCAACATGCTGTCAGAATTTTACCCCTGTCAAAATATTTACCATGCCTCACAAAAGCATTCAAGCCATTTCAGGTTTTGTCACATTGCAATAACAAACTTCAATTTGCAATTGGGATTTTATGTGAGATCAACATATATTAGCACTTATCTTCCCTGAATGCCCTGTATTCAGCTCCATAACTCTGACCGGCGTCTCTGTTCCCATTGAAGAAATGCATCCGGTCAGAATGATCCTTCTTTGTGATGGACATTTTTATGGTTTCATTCAACACCGGCTTTGTTCCAACCACACGAACATGAACCCTTCCATAAAGACTAGATTTGTGGAATGCCTGTCTAATACAGTCGTGTGAAAAAAAACCCACCCCATTAAAAGTCTGTTCTGCATTAAGAAATCTTTACTTATTGATGTCTAATCTGGTTTTTATTTAACTCTGGAAAAGAAAGGGATCTACTGACAAGTAAACACCAAACCGTCATTTAATTCTCAACCAATCTTTGGTGCATTTACAGGTGGGTTCTGGGTCATTATGAAGTCACAGGGTCCGGTCCTGCTTCAGTGTTCATTTTTCAGCACATGTTTTTACATTTTCTTCAAGCCCCCTCTGACACACGGTAGAATTCATGATAGCTCCTATGACGGTAAGCTGGTCAAGTCCTGCTGCTGCAACAAATCCCAAAACCACAGTACCTCTACCTCGATGCGTCATGGTTGGTATGAGGTTATTCTCCTTGAAATGCTGTATGTAGTTTACTCCAAACATGTCCTTTGCTTTAGAGTCCAAATAATTCAGTTTCACACTCATCTGCCTGAAGAACATTACTCCAGTCTTTGTCTAATTTCTCTGTTGCAAACATTTTCCGTGGAAGGAAAGGTTTCCTTCTTTGATACCTGCCATGAAAGTTAAACTTGTGTAATCTCTTTTAGATTGTACAGTCATGCACTTTCATATCAACCATAGAAAAAACCTCCTGTATGTCCCAAGATGACATTTTAGGGTTTATGGACTTCATTTAGCATCTGAGCATTCAGGGTGAACTTGCTTAGATAGATGGGAATAAATGTGTCCAAATTTATTTCTCACCAGAAATGGCATTTTTTTTAATCATCTTTAATCTTTACATAATCTTTAACATAATCCTTTTAAAATCAGTTTTATAATCTTTAAAAATCTGTTCAAACATGCTAGAAAAATTGCAAGTCCTTGGAGAGTGTCCTTATTTTGTTATATCACCGTATTTGTCCTGTCAAAAAATTCTCCCACCTGAGCCATTGGTCTCTGCAGCTCCTCTAGAGTTACCTCTAGACCTGATTTGGTTGTTCTCCTGATTATTATCCTGATTATCCTTGCCTTGTCTGTCAGTTGGTAGGTTTGCAGTTGTGCCACACTCATTCTCCATGAGATGTTCAAAGCTTGGAATATTGTTTTATAACCTCAACTTTATCTGCTGTGTTCCTTGGTCTTTATGCTCACTAATGTTCTCTAACAAATCTTCGAGGTCTTCATGGAGCTGCTGGATTTATACTGAGATTAGATTACACAAAGAGGACACTTTTACTAATTAGGTGAATTGTGAAGATTGATGGTTGCAATAGGTTTTATTTATCTGTGTCAGAGTAAAGGGATTCGAATATATATGCATGTCATACTTTTCAGATTTTTTGTGAAAATGAGGAAAACAGGTATAATCCCTTCTACTTTGTTTTAGTCTTTCATAAAATACCACTAAAATAAAATAAAGTTTGAGGTTTTAATGGGAGAAAATAAGAAACAAACTGTTTACTGCTACACCATCCCAACTAAATTCTTTGGTCGGATCGTTTTATTGGGACACATTCTCTAGGAAAGCCCAACAACGAGAATTTTACAGTAAGTCATAATGAAACCAGCATTCATGGTTTGTTTTTGTCTTCTGAGATGGCTGTCATACTGTTGGCACCGAGTAAAAACACGTTTAAGATATTTCTGTTTTCCAGAAAGATTCTCCCCGCCTGAAGTGAATGTGGTAGCTCCTCTTTTAAAGATAAAATTCAAAGCACATTTAGCATGACGCTCACTTCCTGTCAACTGTCTTTTCACCTAGCCAGCTCCCACCTCATCCCACTACCATCCCAGGTTCATCTGTCTTTTGTCTTTGAACTCCCTGACAAGGAGGAGCATGTTTTTTCTCACTCTTTCACCTTTTCAACCTTTCAGACTGTTGACAGAGTGCTGACATTTTTAAAATCACTGTATGTAGGTGTAGTATATGTCTCTCTTCTTGTCTTTATTGACCCAGGCTGTATTGGCCCTCTGTTACTCCTGCCTGGGAGGATCACAGTCTCCGAGAAGGATTACTCATCAGCCAGATGTTGATCCCCAGATGTGTCCTTCTGTTGACAGACTTGTATTTATCTGGAAAACCTTGTGTTTTTTTCGCTGAATATTTGCTACAAGTAAAAGATTAAGAAAACAAGATTTTTATGCTTTAATCGATTTGCTTTATTGACTGAAGCTAGTCTCTGTTACTGCTTGAGTTGGAAGATTTATGTGTGAGAAATACACTTTTAGGCCTGAAGCTATTGCAGATGTACAACACATTACTTGGTGCTGGTCTAAAAACTGTTCATGAGTCCCTTTTTATTGACCTGAAGCGCTATCATGAAAGGCTAAGTCAATACATTTGTGCCCTGGGACAACATCTCAACAGCAAGACAGCAACAGTAGAGAGGAGAAGACCTGAAAAAATATTGCAAAAACCAAAAGCGGAAGTCAAAGTTTCAAATCTGCAAATAATCACTTGGTGTTTTGATCATAGTTGATCATGGATGTGAAGGTAAAGGACAGGTTGGCTAGCAGTTGATTCTGTAAGTAAAACTCCTGAATCATAATATATATTTCGTAATTTTGGGTGTTTGGATGAGAATAAATACACCTACACCTGTGCTTTCCCTGAACTTACTTTCCTGTAACATAGAGGTTAGTTTCTTGAAACTTTCAATGGAACTTTCCAGGTGATGAATTTATGTTAATACAAGGTTAGTTCTATAAAAGTTCCTTAAAATTTTCAGGAATGTGCTCTAAAAGTTTGATTAAAGTGCAAGGAAGGTATTTAGTAAGTTTTAGGAAAGTTACAGGAAATTGCCTGGTAAACTTTATGAAAGTTAAAAGAAAGTAGCTGTGAAATTTTGTGAAAGTTCCAGGAAAGTACTTGATACTTTCCATGAAATTTACATGTGAATATCTTGAAAGTTCCATTGAAAATTCCTGAAAAATAAGTGGGAAGTGCTATTAAAGTTCCTGGTAATGTTTATCAAAGTTCCTGGAAAGTACCAGGAAATTCCTGATACCTTCCAGAAAGTACCTGATAAATTCTGGGGAAATAACCTTCCAGCATGGACTGTATAATGTGGTGCATCCTTATATTTCCTGGCACTGACGTCACAGAGAAAAACTGCTGTTTCCCAGTTTTCTGAAAAAATTTTCAAGGGTTTCATGAGTACAGACACATTTTCAGAAGATGCAATGCTCCAGAGAGACCTTGACAAATTGGTTCAAATGATGAGCCATGTTTCCAATATGCTTACCTTAAAGGGGGCTGCACAAAAACAAAACTACTCCTTTTAATGTGTGCTGGTCTGGCCCACTGAGTAGGTCTGTCCCTGCCAGGATTTGGCAGGAACAATGAGTCACGATGCACCAGGAGGATGGAGCAGCAGCTGCAGCTGTGTCCCTCAGAGAAACCAAATCCCTGCTTTCATTCAATAATTGCAAATTACTGGATGTAATAAAGGTCAACTAACTAATGTTGTATTACCTAGAAGCAGAATTTAGTTCCCAGAATCTGGACTGTGTGTAAAGGATGCATGACACACAGGATTTCTATCAAAGCATGTCAGTTCAGTTTTCTTGCAGATTTTAAATTAGATTTTAAGGCCCCATCTAAAACAGGAAAGTTTTCAATCATTTGGGGCCCACCTCCACATGGAAACAGAGTTTTAGGGGATCCTAAAATGCCCAAAACAATTTATCCCTTTGTTAATTCCTTACCTTCATGTTAAGCTTACACATTTCATCCCAGTATACTTCTATTGTTTATTGGTAAAAAAAAAAAAAAAAAAAAAAAGAGAATGCTTTTGTATATGGGTACTTAAATCAATGCATATCAGTTTATTTCTCCTGGTAGATAAATATTTTAAATAAATATGTTAAGAAATAAGCGTAAAAATGCACAAAAATTCTCACTTGCATTTTAGTTTAACAATATTATCTGTCTAAAAATTTTAGATTATATTATTATGTATCTTGAGTATTTAATCACCTCACACAGTAAAATTTTCTTAAGTAGAATAGATTATGAAAAATTACTATAAGTAATACTTTTGGTATACAAAATGTCCCAAGGCACACATTTACTTTTCATTGATGAAGTCCAGCAAAACTGCAATATGGCCTAAATGACTAACTCTGTGTCAGGGCTGCATCTATTTTCAGGGCAGTCACATAATAATAAGTCTAAAACAAGTCAACTATAATGCAACTCCGAAACATCAGAGTCATAGAAATCTTAAATTAATAAAATATCGTTCATCTAAGGAAAGCAAAATATTATACCTTGCACTGTGATCCAGTTCAGTCCACTCAAATGCCTCTTGTAACAGGAAGAAACCTCCAGCGGAACCGAAACCAGGATTGGGAACGGCTGGGCTTCAAACGACTGGGCTTAAAAAAACTAAATTGAAACAACTGGGGAAACTCAACCTTCCAGTAAAGGTCAGAGAAGGAATTTTGGTTTGGTGAGAGATCAAGTAGAATACCAGAGTATTAAGGTATCTCTCTGAGCTGAGTTAAAATGCGAAACTGAAAAACATGTGGAACTTTTTCAGCATAATGTGGAAGCTGCTTTTATCAAAAAAAAGGTTTAGTCTTCTAACATTTGTCATGTTATTAAAAACAGCTGATTGCAGGATTTGTCCTTTTGTTTACTTTCAATTTGATGTTTATCAATGAAGTTTAAATTGACATCCTCTCACAGACTCCCATTCACACATGTAGTCTTCTGTCTGCACCACTGTGCCAACACACAAGCTCTACCTTCCCTGATCCAAGCTTTGTTCATGTTTGAAAGGGTGAAATGCTTCATCCATCATGTGTTGGTAAGGTCAGTCATCACAATATCATGCCTGGGATCAGAGAGACAACGAGAAAAGAGGAGGGGACACAGTCTTCTGGCTCCTGTTCAAGGTGCCCAAGGCAACAAGCTTTAAACACTAAAAGATCTGAGGCAGAGTTTGTACTTAGAAGACAAAGTATCCACTTTAACGCTGTCACTTTGAGATATTATTATAGGGAAAAAAACAGATTACAAGTAAAAAAAATGTTAACCAGAAACCCAACAGTACAAAAAGGGACATAAGTTTAGAGTCTGTATCGCCCAATGTCATGATTCTAGGATTTGCTGTGTTTTTTATCTTCCTTACCTGCTGATCCAACTAGGAGGGCATTGCTGAGCTCTTGACAGTTGACACACCCGGGTCATGTTTTCTCATCCGCTAGCTTGAATTTAGGGACCTGCTAGAAATTCCTTCCACACCATGATTCCCTGTGAGTTACCTGCTTTTCCTCTGCTCATCAGAGAGACCGTGTTTTGTGAGCACTTGTGTAGAAAAGGACCTCTGCTGCCAACAATCAGAACCTGGATTCAGGACTGGTTTCCTGGATCCTGTCCTATTTGACACAGACCACAGTAGATCTAGCTGCTGCGTCTCTAGGAATATCATCAACAGCACAGGAGCCACCATAAGGTATAGTCACATGTCTGATTTCCAATAGAACTCAAAGAGCTGCTATTTTCAGGCCGTTTTCTGATGATTTCCTAATTGTTGGTTGTGTACAAAGAGGATGTGAAACAGAGTACAGGAACACCATCAGTGACTTTGTAGACTAGTGTTGTCACAACCTTGTCAAACTTAACACCACACCAAGGAATAAGGACATTATTCAAATAGAAGTCATCAAGGACAATTATAACAAATGTAATAACTCTATCTATGAGGAACAATTGAATTTATTTAGTTTTATATTTTATTTAATCTAAGATTTACATTTTAAACATTCTCCTGGTGGCTGGTGGCAACCATAGAAGACATAGCAGGGAAGGGTATAGCATTGATTGGCTACTTTCTTTAGACAAAACTAAGAGAAGTTTTAACTTTTGCATCAGAGGTTTAGGAAATACATAAATACGCCAGTTTTGTTTGTTACCTGGATGGTTAGCTGGCCCGTCTGCAGCACAGAGGATCTGACGGTGGAGGAGAGGAGAAAGGAGGTGTCGATATGCTGCACCCAGCGCTGAACTGAATACTGCAGGAACACATTTCTGGTATCAGACAGTAGGCTTTTCAACAAACAATATCTGGATATTCCATTCACTTACTTATTCCACTCTATATATAATTATATACTGTACTCTAAATGATGAATCTGTACTCCTTGAACTGCTTGAGTTACTAATAGTTTCATACTAGTACATACTTAATTTGATTTTGTTGGTCATGTTAAACGTATCAGCAAAACCTTCCAATTATGCTCTACTTTGTGAACAAAGCTTCCAGTCAAAAAAGGATTGGCTCCCACCTCAGTAAGTTCTAAGGTTTAAAAGTACCACCATACTGAGATATTTTAAAACTGCTGAGAACAGCACACTGAGGCTGTCATTCACACAGGCTTTGAGCAGCATTTAAAAAAAAAATCAATCCATTCTGCTTTGTATCATAGGTTAAGGATGGTGGTGGGATGTAATACTGTTAGGGATGTCTTTTTAACACACTTTAGGTATTTCAGTAACAATTTAGCATCCTTTAAACACCACAGCCCTCTTTACTGTTGTTGACCATACACATCCCTTTAAGACTTCAATGTCCATTTTCAGCAAGATATTACAGCACAAAACAAAGCTCATTTCATGTCAAGCTGGTTTGCTGAACCCTGCAATAAAGTCAGCACACTCTACTGGCCTTTGCGGTCATCAGATCCCAATCCATCAGAGCATCTTTGGGACGTGATGAAATAGGAGATTTGTACCACAGATTTCCAGCAAATAACACAAAGCAAGTGTGTAAAGCTATCATAACAATACGGACCAAAATCTCTGAGGAATGTTTCCGACAACTTGCTGAATCTATGCCACAAAGAATCAAGGAGCTTCTAAAGGCAAAAGGGGGCCCAATCCAGTACTAGCAAGATGGCTGTTGGCTGGAAAGATGCAGTTTAAAATAAAAATAATGGGAGGTTATCAGTAGTTTGAGTTTCAGGTGGGAAAGTTAAAAGTTGAATGTTTCTCTACAAACCCAACACCTCAGCATCTAATATGGCTGACACATGTTTAAGAAACAACTATACCTGCAGATATAAACAGTTTCCTTGCTCCTCTAGTTTCTATTCATGTATGTGTAGCAAACATATGATACAATACAACCTACTTAAGCAAATGTCATTTAATGGTGGATTTTGTGATTTAAGGTTATATTGCTCATAATATTATAAATGAAACACAGTTAAGCTAGGCTTGATGTTATTCTCAGATCTTTGCTCCCACTTTAAAAGTAAATATTGGCTAGCAGCTGTTGTTCCTGGCTCAGTGTTATCTACTTTAATTTGAACTGGGAGTTCCTTGAATGTTCTCTACTGCTCTTCTGATTTGAGAATGTACTGTTTAAAAAAAGATGATTTCTTGTTGGAACATATCATCTTTTTGCTGTGACTAATTAACTCTACATCCAGGTCAGTTAGCTTTGTATTGACCTTATAAATGGTTGATTCCAACATTTTTTGAGCACCACAAAAGCCAATCTAGAAGCCAAATGTTGTGCTTGCACCACTGTTTGAGAACCTTGGGGAAAGGGTGAGATGTAAATCAGACATGGCCTGGAGTACTTGAAGTACTTGTGTCACTCCTGTTTTATTGCCTGTTATATTAACAACAGTCTTTCATCATTATTCCCTAATAAGTCCCCCCTTTAATGCCATAATAAAAAGTGTTAATAATTGAAAGCCAAGAACGTATCTACTTCAACTGCTTCAGTTGTCTCCTTGTTTTTTAACTGGGACATTTGACTTGCCCTGGTTAATCTTCAGAGATCTTCCTGCATCTCTTATAACACCTTTCAAAGCTTACTGCTCCAAAGGCAGAAAATCACCCTCAGTCCATGTGAGCACAAAGAGCTGAATTGTTTCAAACAAGCAGGGATTCACAACCATCAGTGTCGACGTGAGGGCAGATTGCAGACTTAAAGTAAGACACAATGAACCCACAGAGCTGCACTGTTGGAAGCAGGTCATATTAATTTATGGCTGCACTAAGTGTTTTAGATGCATGTATTTGTGTATGTCGTCTTCTGTTCTTATGGGTCAGAAAAAGTTGAATGGCCTGTGCCCTGCAGCCTTGTGAATTGAGAGGAAGGTTAATAGAAGGTAATTAACTGCCTTTTTACTATAGCTGTAGAAGAAATGTCTTCTGGTTTTCTCATGAATCTCTCTTTTTTATACTCTGGCAGGTCTTTTTTTTTTATTCTCTTCTTAGTCCTGAGTTCACTGAATACTCTTTGTTTCCACCAGTGGTATTTGCTGACTGAAGACCTTTTTCAAAAGATGCTTCATGACAGATGAATGAATTCCATAACTTTTTTTTTTTTTTTTTACTTCGTGTGCTTCATTAGGTTTTCAGTGTTGACCTTCATTAGATCAGTAACTAACGAGTTTAATTCTAACTTACTTCAAAGGCTTTAAAGCTTTTGAAAAACAAAATTATTGTTTTTCCACCTTGCCAAAGGAAAAAGGCAACAAGTGGATCATTGAATATTTAATCTCTGTTCCACTGTCTTGCTAAAACCCAGCTGTAAGAAGATGATAATGTCACAATTAAAAACTAATCTTAGCACCAACTACAGTGCCTTTCTGTCCCTTAAACCACAATTTGTCACCTTACAGCAACACATTATTACGCTGCAAATTTACTGATTAAACCAAAGATAACAAAACAGTGTTTTCAATCTGAGGAAAAGGTTAGGACACCCTACCCCCTAATGCCTTTTAGTTGAAATGACTTCAGTGAGATAATTTCACTTGCTGACATCAATCTATGGAAATTTTGTCCAACTCCTCACCTTCAGCTGGGAGATGTTTAAGGGGTGTCTTTCATCCACAGCCTGTTTCAAATCACCCCACAGCTTCTCAATGATGTCAAGATCTGGGCTTTGACCCAACCAGGGACTTTCTATTTCTTAATTCTCAGCCAATCCTTGGTGGCTTTAGTGGTGTGGTTTTGGTCATTGTCATGCTGCAAAGTCCAATTATGATTCAGCTTTAGATTATACATCAATGGTCTCACATTTTCCTCAAGCATCCTCTGATACGTGGTAGAATTCATAATGGATTCTATGATGTTGAGCTAGCCAGGTTCTGCTGCAACAAAGCATCCTCCTTCCTCCTTTCACAGCTTCCACGAAAGTTAAGCTTGTTAGCATCGTTCTGACTGTACAGACATTTACTGTCCCATGAACAGTAGCAAGAGTCTGCGGTCTGATGATGACAGGGTAATATTAAATTGATTGCCAGGCCTAGGTATGTTGACACTTATTTTGAATGTCGTCCACTTATAGACTATTTTGCATATGTAACCTTTTAAGAGACCCTCAATCAATCTCCAAAGCCCTGGCTTGAATCATATTGGACCCTTTGCGTGGGTTACACATATAATGGGTTGGCTGTTTTCAAAATCTTTTAAGAACCCTTTCCAGACTCAGTCTGCTACAGTCTTCTCTTTGAAGGCCTCAGACAGCTATTTTGATCTTGCCATGGTGTTCTCACTCGTTTCAGAGGACAGCAAACTAAATACCTAAGGTTTAAACAAAACAAACCTTTAAAATGTTGATCAATGATATTCTCATTCTCACTTTAAATGTATTTGCTTATATTACTGTCATGATCCTAGTGTATAAATTTAAGTTTGTTTGACTCTTTTCTGCTGGGGGGGCACAGCTTACTGCAAATTACACAACAGGAGCTGTTGGATGACTAGTCTTCTGAACCATTTGCCTGATGATCAGCCTATTGTGGTCATGCCTTCATATTTTATCTCATTACTCTCCCTCAGAAAATTCTGCTTTTTTCCTGGAATATTATTCTGCATATATTCTTGATTACTTTAGTTCGACTGACTCCACGCATTCTTTTTTCCTCCCAGTTTGAAGTCAAGTTTGTTTCTACAGTAACCCTGGATCCTTCGAGCCATCACCTTCTTGACAGTTCTCTTCTCGAAATTCACTGGTTTCGTCGTTGTCCGCTGCTGCTCTGTTATCTCCAGCGATTGCCTGACTGCCCGCTGTCTAAGCACTCCCCCTGAAAGTCAAGTCTTGCTTTACTCTGCACTTGGTTGAATCCCTCCTTTAACTCAAGATCTCTCCTGGACGCCTCCATCCACATCCCACCCAATTTTTTTTCATCAATATTTCTTGCTGCGCCTTACTGCTCCTCCCTTCCTCCAAGTGCTGCCGAACCACAAATATAGATACAAACTCCTTACCATGGAACAGTGGATAAGATCTGTACCCTCCCAGAATTGCTAAGGTGGTCGTAGGAGTTTGCTTCTCTAGTCCATATTTATTTTGAAAATTTGCTGCAGACCTGTAGATTCTTGGCCCCTTGGCCTCATGGACAGGATCTCAAGGTATAGTT
This sequence comes from Anableps anableps, assembly GCA_014839685.1. Classification (NCBI taxonomy): domain Eukaryota; kingdom Metazoa; phylum Chordata; class Actinopteri; order Cyprinodontiformes; family Anablepidae; genus Anableps; species Anableps anableps. The sequence continues at coordinate 29,373,275 of CM026077.1, forward strand.
GCAGAGAGGAGGGTGTCTGGTTTTGGAACCTCAAGGGCTCATCTTTACCTTTTGAGTATAATATGGTCCTGTCCTGTTGGCTTGTTCAAGACATGACCCTCAGCAGTCATTGGACCAGTTAACAACTGATTATTGACCAAAGACATTCAGCTCCTCTAAATCTAAGGCCATTGTTCCTAACCAGAAAATGATGGACCGCTTTCTCTCAGTGGCAGAGGAGCTTAAGTATTTAGGTGGCTTGTTTACAAGTGATGGAAGGATGGAGCAGGAGATGGTCAGATGGATTGCGACTTCATTTGCAGTAATCCAGTCACTGTTCTGGTCTAGTGTGGTGAATAAAGTGCTAAACCAAAAACTGAAGTTCTTGATTTACCAGTCTGTCTTTATTCTGTGTGGGTTATGACAAAAATAACGAGATCCTTGATACAAGCAGCCAAAATTACCTTCCTCTGTAGGGTGGTCAGACTCACCCTGAGTGACAGGGTGAGAAGCTCTGTCATCAGAGGAAATATGCATCCCTTCTGGCCCAGCAATGCCCTGGGTTCCCCCACAATGACGTAGGGTGCCACTGGGGAGAGGCATGTCTGGGTTTCCCTCTTGGACCTGTGACCCAATCTCAGCTAAGTGGAACATGATGGATGGATAGATGATAATGGCATAGCTTTGTAAGATTCTGATACATTTTTCACAAAATTTGAGGAAAGTGGAATTGTGCTTGTGGATATGTTTTAGGCAACATCTTAAACAGACCGCTACCTTTTGTAACATCTTGAGAAAGTCAAAAGAAATCATTCCTGATACAAAGAAGAGAATTCTGGTTTACCCTTGAGAAGTCATCATGTTCATCTGTGTAAACAATTCTAAATAAATATAAACACCACGAGAATGTCCAGCGATCAGACCATTCAGGAAGGAGAAGGGTCCTGTGTCCCAGAGATCAACATGTTTTGGTGTGAAATGGCAACCCCAAAATAAAAGTAAAAGACATTGTGAAGATGTTAGCTGAAGCTGAAAAGAGGGGTAATTATCCACAGTGTTACAAGGGTTGTTATAGCATAGGCTGAAAAGCCACAAAGTAAGGAGGAAGCCAACAATTCAAAACCAATTTGTGCAAGAAAGGAGACCTACAAATAATAATAAGACAGTTGAAGACACTACTGTAAAATGGGTGCTATGTTTTGTTTCTCTCAGCATACCTCCTCTCACCCACCTTTTGTCTGCCACATGTTTTATCATTCCATACCATCTTTCTCTGTCTTTTCTCTCGGCCCTGTGTCTTTACTCCCTCAAACCCTCTACAGGGGCTGATTCATTCCTCTTTTTAGTGACAAAAACAGAGGCTGCGGCCTTTTGATACTCCTATCTTCAACACGCGACTAAGATGAAACGACCAAACTGCACCCCTCGAGCAATCCTGAGTTGCAGCAGATGTGCTTGTCTGTGTCAGTATGCCATTTCCCCCTGAATAAGGGGTGTGTGTGTGTGTGTGTGTGTGTGTGTGTGTGTGTGTGTGTGTGTGTGTGTGTGTGTGGGTGTGTGTGTGTCTTCCTTTGTTTGAGACCCCTTAAGCCATCTTCTTCTTTGGTTCCCCCCCTTTCTTCATTGTGCACCCACTTGACATCAGCACAATGTACTCCTATGTGTTTCTCTACTGTCTGAAGCTGAATGTGGAAACAGCAGAGCACGTGGTGAGGAAGGCTGCTGATATTTCAAAAAGTACCACAAACAAAGATTTAACCATGAAGTGCACATGAAATTCAATGTTTCCAGAACAACATTTTTCTGTTGCTATGTTGTGGTTGCTAGTCATCCATGATGGGGTGCTGAGATGAAAACCACTGATTCTGAACATAAAAGAGTGCTACTGTTGTACATCTATGACTGCTCAGCATGTATACACTGTCAGGCATTACAGAGGCAAGAAAACACATGGAAACTAAGAAAAAAACCCAAAATGTGGTCTACTTTATGCTAAAATCAACATTTGCATACATTTACATAGTATCTATTGTTTCTCAGATACAACATCAAGTCTTGATGTATCCTCCTGGGATTTTATGAAAGACAAGGAGTCCCCAAGTCCAGTCCTCGAGAGCTACCATTCTGCAACTTTTGGATGAATCTCTTCTCCGACATGCCTAAATCAAATGGCTGATCAGCAGCCATTCAGCTCTGGGGAGACCAGGTGATGAGCCATTAATTTGACTGTTGTATATCAGAGAAGGGATGCATCCAAATATATCAGGATGGTAGCTCTATAGGACTGGAGCTGAGCATCTCTGTGACAGACCAAGAAAACTTTCATTATTATAAGTAATAGGAAACTTATAAGATGTACCTTATTGAACCCAGAATTGGGAAATTATTGGACCGCTATAATAAAACACGTTTTTCATGCCATGTCTCATGATTTCATGCTTCCACTCTGTCTGCAAAGCTTTTCCTTTGTTCATCAGCTTATTGAACCCACCTGCGCCTTGCCTTATGATCTTCCTGCTTCACTTGGCTATTGCAGCAACCTTTAAACTCACTGCCAGATTATCGACCACATTGAGCCAGTAGAAATCATAATGTTTGGTTTTAAGTGGACTCTGGTCCTCCAGTGGAGGAATCAACTCAGGTCCAGAATAAGAGAGAAGGTAAGTGATTAATATTGATTCTTGAGGACTGAATGAAGACTTGCAGGTGACAAAGATGAGGAGTTTTTGATGTTAACAGAGAAGATGCAGGTCTGTTGGAGATGTAGGTGAGATCTCCAAGACTGAGAGTCACAGAGTAGGTGATCATTTAGCTGTTGATTTTTTGTCTTTATTTATTTCCAGAATGGAGAGCGATGAAGGGTGGACAGGCAGGTGGTGCTTGATGGGGGATTCAGGTAAGTGTTGTCATAGGAGCAGTCCAATTAGCAGAAAGGAGACTAGCGAAGAATCCAGAGGGAATGTTGGAGCAGCGGCAGGTGAGGAAGAACCAAGAACCAAGGAGGAGATTATCAACGGAGGAACTGACTGCAAGAAAAGACAACAAGTAGTCAGGTAAGTTTTAAGGAAGATAAAGTCAGCAAACATTGTCTAAAGGCATTATTACTACTTGAAGAGGTGGACTCATCTGGCGCCTGCCTCAGGGAAGCTGCTCCTTTAAATACTACTACTGATTGTCACCAGACCCCAGGTTACTTTAATCGTGCCTTCCAGGTCATCTGCATCATTGGTCCTGGTGTCTCATCTTCTTCTTGACCCAAACCCCTTCAATTCAGTTCAATTCAAAAATACTTTATTTATCCCAAAGGGAAATTAGATAAAGGTCAGGGGTCTGCAACTCCAGTCCTTGAGGGCTGTTGTCCTGCAATATATATATATCTATATATATTTATCTATATATATTTTTTTCCTTCTGTTTTGCTCCTTGCAAAAAGCTGCTGGAACTACTTCATACAAGGCCTGATATTCCATTCATAACAGAAACAAGAGGCCCTACAGCATTTTTATTCAGCTGGTGTATGACAAATCTGCACCTTGACCGAGGTCAAGACCACCGCCAATGTCATTCTGGAGATAACAATGTATTCTGATCTGGCCTGGGGAGAGCAGCAGAAGAGTGATTCTTTTCTCACTGTCAAGTTGTTTTCCAGATCTAAAGGCCCACTGAGGGGGAGCTATAGTGTAAAAAAATCAGTGAGAAAATGTAATTTTGTTTTTACTAATTAAATTCCTCCCTCAGTCTCCATCTCTGTCTCTTGTCCTTTAGTGAAACCTTCACGGGTACTAAACCATTTAAAAAGAAGTTATTACACTAATTATCCTCCTTGCAGAGAAACTTAATGCATAATGGTCTTCACATGGTGTAGAGAAGCTCCATGGAGTCCCCATCTCTCAGTTTCTCACACATTCAGTACAGTCAGTCATCAGGGTATCTGTTTGGTTTGCAAAGTTTTCACTAAAAAAGCACAGATTTTGCTTGAGATAGCACATTTGTTTACATTTGAAGAGTCTTTCTTTGAAACAGTTTTAAAAAATGTGGACAATTACAGAAAGAACCACCAGAAATTTTAGAGTGGAAAATAAGCAAATGCATACATGTTCACCCCTTTCAACTTAGTATTTAGTAGATGCACCTTTGGCTGCAGTCACTATGAAAAGTCTGTGTGGATAGGTCTCAGTCATGCTGCACACCTGGATGCTGGAGTTTTACCCCTTTCTTCCTTGTAAAACTGTTCAAGCTCTTTCAGGTTGTCTGGGGCTCAGCTCTAAACAGCAATTTTTAAGTCCTGCCACAAATTCTCCAGCAGACTGTGCTCTGGACTTTGAACTCAGCTACACCAGAACATCCACCTTGTTGTCTTCATATCATTTCTCTGTAGCTTTAGCTGGATGCTTCGGGTCGTTATCTTGCTCGAAAATAAATGTTGTCTTAAGCTGTAGTTCTCTTGAAGATGGAAACAAATTGTCCTCCAGGATGCTCTGGATTCTGGAGATTATTGTGCAAAGAGCTTCATAAAATGAAGAACTTTACATCAGTATTTAATACTTTAATCAGTATTAAATACTGATGAGAATTCTCTTCATCAGTATTTAATACAACAGAGTGTCTTAACTCAGAGACTTCTTCAGAACCACTGCAACCCAGACCACTACAGGAGATCCTTCCTGCCTCCAGCTGTCACCATCTAAAAGGATTATTTCAAGCAACTTTTATATTTGCGTTACAGAAGCAATTAATTTTATAGATATTCACCCTAAAAGGAGTAATAAAGTTTGATTTGACAGCTAACTTAACTGCTTGTTCCACATAGCTAATATTATAACTTTGACATGTTAACTGTGGTTGTAATGTGATAATTAGGATTACATAGGGATAAATAGAGTTATAAATTCCTTAAAGGTGAAGCCACTTCAAACTTTCACATAAAAGCACGACTGAGGAGTTTCCCAAACTTCTCACTGAGATAAGCCTTTGTTTGTCTGTAAAACCATATTAAACATTACAACATCACAGCAGACATGAGATAAACAGACTGATTTTTATACTCTGAATGTATGTGTGTGTGTTTGTATGTGTGTTCATCATAAAAAGCAACTCAAACTCCTTACTATGCCCCTCTGTGTATCAGACAGCTGAGGGGATATTGTGTACATGTAATTGGTGTTGCGACCTCATTGACAGCTTCCATAAATCCCATTGCTGTCAGAGTTTGTTTATGTCTTTCTGTGTATCAGAATAAAAAGAAAGCCTTTTTTTGTCATCTTATTCGTGTTTTTAAAGCCTCTTCAAAGGCAGCACAAATTTAAACTCCTTTCCCCTTGTGACATGCTTGTAAATTTTTTTTTTTTAGTTTCACATGACTGCTGGTATTTACAAAGTGACGCCTGCCAACCGAGCACAGTTGCCATGGGAGCAAAGGTTATCTGGAGCAGGATCAGAATAACATCTTTACAAGAGGTTATCTCCAGAAAAGTTCAGTCCCACCCCAGGTTGTTTCAGCGTCCATCTGTGGACTGGAGAGAGTTAGAGGAGGAGAAGATGTGATGAGTCTGACACCCAGGAAAACAACAGTGCAGTGATTGTTCCTTCAGCAGATTACAGTGTGATGTGAAGCCTCATGCCTTCAGAGAACATATGACTCTTATAATGGTTTAGATAGGAGTTATACTGTCTCTTGTGCTTTAATTTCTGCAGTGTGTGGGCTTATTATCACACTTACAGAGCCCATTTAATACACCAAAATGAACACATGGTTGGCATGGTATGCCTCTCTGCAATGCCGTGCTCTTTTATGGTGGTTGTTTTACAACCTAACCCTGATTTAAACTTCTTCACATCTTTCTTCCTGACCTGTCTGCTGGGTTCCTTAAACTTCATGATGTTTCTTCAGTAATGTTCTCTAACAAACCTCTGAGGTCCATAAAGAACAGCTGCATTTACTCAGATTAAACTCACTACAAGGATAAATTCGTTCTTTGTATTGTTTCGCCAGTTATACCTTATTTCCCATCAGCTCACTTGTCTCCTCGTAAAGGTCGGCCACTATTTATACTCCCCGGATTTCAAATTAATTTGTTCATACCTCTAGCTATTGCATATTCATGGTGTATGTCAGTCTGCTTACTTACTCTTTGGACATTTTTGTGCCTCAGGCCATCAAAGCCATTTGGATTATGATCCTGTCTTTGGTTCCTGACACTGAGACATTGTTAAATAAAAAAGATCTTAAATAATCCAAAATCTGGTTTTACAAAAGGTTTACAGAAACTATTTTCTATTTCAGCTCTTTTACTCTGAGCTTTCGCCGAGTCCTTTGGAAGAACAGGGAATAAGTTGTTATTCAAGCGAAGAGAAGCTTCAGGGACTGCTAAAATATCTTTACAGAAGCTGACAGACACCAGTCAAATGATTTAAAACAGAAGCTGCCCCCCCAAGCAGCAGAGTTCTGAACACTCATAACTGATCATTTATTTCTTTGGGTCGCCAAGATAAGAGGAGCGTTGCAGTGATTCCTGCTGGATGTTGAAGGGAGAATAGCTCTCTCTTTGTCACAGAGAAAGAAAAGCTGCTGCACTTCGGCTTGATTTTTACATAATGGAGAATAGACATGCAGAACACCCTGTGGCCAAATGACAAATTGCATAAATTTTTCTGCCTGCTGGCTGCCATGGGAAAGTCATGAGAAATACATTTTGTGGATCTCAGAGCTATGGAACCCCCTGACTAAAATTTCTGTGTTGGTCACAGTTGAGTTGGAGGAGCTTTTATAGAAGACATGCACCAGACAGGATGTTAGCAGCAAAGCGTAAAGAGCATCAAGAAGCTCTGTGCTGTGACAAGACAACATTACTTGGACTGCCACCATGGCAACAGCACTTCCTGGGTTGTAGAACATGGTGAAGAGCCAAAAGCTGCAATTTTAGGTCCAAACTACTATCTTTCCTTAAATTTGTTACACAAATTTTAAATGTATTGTGGATTTTCTTTCATCCACACAGATGAGACATAAATGATAGATACAGGCTGCATTATATATATATATATATATATATATATATATATATATATATATATATATATATATATATATATATATATATATATAGACCATGCTTTATAGTTGCTGCTGTGCTCTGAATGGAAAGCCTTACCTTGACTTCTAGAAACATTTTTCTTCTTGTCAGTTAGCAAAGCTTTATTTATATAGCACCCTGCAAGATATAGATCACAAACTGCTGTATGGAAGAAAACTTAAAAAAATTAAATAAATTAAATAAAAATTGAGAATCAGTGGTCAGACTTGACAGTTGCTGTTCACTAGTGGAAACCATCTAACCTGAAGGAGCTGGAGCAGTTTTGCCTTAAAGAATGGGTAAAAATCCCAGAGGCAAGATGTGACAAGCTCATAGAGACTCATCCAAGGCGACCTGCAGCTTAATAAGCTGCGAAAGGTGGTTCTACTGAATTTGGGGGGGGGGGGGTGAATACTGAAGTTTTCTGTTATTTTTGTCCTATTTGTTCACAATAAAAAGAAATGGAAATATTTTCAAGTAGTAGGCATGTTTTGTAAATGATATGACGCAACCCTTAAAACAATCCATTTTAATTCCAGGTTGTGAGGTAGCAAAACACAAAAAATTGCAAGAGGGGTGAATATTTTCGCAAGGTATGTATCACAAGATGCATATGAGCCGAGATGCTGTTTTTTTGTTTCCTCATTAAATCGACAAACACCAAAATTTTAAGCAACCCAAATCAGTGATACAAAAGCTGTTCATTGCTGCTGGAAAGAATAAGAAAAGCCCATGAAGAGCCCTTAGTACAACATCTTCAGCTCCTGTCTGCTAGGCGTTGTACAGATGATATAACAGCAGCACAGCAGAGAGAATCAGGACATGTGTTGCATGCATCTCTCCCACCAATCCCTGCTCTTCCTGTCATCTTCTATTCTCTTTCTTCACACACATCACAGCTTTCACATCGGCCGAGTTCTTATAAAGTTTTCTCCAGATCTCCCTGCTGACTCCGTCAGGCGTGACATGCCATCAGCACATTTGGATCCCTGAATGAGTCTTTCACCTCTCCTGCTTTACTCTCCAGCTGTGGAGAACATCAGCATCGGAGAGATCCGACTCACATCACAGGGCCCTATGTGTGTGTGTGTGTGTGTGTGTGTGTGTGTGTGTGTGTGTGTGTGTGTGTGTGTGTGTGTTATTGTGCGGCTTGAGCATGCAGTCTTAGCATGCTGTGCCTGAGGGCTGGGCATTTTCAGTCAGGAGTCCAAGAAAACTAATACCACTGGATATTTAAGTGCTTGATTTTTATCAGAAGGTGGGACATTAATGAGGGAGCTTTGACTGGGTGGGCTGCGCCGAGGGAGACAGAGTACAAAGGTTGACAGAGTACAGAGGTTGGGGGTGTTTTTTTATGTCTCTGTTTGCCCAACTGAGCAGGAAGAAAGTGCATGGGCTCTTCCTAGTGTTCATCTACTGGAATTACATTTTCACAACACATCTTACCTTGAGTCCTTGAAGGGGGAACATCTTTAGGAAAGGGAGAAAGAGAAATATCAACCACATTCACTTTTATCTGGATCTGACACCACATAAAGGCAACTTGTTTGATTATGGAAGCAAATGATGCAGAATGCCAGACTGTAGAACAAATAATCTCTCCTTACTTTATCTTCTTCAACATGCACTGTGTTGGCCTGCTGTCATCTTAATGAAACAATGGAGCTGCATTACCAGCGGCTCATCCTTGTGATCCTGTCTCCCAGGGGTCCCCGTCCTCTGCCACTGGTGTGCAAATGTAGGTCAACTGTTGTGTGAATAAGGGGGCTAGCTGTTTGTTTGGGAGAGGGGGTGTTGGTGAGATTAGGCTCCTAAGCATAGTTAGGGGTGCAAGATTCAGAAACCTAATTGACCTTTCTCAAAAAGTTAGAACTGTAAAAAGAGACACATAGAGACGCAACAACAGACATGACTCAAGGTTTCTGTTTCCGATAGCTTTCATGATGGATTCAGAGTTGCAAATGTTTTCAAAACATTATTTGGTCATGGAAACTGAAGGATTGTATCATTTCTCTTGCTTCTTTTTAGTATATCTGAAAATGACAGGAACATTATCCCATAACTACCATTTCCTTTGCCTGCAAATAGCTAAAATCCCCAAATACTAGAGACCCCTTTTAAAAATGTGTAGAACTGCCTATTGTAACAGTTCAAACACCAAATATACCCTAATATACATTAATACATACAGAGGAATCCATCTTGGCACAACTACAGAAGCTAATATCCATGGCCTTCCTTGTCTCTGCTCTTGGGGTACAGCCAGTCAGCGCCAAGGAAAATGAATGCCACCCCTGGATTGGCTGCTTTGCAAATGGCAACCAAAAGCATGTCAAATAGCACTGCAGCCAGGTGCATTTATTTGACTATTTTAGAAATGCTCTACAAAACAGGTGGATTTTCCACAAATAATTTGAAGTTATGTTCTGCAGAAAAGCCTGCGAAAAGGTGAATCCGCAACAATGGAAACGGCAATAAGCGGGAATCCACTGTATTTGTTTTTTGGTTTTTAGTCTGTTACTAACCTGCTGCTTACATCAGCTATATTTACCACTCATCAGAGACTTTTTTTTTTTTTTTTTTTTTTTTTTTTTTTGTTAGTTCCGACAGCATGACTTCTGATCTATGCCAGATCCTCTTCTCTTCTTTAAAGTCCCCAGTTCACTTAAGCTTTGTCGTCACAGCCCATGTGTAGCAATGCAAGGCTTCAATATGTTTACCATTGAAACAGTGAAGAGCAGACCTTGGCATTTTCCCTCACAGGGTTGTTTTTTAACTCCCTCATCTGTGGCCAAAATTATTTTCTTCTACACCAGCAAGCAAGGATTTAGCATCAGCTGGAATTAGTTCCTAATAAAAACCCATAAATTAGGGCACTGAATCATCAGAAAGCCGGTGAATATATGAAATAATGAGGATGAAAACCTTAAAAAGATGAGCAAAAAGAAAGGCCTGTGTGATTTTTGTCTTTGTCAGCACTTTACAGTCAAAAAGGCACAGTCCCTCCTTCAGTTGGACTATGATAAATGTATCTCCTTGTTTGCACATTTATCCACACAGCCGCTTTGTCTCCAGCCTCTGCAAATGACAGAACAAAACCCAAAAAACTAGATAAAAAAGGCCAGAGTACAGCCTTATTCCTCAGACACAAAAGCTTACTCTGATCCCTGCAACACAATACAGCTGTTTCCCCTGTGCCTTTAGGCCAGGCAACAAATAATACCCATAATGGAGGATGTCTGACTACTGGAATCCCCTGTAGGCACACTGGTCCAGCTCATAGAGGACTGTGCCTGAGACAGGATGCCAGGCAGAAAGCTGTAATGCCTATTTATGGTTTCCCAATCTGGGCACACACATTTTATTTAAATTCCTTTTTTTTTTTTTTACCAGCTCACCTCACTGGAAATGTAAAATGTTCTTCCACCATTATTTGACACAGTTCACACGTGGAGTTGGAAAACAGGTTGGAATGTGCTGTGAATAGTAAGTTAGGCGTTGAAGCACGATTTGAGAGTCCCCCCTCCCAGCAGCAGCAGTGTGGCAGTGCAACCCATGGGGGCTCAGATGAGGAAGATATGACAGTAACAGCTCGAACACAACTAATAAGTCCCAAGCTGACAACCCCCCCACACCCCTAAATAAAATAGCGAGCCACGGATCCACACAACGCTCCCCGCTCAGCTCCCTGGAGCTTCCCATCATCTCCTCAAACAGCTCACATAAAGGAAAACTGGGAATTTAACCACAGAAAAAAACAATTACATCTTAAATTCCCCTGAAAAATTCATGTTTGCGCTATGCTGCATGAAACATGAGCATGGTTGAAGAGAAGAGACAAAAAAGTAATCCCTCTGAAACACAATTGTGCTAGTTTTGTGGCCTCAAAGTTGAGCGCTGGGAATTTGGAAAGCTTCAAATGGTTCCTGGTGTTAACATCTGGGTCGAGTTGCAGCGGTTGAGTGTGTGGGCCCACAGCGCCACACTGTGGTGGCTGTAAAGTCAAACAGCAATTTTTTTCTCTTCTTTTTATTTTGAACACACAAGTCTGGATTTGAATAAAGCTACATGTAAATAAATATTTAAACGAGTATTACAAAATAAATACAGAACATAAGAATAACTTGGAGCCAATGGTATTGTACAGCCAACAACATACCGAATGTCAAGCATCATCACAAGTGCAATATTAGAATTGCAATGGAGTATTTCAATGCAAAATTTGGAAGGCTATAATATATCAGGAGGCATGCAGTCTAACAGTTTACCTGTATTATGTTTGGACTCTTTGTTGGACTTTCACTGCCTCTTCTCCCACTAGAATTTAGTGATCAGGATGCTAAAGCTCAGAAAGAGTGGTATGGACATGGTGATGAGAGAAGAAAATCTCGGTTAATCACAGCTGAAGTCATCAGAATATTCAGCAAAAATATCACATTTTTGTGCTTTCTTGAAATTGTGTACCTCAAGGACTGAACAGTTGTTTTTGTGAAGCAGTGTCAGGATTTTCGTTATTTGATCCAGCAATCTGAAAAATAAATATATGCACCATACTTCTGAAACCAGATATTTACCTACACTGTATAACAATATTAGCTTTAGCTTCTTAAGCTTCTGATGTTAATTCACAAGACTGAAAGCTTAAAAGCATAATACAGTAAAACCTGTGGATGTATTTTAAGGCAACACCTCAAACACACTGCTCCCTTGTGTGATATCATGGAAAAACCCAAAGAAATCAGGCAAGATATCAAGAAGACAATTGTGGAAAGCTAAAAGTCTGGTTCATTTTGGAGCACAATTTCCAGATGCCTGAAGGTGCTCTGTTCATTCATTTAAAGTTACGCAAGTTGTGAAGATTATGTCTGTAGTTGGTAAGAGTGTCATTATTATCCACAGTAAAAAGTCTTATACAGACATGGGCTGAAAGCCTACTCGGCAAAGAAGAAACGCAAAAAGCAACATACCATCTCAACCTTGAAATATGAGGCTGGTAACATTAAGTTGTGTGGGTGTTTTACTGCAGGAGGGACTGGTGCACTTCACAAAATAGATGGGTTAATGACAAAAGAAAATTAGGTGAAAATATTGAAGAAAAAGCTAAAATGTTCAAATCCCCTAAACATATCACCTAATAATTCACAAAGTGGCATAAGCACAATGTTTTAGAGTGGCTATCAAAAAGCCCTAATCTCAATCCAATAGAAAATTGTTGGACAGAGCTGAAAAGGCAGCCAACAAACAAGACTCAGTCAGTTCTGGCAGAATGGTAAAAATTCCAGCAAACTATTGTGAGAAGGTTGTTGAATGATAGCAAAAAATGTTGACCTAAGGGTTAAAGTTTATAGGGTAATACTATATCGAACATGGAGGAAATATATGTGAACTTCTGAATTTTCAGCAAAAGTCAAATATTCTCACTTGTGATTTGGGCTTTTATTTGTACTTATTCTAAGTGACCTAAAACAGGAACCATTTAGCCCATTGATAATGAGGAAAAAAGGTCACGTCTTGCTGCGTACTGTATGCAAATGTCTGATTTCAACTGTGTGTAGGTTTACATATCATCTGCCTATGTAATGACTTTTTCAAAGTGACAAATGAAACAAGAGCTCAGGCATTACCAAGCTGCTGTATGATAACTGTATTCTCCCCATACAAGCAAAATGACTATTGAGCATGTCAGGTAGAGCTGTAAATAACAAGCTCTGTGTAAGCTTTGGTAAGGAGATAACTTGGTTTGGGGGGCAGGATGATGGTAGTTTGACGTGATGTTGGGATCCACTACCTCTTTCCGTTTGAAATAACCTCAATGTGGAGTATTCTGTTGGCTGGGGAGGCTGTACATAATTCTGTCCTAAGACTTTCTGGATCTTGGCCCTGGCCCATCAGCTTGGTGAGGGCCCCCCCCTTGCTATGCCAATAACAGCTTAACTGCTACTTCTGTGTGCAATTGCATACAAGCACACACCAAGGTGGTCGTAAAGCACAGTGCAGACAATGAGCTTTAATTCAAGCTTTTTATTTCGGATGTAGATGTCCACAGCTGTATTTAAATAAACTTATGTAGTATTAGAAAATGGCACTGGCTTTTACTTTGGCAGAAGCAGCAACAACTTGAACATACACATTCCTTTTCAATAAAAGCTTAAAGCATGCAAATACAGTACAAAAGAATAACTTGGAGTGAACAGTACAGAACAATTGCTTTAGTGAATCAGTGGCAGGAATCGCCTGATCTGACCCAGTGATACAAACCTTAAAGCTTGTGAAACATATATACAAGTTTACATATTGTCTGCATATGTGATGACTTTTTTAAATGGCAGATGAAACACGAGCTTGAGCATCACCTAAATGCTAGAGGATATATTTACTTACCACTCATGCACATGTGATGAATGTCCAGTCTATGTAACAACTCTGGTATTTCAGCCATATACATATATAAAGCTTACAGTATACCAGGTTCAATTCTTGGCCCTTTACTGTGTAAATACACAAGGGAGACCAAAAGAAATAAATAACTTCAACTTCCCATCCACTGAGTTCTTCACTTTTAAATATAGATATAAAACCCAAGAACATCCTATATGAGTTTTTCAAAGGGGAATGATCATGCCGATTGTCACAGCGGCTGTCCAACAGTCAGGAGTCCACGTGTAGCTCAAGCATATACAGCCTGAACCACCAATTAGGTTAAGGCACACAGTTTACAGAGCGCTTTATGTGAATAAGATTTAAATAACATAGGCTGAATGCATTTTCATCACCATAACAGACGGTTTTGAAGCATAGCAGCCTCAGACTGAAATGTAAAATGTTTTTCATAGAACTGGATAATTTCACAGCTTATAAGCAGTTGGCTTGAGTCTGAGCAGAAACATGGTATTGTAACACCTCAAAGTGGCAGATGAGTACAAGAAGCCATGTGAGTATTCATGTCACAGTCCTTTTCACATTTGCCGCAGGCTTTTAAAACAGACGTAGAGCCAGGAGTCACTCTGGAATCGTATTCCATTTGTGTTCTCCCCTCGCTTTTCCCTGCTGGTTCCATTAAGGATCCACCATCATTCCAGACGTTCATAAATTTGGTCCCCTCGGCTCGTCTTTGGGCGACAGCTCACTTCTTTCTCTCACCAACATTCTTTTAGTCACACGTCAATCTTCTTCAGCTGTTCATAAGTGAGGAAGAACTGAAAATGGAGTGAAGGAAAACATGAGAAAAGGGAACCAAATTTTGAGTAGACAAGAGGGAAACTGAAGGAATCCTGGAACTTTTTTCTTCAGCTCAAAGTTTCTTTGTCATCCAAATTAATAAATTACTTTTTAGACCTGAACATGACCCTCTTAACCTTAAAACTATTTGTTTGAAATGAAATGCTGTGTTCACTCTCTTGCCTGCTGAAGATCTCATACAGTCACTCTGACACAGGTATTTGGGTAATGAGGCAGTAGTTCCAGGATATTACATAAAAAGTATTAGCTAGAATTAAGCTAATCTCTCCCACTAGAAAGAAAGTCTCTGAATGCCATGCTTTACAGAAAGCATAACCGTACTTTACAACCTGTCTCAGTTATTACCACATCCCAGAACACATTTCATATGTAACCAGAGTAGCAGCCAACTCAGATGGCTGAAAGGATACAATGATGTTCCATGGTCCCAGGCGGAGCCAGTTTGGGAAGAAACCCTTGTAGAGCGCCATGAAGCCCTCTGAGCGCCATGTCTGCAAGAGGAAAACACAAACAAGTTTAATCAAATTTCACCTAATACATCCTCTGATGGAATCTGAGCATTTTTTCTTATACTAAGTTAGGGGAAAGCCAGTGATGATACTCTGCATTGCTTGGTGATTCAAACATGAAGCAAACTTTAAACTTGACAAATATTTAGGCTTCATAAGTTGAGAAACCAAATCATTTTGACACCCTGATGTACACAGAAATCAGATGTTGAATAAATTTCAACCCTGGCCAGTGACCAGAGGATTGGAAACTCAAAACTCCAATCTTTTTTCCTAACAATGAATGCATAATTTATAAAAGCAGACAACACTCTTCAGTGTGGACACTCAAATTAGAAATATTCTGTATTAGTATAGTTTTTAAAATGAAGTGAGAGAAAGTACAGGGATGACAGAAGAAATTTAAGGGGAAATTGTATTTTCTAAGAAATGTGGCGACACTCCGCGGTTCAATCAGGCTGTGAGACAGCGAGAGAAAGCAAGACTTTAGTGGATGCCAGGAAGTTTGCTATGAGTAGTGGAGTGGATTTGAAAATGTTGACTGCTTTTTATCAATCTGATTCTGTCGGGAATAGACATGTAGTCTGTAGATACATTAATGTTAGCTGAATTACACATCATTAAATGTTTCAAAGACAATTTTAAATGCAAACTTCTTAATTGCTTTTCTTTGTTATAAAGTATTTGTCTAAACATGCCTATCTCTCAGCACAGGGAGAATCTCAATCCCGACTAACAAACCTGATATAAACCTTCCTGCGAGTTGGTCTGAACAGGTCCAACTGTGTCTACATGCCAGAACATTAGCATGCGGTTAGTGAGTTGGAATAAATGAACTATTCTATTCATCTCAATATTCCCAAATGTATTCTCTTAGATGTCATGACTAAAAATCAACATTTCTCACCATGTTTAATATTTAAGTTACTTGTCTGACTTATGAGTTTAGCATTTTTCTTTTTCATGTTTCAAATTTGAGCTGCGTCATCAATATAAAACCGTTGCTCTATAATCATTACGTTTTCCCCATAAAGTGCAGGCTGAGCTGCAACACAGTTCCTTACATTAATACATTTTGAAGATTATTAAGCGACTTCAGTACCATGCTGAGACCAGATTTAAACCAGCACAGTGAACCTGAGAATGATATACCAGCTGTCTCGCAGACAGATATAAACTGCAGTGTCTTCAGTTTTTAGAGCCTTCAAATAAAACATTATGGCTATTAAACGAATGACTCTTACAGCTGAGCTGTCCCCACTCTTTAAAATGTCCACTCTGAAGACATGTTTGGCTAAAAAAAAAAAAAAAAAAAAAAAAAATCCAATCTTTCACTAGCTGATCTGTCTGTTAAACATAAACCCCAAACACTTCAAGGTCACAGATTGTTTTTTTCCAAAGCGGCTCCAGCTCTAACCAGGGCTGGTGCGAAAGACTGTTCTTAACTTGCCCTAACAGTGTGGTCTCCCAAGCCAGAAAGCCAACTTGAAGTTAATCTTTATGTTCATCTGTTAAATGTCTGATTCTAAACAAAGTGTTGAGGATGGGGCTTATTAACCTAAAACCTGACAATTTTAAAAGAAATAGCACTTAATGCTCTATGCAGAGCATTGATCTACTTCAAGCCTGACAGGGGGCACCAAAATAAACAGCAGAGATAAGAAAGCTGATTTCATTCCAAAGTTAATTCAGCTTTTTATTAATATTCAAGCTCTGTGTAGCTTCAAAGGTTAAAACTCCATGAGGCCATCTCCAGCTCCTAATGAAATCTGTTCCTCTCTCTGGTCCAGCTCAAAATTTGCACTTTTTTCAGCGTTTGCCAAAGTGGAACCAAAAGGAACTGGGCCTCAGCAAGCACTAGTAACAGATTTGAGAGTATTTGGACGTGCTGAACGTGCATTCATTGCAGTTGACATGTTAAGCAGTAGATGAAATCTGCCTTAATTCAACAGCAGAAGAAGAATCTCTAAAGGAAGTGCCTCCCTAATAACTCCGTGTTTGTGTGCGCTTTTCTGTTGAAAGCCTGGATTCCTGAAGCCAGATGTGGCTAGTATAAACCAGGGGTTGGTCTCTGACTCACCTGCAGTAGACAGTCTAGCGTTCCCTGGTACAGAGCTCCTCCCCTCTGGTTCATCATGCGTGTCCGGACCACATCGACTGGGTTCGAGGCCAAAGCCCCAGCAAGACCACACACAAAGCTAGACCTAATGGACAACAAAGACAGCCTTTAGTGACATTATAACGTTGTTGATTGGTGCTTCAATGGAAAACCAGATCTCTGTAAATCCTAAAAACTACTAATACAGCCATTTCCAAAAACATCCCTCTGTGATTACCGCTCTCCTTGCCTGACCTGTCACTAAGTGGACGGCCAAGTCTTCTGCTCTAAAGTTACTGTATGAAGATTTAAAACATGTCTACAAACATGCATACCGCAGACTAAAAACTCTAAATCCTGACAGATCCATGCTACTACAATGCATTTTAATTGGTGCTTTTCATTTTAGTCTATTTTTACCACTCTAATTTATAACCATTAGAGAAGACAGGAAACCCTTAAGTCACTGAAACTCACAGGAAGTGTGTGTACACGGTGTCCCCCATGTAACCCGACAGGATCAGGTGCTTCTTGGTGATATCATAGACCGGGAGTTCAACCCCGACCACGATGGCTGCTCTCTGAGCTGTTAGAGAAACACCCTGAAACGAAGACAAAATGAACGTTTAGAGGCTGAAGCTCTGAAATATGAAACTCACCGTTTTTTTTTTTTTTTTTTTTTTTTTTTTTTTTTTTTTTTGTTTTGTTTTTTTTTTTGGTGCTAATTTTTGTCTACCTTCCACAGTCCTCGTGTCCCCTCTTCCTGGTAGATATTGATGAAGTTGCCCATCATGCTGCCTTGGATCACATTTCCCTGAGCCTGCATCCGGATCTAGAAGACACAGAAATGGCATCAAATATGATGACGGGTACATTGTTTTTCACCCACATCAGCTTTAAAAAAAAAAAAAAAAAAAAAAAAAAAAAAAAAGTAAAACTGCCACTGTGTTCATTCCTTGGCTCTGTGATGATTTCACATGGACAACTCGTGAAGTACGCACCCCCACGAAATACAATGTTCAAACCTGCAGAAGCAGGTGTGTTAATCTTATAAACACTAACCGAGCCAAAACAGAGCACAGAGAAAAGAGGGTGAGTGCAGATTAGCGCTGGCATTCACCAGCCTGTATCATTTACAGAACACTATGTTAGGCCTTTCAGGGGGTCAGTCTATAAATAAAGCACCAGTGAGGTCATGATAGCCCTGACTTGACTTTCACCCTACTACACTGCCTTCCCAAAGTACTAATATCTCTTGAACTTTTTCACATTGTATCAACTGACAGCCAGTGTTGGGATTTTATGCCAGAGGCAAACACTAAATAGTCCAAAATTGTGAAGCAGAAAAACATGTGGTTTTCACATTTCTTTTGAAATGTGGATGAATAAAAGAATCTAAAAGCCTTCCATGCATTTGTGTTCAACCCCCTTTGCTGCAATTATAGTTGCAGGTCTTTAAAGTTATGTCTCTTCCGGCTTTGCGCATCTAGAGGCTGAATTTTTTGCTCATTCTTTTTGTTAAATAGCTCAAGCTCAGTCAGATCAGATTGAGACTGTCTGAACATCAACATTCAAGCGTTGCTAAGGACTTTCTATTGGATTTAGGTCTGGACTTTGACTTGGCCAGTCTAACGCATGAATATTCTTTCATGTAATCCAGGAGTGTCAAGCTGTTGTCTTCAAGGGAGGGTGTCCTGCAGATTTCAGATGCATCTCTGCTTCAACACACCTGAATCACATATCTAGGCTTTTAGCAGAGTCCTGTAGAACCTGCATACATGCAGAGGAGGCAATTCATTCATCTGATTCAGGTGTAATGGACCAAGGGCACATATAAAAGCTGCAAGACAACATACTTTGAGGACTGGAGTTTGACACTGATGACCTAAACTATTCCATTGCAGGTTTAGCTGAATGTTAGGGGTCTTTGTCCTGCTGGGAGTTAAACATTCTCACAAGATGATGCTGCCACCACAGTTTGTGTTCCTCCATGTAGTGTTTTATATAAAAGCAAAAAAAGACATCTGATCACTTGACCTGAGCACCTTCTCCCACATTTGCTGAGTCAGCACATGAGTAACGACTAATTGTTTTGCTAACAGAACTGTGGATCTCTACAGAGCTACCATAGCACTCTAGGCTATTTTTCAAACTTACAACCTAGTGTGTTAGTTTAGGTCAGAGGCGTGCAACCTTTCTAATCCAAAGAACCATTTTCTCTCATTCCAGGTGAATAAAAACTCACCTAGAGCAGGTAATGTTACAAAAATAGACAATATCTACTGTAGGTATTTTATTGTCATTTCTGAAGAACCACTATTTTGTTTCTATTTCCAGGTTGTAAAAGAAAGAAAAACATCAAACCTTTGCAAAAACAAGACGGATACATTTCTTTCTGTAGGATGTTAACATTTGTGGAACATCATGTAAAAATGTGAAAACTAAATAGTTATAAAAATATTACTGGTACCAGTTTCATTCTGTTTTGGAAATTCAATTACATCATTAAAAAAAAAAAAAAAAAAACTGCTGTTTTTATATCTATATTTAAAAGTTCTCTATCATTTCAGCCAAAGCTGTTAACATCCATTGTGAAGGGTCCACAGAGCCACAGGCTGCAGACCCCTGGTTTAAGTGGACAGCCATGTCTTGAATACCGTTTAGATTTTCAGATGGACTGAACACCACTTAATAATTCATTCAATGTTTGGGATATTTTTTTAATAACCTAATCCTGCTTCAAACTTCTCCACTGTTTCCTCCCCAACTTGTCTGATGCGTGCCTTGGTCTTCACGATGCTTTTCATTCACTGATGTTCCCTCGACAAGCCTCTGAGGCTGTCACAGAACAGCGAGATTAAACCCCCCGGTTTCCAGACAGACTGCTGTGTTTTTCACTGAATGATTTGTGCACACTTTGCTGCAGGAGGGCAAAGACCTGTCAAACCTGCTCTGCTGCTTTAAGAGCGACAAACAAGACCAGACACAGCCTTCATTTATGCAAAATTACATACCTTCAGCACATCAGTGGGGTTGGCAATAGAAGAAGAGATGACTCCAGAAAGAATGCCGCACAACACATTAGTCAGCAAGGTCTCATCTGGAAGAGAGTCGAGAAGTTTAATGTGATCCAGCCCACACAAACATCCAGAGGGGTACTGGTTTTATAAGGCGTTCCCAGTGACCTGAAGAAGAAGAATGTTTGAAGAGGTCCCGCAGTGTCACACTGTGACCTTCAGCGGGAATGTGCCTTGCGTGCATGTTTGCCTGCAACAAAGTTGTGGGTTTGTGTTTGAGAAGAGGAACAGAAGACTGAACGCTCACCTTCTGGTCTGTCAACCAGCAGTCTCTTAAAACTCTGGTATGTCCCAATTTTGATGGTCCCATAGGAAGCCTGGCGCAGCATGGCGGGGGCAATGCTGCAAAATGCATGTTTATTTTAATCAAAGGTGTAGCGTTACATTTCCTACAGGAAAACATTGATGAAATGATCTAGAGAAGAATCAAGCACTCTATTGGATAAACAAGAATGCAGAGATATATTTGTCAACAAGAAACAGGAAGAGGAAGTATATCGTGCACAAGCAGCACCCTTACACTTTCGTTTTGCTGCTAAATGAAACGCATGCAACGATATACATGAACCCACTCACCCCGAGTAAAGCGCCCGGGGCCCCTCCTCTCTTCCTATCCTCGTGATAGCGTGGAGCATGCCTCTGTAGCGGATCTCACGGTACTTGCTGTCCCCTACTTGGCCCTGAACCTGGAGACGCGTCTTGGCCAGGTCGATAGGAAAAGTGCCTGTTAACACACAGCAATAAAAACGCATGACTTTGTTTTTAAACCCACGTTTGAACAACCATTAAAAAACAAAAGAGAAAACATTCACGCTGCACGGCCTCCCCACACATCCCTCACCCACTCACCGCATTCTGCCGTCACAGAAGCAAGCCCGCCAAAGACGAAAGGCTTCCAGTTCACGGTGGACATTTTTCTTCCCCCGACCGAGTACTAAGACACAGTGAGTAGATTCCCGGTATTATACAGCCGGTGCTTTTAGGTTCGGCAGTCGCTAGAGAAGTTCAGCCCCACGTCGCCTCCTCAAACTGGCAGACTTGTGAGACCCTGAGCTCCGCCCTCCCGCCGCTCCTTCAACGGGATTTGTATCCTCGAGCTCCGCCCGCTGTTCGCTGCCTGGCAACCGTGCCAGAGTGTCTCGTGACTGGTTTATTTCTGGCAGAAGTAGACTGTTGATAAAATAAAATAAAATACAGTTGGGTATTTAGAATTCCACCGCAGGACGAAATCCAAAGTTTTCGAACATAAAAAAAACAAAACAAAACAAACAAACAAAAATGTTTTTCTTCTTTACTGATTTGGGGGTGGGGGGTGACATAATTAGGGAAAGGAACATGACAGAACATGGTAGACATCAAGACTGGACAAGAGGTTGTTTGTGCATGCACAATCTTAAAAGCATAAATTTCAGTGCTAGAAGAGATTGCATGTTTCCATGGCTCTTTTTTATTTGTGGTGTTAAAATATGAGAAAATGCTATCTAATGTTTTTATGTATAAACCTAATCCAAAAAGTAAGGAAATTTGTGTTCAGTCGATTAATTCTATGTTGCAACAATGCTTCTAGGTAGGCCTAACCCAAGCTTGTATGGGGCCTTAAGTGGAATTTGATTTGATGAACATCACCACTGACAGCACTTCAACAGAGATTTGGGGAATCTGTGGGAGAAGGACAGGTTTAATTGACTGATCTTAAAAGCAATCACAGATAATTAATTGGTTATTATTTGCTGAGATGTATTTAAGAACAAACTGAGCTCAAACACAAAAAAGGTTTGTCTCATAATTTTAAGTTAAAATAAACTTTTATTTCCCTTTAAATGGCTCCACGTTTGTAGGAGAATTTCATTTGTGGGTTTAGCAGTAGAGTTGAGTATGTGACTTCAAAGAAAAACCAGTACAAATGGACATACTCAAAGGAGCTCTGATCACTAGCTCTTTATCCTGTGCAATGTCCCAAGACCCATGTTTGTTATTTTGTGTGTCTGTGTGTGATTGACAACAAAATAGAGAAAAATTACCATTACATTTTATCCTATTGGTGGCACTATATCGAATTGAGTTTAATTGATTTTTAAAAAGACTGCCTCATAGCTTTAATGATGCACTGATATTACAGGAAATGTATAGGAAATGCTTAAAATCATAATAGTTGCTTATTTAAAGAGGTTAACTAAAATTTAATAAGGGATTGAATAAGAGTTTTAGATATCTAAATTAAACTTTTTCCATCTATTTAAATCAGCCAATTCAATAAAGAGACCGTTAGATGACACAAGATAAACAGACTGAAAGATATAGAATAATCAAAACTGCCATCATCTTTGGTGCAGATGTGTTAATCTGCTGAGTGTTTAGCATTAATATGTATTAGTTTGCGTATCATCTCTGTTTTTTGTTCAGTTTGAGCAGTAGCTGATTAGGCAATTTGATTTAAGAGTTTTCAGACACATTTT
Organism: Anableps anableps; assembly: GCA_014839685.1. Lineage (NCBI taxonomy): Eukaryota > Metazoa > Chordata > Actinopteri > Cyprinodontiformes > Anablepidae > Anableps > Anableps anableps. The sequence goes on from CM026077.1 coordinate 29,395,706, forward strand.
AGATTCTGATACATTTTTTTGTTGTTGTTGTTTAAGTTTTTGTATTTTGTTAGAATTGGTTGTCTTATTTTGTTCTTAATTTACTTTCATGTAATTTAAAAATAATCCATATTTGCAGTTTTTCCATATTATTCAGTTGTTTTCATTTCACTTTGGTTAATTTCAGGTAAAATCTGCATCTTTCGTTTTGTAATTCTCTAAACACCAATCCTGGCCTCCAGTGCCACCTAGTGGTTGATAATGGAATTGCTTCACCTAAGGTCGGGTTTGTTCAGCAATACATCTGTTTTTAATCCTTCTGGCAGTATATGCCGACAACTGGTTTTCACCAGTCCTTACTACACCCTCGGTATACAGCATGGAGACACTAGATACTACTGGACAGTCTGATGTCTTATTTTGTTGTATCAGTGAAGGCCACAAGAACACTTTACCAACTCAATGTTCTAGCTTTGTACAACAGTCAATAAAAAAATAAATTGCTACAGATACAGACACTTTTTAAAGGATATATGGGGAAAACACCTCTGGCTTGATTTTAGGAGAGTATGAAGTCCACTTATTAAAAAACAAATTGCAATCAGATTCGATCTTGCTCATATAGCAATTGACAGAAAGACTGGCAGGATGGAGGCTTGTCTTTTACAATGCCCATTCTGAATTTTGTTGGGTTAAGATCCAAAATGTTTGATGCCTTCCAAGAAGTGAAAAGAGGGAGTGTTGAAAAGCTGAAATGAGGTGGTGAAAGACTGGACTCCAGGTTGAATCAGTAAACTTTACTGACATAACTTACAATACAAAGGAACCCTTCTTTTCTGAAATCGTCAACAAAAACATCAATAATGCTTCCACCTTGTTTGCCACGGTTGACAGATTAACAAACCCTCCTGGCATCTGAACTCCACTCTACCAGCAACTGCAATGAATTTGCTAACTTCTTTCCTGAGAAAATTCTGTACATTAGGGGTTAGTCTGTACATCAATAAAGTACAGAATCAATGTTATGTCTAGTCAAAACAAATCTGTAGAAAAAGACACAATTCTACCACACAACCACAAAAGCTTAGAAGAAATTATACATCAATTAAGCTCCTCCTCCTGTTGTCTCAGTATTCTTATTATTCCACAGCTTTCTTAAAGAAGCTTTTGTTCCTTTAAATCAAGGCTAAAACCCATTTGTTTCAACTTGCCTTTGATTAATAATAACTGTAAAATCACTGATTTAGTCTGTATTGTAAATTTTCATTACTTTCCTTTATTTTACCATTGCAATGTAATGTTCCTCTGATATTTTCATCACGTGAAACACTTTGAATTGCCTTGTTGCTGATATGTGCTATACAAATACACTTGCCTTGCCTAGAGGTAATAACTCCCATCTGCCCTGCTTCTTTACCTGACTGATATGTAGCTCTATGTCAACAATAACTGAGGAAATCTGTCTAATTCAGCCTGTGATTTTTATATATTATCTTTGGCTGCTTGCCTTTCTAAATAAATCATTTAATGCAAATGATTTATCATTGCGTTGGGCCACCCTTTGCCGCTATAGCATCTTAAATTTCTCTGGGAAAGCCTTCCACAAGATTTAGAAGTGTGTTAATGGGAACATCTCACCATTTCTAGAAGTAGATTTGTGAGGTCAGACTCTGGTGTTTGGCAAGAAGGCCTAATTCACAGTTTCTGCTGAAAACTGTAGTTTCATCCCAAAGGTGTCTAATCAAGTTAAGGCCAGTATTCTGTACAGACCGGTAAAGTTCCTCCACTCCAAACATTCATGACTTTATGGACCTTGCTTTGTTCACTGATGCACAGTCATGTTGGAACAGGAAGGGACCATTTCCAGACTGTTCACACAGAATCAGGAGCATGAAATTAAAACACTCCTCGATACCCTATGAACCACAATGCAATCACGTTGTTCTCCTGACAACTGTCAAACCCAGAATCAGGCATTGGATTGCTTGACAAAAACGCATGATTTGTCACTCTAGAGAACAATTCTCTGGAGTCTAGTGGTGAGATGCTTTACACCACAAATACTTAAACTCACTGAGAGGACTTCAAGTATTTTGCTGTTTGTTTTGCAAGTGATAGCAAGGATAGATTATCCAGGGGTGGTTCGAAGTGCAGCTGCTGCTCCTCCACATTGAAAGGAGTAAGCTAAAGTGATTTAGGCATCTACTCAAAATGCCTTCAGGGTGCCTCCATTTGGAGGTTCTCTGGGCACATCTCATTGGGAGGAAACTCCTGGGCAGACCCAGAAACAACTGAGGTAATACATATTTCTTCTGGCCTGATAACACCTTTGGGCCAACCAGACTGAGCTGGAGCATCTGCTCAAGGAGAAGTCTAAGTTTCCCACCTGGACTGGCCTGAACTGGACAAAATAAATAAATAAATAAATAAATAAATAAATAAATGGCCTGAAATGTTGGCCATCATGAAATGTAAATATTATTATCACAAGACTGTCAGTATAATTTCATTCAGAGCTGTTGAACGAAAAAAAGAAAAAAAAATAGTGAGAAAAAATTTCACCTGAAAAAAAAAAAAGGCATAAATTACACCAGTATCATTTTGGAAGGTTTTAAGTCTTTTTTTAATTTCCATGTCTTCTTGCTTGACTTTTTGTCTATTTCTAACATAAATTCCCAATTATAAAGCTAGTGAAACAACATCAGAGAACTTAAAAGGCTCACAGAAACATGAAGTCAGTTTGTGATTTGTTGCTTTGAGTTAAAGGTGTACTACTTTGGAGTTGGAGGAGGAAATCCTTTAAAAAACATCTTTGACTGCGTTAGTATGGGAATCCAGAGCCGTTTCTTGCTAAGGCAAACTCAGCGACTGCTTATGGCCCTCTAGCCAGCAGAGGGGCCCAAAGCTGCATATTTAGCCTCATGTCAGGAGAATTAAAATATGCCCTCTTTATCTGTAGTTATCTCGTGTTTTTATTAAATTTTTTATATGTTTAAAAAATAAAGATAAGAGAGATTAACTTATTTTACTACACTGAAGGATGCATCCACAGTATCATCATGATCTGCTTGTTTTTACATAAATGGATGATACCTCAGACTCTAGTCCTGAAATTGTCATCACATCGAGGAGCATTGCCGAGTTCAAACGAGCCAATACCTGGCATCTAACCTTTTTCTGGAGGCAAAAGTTTATAATGGTAGGACCTTTCTAATAGTTCATCAACCAATCTGAGATATATTTGTTTACATTCTTATGACCATTGTGGGTCTAAATATCAGTCATAAATGATTAAATAATTTCATTATTTTCATCGTGTTTCAGAGATGCACTGGGACATTCAGCTACTATTCAGTCGGGGCAGGTAATGTGGTAGACTGTGGCAGCCTGTCATTTCTTAATATTGTTGTTGTTTGGCTCACTGTAGGTTGTTTTTCAAATAGAAATATCTTTTGCTGAGGATAAGGATCCACCTGAAACAAATCCAGACAAGAGCTGCTACAGGTAAAAACAAAAATATGGGCAAGAAATTTGTGTTTGTTATATGTTTTAACATGAACATTGCAATTTCCCAACAGTAAATACACAGATCTGAATGCACCAGGTGTTGAGGAAGAAGACGAGGAGCTGGTTCCAGTCAATGTGGAGATTTTCCAACACACAGTGTAAAATTACCTAAGTGTGCACTGTCTGGAATATTCTTTAATTGAATCACTTTTTGTCTTTACAGGACGGAGATGCACAGTACATTACCTGATATTGTAGCAAACCTGTCGCTTCCTATAGATCACAAAAGAGTCAGAAGGTTCAACATTTATTTCTTTGCAGAAGGGTGTTTCTGCTGTGTTTGTGGGGAACATTTTGATGTTTGCAACTGGGCTGACATCACTTCCCCCATCTGGCTTGGAACCATTGCCACAAGAGTTCCAAGATGACTTCCCATTCCAAATGGGAAATACATGTTCAAACTTGTTGAAATTACCACTTCTGGATTTCATCCAGTGTGTTTAAGTTACAAATGGACTTTGGAATTCAAAATAGTTCAGGATTTGGTTGTCTATAAACCATATAAGTCAGGGTTTCTCAATTCTGATTCTCAGAGACCACTACCCTGCATGTTTTAGATCAAGGATCCTCAAATCCAAGCCTCGGTGGCCAGTGTCCGGCGAGGTGGTAATTCAGCCATTTGATCCAGGTGTATTGAACCAGGGACACGTCTCAAAGCTTCAGGACACTGGTCCTCGAGTACTGGATTTGAGGACCCCTGTTTTAGATATTTCCTTGCTTCAGCACTCCTGATTTCAATTAATAACTGTTTAACAGGGTTCGTTGGAACTGCAATCATCTAAATCAGGTGTGTTAAAGCAGGAACATCTAAAAGTCAAGTGTGGCTTGAAGACCAGTGTTAAGAAACACTATGTAGAGCTTGGGCTCTTAAAATGTTGTTTGTTCTTTGTTGATATGTGCACTTAAAGGTGCAGTTACTTTTGTTAAAATTCTCTTCAATTGTGGCATGTGAGCTTGTTTTTTTTTTTCTGACAGCATTCAGACAATTGTTTTTCATCCATTACTTTAATTTATTTTCCACTTTCATATATTGAAGCTGTGGGTGACAAATTTTGTACATGCTCCATCACCATTAAAATAAACCTCCCTTCAATTTATAGCTAAGCAATTTCTTTTAGTTTCAGGTACAGTTCAGTTGAAGACTGCCACTGTTCTGGCTTCTGTAAATGATTGTGCTCCATTGTAAAGGTGTCGAGGTGCGCCCCCGGCCTCGATCCAAAGTCGGTTTGATCCGACTTTGGATCAGAAAAACAACGAACCAAGCCGTAAAAATTTGAATCGACAATCATGGCCACTGCTTGGGGATGCACGAGGGGGGCCAGGGCCGTTTTCAGGGGGGTCTTAAGACCCTGCAGCATATCTGGTCCTTCCATCTATTCTGTGCCATTTAAAAACTGTAGAGACTGACCACACGAAAAACAAAACTGCGTTAATCTACTCATATGTGTCCCGCAAAACGCCACTTGAGCCATCTTGGGTCGAAATGACCGCGTCCGTTATCACTTCCGGGTCAGCCGTGGAGTTACTACATGCCCTTTCCGGTTGATTTTGTCAATTGTAAATTTGTTTCGGGATATGTGAAAGTGTTTCACGTGTTGTTAATTTGTTTTCTTGAATGTAAGTTTGTTCCAGGCTTATAAAAGTGTTTCACGAATTGTTAATTTGTTTTCTGAAATATAAATTTGTTTTGGAACTTGTAAAAGTGTTTTAGATTTTCTAATGTTGATTTGCACCTCCCAACCACCGTAGGGAACAGACTGAAACAGACATATACGCTTCACCTGTGTTAAACCTGTCGTTTTATTCTGTTGCCACTAGAGGTCAGAGCAACACCACTATTATATTCCACCAAACCCACTACAGCACTGCCTGTTGTAATGGTGTGACTGTATCATTGTCACAGATGAGCCAATCAGTCGCTGCTTCATGGGAAAAACAAAGACAGCAGGAAAACTAAGCAATCATTAAGCTAATTAGGAAACACAACATGGAAAGCCTGATTGTGGGACTTAAATTTGCATGGATGGCTAGAATAAATCTTAATGAGTTCTGCTTTGTCGAAACGGAGAGCGACACTGAAAAAAAAAAAATGTTTGTTCCATTTTATTTATTTGCATTAATAGTTCTACTTCTGGAGTCCATCCTCCATACTGGAAGAAATGCATTATTATGATCATATGCTAGTTGTGTTGTTTGATTAATAGGATGGCTATGGGTCAGTAACCTCGGAATTGCCATCCACACATTATTAACGACCAGGAGAAAGTGCATATCACCGTGCACATTCCTGTATACACACATACTAGTGTGTGCAGTGTGAACAAGGTCGAGTACCGGGCACAACATCGATGAACGGAAACGGATGAATGGAAATATTGCGGTTTTACCTGAAACCAATAGTCAGGGGTAGGAAGCGTGGTGCGTTTAAAAATGGCCACATTTAATGTGGTGATTTGTCAAAGAGGAGCCTGAGCAGAGACACAAGAGGGGAAGATATATCTGTGTTTGGTGGTCTGCACCATAAGGAGGGGGGAATACAGTTGTGTAGTAAAGAAAGGGAGCTATAGGTCAAGTCCATATGTTGGACTAGAGCTGTGTGGGTGTAGAGTCAAAAAGGCACTGAGAAAGTGGAAAGTTTTTGATACATTTTCTAGAAAGCAGCAATAAAACTGCCTGAGCAAGGTTAGATAGACCTTTACTGTCATTAAATTTGGGCAAACAACAATCCATTCAAAGTCAGGTATTGTGTTGTGAAAAATATTTGAACTTCTTATGGATTACTTCTAGTAATCTATAAGATATAGTTGGATCTCTACTTAGAACTCTCCCATAGGTGCCATTTTGGCCCATTATCTCTCTTAATGTTAAATCATGAATACTGACCTTAACTGAGGCATGTGAGGCCTGGAGTGCTTTAGATGTTGCTCCTGGTCCTGCCTGAATGAGTCATTGATAAACTCGTGGAGTAATGTTGTTAGGACTGTATCCTTAGAAGGTTCACCACTAGTCCATGTTTTCTCAATGTGTTTACAATGACTCACTGTGGTTTGCTGATCTCTTAAAACTTTAGAAATGGGTTTGTTACCATATTCTGACCATTAAATTTTAATGACTTTAGTTGTCATTTGTTCTTGTTTTTTTGTTTTTTTTTAGATAATTTTTTTTAGATCATGTTTGGTTTTTTTGTCTTTTTTTTAAGATATTTTAGCCTACTTCATTTTGCTAGATAGGTACTAGATAACTGATGTCTTGCTTCTTACAATCAGGAAACAATCAGGTTTTGCTATGGCATGTGTGAATTAAATTTAGTATTAAATAAATGTGGTTAATTACATTCAATTCATAGTTTAATACAGGGGGGCAACTTTTTCACCCGGGGCCAGGTTGGTTTGCATAGCTTTATTCTCATAAGAAACAGGTTATCTTTGTCTGCAATAAAGTTTTGTTTGACAATCTGAAACATTTAAAACTTTTAAATGACAAAATAGAGGGAAAAACAGAAGCAGTTGGTCAGAGGGCAAATCCTTTTCTTCAACGCTGTAGTAGACTCTGGGGGTACAGGACAAAAAAAACAACAAAACAATTAAAAACCAAACACAGTAATAAAAAAACCTGAGGCATGAACATTTGTATAATTTGAACAACAAAGTATTGTGTGTGATTAAAATAATTGTATTCTGCCTTGAACAGGCTTGCTATTGAGTGTGAGTGGGAGGGTAAATAAGACAGGAAGTTTACCTTGTTCATCATTTTAACTGTGGCTTAAAATGCTGAACATAAGCCATATCCCTTTATTGTCTATTGTTTTTTGGCACCCTGACTAAATTTCTAAAGACTGTTGGTGCTTTTTTGTGTACATTTGATGCAGAATATGACATTATCTACAGTGCACCTTTGGAAGCAGAATAGAAAGTTTTGTTGCTGAACAGCCCTATTCTCATCTGAGGAAGGAATTCTGCTGAGTTTTCCTTGTAGCAGAGGATGTGTCTAGTTACCAGGAGAGAGTCTTAATGTTGTTCAGTTTTACTAGTTTAAAAATAAAGACCTTTTCTACAGTTTCACCAGTGTTGAACACTGATTAATGGGTGTTTTTTTTCTCATCCTTCTTAGACCCAAAATGATTGTCATTGGTTTTTTATGAGCAAGCGTACAGACATATGAAGAGAGCATTCATGGGACTCAGCAAACAAGCCTGTGGAACACCAGCGGTCAGCATAATAGAAATAGGGAGTTCTCCTACTCTGATACTTTGGGGACTATTGTTAAGAATATCCAAGGTCCAGTTGGACATGATTGTGATCAAGCCCAGTCCATGCAGTTGTTAAATACTAGTGGTTCATGATGTGAAGCACTTTGAACTGCCTTGCTTCTGAAATGTGCTATACAGATAAACTTAACTTAACTTAACTTAACTTAACTAGTCTGAAATCAACATAGAATCATCAACAGAGGTGGCTTGTTCAAATACCAGCGTTATTGTGTCAGTTAAGTAAGAAGCCCTTGTTCTCTTCTCAACTGTGACTAATTGCAGAAACATCACACTAATGTTCCTGGTCATGACTCAACTAAACATTGTTTGAGATGTGCATGAACAAGTGCATGCATTCATGTAAGTGTGCTGTTGTATTGTGATACTAAGTCAATGTGACTTTTTTTGTTGAAATGACTGTATAGTTCTCAGACAATAGAGATGTATAAAGTTTTCAGTCTATATACTCAGTGGAGTGCATTAGGCTACACTCAGGCAATGCAAAATGTCTTCTCAAATCTCAGTGTTCAGACCACTAATAACTCATGTAATATAGAACACACATACAACAAAAGCTGACATCTATGACACACTGGCCTAATAAATATCAACAAGTAATGTTTATATAACTCATTACTTTTTTTTTTTGGTGAGATATTTTTTCGCTACATTAACTACACTAAAGTGTCACTGAGTGGAAAAATCAAATGTGAAACACTTGGCTTTACTATCCTTTGTTCTTTCAAGATCTTTGTACATGGAAAAGTTTCCATCCACTCATTAAGCACTCATCATGAAGATGAATGTCATAATTTGGGGTTTTTCAATGATTGATTTGAGCTGTTCTTTTTCCGGGAAGAAATGATTACATAACAAACCATTGTAATGATTTTTAAAAACTAAAACTGGTTGTACAAATTTGTATTTGACTATGTAGATCAAAAAAAAAAATCTGCAAGGTGTCAAACATACACATGCAGAACCAGATATATACATACACTTAAATCTTTTAAAAAGTAGTGCTGAGGGTTCAGGGACGTCTTTTGACTTAAGGCCAATATGAGTCATAGTACACAGTCCTGGCAGCTCTTGCACGAATGCAACTCTTGAAAGCTGCAGATCAGCTTTCAAGGTATAGCACTATTTTGTCTTACAGACCTTAGATGGTGCAAAATATCAGGGGTCACTGCTCCCCAGGGACTGCTGATGCAATTAGGCAAAGGAAAACGTGTTTAAGGTGTAACTGTGCAACTGACAAAACTTTTTTTTTCAGGACTAATAGTGTCTCCTAGGCCATATTGCCCAGAGTGGAGAGCCACATCACTCATATCAAAAAACACAACTTAGCGGTTTTCGACTAAGAAATAAGCCAAAATGTACACCTTCAAACTTGACTGAAATTTCCAGCTGACAAAATGAATAAGCCAAGTGCCTTTGGGTGTAATGTTTTATGATCAGAAGACAAAGATTGAACCATGATATCATAATGACAAAAACATCGTTACCACTGTCAAGCATGGTGGTGGTTGCATCATCTTGTGGGCTGGTTTGCTTTGTAATTGGAGCATACAAAAATGTAACAATGAAAAAGGAGAATTTACCTCAAATCAACAGCTAGATACTGGAAACTTGGATACAACTAGACGCAATTGTTTCAACGGGAGAATGATCCCAATCATGCAGAATAAACAATAATTCAGAGGTTCTTAAAAAATGAGTGTTTTGAATCTAATTTGACAAAAAAAAAAATAAAAAAAATAAAAAAAAATAGCACATCATAAATAGAATGTTTTTATAATAGTCCTATAATGATGAATAATGCAGTTTAGAAACAGCTGCAATTTAGTAAGACGGAAGTACAGTGATAGTGTTATGCAAGCCAGTAAGGAGTGACAGAGGACAAAGGAAACACCAAGGAGAGAGATTAAACACTCACATGTTCCGGACATGTCTCATCTATCCTCTGGAATGATTCAGGAAGTCTTGAAGGTTTGGAAATGTTAAATCTGAATGGTTTGTAAGGATTACACAACAAAATCATTGTGCCTCCAGATAAGAAAATACTGTTGCACAAGATACATTCTCCTGATTTATGACATTAAAAAGAAAATTAGTCTTGCCTTTAAATTTGTTTTACATTTAAAAATTATTATTTGCAAACAAAATTTAGGCCAAGGTGAGCATGGCTGGGATAAACACCTCCCTCACACATACACCAATGCTGTTTTTCTCCCTCTCTCTGTGTGGTGAAGTATTTTTACCCCTACCTCGGGGCAGTATTGAACCTAATGGGATCTGAAGGCTTGTCCACCCTGGTTAGCGTGTGTTTGCGTGGGTCTGTCCTAGTTGTTTTTCATGCTCCCTCTCGTCGTGCTCTCCTCACACCGCTAAGCTTTGAGAATGAGGACTCAGCACTGCGCTGATGGACGGAGCATGCTCCATTGCGATTGGCTGGATGTGAGCCTGCTTGTTCTCCCAATGGGCATGACAGAGAAAAAGTTCCTTGTGACGTGGAAAAATTAGCTGTGTTTTTTTCCAGTCTTGTTTTCTTCTTTGAGTCACATCACGATTCCCAAAAATCCATGCTTTCGATTTACATCCTGACACAATCTAGGGAATTTGCATCACAACCAATCCCTGTGAATCATTCATATTTCAATGGCTAATCTTCTTTTCTTTATTCTACTTGCAGAGGATTTCATTTTTTGTCATCACCCTTGATTTTATACAACCAAGATCAGAGAGCTCTGATGTTCCACTCTGAGTCCTGCTACTTCAGGTTTTCTGCCTGGTCAGCTGGAAGCTCTTATGAAGGACCCAATAAGTGGAGGTTTCATGATGACAGACAATCCTCTGGAAATGCCCAAATTGGACATCAGAAAATAGCCTCCAAGAATTCCCTTTTATCTTTACCAAGGTGTTGGGTTTTGACCTCTTCCAGAATGACTGATTTACTCTACCTTGTTCTGCTTGATCAGATTTTTGTCCAACCATCATGAAAGGAGGCCATTGTAAGCGAGGTTGTTCGGGCTGAGGATAAAAAGTGTATGGGGGCTCGGTCATTAATCTTCGATAAGGCTACAGCTGAGTTATGTGAAAAAAAATTCCTGGAAGTTAGAAATGGTACAAAACAGAGAAAAATCATCTTTAACATCAGAATGGCACAGACATGGCTTCTAAATAGTGCAATTGAAGGCAATGCTGTACACTCTAGCTAAAGCAGGAAAGTGTGTTTTTGAGGTGCTCCAAAACAACAACCAGGGTTCCTGTACAATCTTGAAAAGTCTGGAAATGTATGGAATTGGCTTTTGTCATATTCCGGGTCTGGATAGGTATCGAAAAAAGAAAAATGGAGTATGGCTTTTTTGAATTAACTTTCTCACCTTTTTTTCTTCTTTCATTTTATAATAGACAAAAACTTAATGATGCTTCATGAATGTAGCTGCTTTTCCATTGACTTTTGTGAAATAGGTAAGCTTTGTCTTTGAGCTGCCATATCACACCTTGAATTTAACATTTTAACCATTAGTATTTTGGTTTGGATTAGGTGGATTTTATGTCTAAATGCCCATTTTGCACAATTTCACAGGTTGATTGGTCTCTTGGCAACATTAAATTCAGGTTGAACTGGACATGTGGTTCTTAAACTTGTTCTAAAACACCCAATAAAGTACTAAAATATTATCTTAAAGAAACTTTTTAAAATAAAGGTACCAACATTCAAAAACTTTGCTTAATTACTTTGCAGAGGGGATGGAAGGTGGACAGATGGATTTCATAGCTCTTGGGAAAAGCTTTTCCTTAGCTGCATGGTTGTAGTCTTTATGTACCTGTACTGTTTTCCAGATGCATTGCTCTTATACTTGCTATACTAGATACTTGCTCTTATATCAAAAAACATGAGCTAGCCTTTCATCCACATATGGAATACCAAACCTTGGCAAGATGTCGCCATTAGTTTATTTTCACGTTTGTCGCTCTTGATGACAGCAGACATTGAGCAGAGGAAATTGTGGAGTTGCTATTTCTTTATTATCCACACATGGCTATTCAACCTACAATAATAGGGAATAATACTAATAAACATGTTTTTATATGTGTTTTTCAAAGTGTTACACACAAAAATAGTTTCTGAACAGAAAAATACAATGGGTAAGCAGAACACCTGCAGGTGCATATGAGATCATTAAATACACTGGGTAAAAGACATTTACTAATTTATTCGTCAAAGGTTTCACATTAAAATCTTGGATGTCAGTGGAGAGATGTCAGCATCAGAGTGAAATTAGATTAAAACTGTTCCATTCTGTACCTTCTGGAGATCTTTGAAACTCTTCTTAGGAAAACATATTTAAAGATCATCACAGTAAGAGACAAAAGTAAGAATCTTAGTATCATAATAGCATTAGTCTGATTTTTGTAATATTCTACAGATGGAAAAAGGCTGATACTGTCTCCTCTTCTATGTTGTTGTCAAATTAGAGGGTTTGGTGGAAAAATTTCTCTGAGATTTTTGAGTTTATGGCTGTACAGTCATCCAGAGAAGCTGCGAAGTTGTCAACATGTTTTAGTTTAGCTGGACAAATGACCAACATTTTCGCTTTGGCTATGCTATGTAGCAAAATTATTTTAAATAACCACCTCCAGAAAACAGCCACCCCAGCCTCAAGTCTAGTTTTGGTCAGACCCATTTAGACCTATTATAGACACATGCAACTTTAAATTCTCTTCACAGAAGCAAAAAGAAGCCCCCCCAAAATTAAATATCTTACCTCAAGTCACCAAGTACAAAAGAAACTGTAGTGGACCTAGTACAGACCCCGATGGAGCTCCATGGTTAATGGCAGAGTCAAAGAATTTATTATAAATAAAATGAGATTTTTGTTAACAAAAAAGCTAAGATGCCAAAACAATTCTGAAGTCTTTCCAGTGATATAAGGTGGTCTACTGTGTCAAAAGATGTGCGACAAACAACAAAAAAACAGATACGTGACAAAGTCGCTCATATTCCTTTGACTTGTACCATTTTCTTCCTCCAAATCATCAACTTTAAGCACCAAGTGTGCCATCTCCAAAGTTGTTATGACACTACAAACAGCTCTCTGGTGGGTTTTAAAGATCCGGTAAAAACAGTACAAATCATAGCTTTAATATTTGCAACAAGAAAAGAAAATTGTTTGCTTTATATGCAAAATTTCCATTAAGTGTGATCACCATAAATCATTCCATTGGGAAAAGGTTTGTTGTAGTTGACCGTTAAGGCATACATGGAAGAGGATCTTGGAGGATAGTCCAGAGGTCTCTCCATAATTCCTAGTGACGCCCCAGGGTGCATTTATAATAATCTCTCACCCCATTTAGGTCTGCATTTAGAGCCATTACCCCCCCATATGTAGCCCCCTCTCCTACACTCTTTCATTCTGCCTCTTAATAGCCTGGATTAGCTGCTGCTTTAATAGACTCATCCATCTCCTCTGTTTATTCTCTAGTTTTACACACACATGCACACACTCACTTTTTCTGCACCTCTTCCTCCTTCCATCTTCTTTGCTCATGGGCAATTACACAAACAAATACAGTTTGTTTCCACTGTTTCTGGCTGCTGCATGGCAAATGAATAGATTTATCAGGCTGTTACTTTTTTTTATTTGTAGGTCAGGGGTTGTGTTATTATCATTGCTGGGTAAAGGTGAAGTAGAGCTGTCGCTCCTTCAGTTTGCAGGGTGCATTAAGCATGCAGATTTATGTAAATTCCTACCACAGAGCTGAGCCTCTGATTGGATGGAGCTTCAAGCCCCTGCAAAGCCCCCTCAGAGTTCAAAACTGAATTCATTTAGTCTGACATGAGCGGAAAGGGGGTGTAGGCTGAGAGGAAGGGCTTTCTGTCACCTGACGTGGGAGGTTGGCAGTCGTCAGACATACGTAGGAAACCCACCCACGCTCAGCTCTTTAAAAAAAACGTGTGAGCATATTGTGATGCAATCTCGGGGGGAGTCACCCTGTTGTTTTAAACATTTTTTGAATTTCTGGTGGGATTCTTTTTTTAATTCCAACATGACCTCACATGTTTTCAGTGAACATCAATTCATTTGACCAATCATCACTGTGTCCATCATGCACACAGTGCATTATGGGAGGTTAACCAGGCCAACAATTTTTGAGGTTCAAAGATCAGACTTTCATCATGGATAAGTATTTATTGAATTTGGAGTAAAGATTATCCATCCACGTTTTAATCAAGTATTAGTCTGTAAATGCCATTTTCATTAATGATGTTTAAATACATGACTTACCCTTTTTTGTAAAAAAAAAATCCTAACTAAACATTTTAATTGGATGAAACTTCAATCAACAGTTATTTTCAGTCATCGTCTGCAAGAGTCCAGTAGAGAACCGTAAAGCTGATATATTGGGGTTGTATTATAAAGAAATATTGCAACTTAATAAATCTCAAGAATTGCACCAAAACTTTGACTGATAAAAGATACTTTTGGTATTTAATCAATAAAGTTTGTTCAGCCATTAAAATACATTTTATTTTCTCTATGTAGAATTTCATCAACATTTTTGAGTGAAATTATGCTTAACCGCTAAAGAAAAAAAATCAATAAACTATTCAAATTCCAACCAATATTTTAAATGTTGAATTTGATCTTCATTTTAGGATAGTTTTGCTCAACTACTTTGTCCCCCATGTTAAAAAGAAACAAAAATAAAAATCAGGGTGTAATTAGGACATAAAACGTAACTAAAAATGGCAACGAATGAAAAGGAAAATAAGGAATATGCAGGAAACTGCAGGATGTGACAAAGCAGTGATTAAACTAAGAGGCTTTTAAATATCGATGAGGTCGATCACTGGAATGAAACACAGGCGAGTCTAATTATTTGTTGCACAACAGTTGACGGGAACAGAGATTTAAGGGCAAATGAGGAAGAATGTATGAAAATACTAAACAGAACACATGGGAAATAAATGGACCAGAAGGTGACCAGAACTGCCAACATATCAGAATACACCGTGACAAACAGAAAACTGACAACTAAGGTGACAAACAAAGTCCCGAGGATCATAACATTTTATTTGTTGAATTATAACAGCTTGTTTTTTCAGTGTAGAGTTTCCCCACACTTTTCTAAAACAAAATCCATTTTTGTGAAAGACGTGTTTTTCTAGAGTAACATCGCTGTAGTGAGGTAGCTCCTCAGCTTTAGGATGCAACAATGCGTGTCTCAGCGTGCTGTTTATCGATCAGCTGCCATTTTCATAAACCTGCTCTAGTGTTACTGATCGTGGTTGCCCACTGACGTAGACCCTTTAACTCTCAGTTGTCACCCGCCCACTGTCTCCACCCTCACACCCCCTCCACCAACTCCTTCGCTCCTCATCTTCTTTTGTCGTGTTCTGCTTTTTTTTTTTCTTCTTTTTTTGCTTGATTCCCTGTGGGGAGGAAAATTCCTCTTATCAGCTCCAACCATATGCAGCCGTATGTGTGTTTGAGCCTGTGTGTGCGAGGATAATCCTTTGCCTCTGATTGGCTGAGCTCTAACCCCTTTTTTTTGTTAAGATGATGACTGGAGGTTTTTCTTTTAGAAGCAGCAACTTTCATTTGGGTTTTTAAAGGTTGTGCCTTTTAAATGGTGCAAGAGTAATTACAATGTGAAGCATCGTACAGTGTCATTTTAGGAAATCCATTAACTCCTGGATAATCAAAAGGAATTTGCATCCGTCATTCCATTTGAAAGACGCTGGGTGTTTGTGTGTGTGTGTGTGTGTGTGTGTGTGTGTGTGTGTGTGTGTGTGTGTGTGTGTGTGTGTGTGTGTGTGTTGTATATAGTGACTCACTGAGCTTGTCTGAGGACATTAGCATCAATTCTGCTCTTTTTTGTTGGCACCAGCTTGCTTGTGAATTTGCTTCTCTCATCCATATTTGTGATGCCTTGCATGATGATGATGCTGGCCATGGATGTGTGTGAGTGTGTGTGTTTCCTTTCAGCAAAGTCACAACAGTCCAGTTGCATTCGGAAATGAACATCCATCACTTAATTATCGGATGGCTGCTCGTGGCCAATCACCATGGTCAGCATTATCAAAGGTCAACATCCATTGGCTGCAGATGGAGAGCTGGTGTTCACATTCATTCCTCCGTTCAGAGACGTGACCACGTGACACGGACTGCATGTGTGTCAGTGTGCAGCCCCGTTGCCAAAATTGAGAATAAATAAAAAAAAAACAAAAAAAAAAAAAAAAAAAACAAATAGTCTCCCCCTCCTAGTTGCCATAGTAACCAGTGATTCACCGCATCTGGCAAATTATAGGGCTGTACTGAAGGGCGTGAGGGTGTGTGTTGATGTGGGTGTGCAAACTATGTGTGTGTGTTGCTGTGTGATTGTGTGAGAATGCGTACCTCTCCTGCATACGAAAACAGAGGTTCAGGTGAAGACTGGAAGAAAGACGGTTTGATAAGTTATGTTTTTAGTTGAAAACACCTTCAGGAAATGCAGCAGTCACAAAATCAGGGTCTGTAATGTTAGGTATCGAAGTGTAATACTATGCAAAAAGAGGTTGCCTCTCTGTGCTGGGATTTCACAGCCAGGTAGCAGATGAACACATCAATTGAAAGACAAAGAAGAAACTACCAGGCACCTTTAAAAACGGATATGTGAAGGAAATTGTGTAGGTATGCAGAGAAAGAGCAGTTTTATTTGTTTTTCTGTATTTTAAGTACAAACAAGTCAATAACACAAAATCAGTGCTTATAAAATATCTATAAAATTAACATTTAATTACAGCAGTTGTCTTTATATATAGTACCATTATCCATAGTTTGAAAATGTAAGTTTATGAAATTGTTTTATAGGATCCCACATTGAATTACACTGCAACACATCATATGCTATTGTTTCTTCCCTATATTTTATCATTACTGCATTATGTCATATTGAAATGGATGGAATTGTACTCTATATTATATTATATTATATTATATTATATTATATTATATTATATTATATTATATTATATTATATTATATTAATGAGAAACTGAATGTATGTTGTTACATGTATGCATCAGATAACAACATTTTGCTTCACACATCTACTGATTAATAATCAGGCCATAATAAAAACAATAGTGAATGGGCTAAAAAATGGTTTACATAATAAGATATAATGTTACTCTTTGACTTAATTTCATTTACTTTTTCATTTACTAGTGAAATATATCAAATATGTGTGAAGACATGGTATACTTTTTGACAAAGTTTTTTGTTCCTTTTAGTGTAGTTTAGTCTCTTACATTGCACATAGAGCATAGAAAAAGTTGTGCACAACCGAAGATGTTGATCCCATACCCATTTCTGTTTTGAGCAATGCAGTTTTGTTTCAGAGGATGCAACAGCGACTTTGGTCCATAATGCATACATAACAAAAGCTCAAAATTGTCAAATGAGAAAACATGAGGATTAAAAATTCTGACATGTTCACATTTGCCAAGAGAAAAAAAAAAAAAGCTCAACGTTGTTTTTTCCACAATAAAACAGCACAATACAACCTGAAATAGATTTAGCTGCTGATTTGCCAGAAACCCTTTGTTCTCAGATTATTCCTTTCTTTTCTTTTTTATGTCATAATGTCGCATACGTTGTGGGAACCCTATAACAAATTTAAAAAAAAAAAAAAAAAAAAAAAAAAAAAAACATCTGCCAAACTGGATGTTGTTGTTGGATCAGTCATCTCACTAATCAGAGCAGACTGATTGTTTTAGGAAAGGCAAAGCCTTAAAATCACATAACTAGTTTGTGATCCACACATGTTTCATGTGTCCCCAACATGACTTATGGCAATCTTCAAATATAACTTTAGCTTTCTAATAGTTATGCTTTGGTAGGTTTTCCATTTTGTGATGATAGTTGGGGTATAGCTTTACAAGCTAACCCTGCTTTAAATATTTCCACATCATCTGTCTGCTGTGTTCCTTGGAGTTCATGATGCTGTTTGTTCACTAATGTTCTCCAACAAACCTTTGAAGCCTTCACAGAACATCTAGATTTATACTGAGATTAAATTACTCAAACGTAGTGTGGGACGGTTGGTCACACTGGAGTATATTTAAAGGTAACAGTACAAAGGGGGATGAATACAACTGCATAGCCACACTTTCTTTGTTAAAAAGTGAAAACCACATATCCTTTCCCTTCACAGTTAAGCAAAACATTGTGTTAAAATCCCTGTAAAATACATAAAATGTTGGCTTTGTAATATAAAGAGTTAAAGGGGTGTGAATACTTTTGCAAGGCACTGTATGGATAGAGATGGGTTTAATCTTCAGAGTAGACAGCACAGGGCCACATGTAAACCCAGGAGAGAGAATATGCTATGAACAAGGCCTTTCACAGTGGTTAAACAGGGGATCAACCTTGCCTTGTTTGGCAGCGGCCCTTTTTCTATAAATCACAGGGGTAAATGGCCTGTGTTTAAGGTTTAAACACCTCCCCTATTATGGGCTGTTCTATGGCTGACAGCAAGCTGTATATTTGCAGAATTTACCTGTTTAAAAAACACACACCATGAGTTAGGTGTCTTCACCCGGCAACTCCTGGGCTCCTCTTCATTCTTATGATGATATATCGGAAACGTTTAGCTCTCCGAACTGAGTGGGACGTCGGCATCTTTATTTTTACTCAACTTTCAATTAAAGCCAGCAGTGAACAAAAAAAAAAACAAACAAAAAAAAAACACACAAGTTATGAGCTGTCTTGGGTTGAAGGAAGGAGTGGAAGAGATGGAGGAATGGGGAGAGAAATGAGAACTCCTTTAGGGGAGAAGTGAGATGGACAGCAGATAGAAGGAAGATAGAGGAGAGGAGGAGAACAGAAAGGTGTGAGTGTGTGTGTGTGTGGGGTTGGGGGGTAAGTTAATGACTGATTGGTGTGTGTTTGTGTGACTACGTGACAGAGGAGAGAGGTACACAGAGAGAAAAAGGTGTATGAGGGCGCCATTAAAGCCTTGTACCATAAATCTCTGACAGTGTGTGTGTGTGTGGAGATAACGGAGGGATGTCTCTCTCCATTCTGCTTCTGTCAGGATGATTCATGCATCCCTTTCTTCCTCCCTGTGAAATATTAGAGGGGACCTGTGTGTGTGATCTCAGTCAGCTTGTGGCCAGGATGCTCGCCAAGTCTTCACCTCTTATCAGGGTGGACACAAGGTAATGTAAGTGGGAGACTTTTAGCCACCTGAGAAAGGAAGGGAAATGACCCAGATTCCCACTCACATGCTCATGGAGCTGATTGGAAAACACACAGAAATGTAAGGAAGTCAGAGAGCAGGAAGAAACAGGGAGCAGCTGACAGTGACAGCTCTTTTTGACTGAGGGCTGCGTGGTTGACAGCGGTGATTGATTACACTATGGTGAACACATTTCAGCACTCTGCTCTTCATTTAGCTGACAGTATTTTCTTTATGGCACCTTGTGTTATGGCATCATAATCATGCCAGTGCCAGTGGAGCGCCTGGGGAATAAATCTTTATAATCTCTTCGCACAGTGTAGCTCACCAAGGAGACGCAGCTGAGCTGTTTCCTCAGCACGGGACTGCCTTTCTCCTTCATGACGCTTGAAGGTGGCCGACAGTCACATGGCCTCAGCTTATAACTGCTGCATGGTTGGACAGGGAGAGAAAGAGGACAACAGAAAAGAGACAGAGGGGGTGAATTCACAAAGCTTTGCAGTTGGTTCCAGTTTTGGCACATGTTTTGAGTATCAAATTGAACACTGAGATTTTAAATAATTCTAATTTTCCAGTTGTATGTGTACAACACTTTGCCAACAATAGTTCATTTTGAGGTGCCTTGTAAACAAAGTTGCTATGATGGGGTATATGGTTCATCCGTGCAGTTGACTGATGATGAAGATTGCTCTAAATATGCAGATTCAAACAGGAGTTGCCAACTCTCATACTCTCTTGCTCATTCTCTTACTCTGCCTAGATCAGGGGTGTCAAAAGTCATTCCTCAAGGGAAGGTATCCTGCATGTTTTAGCTCTCTCCCTGGTTCCACACACCTGAATCAAATGATGGCAAGGAGGTAGTTCCTACCACCAGGGTGAGAACTAAAACGTGCAGGATACCTGCCCTTGAAGACCGACTTTGGACACCCCTGGCCTAGATGGCCGGGATTCTCATTTGGGAGATGTGCGCACACCTCTTACATGTGCATATAAACAGATTGGTGGAGAATGATTGAAGTTCCAAGTTCTTCTGGCTGCAATTCAAAAGCAAAATGCATTTGCCTTGGTACCTAGCAATCCTGCAATCATATTTGCTCAGGGGAAATGAGAAGAAAGAGGAAGAACATCAAATGTAATATTATCTTGAAGTAGTTGCAGCGTGACTCAACCTTTGCGTTGGTGTGATCAGCTAACATTTATCAGTAAACATACTGATTTTACTTGTGTAATTACTATGAGGGACAAATATGGTACAAAACTGTGATAAGCATCTTGTAAGTATTTTCTACACAAAACTCTCTCTTCTGTATCCATGATGTACCTGTTTGTGTTTCTTCCTCTACAACAAGACCCTTACCTGATGGTAGAGGTGCAGAAACTTCACATACATGTGTAGGAAACTCTGCACATTTGACAACCGTAGACATATCATGACAACATAGTCTCTCCAGGTGCAAAGAGTGCAGTAGGGTTGCATTTAGGATAAGATGGGATGTTAACAAAAACATGTTTAAAATGTAATGTAATTTATTATGTGATTTAAAACCTGTCTAGTTCAGCTCCTCAGACTGTTAAAGTAAACCATTCAGTACCTTGATAAAAAAAAAAAAAAAAAAAAAAAAAAATCATGCTTTTGGTTTTTTCCACATTGAAAGAGCTGCTTTTTCCACAAAGTCAGCAAACGTGTCATTCCTGTATGTCCGGATAGCTGCTCTGGGTGGGATGCCTGCTGGCTGCCTGTCAGGAGTTGTTGTAGCTTCTGGGAACCACGACCACATCACAAGTTCTTCTCTATTCCATGTGACAAATTAGCGTTGACGTCTACTGCACATACACACTCTTACTCGACAAACCCGACCGACCTCATACACCCCTACACACACATTCAAATGTACATAATGATTATGGCCTTCTTGATTAACTTAACCGAGAAGGTCAAAGGTCATAACAACAAAGATGCCAGGGGAAACCCTGATTTAATAAGTCAATCTCACAATTAAGATACCATCCCTAGATTTCATTTTCTTGAGTAAAATCAGTTTCTTTATATGGTATGCCTAGAATGCAGGGGCAGGCACATAAAAAGAAATAGAATAATAAATCTAGCAGATTTCTAGTACTTATATAATATTTATCAATTTTGGTTTAGAAACTTCATTTGGACAACATATAAATTGATAAAATGGCAGATACCCAACATCACGTGTCAAACTCAAGGCCCGTGGGCCAAATCCAGCCCACCACTGCTATTTATGTGGCCCTCAAGACTCTAGAGGCCACATAAACAGAACTTCAAGAAAACAGTTGTGTGCTTAAATATTATTTTATAAGTCAAATCAAATCAATTTTTATTTGTTTAGTGCCAAATTACATCAGTGTGAAATGACGTTAAATATTTAATTTTAAGAAGTACTCATTGGGAAAGCACAGAGAAAGCTATAATATTTTAACAGCTTAATAGGTAGTTTTATTAATACATTCTGCCACAAACGGCCCTGAATTGGTTGTCATGGTTACACAAATAACAGTACATTTCCTTTTCCTATCTGTTCTACAGTGCACGATTTTTTGGGATTTAATGCTTTTTATAGTGCTGAAGATGATGTCAAGATGTTGTGACACCAACCTTATCTCCTGTAGACCCATCGCCACCTTCTTGAATGAAGCACATGTATTTTCCCACAAATGTTTATATATATATATATATATATATATATATATATATATATATATATATATATATATATATATATATATATATATATATATATATATATATATACGCATACAGTTGCCTGCAAAGGATTCATACCCCTTGAACTTTTCCATATTTTGTCACATTACAACCACAAGCATAAATATATTTCACTGAAATTTTATGTGAAAGACCAACACAAAGTGGAATACTATTGTGAAGTAGAAAGAAAATTATGCATGATTCAAAACATTTTTACAAATAAAGAACTGAAAAGTGTGGTGTCCAAAAGTATTCATCTCCCCTCAGTCAACACTTTGTGGAACCACCTTTTGCTGCAAGTCTTTTAGGGTCTGTCTCTACCAGCTTTGCATGTCTAGAGACTGAAATTGTTGCCCATTCTTCTTTGCAAAACAACTCAAGCTCAGTCAGATTAGATGGAGAGCGTTTGTGAACAACAGTTTTCAGATCTTGCCACAGGTTCTTGATTGGGTTTAAGTCTGGACTTTGACTGGACCATTCTAACACATGAATATGTTTTGTTTTAAACCATTCTATTGTAGCCCTGGCTTTATGTTTATGGCGGTTGTCCTGCTGGAAGGTGAAGCTCCGTCCCAGTCTTAAGTCTTTTGCAGATTCCAACAGGTTTTCTTCCAGGATTTTCCTGTATTTGGCTCCATCCATCATCCCATCAACTCTGACCCCCTTCCCTGTCCCTGCTGAAGATATGCATCCCCAAAGCATGATGCTGCCACCACCATATTTGACAGTAGGGATTGTGTTTTCAGAGTGATGTGCAGTGTTAGTTCTCTTCCACACATAGCATTTTGCATTTTGGCCAAAAAGTTCAATTGTGGTCTCATCTGACCAAAGAGCCTTCTTCCACATGTTTGCTGTGTCCCCAACATGGCTTCTGGCAAACTGCAAATGGGCTTCTTATGGTTTTCTTTTAACAATGGCTTTCTTCTTGCCACTTTTCCATAGAGATCATATTTGTGCAGTGCATGACTAATAGTTGCCCTGTAGACAGATTCCCCCACGTGAGCTGTGGATCTCTGCATTTTTTCCAGAGTCACCATGGGCCTCGCTTCACAAAGCACACATTTAGGTAACGTTAACATTAGGTCTGGTTAATGAAGCATCCACCCTATATCGGATGTTGTGACTATGTATTTTCTTCGAGGTTAATAGCCTTCAAATGTGGTCCTTGTGAAAGCTGCCATAACTTGAGAGCATCTTTGCATTATAACAAAAGGTGGTTTAATTTGAGATTTCTTCTCAAATCAAACTGATATTCTGTGCAAGAAAAAGCTGTAATGTCACAAAAAGTTACATATTTCTTATAATGCTCATATTTTTCTGCCCTGCAAGCTGAGAGAGCTGGCTGACTGCACACATGGTGGGCTTATCCACTAAGACATCTTCCGCTGTGGAGAGGCAATCAGCTGAGATGAGGGGCCGAAAATAAAGCCAGAGGAAGGCTGTACGGGTGAAAGAGTGAGGCAGATGGATGGAGAACGGAAGGAAAAGGAGGAAAAGAAGCTTCCCAGAGATGGGTGATGTGTGAAAGAGAGACAAAGATTGAGAGAGGAGAGAAAATGAAGAAATACAGAGATGATGAGTGAGGAATGATGAATGGTGCTAAAAGAGAGACAGATGGGCCGACTTTATCGGTGATTTGGGTGGCAGGGAAATGGAAACAGTAAGTCAAAGCGGCATTCAGGAAGTCCAAGATAATGATGACATATTCACTATGAAACACCCAGAGGCTGGAGTCATCCTCACAAATAGATTTCGTATTACAAGCAAAGCATCTGTAATAATATGAATATCAGTTGTAAAAGCCTTTGGCTCATATAATAATGACAGAAACAAGGGAGTGATTTACTGGAGCAATAAACAGTTTTGTCATTTAGGGCCCACCCTGATGTCAGCTCAGAGCCTTTAAGAACAATGAAGAAAGATCTGAAGAAAATGTTGAGAATGGACGCGAAGAGTGAAATACCTAAGAGATACCTTTGGTAAAGAGTGAAAGGTAACGTCTTTGAAAAATCTAAATCTATTGGGTGTATGCCACAGGCAGAGAAGTGGAGAAAATAGGGCCGGGTGACCAGACATAAAAAGAGCTGATAGTATTAAAGTTTTCAAGGAATGCAAAATGAAACCAAATCATTTTTTAAAAGTAAAGAATTCACAGGAAGAGAATGCAAAGAAAGACAGGCAGCTGGATTGTTTGACTAAAACTCAACCAGGACTCCAGGGCATATGAGAGAAACAAAGGTGAAAGGAGAGCACATGTGTACCTTGTCTGTCCATCCTGTTAAAATGAGAGGGAGGGTTGCTGGCTAAAATAATGCATCTCTCATTTGTTAATAGAGATGCTCACATCTGAGTGAAGTCTGTAAATGGAAAGTAGCCTAATGGCTGAGACCTTTCTAGATAGAAATATTGTTCTTACTCATGTAATTTGGCAACAATGTCATGATTTTAGAAAAGCATACGGAAGCATATGGAACCACGCTGAATGTGTTTAATCAGTAAGAACTTTAAAAGACAAGCAAATAAGATTTTGAGTGGCAATGAACTGGGAACTTTGTGAGAACTTAGAAGTAAAACTGGCTAAAATGCATTGTGAGGATTTTTTTTCTAAATAAATTGAAAAATATAACCAAGGGAACGAAAATCATTGATTAAGCCCTATAAAAGAGGTCTTTTCAGGACTCATACTTGGTGAATGGTGCTAACCACTGAAAAAAGAGGCAGTTGAGGTTAATTGTTGGTTTAAAATGGCCCACAAACATCCCAACAGCTGAATACTCAAGCAAAAACTATGAAATCATTGATCTTAGAGGTTGTTCTTTTTTACATTTGTAGCTTAATATTGTAATTTTATAAACATCTCTAAGTAATAAGAAGAAAACTGTCAAGAATCAAGCAATTATATCAAGTGTAATGTTTTTAATTCACTGGCAGATACATTCTTATTTTTGGTTTATATCAGTCAAGGTGCCAAAGGTTCACTGAATTCCTTCCCAAATTTGAAAACAGCTTGAATGACCAGGAAAGATGCAAGAGGAAACTGTTTCTTTCTTTTATTCAAGGCCTGATAAGAAATGCTTAGCAAGAACCAAGAAATCATTTTCCTCAAATGTTGTTAAGTAACCAATCAGAAGCTTCAGAAGAGGCTCTTCTCTCTCATTAATAAGGCATTTTGTACCTAGAAATAATTTTCATTATCCTAAAAAAAGGGGGGGGGAAAGAAAGGTTTAGTCTAATTTAAAGCCAGACAGAAAGTAATAGTTTAGTCTATTACTAAGTGTATTTGAAAATCCGATATTAACTTTTACATTATGTACTGCCCATCCAAAAACAGGTCACACACTCTTTCTCGGATTTCTCTTTGGATACAGCACCCATTTGTTTTTTTTTCATTAATTTCCCCCCATAATTCCATTTATTTTCCTTCAATATTTTTTAAAGCTGATGGGAGAGTCAGACCACTGCACAATTCCTTCTCTAATGATTTCCATGGGGTTGAGGCCTAGACTCTGCAGTGACCAATCCATGTGTGAAAATGATGTGTCATGCTCCTTAAACCAATCTTATACAATTTTAGCTTGATGAAGAATCATAGCATTGTCATAAAATAATATGCTCGATCTATCAGGGAAGAAAAAAAAATCCATTGGATCATCCTGGTCATTCAGTATATTCAGGTAGTCAGCTGACTTCGTTCTCTGGGCTCATAATGTTGCTGTACCTGGACCTGTCCACCTGCAGCAACCTCAGATCGTAGCATTGCCTCCACAGGCAAGTGCAGTAAACACCAGGCATGATGGACGCATCACTTTATCTGCCTCTCTTCTTACCGTGATGCATCAGTCTCGAAAAGGGTAAATTTGGAATCATGAGACCACATGACCTTCTTCCATTGTTCCAGAGTCAAATCTTTATGTACCCTAGAAAACTTTCTCAGGTCTACACAGCTGTTGGGGGAGAGGAGGCTCCTTCATGTTTGCTTTGCTAAATCCAGGTAAAGACTTATGGACCAACAGTGAATCTGGAAAAATTTTGAAATGCATTTGAATAATTTTGAGAGCTACTGTATCTGACACCCAAATCAGGTTACACATAGTGTAAGCATATATTTGTTCTCCTACACTGCTATCAGTGTTCTTTGTGCACGGTCACAATCAGCAGTGGTTAAGGATCTGGGTCTTGATTTGTGCTAATTCATGAGTCAAAATTATATCACCAGTGACTGGCCTTACATGTCCCTCATACTGGAAAAGGGGAATTTTTCCAACAAGTAAATCGATATTTAGACTCAGTTATCTATCCAACTGTGACGTCATCTCTTGGTATTTTAAACCCCCTTTTCTCTCTCTCTGTTTTTCTCTCTTCATCATACAAGATGTGCACATCCACCTGCATGCAGCACCATAATGGAGCAATTATCCTCTTCAGCTCTGGCATTCTCCTCTGATTGTGATTTGCATTTATTATTAGCCTTTTGCCTGCCAGAGCTTGTGAGGCATGAGGATGGATCGTCATACACCACATCACACTGATGGACCTGCACAGATGCGTCCCAAGCAAGCATGAGAAACATGGGCCCGAATGTAATGTACTTACATGCACCGTATAGGAAGTGATTACAAGAGTGTGATGTTGCTTTGTTTTGCAAAAGCAGGCCTTTGATAGTAAAGCTAAAGCAGGGACAGTATGTTAAGTGGCGTGCCTTCACAGAAGTACAAGGCTTTGACGTGATGTCCTAAAGGGACCTAATGCTTCTGCTTTTGTTCTCTGGCAGCATGGCCCCAGGGCTCATCATATGCAAATTTGTGAGGAGCACAGTCTCTCCAGGCACATGGCGTGCATGCAGCCTGCCTGCACAATAACAGACCCACACGCTGGCACTCAAAGAGAGCATGCAGAGGATCGGTGAAGTGTGAAATGATTCTGTTATCATGTGGTCTGTGTGGAATATAATTTCTCATCAACCTTCCATGGCAGGTGTGGCTGTGTCTGCCTGATGATGAAGTGGTACTGGTGTGTCTGGGTGCATTTTGATAATGTCTGCTGGATTTCTCTGTCCAATGATTCTTGGCAGGCATAGTTCAGTTGGTGACCCTTAAAACGTAGTGTGAGAGCAACCTGTTTTTCTTGTTTTTATTTAATTAATAATTTTTTTTTACATTCCTGTTATATTTTGATATCCTTTTAAAATGAACCACAGTTCAATCAATTTAGAATGCTTAAAAACAATCCTGATCCGCTATGATGGGAAAGTGGGTAATGTACCATTGAGCTGCAGTAACTGTGCAGATTATGCTTGAAGAGACATATCTGGCTCTTAGAGTGGACTCTCAGAACAAAATGAAGCAGGCGACAGAGAACCATGAACGTGGTTTTGTCTTTCTCCATTTTTAGAACTGGTAACAACATCTAATATCTAATCATGTTCCAGTTCTAGGATTTGAAACCTGAAGAATTTGCTAATTAAATACATACAATGACCAGGCTCATTTCTATTGAGTTCTATTAGCATGTCAAACTAACAACAACTTATTTTTCTCCATTTTACAATTTCAAATACTGTAGAAACATGTTCACTTATTGAGATATGTATAAGATTTAATGAGACAAATTGTCACATTGTTACACATAAAATATCAGCATCCACAACTATTTGTGTATTGGTTCTCAGTTGTGTTTCTATTTAGATAATTTGAGTGTTATTAGTGTTTCTCCATATTGGCTCAATGCTTTTGTCTTGAGTTTTTTAGTTCTTTCTTGTGTCCTTGGTATCATCCCTTAGCTCTTGGTCAGTTAGATCCTCTATGTTACTGTTCAGTTCATCCTGTACCCTGTTCATCCTGTTAATACAGCCCGAACTCTCTTATTATTAACCCCCTTATTATTACCCCCTTATTATTTAGCCTTATAACTAAAATAAGCATTTTAGCCATTTTTTAAAGTAATAGCTAAGTTTAGCATACCAAATGAAGTGAGTCAATGTTAGTCAACATGATTGTGATATCCCACATGCTACTGATAGCATTTTAGCTAACCTTAGCATTTTAGCTTTTACACCAATGTTTGCATATTAAATGGAATAAGACCCATGTTAGTCAACATTATAGTGATGACCTAGATCCTACTGGTAGTGTCAACATGCTAGTCGCTCTACATGCTAGTGATAGCTCTCATGCTAACATTAGCCTTACAGCTAAAATAAGCATTTTAGCTCATTTTTGATATATTAGCTATGTTTAGCATACTGAATGAGGCAAGTCAATGTAGGTTGGCATGCTAGTGATACCCCACATGCTACTGACAGCATTTAAGCTCACCTTAGCAGTTTGGCTAATTTTAGCTCATTCACCAACGTTTGCATACTGAGTGGAGTAAGTCACTGTTAGTGAACATTTCACTGATGCAGCACATGCTACTGACAGCATTTTAACTAACCTTAGCTTTTTAGCTAATTTTAACTTATACACTAATGTTTGCATACTGAATAGATTAAGTCAATCTTAGTCAACATGCTACTGATACCCCACATGCTACTGACTACATTTTAGCTAATCTTAGCATTGTTGCCAATTTTTAGCATCAGAATGCCTTATTTGGGTCCGACTGATATGCACACTTTGGCTGGCCCCTTTTAAATTTCTTCAAAAAAAATTTTTGTGTTCCATTCACTTCTTTTCGGTGTTTAAGCTTCCTGGTTTCTTTGTTTAACTGCTGGATTCTACAGCTCTAGGGTCAGGAAAAGGGTGGCTAAAATTTCTGCAGACCCCACACATCCTGGACACAAACTGATTAGTCTTTGACTTTCAGGTCAGTTCTACAGGGTGCTATTTGCTCAACAGGGTGTCTCTCTGATTAACACTTAACACCAGAACACCGATTGTGATACCCTGCATATTTGCAGTAATTCAACCATGTCTTCCTCTGTTTGTAAAAACACTGTAGACATACATATTTACAAAAGATTATATATCTTTTAGTTTTCTTTTTTATATATTTATATTTCAAATGTCTTCATTGAAAGCAAAATAGAACTAAAGTCAAGCTCCTCATTTGTGTGCACAAACTTGGCAAATAAAGTTCATTCTGATTATTTAATCCTTCAATCTATACTTCATTATGCATCTTCCATTGCCTTGCTTCTATTCGGGTCTTCATCAGCAAACAACAAATCTGATTCTATGTTTTAAATGCAAGTCAGCCATATTGGATGTTGAGGTCAGGGTCACCTCCTAATTTCCAAATCATTACTCTGGCAATGTATTATAATTATTCATTTTGTGGAGCCCCTTCTGTAAATTCTCCCAACTATTAATGTGGTCATTTAAGATGAAAGGCTAACCATTCTTCAACCAAATCAAGCAGATCCAATGCATAACACTGCTTTTTTATTTTTATGACTTACCTAAAAAACTGAAAACACTCCAGATCCTTTTTCCAATAAACTTTTAAAAGGTTTAACCCTGCTATTTACTGGACAAGTGCTTCTTAAAGAGTTTGAGAACTATTACCTTTTTTGATTTTTTTCAGACATTTTTAATTTGTCTTCCAGAGTAGTAGTTCTCAAACTTTTCAGCTTCCAACCCACAAAATAACAGTGAAAGAACTTTGTGAGGCCAATTATCAGTATCACAGCATTCAAGGATTACCACTAAGTTAATAATACAGTGGTACAATGATAACACAAACAGCAAAATACATATATGTACATAAGGTATACTGTATATCTTAACTGATGAACAATTGCTATGTGTAAATGTGAGCAAATCCCCATGTTTTCCAGATAATATTCAAAGAAATATATTTTTGTCCACTTATTGTGGGTTCTTTTCTCAGCATTGTCAGCACAAGCACAATGTTTTAAATCAGCCTTTGGAAACAAATCAGTAGACTCACTTTCATGGTGGACACAATTTTGCTTTAGTCCAAGTGTAAAGAGGCATAAGAAATGTCATTTCATGCATACCAGGCAAGCTACTGCATGGATTCTTACAATGTCAAATCGATGATGAGACTGTTTTTAGCACAAGAATCTGTTTTTTCAACCCCAACTGTGTAGGTCACATTACTAGATGATCGAAACAAATACTTTAGGTTTACAAAATGAGCCAAAACAATAGAGATGCTATATCATTACCATCTGTCCAGTGGACTTAATGACAAGCAAATGACAAAATTTAGCTATTTAAATAATTTGTGGTGGAACAGAGACATTTAAAACATAAATGCAGTGAATCCCAAACTCTTCTAGAACTGCAGCAACAAGAGCAACTTTTTAACGGGTGATGGGGATTTTTTTCTTCCCACTTATATGAATAATAAACTCACGTTGTGAGTTCAGTGGTGAGTCAGAGAGCTCGAGGGAGCTTTCACAGTCCGAGAAACTTCACTGCACTGCCTAATTGATGTGAGTTTCTGCGGGTTTGAAAGTGCTTGGAAGAGACTTGGAGAAGGCAAACACATTTAACAGTCCTAACTAACCTCAACTCTGCCTTAACACTGCTTCAGATTCTGAGGGAAAATAAACAATCCTGTCAGTCATGTGCTAAATTAGTTTCTGAGTGATGGCTCACTTTTTGGCCCGTCAATCTGACAGTCTACGTCTTCTTGAGATCCCAAGACAAGCATGAAATGATACAGCTAAGTGCCGAAGAGACCTGAACCTATTACAGCCACACAACAACTCCTTCCATAAATGCTCTCTCGCTTCATGCTGATTTGAGACTTAGGCAAGTTATTTTGAAGTGTGCGCAGCTAATGTAGCAGTTACAGCTACTTATTGGATGAATTATGGCTGCCACCAAGAGTGGACAGAAACAGTTACTGAGAGAAGCTGTGAAAATGGTGGACATTAAAGTTTAAAGTGTTATAAACAGAACCTTTTATGCATCAAATGGCTTATTTGTGTGCAGTTTTACTTCCTAAGTGTGGCAGGGAGCTTAGCAATTTGGGGTAACATGATAAGGAGGTTAGAAAAACATATCTGCATCAGGAAAAACTGAGATTACAAGCTTAGACAAATGACGTCGCATACAGCTGTCGTAGCTAAAAGAAGTACACCCTCTTTAAAGTCTTGTGTTTTATCTATCGGTTCATTGATATCAGTAGACCTTTCAGTATGGCTCTGTTAAAGTCTTGCTACAGAATTACAACTAGATGAAGGTTCATGACTTTGACTGGGCCATAGCAGAACTTGCTTTTTTTCATGTCCAGAGTACTGTTATAGATTTGTTGTTCTGTTTGGGATCACTGTCCTGTTGATGTCCAAGTTTCTACTTAGTTTTACAAGTGTGACACACAGCCCCAAATTGACTCTAGAATAGCTTGCTACACAGACGACCTTGTGCTCCACTCAAGGGGATCAGGTCATTCTGCTACAAAACAAGCCCCAAGCATCACTACTCCACCACTATGCTTGACAGTTCCAATTGACAATGCTTTGACAATGACAATGCTTTGTCCAATTGACAATGTCACTATGCTTGACAGTTCCAACAAAGCATATCAGCCTAACGGCTGATATGCTTTGTTTGGTTTTCAGCAAACAAGATGCTGTATGTTGTGGCTAAACTGCCCTGGTCTCACCTGTACAAGGAACGCTGTTCAAGAAGATCCTCCAGCCATATTCCTTTTGGAGAGAAGAGGCTTTCTCCTTGCTGTCTCCTGAAGCAATTTTCTGATGTTTTTTTTTTTTGTTTTTTTTTTTTTGACTTGTGAAAAATCTTTCTCACTGCAGAATGGAGTTCAAACGAATTAAAAACAGCCTTATAATTCTTCCAGGGTTATTGGGCAGCAACAATTGCTTCTTTAAAGTCGTTGCTGATTCCTTTTCACCATGGCATTGTGTGAGCACACTTGTATGCTGCACGTTTCCTTTTCCCCAATTTTTAGATTTTTAGACATTTGGTCTGTAAAACATACCTTTTCCATTCTCAGTGTATTGTTTGTTTAATAAATAATGCTCATGTGAAATATGTTGTATGTTCTTTGGGAGATTTAGAAAACTGGTAAAGATAATATAATTTTTATTTCAATCATGGTGAAAACAAACATTAAAATTTGAATGTTTTATGTATTTTTTAGTACTTAGGTGTTTAAGATTGTCCTTAGTTTTTTCTACATACTTTTTTATGTTGGCTCAATCTTTGTTGGATATTTATGTGTAAATTATCTGGTGTTCATCAGGCTCTAACACAATTAAAATCTAACCTTTAAGTCTACAAAACACTCCACACATTCCACTCTATCAGTATTTATCAAACAAAGATGAAACTGTAATGGAAAATCTGTACATTTTGTTTGTCCTGTCTATGTCAAATACTTGCAATCCTTTATTAATCTGTAAATCAAGCAAACTGGGAATTAAGGTGAATTTTTTTTCTGCTCAATAAATTTAAATGCTGGATCTTTTCTGTCTGTCAGGCTGCAATCAGCCTCAAGTGAAGTCAGTAAGTGCAGCTTCTTTTCATCATTGAAAAAAAATACCATAAAAATATTCCCTTTATTTAAAACAGTAGTCTTGACATTTTAATCAGTTGATTAAAGAACTGTATTAAAATTAAACAGGTGTTGAGTATTATTAACACTTCACAAAAACATAATTTAAAGTTTCGAATTTATGCAATATTAAGAGGTACTTTTTGTGTCCTCTTAAAAAGCAAAGTTCAAGTGCTTTTATATAAATGCAATAACAATGAAACATCTACACCTCCTTATTACAAAAAACAAAATTATTGAGAACATGTATGCAACAGATATTAGATCAACATAATTTCTCCATAGATCAGTTTCTTATTCAAGCATCCTTTAATCTATCTATTAATCAATCAATAAACCTTTTGATTAATCTGGTGTCAGTTATTTTCCTTTCTGTTAAACAGTTACTGTTATACATTTAAAAGACCAGGAGCTTAATTGAAATTTCTCAGCAGAATAACTTGTTTTAGATTTGAGATAAGAACATTTCATTCAAAAATGGTGATAAAATCACTGTAATCTACTGAAAGTGTAAAACTGTAGCTAATTAAACCAATATAAATGGTGCACGTAATTAGTAGGTAAATTGAGATTGTGAAATGACTGACAGCTAATAATAATAATAATAACAAATTATCTAATAATTATGCTCACAGTGTATATTTGCATTCAGTTGCTGATTAGAAATATAAGTACGGGGTCTGAAATAGTGAAGAAGCATTCAGCAAAGGGGAGGAGGATGTTAAGGTTCTTTCTTCCATTTCTGTTCCTGTCCAGTACAGTATCAGCAGAGTAGCTCAGGTTTTGCACCTTCTTGCCCATAGAGATGCCAGTGTCTTTATGAATCTTAGGCTTTCAACAAGGAGGTAGGATAAACCTTCAGCTCTTTATAGCTTTCACTCAAATAAATCTCAACATGTCTCACCAACAACCAGCTGAGGTCACTCTACGGAATGAGAACAGACAACAGGTCTCTGTCCAGCAGATTTGAGCGTTGGGACGCAATTAGTGTCTCACACCCTTGCTGGGACCATGTATCAATGACAGAAAATAAATAGTAGGTTACCTGCCAGGGGGAGTCACGGGAGATTTCCCAGTAGGTGATAAGGGAATATTGTATCTCTTAGGTGTCACACAGAGAAAAACATGTGATGCTGACAAAAATAGAGTGAAGGAATTTCAAACAGTCAAGCTTGGTACAGCTGATTGGAGTGACACACTGACATCTCTGAATTGATCTTCTGTTCTGCTTCTTCTGGACCTGGAGAAATTCAGGATAATGTGCTGGCAAAGAATGTTTAACTCTTTGGAGATAACCCTCGAACTTTATCAGTGATGGAGATAGTCCCACACCAAATCCTTCAAGGTCTTTAAACCAAAACAATACTTCTGAACACCTTGAATGCATAGATTATTACCATTGTAACCATATCAACATTCAACATGTTTCTCTGTATTACAATTAGAACCATTTTAGGAAATCATATGCATTTTAAAATGCCACACAAACATCTAATAATTCCAAAATTATTAAAACAATTTTGCTTTCTTGATTAGAAAGAGAAAAAAAGAGCATATACAGAGGACCCCCACCTATTTGCTGTTCAGTATTCACAAACTTTTCTGTGGAACGTAACTCCAAATTATTCGCAAAAAATTGCTTATTCACTGATTCTTTTGCAGAGCATGTCTAAAATATTCAAACGAAAATGCAGTTTGGGAAGCTGAAATACAGTGCTACTTTACAAGCTACTGGCTGGAATTGGCAAAGCAGCCAATCCATGAGCACCATTCCTTTTTCCCTTGCACTGATTGGCTGTACTGTCAAAAGCGGAGATATGGAAGATGTTAGCTTCTGCTGTAGTGCTAAGACAGTCTCTGCTGTGCACATTAATACATTTTAAGGTATATTTGTTGCTTGAACTATTAAAATAGGTAGTTATAACTGTTTTTAGAGGGGGTTTCAAGTATTCGCGGATTTTAGCTTTTTGTGGTTGTGGTCCCTAACCCCCGTGAATACCAGGGGTCCACTATTGTTTTCTCTGTAAAACACAGAGTTTAGCTATAGTATGGGGGATTTTACTGCCATAAGTCGAGAGCGTACATTTTCGATTTGAAAGCAGGACTTCATCTCTTTGCTCTCAAAATTTGTAATGCTTGCACTCAAACTTCTGCTCCCTTTCAAATACTCACTGTTCTCTCTCAGATTTTCTCCTCCTGCGCAAACTTCTCTCTCTGTACGGATCAAATCTGCACTTGCAAACCTCTCTGTTTGCTTGCAAATTTTTCCTTCTCTCTGGGCTCAAGGAGTACCGTTGCCGAGCAACTGTTCCAGCCAATAGAATGACAGTGTTCCTCTAGGTGAGCCTGTGTGGCTACAATAGATAGCTGCATCTCCTCTTCTGGCGCTGCCCACTAGATGTAGGGAAAACAACTTAAGTTTGACCAAATTCAGTCAACCTACATAACAGAGGATACATAAATCCAACTTGCATTAAAACACTTTATTGATAGAATTTGCACCAGAAAAACAAAAAAATAAAAAATAACTGCATACATTTTTAGCTTATTTGGTACATATTAAGTTTTTTTTATCGCATGTTTTTCAACTGTGGTTCTCAAGCCACGCTGCCCTGCATGTTAAAACATGCAAGGCCTGCTTCAACACATGTAATCATCTGAATCAGGTGTGTTAAAGCAGGGGAATATCTCCAACATTAGCAGTGTGTCTTGAAGATCAGGGTTGGGAAACACTGGTTGAAATCACCTGTGGCAGTGATACCATTGTTGGACTCCATCCTTTCACATAAAACACTAATAATGGGATGTCTTCTGCATTCGTGAAACTTTACAAAAATCTTTAAAGGCTGCTGCTTCTTACTGGTGCTGTGCTGTTCAGAGAAGTGGGAACTTAATCAGAAGCTACAGAAGCCCCCATCCCAACTATCATGGTATATCATGGGGAACAAGGCTGAGGTCCTGCATGGGAGCGTCTGGAGGTGTAGAATAAAATATCAGGGATGAAGCAGAAGGCAAAATACAAAAGCTGCCTTTGGGTTTGCATGGGACACCTCAGACTCACTGCAGACAATTTTTATTTTAAAGCTGAGATGAGAATCTGATACAAATATACTTTTTTTTTTCCTACAGATTCTAAAGTTCATGAAATACCAAATCATGAGATCTGGAACTTGACGTTCTCTACTTTAAGCAAGAACTTCAAACTTAAAGTTATCTGCATATTTCATCATCCACCCAGACTGGTGCTAGTCAGATTTATTTAGGATATTTTCTTTCATATTTTTCTTGTTCAAAAGGACTTGATAATAGTTGATGATTTCAGGCAAAGGATGTGTCGTAGCCTCGTAGACTGGGACACTGGTGAAAAGCTTCAACCTTCTCTCAGCAAAATACAAGCACAGAAACATATCTGAATGTTAGCAATACAAATACAAAAAAATGTTGAGACAGGTGATATGATCTTCATTTAGAAACTGTCTCATCTAAAGCTAAAACATTCATGAAACACAGAATAATTAGTAAAACCAGTTGGGGAAGTAGATCAACTCCAGTTTAGAAGTGAAAGCCACCAGTTGAAGGTTGATTAAACTGTCTTACAACAACTGGAAATCACTGTTAATAAATATAATGAATCTTTATGCAGCTTTACAAATAAATGTATTTTTCAAGACAGTGGCCATTACCAGAAATAGAAAAGCTGCTGGATCCAAAAAAGGTCTAGAACAGGAACTGAAACCTGGAGATGAGGGCTGAAGGAGAATTTGTAGCCAGGTCCTGTATTTTCCTCCAGATCTCAAAAACAAAAAGGGAAAAATGTACATCAGTAAGTTAATGATGACGCATTGTTTTCAGAAAACAACAACCAGCATTTACTTCCACATGAAAATAAATATTATAGATCCTAAAATCATCAGAGGTATATTGGGAGCTTCTACAATTCCCTGAAGAATATATAAACAGATGTTAAATGCATCTGATAAGTTGTTCATCAATGTGACACCAATTAGCCAACCAGTTACCTTTGATTAAAGCACTACTCAACACATTTAACAATAACTTACATTAATAATACGCAATTCAGCCCGAGTTAGCTTTATTTTTAAAATAAGGAGGTCTCCTTGTATCTGTAAAATATCTGGTTGGAGGTTAAACTGGAGCCTACTGACTAATACATTTTCAACAATAAGTTTGGACTGAAATAGAAGTGGAAGTGACCACACAGAGGAGGACTGGAAATCAGCTACTGTTGTCTTGCAGACACTTAGATTTACAGTAAAGATCTGTGACATCACTACTGTCTAAAACAACATTTTAACTGTTCTCCAAAACATTTGTGTTAAAATGTGCATATACAGCTTTAATCAGCTGGTTTGAGCTTAAAAAACTAAGCAGCCCAGAATCAGACCACAATTTAATTGAAACTTAGCTTGTTGACTCGATTTGTAGCTCCTGTCAGGATCAGATTATAAACCAGCAACAATCATCCGACAGACACCTAAATATAGATTCCCTTCTTTCATTAAATAGAACAAACAACACAACCAGCTCGTCATCAGTCAATGTGTTTTTTTGCCTAGTGAAACCGATTAAATGACAAAAACAACAATCATACTTAGAACACATTCAACAATTAGCTACAGGCTGACCCTAACATTCTTTACATGGAGCAGAAACAGAAGTCGTTTTTTCTATACAATCTACTTCACCTGTAAGGGCTTTGTGATGTTAAATGAATAAACTCATATACTAAGGCACAATTAAATAGTTGTGTGAAATAAACTGCAGCTGCTGGCTGTGAAAATTGTATTTACTTGAGGTTTTTGTTAGAGGTTTTGTTTGGTAACTACCGCTTTAGATCAGTGTGGTGGGTATGCAGCGACACAAGCACACCCACTAGAGAGTATTCAGCGCACACAGAGGAACACTGTGATTTGCAAGCGCAAATTTGATCCCTGAAGAGAGAGAAGTTTGCATGCGAAGGTAAAATCTGAGAAAGAGCAGAGAATCTTTGAAAATATATGCTCTCAGCTTATGGCAGTAAAATTCTCCCATAGTTTAGCAGCTTGGCCTCTAACTTCATTCATGTGCCTGACTATATAAAAAAAACTTCTCTGTAACCTAAAACTGAAAATGAGTGTCTAGTTGCCCTGAAGACAAAAAGAACAGTTAAGAAAAGTCACTTATGTAAGTGTACTGTGACGCCCATTGAGAATGTTTACGTGACAAATGTACCAAACTGCAGACTGACTGAATGGAATGTGTTGAGTTAAGCTGATGAAATTTGAGTTGCTTCAAGAACAAAACTCAGCAAGGAAACTGAACAAATACCAGGAATGATCAATGTAATTTATTAAAACCAGAACATTTAACAGAAACCCTGCTGAACTGCAAAATTGAATTGCAACAATTTAATGACATGATTAGTTTTTATTCAAATATTAAAGATGGGTTAAAGGTAAAATAAATGTGTTTCTCTATGGTTTCTCCATGGCAACAAACATTTAAAGCATTGGTAAAAAGCAGCATCCCCCTGATGTTTGGAGTATCTAAGGTTTCACAGCAGCTGGTCAAACATTGTTTCATCTCATTGGATTCTTTGTAGCTGCTCTGGTTTGATGGCCAGTGACATGAGAATTGGTGGTATCAAATTTCTCAGTGCTTCGAACGTCACACAAAGGAAGTTTGTTATAACCATACTCAACTTTTAGCTGAAACTCACACAACTGTTGACAGGACTCTAACAGGTAAACAAGTTCAAACTTGTTTTTACTAATGCAATTGTCCTAGTACAGTTCCTGTTTGATTGATTCATAAGAAACTGAAAAGACTTCATGGGAAATTTCTTGTAGAAACATAATATACAGAAGATCATAAAGGCTGCCGTGCAACACTGAGTAAATATTGTACCCACAAGATGGAGTTTGCTTTGTTATCTGAAGGTTCTTTGTCTGTGTACCACATTAATAAACCAGGGTGGAGATTAAACAGTATGATGCATTCAGAGGTGAATGTGAAAGATGTTGCACATATAATTTCTGCATGAATGATGCATCTTGTTCTCTCAATAGCAATTACTGAAATGGGTGATATGACTTAACATCCAGGATATCAGTCTATCAGGGGGCAGCAGGAGGCATTCATATTCATCAAGCTCCAAGGACTATCTCACTGTTTATATTTTCAAGAAACGTGAACTAAAATGAGTTCCAAATCTAAAAGATTTGAAATGATCACACCTGAGCTGCAGTATTCAACACTGAAGAGAGATTCTTTGAAACACATCTTATTTAACCTGATTCTGTTGGTTAAAAACAGCAAAAGGTATGATTATTGTATCAGAAGAATCTCAGCTTGAGGCAAGCACAAAATCCTCAAGGGAGTGGGGTCAATCCCACAACATGATTTGTAAAACCCATTTGTGAAAGATGGGGATTCATTGTTTCTCTCAGTCTGTTAGGTGTTCCTGCTTTTTAGAATAACATGATGTTCCATTTACAGCCCTAGGTGATAACCTTTAAAAGGGACTTCTTATGTCTTTCTTTCAACCATGCTTTGTTCTTGTGGGTCTTACATAAGGCTTTGTGAAGTGCATGACAATAGCTCTCCTGTCAACAGGTTCCCAGCAATCCAAATCAGATCTCGAAAGCTTGTACATTTTGTTCTCATTTAAATAAACTGATGAGCAGTTGAGAAACAAACCTACCAAAATTATTCCGTGACTCACCCAGGAGGTCAAAAAAGAACCCAAAGCCACCCCTAAAACTGTTGTAAACCTAACTTACTCCATGATTCAACAATATAAAAGAGATGAGGGGAAAAGGCCTCAATGGGAGAGTTCCAAGGTGAAAATCACTGCTGACCAAAAACAACACAAAGGCCCTCCTCACATTCGCCAAAAAACATTCTGATGATCTTGAAGACTTTTGGAAAAATATGCTGTGGCATAAAACACAAAAGGTAGAACTTTTGCAAAGTGTGTCGCATTACAACAGGTGTAAATCAAACTCAGCATTTCAGATAAAGCACATCATCAAACATGGTGGTGGTAGTACGATGATCTGGTGCTGCTTTAGGACCTTAACAACTTGATATAACTGATAGAACCATAAATTCTCATCCTTTCCAAAAACTCCTGAAGGATAAGGTCTGGCCATCAGTTAGTGACTTTAAGCCCAAGCTCACATCAAGCTCACATCAAGCAAGTCCATCCCTCAATGGCTCAATCACATTAAGTTTTGGGGGGTAGTCTGTAGTCTATGTCTGGAGCTTAAATCTGATTGCAACAACATGATCTTAAACAGATTATTCACACTCAAAATAACCCTACCATGGCTGAATCAAAACAATTCTAACAAGAATTGGTCAGTTGCTGAGGAATCAAGTCAGAACGCATTCGAGGAGCTCATCTTCACCCACCACCATCTCCCCAACCACACCTGGAGACGCGCAGGTATAAGCACTGCGCATACCTTAAAAAACAACACGTCACTGTTCCTTTTAATTCCACAGTTTGCCCCCCCCCCTCCGCGCTCTCTCCCCCCTTTCACTCCCAAGTCCTGTCTGGCTTCTTGTAGTGCATCTCCGCTGTCAGTGGATTCCGGGCAGGCTTCATTAGTTATCATAGGGAGGCAGCGCCGTGACTCATGCCTGCGTAAAGAGACCAATGGGTAGCCTCAACCTCCGATATAAATAACGAATAAAAGATATTCTTGAGAGAGGAAGGGGTCAACGTGCGCACGGCTGGATTGGATTCTTTCAGTGCGCTCCGTCAATGGACTGGTTCTTGTCGCGCATATTATCTATTTAGTGCGTGGAGTCTATAACCTGTGCACCCGTGAGCTGGTAAGATCTGTTCCTCCTTCTTTTCTGCCCTTCGTATTTCTTGACAGGCGTCATATAACCTCAAAAACAGACAGGTACAATTTGCTTTTTCTCGGTATCATAACTCTGGAGCTGGTTTCATTAAAATAATGCACATTTAATTCAAAAATATTCAATTACTTTTAATACTTGAAAACATATCATCCCAGAAAAATGACAGAAAGAATATATTGTTTTTTTTCTTTATACCTTTATGACGTCGAGTTATTTTTTATTGAAATATCTTACTGATCTTATAGGGAAATAGATTTTTAATAGAGCAAAATTAGGCGAAATATTTCAAAACTGTCTTTCTATGTCATCGTGTGCTCCTTAGAAAATAGCAACTGGTGCGAGGGCTGTGGAAACTCGACGATAAAGCGCTAAGATTTTTTTTTTATTATTATTATTTGTTCTAATCAACGGCTGATATCTAAGAAAAACAATTAAGGGAGATAAAAGAGCCTGAAATAAGTGCTGATATTCTATATAGGAGATGTCTGATTCATGCCTATCAATCATTCTTATTTTGAACCCTTATGTAATATTGTCGCAAATTGAGATATTGGCATCGGAAATAAACAATGGCCATTTAAATCTTTTGGAGTATAGCCATAGGAATCCCATAATGTCACAGGTCTGTATCTTGATGCGCGCCTGTCCTATTTATGTCGTATGTAATTCTCTTCAAACTGCGCGTCTTGATCAATGCCTATACCCAGATTGACCTTTAGAAATTAATTTTCTGAACAGATCTCACCATAATGTTCACACCGGATGTACCTATTCTGGATTTATGTTTCCAGACCTGCAGCCTCTCTTACCACTGCACCATTCTGTTTGCAGTTGAATTATCCCTCAGCTTGGACACCAGATAACGGAGAAGCGATGGCGACGTCTGAGCCTAGAGCCACCGGGGCGGACCAGGACCCCAACTCGGCTAATTTAAGACCCACGTCAGGAAGTAGGTCCTCACACTGATCATCCGGTTAATGACAAAGTGATGTAGCCTCGATCCCCTCTTTCAGGAGTTACCCTCTAAACAGTTCTTGGCAGACCCTTGATGCCTTGCTAAAAGGCACTTCTGAACCCACTCCACCACCCACATCTCTCTCTTGCTTTCTCTCTCTCCCTCCCCCTCTCTCTCTCTCTTCGCCCCTCAACCTCTCTGATAAAAGCAGTCTCGCCCGGGCCATTTGCTGTGTGGGCTGCGTCGTTAATCATCCCAGTTAAAAACAGAGCCATTACACCAGCCTGTCGCTGTCTGGCGGATCAGCAGTGCGCGCCGGACAGCAGACAAGGCTGAAATAACGCACCATTGAAGCCATCTGAATGGCATTTATTCCCATAGGAAACACGGGAAAATATTCATCTTATATTTCTAATAATCTACAGCTTTATTTTTCACATTTTTTTGAATGACACCCTTTCAGTTTGTCTGTGACTTCTTAATATTTCAAGATATGACCGAAATATTTTTTTCCAGTAGAGGCTCATATCATCTTTTTATTGGATAATTATTTTTCATCTAGTATTCCAGAGATAGCTATACATTAACCCAGAGGTTAATTAATCATATTCAGTCTGTGCCGCATGCACGAAATCGGCTCTATTAGAACACATTTGAGCAGCCATCTTCACTGCAACGCAGGGAAAAATAATAACAGGGTGTTGTCCTCCTCAGCTCAGCCAGTCAGCAGCGAGAAACGGCCAGTTCGGGGGCAGTGAAGCAGTATTTGACATTTTCTCTTTTGTTTTCTCAAACGAAACATTTTGGAGTGAGATTTATATTTATGGCCTTTGGGTGTCAGTAGCCATGTCTCAAACTCCCAGATTTATTCCCAAAGTGAATTTGCACCTCACAAAGACGGATTGGGGGGTGGGTGGGGGTCTAAACTAAAATCTATGTTTGTTTTGTCTGATTTGCTCGCACACTACTGCTGCTGGATGTTGCCATTTTCTCTTTGCTGCGCTCCATCTCACGCCTGGCGGCTTGTGTTTTGCGTGAGTGTTTGTGTCGGGGTACGTGAGATTGCTTTAGCAGATAAAAACACATTTTTGTTGCTTTGTTTTTTTTTTTGTTTTTTTTTTTTTTTTTACAGTTTGTCATCAGGTGCATATGTATGCCATGACTCTGACTTTGCAGCCGGTGCGCTCGCGCTTTTTGCTTCCCTCAGGCTGCAGCTCCATAATCTTTCTTGTTGCGACTGCTTGAGCGCGCACCGTGCACTGATAAAACAAGCTGTTAAAATTTCAGCAACAAAATTAATTTAAAAGATTTGTCCTTTTTTTGGAGGCAAATTTAGACGAATATTTATGAATAGAAATTATATGTATTTTTTCTAGGTTCTAGCTTTCTAGCAATAAATAAGATTTTAAAACTGTTTTAAAAATCTCCTTATTCGACAAAATTAGTTCCATTTAAACTAATAGAACAGTTGTTTAAAAGAAACAAAGGTTTAAAAGAAACAAAAACACGAGAATGGTTTGAAAATGTTACTACACATCTAAGATGTTCCAATAAGGGCCTCAGGGTTAAGGAGCTCAGAGGGTTTGACTTTACTTTACTGGAAAAAAAATAAATAACTGTAAGAATTTAACCAATAAAACTGGTGTAACAACTTGCTTTGACTCAATATTTATTCTAGAAATTATGTGGGTCTAACAGCTAAAACACTTTAGCGAGTTAAATTCAAACTAACACTTAAGATGTGCTAACTCAACAAAATCTGATAAATGAATAAGATAGCAAGTTTGACTTTAGTATCACTAATTGAGATAAAGATGAATACAATGGTGGCATGTAAACTTTCCATGCCAACCACAGCTAAGACATGCTGTTCACTGGACAATGATTCTCAAATGGTTAAAAAGTGCCACTTGCTAGCAAGTTTGACATTAGCATCAGCACAGTTGCTAAACTGGTTAAAGCTGGATATGAACTGAAATTTATGTTCCACCACAGAAACTTTCACAGTCACAAGTCATATCACATTTCTTGACTTTTATTCATATATGACAAATTTAACAATTATTGAACATAACATTTACAAATTTAAAATGCTTGATTACATTTTCCGTCATTTTATGGCTAATTTTATATTCTTTCCAAAATTCTTTTTTTTTATAGTGTACTAACTAACCAAAAAAAAAAAAAAAAAAAAAAAAAAAAAAAAAACTCTTCCCAAATAAATTGTTTTAAAATTGTTTTACCGATTTTATTGATGACCAGCACTTTATTGGTGTAAGAAACTTCACTTGCCATTATATTTGGAATTAGCATTAGCTCTGTCGCTAAAGTTTGATCAAACTCTTACTCTAGCACAAGCTTTATGGCATTTCTTAATTTTAACTAAGTTTGTATTTATTTCTAAACCAGTACATATAAACATGTATAGCATCCTCTGCTCGATGCTACACACAAAGAATAAGAATGACAGAGATGTGAACCAACATCTGCACTTTAATTCTAATCAAAATGTTTAGGCAGCAGGACGTTCACAAAGACAAAGTGGCTAATGCTGTTACAATTACAACATTTTTAAACATTGCGTTTACACGACGCTTGATTAAAATTTAAGGAGTTTTACTGGTTCATATTTAATTTCCTTCAAAATTCATTTTTACAGTGTATGAGATGGCCTGTTTAGGTTTCTGTTTCCAGCTTGCCACAGGCTACCGAAAAGCATGCACATTTTCCAGCTCGTTCCAGTCACATATCCTTATGTTGCACTCAATTAATTTCTCGTCCGTGGGCTCATTTCACGGGTGTTAATTCTAGCCCGCCCCTTGGCTGGCTGTATGTGCCGGCGGTGATGAGCCACTCGGTCCCTATTGATTGAAACCAAATCGGAAATGTTATAAAACTTCTCTCCAATAAGAAGCGGTGATAGTATAGAGGATATAATTAT
Organism: Anableps anableps; assembly: GCA_014839685.1. Lineage (NCBI taxonomy): Eukaryota > Metazoa > Chordata > Actinopteri > Cyprinodontiformes > Anablepidae > Anableps > Anableps anableps. The sequence continues at coordinate 29,439,732 of CM026077.1, forward strand.
TTGGCAAAGAAGGGCCAACCAGTTATGTGCATTAAAAATAAAAAAAAAAAAACGGGGAAAACATGACTCACATGACATGCCCTGGCCAAGAGCCGTCGCTTCACGCTTCCGCTGTTTTCTCTGTGTGCTCCATCATCATCCGCCTCTGCACGGCCTGTACAACACACACACACAAGCACACACAAAGACGCACACACCCAAACAAAACTCAAAAACGTCCATTCTGTTTTAGCCTACGAATATGCGTGGATGCACGGATGCACACGGAAACTGGGGATGAAGATTTGCGGTAAGTTCTGGTTTGAGCCCATCAATCATTTCCTGTCGCAATCTCACCACCTTGTGAGCCATTAATTAGGAGCAAGCTTTTTTCTTTTCTATCTGACATTTCATTTGTGGAAAATTTCTCATAATATTTGTGAAACTGTGCCATTTTTCTGCGAAACCGGTTATTACTGCTGGTTTTACCCATTTTTAGGCCTTCTGAAATATAGGCCATTGTTTAGAGACGAGGTGCTCTGAGCAGGCCGATCCACCACTGTCACTTTGCGTTTCCATCTCCCAAAGGTCAGTGGGCATTAGCCCCGAAGGTGCAGTGATGATACCCCCACAGCCCGCCCCCTGACCACCGTGTCCTTTCCTTATCAACGCTGAAAAGAAAAACCCTTTGGACATGTTGTGGGGGGGGGGGGATCGTTTGGTGAAAGTGGCATTATTTTTTAAAAACAAATCCTCTGCTGCCTTCTGTGACTTGTGAAATGCATGAATGATGTAGATTTACAAAGTGGAGATGAATGTAATCAAACGGAATAATATTGGCCTGTTTGTCTCACCACAAATCAATTAAAGGCCCCAGGAAGTACGACAAGCCAATGATCTTTTTTGTCTTCTTTAATTTTAATTTATCCTTTCGACTTGGATAAAGTCATGCTTGGAGGGCAGGTGGAGTGAAATGTTTACAATGTCACAAAGACAGATTTTCAATCAGCTTTATAATGAGAGACAAAATTACGCCTACAGATAAAAAGGGTGGGACTTCTATGGTTTTGCGCATTTATCTACAGAAAGCTTGGGCCTGATTAAGTGGTTGAATGTAAAATGGGCCTCCCCCTGGCCGGGACTCTGTTCACCCGTCATCAACCATAGGGTTTGCATTTAGCGGCTGCGTGGAACATCGCCGCAGGCTGCCGCGTCGCTGTACTGAGACTGCCAGCCTGGAGTTGCTCCCTGCTGATAGGAATGTACTGTGATGTCACCGAGTGAGACCCCCCCCCCAATCCCTTTCCCTGTCCTCGCATCCTAACAGTGGCGCGTACCGCTGGCCTATTTAAGGTTGACCTGCCCACACCATTTAACAGTTCAGATGATTCAGATCACATGAAGCATAATTCTAAAGGCTGAAACAGTTTTGTTTGTTTGTTTGTTTGTTTGTTTGTTTGTTTTCGGGCATTCATCGTCTCAGATTTTGTGACATAGCTCATTATTTCTATCTATCTATCTATCTATCTATCTATCTATCTATCTATCTATATATATATATATATATATATATATATATATATATATATATATATATATATATATATATATATATATATATATATATAGATATAGATATATATATAGATATAGATATTTCTGTTTCCATAAACCTTTTTTTCTGAGTGTAATGGAGGTGTTTGGGGATAACTCTTTGTCTTCGCCGTGCAACACTTTAGGCTTCCTGCAGAAGAACAACAGCCTGGACGAGAGAGGGAGGCTCGCGGGACAGAAGAACCTGCTCTCGTGCGACAACAGTGACAGAGACTCGCGCTACCGCCGCACAGAGACCGACTTCTCCAACCTGTTCGCCCGAGGTGAGACCTTTACACCTGGTTGTAGTTTCAGAGTGGCCTGTCTAAAACTTCGCTTTTACTTGTGCCTTCGATAAGATAAAACTGCAAAGGTGTCCCAAAGGGCCTCCTTATTTTTCTTCCGTTCGCCTGTCGCTCTTATCTTTTATCTTTCTGTGCCAATATATGGCTGTCATTAAACTGTAAGTTCATAGGTGTTCGTGATTAGCTAAATTCAGTAAGTTTGTGAATTTATATCTGTTTTGTTTCATTTTGTTTGGCCAAGAAACATGATTAAGCAGCTATTAAGCCAAATTAATTAATGTTATTTATGCTTGAATTCACCTGGTAGGCTATTTACAACGCTTAAATTGGCTTCCAATTCGATTTTTTTCTGTTCGGTTCTTGATTAAAGGGCTATTGCACCTGAACAATATCTGGAATACCTCTGTTCCGAACCACGTCTTCATGTAAAACGATGGTGAAACTCGAACTAGACTATTATGAAAGAACAATAAATTCCTGCAAATACTAAAGCTTGAAAACCACACTCTACAGACAGGTCAAACTTGGATAAAGACTTTAAGAAATATCTTTTTTTGATTTGTGCAACCTTCATTGTCCATTTGTGAACATTGGAAAATGTGGTTTACAGTTTTTTGGGGCCTTCTTCATCACCTTTGAGAAGATGCACCAGAAAACTGCAATAGATAGGCCAAACCTGGAAATGATCTGTCAGGAATTCTGTAGAGATTGTATAAGATATAGTTTGTGAAACCTTTTACTCAATTTGTTAATAATCAAAAAGAGGGAAGTTTTAAGGGTTTTTGGCTTCTTTGGCACCTTAAATAAGGTCCAGCCAGAAAACTGCCAAGTAATACCCAGACAGATTCATTCTACACCAATGACAGATTTCATAAAATACAATATGTGATTTGTGAAACTTTTATTCTATTTAGATTCTAAGGCTCTTTGTGCTTCTCCATCATTTTGAATGGGATTTGGCTTGAAAATTGTATGACCTGTACAGCTCAAACCCAGACAGTTATTCTACACTAATGACAGATTCTATAAAATATAGTTTTCAACAAGTTGAATTTTTCACTATGAAAACTCAAAAAGAAAACTCTGAGTTAAAGGCCTTTTGGGTTTATGTTGTTCCCATCTTGAAAACTAATTAATAAAAAAGCTAAAAGTCCTCATAACTGCCCTTTTTTGACTATTCTAAGTATTTTAGATTTTAATCTGAGGACTGAGGTGCATTTAATGCAGTGAAATAGCCATTTTGTGTAGCGCTGTCATAGATGCAAAGTTCAGCATTGTAGGCTGTTGTATTGGCTTGGCTGCATGGAAACTCTTATTTGTTCTAGACTGAAAATAAGCTTCCAGAAGATCCCCACCTTTAGCCCAGTACTCTCATTGGTCACTTGGGTCTAAAGGGAAAAAAGAAAATTACAACAACAATCACTTTTACCCCTGAGTTAAAACAAATCATTTTGTTCTTTTTGTCTACTATTTTGAGAAATTTAGAAAGTTATGGAATAAGCCTGTAGTTGGCTTTTAGCTATTGGATTTGAACTGACAATGAGATACAAAGAAAAAAAACAAACAAAAAAACAAAACAAAACAAACAAACAAAAAAAAAACAAAAAACAAAAAAAAAAACAAACAGTAATTGAACTGAATTTGGTCATGGTTAAAAAACCAGGCAACCCCACTCCCCCAAAACAAAATGGTATAAAAAAAAACATGTTTCAGCTTTAAAAAGGACAAATTTTAAATTCACCCCAAGCTCTATTTCCACTAAGTTTCCCCTTCCACTTCTTAGATCTTCTGCCAGCCAAAAATGGAGAGGAGCCCACCATACAGTTTTTGCTGGAGGTTGTTGAAATCCTCACAAACTACATCAAGAAAACCTTTGACCGTTCCACCAAGGTGCTGGATTTTCACCACCCTCACCAGCTTCTTGAGGGCATGGAGGGTTTCAACCTGGAGCTGTCTGACCAGCCTGAATCCCTGGAGCAGATCCTGGTGGACTGCAGGGACACGCTTAAATACGGCGTCCGGACAGGTAAGCGAGGAGTCTTTGTGATAACACAGTATATATTAAAATTTTACACAGTTGCATAGAGAAGATAATTTCAAATACCTAAACAGCTGACCAAAAGCTTGCTAAAATATTACTGGTTTGCCAGTGCAACTTGGATCTTTATTCATATTTACTGGCTATGAAAATTCTAAGACATATTAAAGGTTTTAATATGTGTGTGCATAATAATTACATTTTTAAATCAATGCTTACTTTTTAATTAAACATCAGGAAAAACTCAGTTTTGCTTTTCACACATATAGTCGATCAAGATTACTACCCTATGTATTTCCCCTTGCAATTCAGTTAACCCCCACCCCCTTCTTCCCTCCCATGACTTATTAAACAAAGTGTAGCCTGAGGGAGATCCTAACGTGGGCTGTTTCAAGCTGTTAAAACGACAAAGCTCAAACTGTCCCTTGGGTTTTACCCCATGCTTGTTCAATTCAGCTTCTATGTTTTTCTCTCCATTTTAAAACATTGCGAGAAGGATTTGGGGGGTTTTGTGTGTGTGGGCTGATGTGGAACTCTCCACGGTGCTGAAAGAGAGCGCAGCTCATTTTCTCTCCTTCGTTGAGAGCACCGATAGTGTTAACAACAGAACTATACCAGCTTTTTTTTTGTAATACTTAGAATGCATCTCTTTATTATGTAACCTGTGTAGAGTACTTGTGTCCTTGACTGCATGTTGGCTGCAGGCTCATGTTGGCTGTGTTTGAGCACCTTGCAGTTTAAACAGCTGTCATAAAGCTGTCACCAGTGCAAATATGGCATACTAAATATTCATGTTTGAGCTGTTGTTGTCATCATTGACCATAGAAAAAAAATTGTTTGAACACTATTATAAAGATCAGCTTTCCTGTTTATTCATTTTTTGTTTTTCCACTCAAATCATCATCACAAAATGTCTCTAGAGGATTATATAATTTCAGTTTAGTTGTTCACTCTGTGTATAAAACCTGATGCAACCAACTAATACAGCATGTGTTTACTTGTTCAGGCCACCCACGGTTCTTCAACCAGTTATCTTCTGGTTTGGACATCATTGGTCTTGCAGGAGAGTGGCTCACTTCAACAGCGAACACCAACATGTAAGTCAAACAGAAGCCAGGCCTCTACTTGTCCTTGAGTGGGACACAGTTATCTATACACATGTCATATAGGCACAACTGGGATTTCGTGTTTAAAGAATGCTGGAAATAGCCTCTTTGTCATTATGATAATAGGACATAGCGGAAGGGTTTATGTCAGTCCCCTGAGCTCGCTCCACCACAGGTCCCAACAACCACAAGGCTAGTTATATAAAGTGCTCTGTTTGTCCTGTTAAGATTTTATATTGACAGATACAGGGCTCCCGCTCTGCTGTTGTGCATATCAGAGGCTGCCATGCCCCAGGGGTGGTTAGATTGCGTATTGATCTCAGGTCAAACTTACATGGTGGCCCAGTCTGATGGAGGGCATGAACCACATCTGCTTTAGATACTCTTAATACAAACACATGAATGCACACAGTGCATGTTGATAAAAACAAACAAACAAACAAACAAACAAACAAACAGTACACTGATATGATCCATTAAACAGAATATGTAACATCAGGGTAGTAGGTAAACAACTTGTGCTTTCTTAGAAAATGGAATAATGAATCTGTCGTGTAAATAAGCAAAATTACTAAACTATTTTGATAGTTTTTACACTTAAAATTGTGTACCACAGGTATATTGTAACTGTTTAATTAATAATTTCTACCTTGCTTTGAGATTGATGCATGAAATATCTGAGTTTACAGGGCAAAAACACAAACAACACTATACAGCCATTCCAAGGTTTCAGCTGGCTGATCAGAGCCTAGTTATTATAAGGGTGTTGTATACTGTACAAGTGGTTCTTGACTGAAAAGGAAGCACAACAGTGTCTAGTCTACAAGTAGGTTTGATTCTACAACTATCTACAAGGCAAAATAAAACCAAAGTTTGGATGTTTCTGAGGGCATCTACTCAACAATTTGAAACCAACTAGGTCCCTTTAGTCCTAAAACCATCTCTAGCTCCTTCTCTACCTCCTTTTTATTAGTAAAAGTAGTTAATGAGAGATACAAGCAGCTGCCAAGCTGAAAACTGAAGAACTTCCTTTGGTCTCAAGGAAGCCAACACCTTTGAGACTGGGTGCAATTTGGAGATGTGCATACTTCTTTTCCTCCAAGCCCTAAACCAGGAGTACATACCATTTCCAATTTGAAAATGTGTTTTTAAAATTCCAGCACATATTTGTCACTTTATATTCCCAAAGATCATCCATTAAAGCAATTTATGTAGTAAACTGATAACATATTAGAAATTCATGCTACTGGCTTTAAATTTAACTGCTAACAGTGGTTGTGTGGCAGAAAACATGACACGGAACAAGCTGTAAGCAGCTGAAGAAAAGAATATGTGCAACGATTATACATGAATCACCAAAAAGCTACAGCACTAAGTTAATTCATTTTTCTAAACATTATCTCAAGAAATAACCTCTTCCTTAATCTACCTTCTCTCCCATCTCATCTGCTAGTTGGAAGAATCCCCAAGAGACAGGGCCATTGACTTTCTACTCTCAAGCACACCTCCATAATGACAACCACATATTCACACACCAGCTCTGGCTGTCCCAGATTCAGCAGCAAGTCTTTCCAGTCCATTGACTGCTGGCTCATTGTGAGCTGGTCTTAGCAGATAGGCCAGCTGGGCCCCACACCGACACACAATATCCTCAGGCTGCACAGAAAACCCTGTTACTCTGAAGAAACTGGCTGCTGCAGTTCCCTGCAGAGTCCTCATTCTGGTTCTATTGTCTCCATGGATATGAACTGACTCCCTGCTCCTTTGAGAGGCTGAAAGTAGTGTGGTTTAGGGTCAGAGGGTTTGTCACATACAAACACACATTTGTGCACAAATTCATCTAAACACACACCCACACACAATGTATGCCCTTGATGATGATAATAAGGGCATTTAGGGGCAGTCTCTGGGGACAGGCAGGTGACTGAGGGGTAATTTTCACCCTGAAAAGACCAATGATTGGCTCTGATTGTGATAATGATCACCATTACTGTCATTACAGCATGAAATGACTCAGAGATAAGGAGAATTTTAAAAAAGTGCATCAGTTTTGTCCTTTTTTGTTGTGGCAGGGATTGGTTTTAAAGGTAGAGAAAGTGAGATCTTGTGGAGATTAAACATATGAATTATTTTCTTCCATAATCCACACTACCCACACATCATAGAAGACTGTGATTGTTGTCTTTTTGTTGTCTTTGCAGTTTTGTCCTTTGTTGTTGTAGATAAAAGTCAAAGCCTATAAGTCATAGAAGGAAATTTTGTCTTTTTATCTCTGTTCAATAAAATGTAACTTGCAGGGCAATACATGGATTAGACCTCATCACACAAAACAATTTCTCTCTTTAGCCCTTTGATCTCTTTTTAGTCTTGTTTCTATGTTATCTCCTTTGCAGGCACAACATGTACAAGGAGGTGGTCACTAATTGCCATTTCATACGTTCTGTAGTAGTTTGTTTCATACCCAGTTCCTTGTGGTATGAAATGACGATAGGTGTTGTTTCATACCAACCGTACATCAGTTTCTGCCCTTGTTGATGGCATTTCATACTGGCTTTGACTACTGAGGATTTGAAGGAATTGTTTTTGAAATATACAACATATCCATAGTCTGCTGTAAAGAAATGTCATGATGTGACTCCAGTAAATATATATTTGCAGGAGGTCATTTACTGAGTGAACTAGTCCAAACAGGGATGAGAACCAAAATATATAGGAATAGAGGGTAATACAATGTTTTCTAACTATGTAAACCTGAAATAAATTACATGCGATTCTGACCTTTTTTTTTTTTTTTTTTAAACAAATTACCTTCATAATTACTTCATACTTACTTAATTATAATGAAAAATTAAATTTTGAATACAAAATTAGGGTGCAAATTGGTGAAGGGGCCAATTAAGCTGGAGCCACATCCACACCATCCCACTTTCCCCCTTTTGTTGCCCACTGTCACAGTTTCCTTCAGGTCCTTCCTTCCCAATCTACCACCACCCTCTCCATCCACCCAAGAGCCTTGTTGCTGCTTTCTGCACAAATACCACAAAGCTGCACTTCTTGTTTAGAAAAAAACGGTCTGGATCAGGGAGAGCAGAGCCTACTTTTGCCACAGTGGAGTGGTGGCTTCAGTGGCGGAAGCAGTGAAGTGTTGTGTAACTGGCCTCCTTATAGGCATGGTAAACAGGGATCCATCCTGAGGCGGTGTGTAGGAAATGGCTTGTCATGTAACAAAGAGAACAAAAGCACATGCTTGTTTGAGAGAGTTAGCTCTCTGTGTCAAATTTAACCTACTTTAGCCTCTCAAGCAGTTTTGTTCTTTTGTTGTTGGTTGACCTGCCTGTCATTTTATTTTTTCTTAACCGACATTGAGGTCAAGTCCACACCTAGCATTGAAATCTCCTGCTCACCTCTGTGAGGCTTCTTCTGGAATAAAAAATAATTTTTTCTCTTTGGCTTGCAATAGTCTCTTTTTTTCATTCCTTTAATGAGATAGTGAAATTCATTGATTCAGACTTTGCTTTATTTTAGGGCTAACCAGGGTTGTTATCTTATTCAAACATCCTCTCTTGTCCTTTCATTCACACATCCACACACGCTCTTCCACATTCATGTTCTTTCAGCCGTCACATTGGGCCCATTCAGAGCTGTCTCTGAGATGGGCCGGACTAACAGATAGCCATCAGGGCTTTGTGTGTTCTAATTAAACCACTCAATGATTTCAGAAGGCATTTCAATATGAATGTTTGCGGGTTGACTCCTATCAGAAACTTTTTAATTAGCCCAGTCAGCTCTGCCCTGTGTGGATGAAATTATACAAAGGCTAATGGAAACAATGGAAAAGATGTGTATGTGCATACACTGATGTGTCTGTTTGGACCCTTACATCTGCAAAAGTTGCATGCCTTCATTTTCCAAATGTGTTTGCAATATAGAGTAATTCACTGTCTTAATAACGTGATGGTATGATTGGCAGGTTTACCTATGAGATTGCTCCAGTGTTTGTGTTGATGGAACAGCTGACTCTGAAGAAGATGAGAGAGATGATTGGCTGGCCAGGCGGAGAAGGAGATGGCCTTTTTTCACCAGGTCAGTTAACAAAAGCCCAGTGTTAGTGTGTAAGCTGAGCATATACACCTTTTAAAGGATCCTAACAATTCAACCACTATAAACAGTGTGTGGTTTTGCTCAGAAGGTACATACATGTGTCATTGGCAGAAATGTTATATTAATTTGGGGCTTTTGAATTATTTATTTGAACGGCTCTGTTTCAAGGGTAGATTGACTACAAATTAAAGGGGCGATATTATGTATTTTCCAGGCACGTAGTGCCATTTTATAGCATGATCAAGTATCTTACCTTCAGCTGTTGCGTATGTCAAACATAACTTAAAACAAATTTGCAATTTGATGCCTTAAAATTGGCTTCTGCCTCTTTAAGAAGCTCCTACTCTTTCTGACACTCCGCCTTCAGGATGTCGTCACCTCAATGTTTGTCCATGATGCCATTTACAACTGTTCTTAGGAGTGCTGGACTGAGAAGTAGTTCGTATGATGAGCTCAGCAGACATGCAGTTCCACCAGGTGTTTGCTAATTCCTGCTGCTAGTCTGGTGGAGTTGAGTGGGAGAGGTGCGGGGGAGGGGAGCTCTGTCAGGCAGAAACTCAGCTGGGGACTGCAGCTCCAAGGAGAAGCTTTGGGTAAATACCCTAAAATACTTGAAGCTCATTGTGAATTAGAAATTGTCAACAACAACAAAAACAAACTCATGTGGAAATGTGAAAAAAGCTGGTCAGCAATTAGTAAATCATTCTAGTGCTGTCATGCCAGTAATGATTATTGAGCAGTATATAAATAATTTTTTGGCATGCAATTTTGGGTCAAATTTACATATAGAAAGATTTTTTTCCCCTTAAAATGATATCCTTTTTACATTGCTTTATTATGTTTGGCACACAAACTTCTTAAATGAAAAAAAAAATTCTAAATCTAAATCTGCCAGTGATAAGAATAATTTTGGGCTTAATTATACATCCTTTGTGATATTTTGTTAATTGCCCCCCAAACAAACTGCACCTCATTAACACAGTTTTTGGAGCCATCAGGATCTGGCATGACTCTAACTAGATATTTGACCTCTCTTCTTGGCAGAATCTGTAGAGTTCATTTAACTGGTTGGTTGCCAGGTAGATCATGAATGAATGAATTAGTTTATTTAAAATGGGACAGTGTACAACATGCATTAACCACTAAAGCAGAGATGCACTGTACCAGGTTATAACTACAAATTATAATTTCCATCTGTGGTCCCCAAAATATACAACAATATTAATATTCAACATGTAACACTACCATACATGAGGACAAATAAAAATAATCACACCATATAAACCATCATAAGAACAATATAAACCAAATAAAACAATCACATCTAAACACACAGACACTACAGGGTAGATATTAGCAGTTATCTTTTTTAAGTATAGTTCACAAATTTTTCACAGAGATTTTGGGAAGGCCATCAAGAATCCAATTCAAAACTAATTTGAATGTATTTTTAAGGTCATGGGGAGGGGAATCAATAGATAGTTTCAACCATCTAACTTTCAACTTTATGCAACATAGAAGGTTTTGGAAGCATTCCTCCTCAGTTCATAATATTTCACTGGTATATTCAATTCAATAGTACTTGATATATCCCAGAGGGAAAATTACAATTCCAGTACAACCCATCCAGGACAAACAAACAGGCATGACATAAGACATGGGGAGAGTTTATTCAATATGTCAGTCAAACAGCAACACACCATAGCAGATGAGTCAATGTTCTTTGCACTGGGCACCTTACTTTGTCTCCCTTAAAAAATATGTTTGGCTATTGTGGCCAGATAGTTTAATCCTTGTCTACCCCTAACCTTAACCCTCCCATAATACTTTTCTTCAGAAGACATTTGGCTTTTTCTTGAGGGCAGCTGGAAATTTCAGTTGAGCTTGAAGCAGGGGCTTCTTTCTTGTTCCGCAGCAATGTATTTTGGGGAATTGGGGGGGAAACTTGCTTGCCCTTAATTCTTACTTTAAAAATCCCTGAAGGTGTTTGTTGTATAACCATTTCAACCTTAAGAAAATAATTTATCAAATACTTCATTAAAGGCTTAAAATTATTTATGACTTTCATGTATAAGTGTATGTAAACATCTGACGGGATGCAATAATTATTCTGAATCTGGATGGTTCTGTGATGTGGGACTGATTTGTTTGTCTTTCATTGACAGGGGGCGCTATCTCCAACATGTACAGTGTGATGATTGCTCGCTACAAGTACTTTCCAGAGGTCAAAACTAAGGGCATGTCTGCTGCTCCCCGCCTTGTCCTTTTTACATCTGAACACGTACGTCATCATACCCCCACACGTTACTCAAACTCACACCTCAGGAGAACTAGTTCAGTGTTCAGTTCAGACAGTTTAGAGTTCACCATTGGAAAATCTAAAACACAGTAGTTCAGATTTATTCATCAAGTTATCATAAGTTAAAATCTTCTAGAAAGATTTTCAAATGTTGACTGATGATGTTTTGAGCTAATAACGATAAGAATTGTCTTCTTGCTTAGTATTTGCAGGCTGGTTTCGGCCACCTTTTTAAAATTGGTTCTTCTGTTGTCTAGAATCACAAGGGAATCTCAATAAATTAGAATATCACTGAAAAGTAAATTAAGCAAGAAAGCGTAGCCACCTACCAGTGGATTTTAAACATTTCACACCTCCCTTTTGCTAATCTCATTTTCCACCAGGACTTGACACCTGCCCACACCGCCAAAAGGACCAATACCTGCTTTAACTGTGTGATTGGCCTGTGAATTCACCTGAATTAAACCCCATAGAGGTAGTGGCACCCCCAGGGAAGTTTTAATAGGAGTGCCCACATCGGGCCAGGAAAATTTTAGGGTGGCTCACTTGAAAAAAAAAAAAAATAAAATAAAATGTGTGTGTGTGTATATATATATATATATATATATATATATATATATATATCTATATCTCTATATATATATATATGTGGTGTATCTCTCTTCTCTATCTATCTCTATATCTATCTATCTATCTATATCCTCATACTCTCTATCTACTAGTCTGTGTCTCTCTCTCTCTCTCTCTCTATCTCTCTCTCTCTCTCTCTCTCTCTCTCTCTGTCTGTCTGTGTTCTCTCTCTCTC